>OU896717.1:28933866-29649226 GCA_918026855.4 Phaedon cochleariae
TTCAGGCACAATTTTTTGGTTAGAGCAATTATTTTTTGTGTGCGATAGTGCCGCCATCTTGAAATCATTTTCATTGAACAGGACCGAATCGATAACCTCTGTACAAATATTCAGATCATCAGTATCATTTCGAGGACTCCAAATACTTCTAATGTGCGGTTTAGACGAAACACCCTGGAATACATTGAACAAAATCAAATTCTGTACGTCAATCATCCGTTTTTTTGAAGAAACATTCAGTTATCACTCATTCAATTTACGAAGGATGTAGATGAGATTAAATAATGTTGTTGCTGTTATTTCAGATCTGAAGAGGGCTTTGAAACATTCGACTATCTTGATATAGAAACTCGATGAGAGGTATGGTATTGGAAGGGTAGTCGCCAAATGGTTTGTAGATTATATTTTGTCTTTAAAGAAGCAGAGAGTTCGTGCGAACAAATCTTCTTCTTCATATCTATTGAAAAACATGATAGTACCCCAAGAAAGTGCACTTGAGCTTATTTTATCAATAATTGTGTATAAGAATGATGTCAATATGTTCACTGACTGCGAATTTATGACCTCATTTACAGGACGATAACCTACTGGCTTGCAGTGAACTGATTTATAAGAGAACACTGAATAATTTAATAGAGTATTAGCCCATTACCTCCCACGGATATTTTTTTCTTATATTCTTAGGTTTTTTGTAATAATTAGCTCCTCCTAGTAACACAAACACTAGGAAAAATATTGAAAAAAAATTCCTGGCAGGGTTTTGGACAAAATTGGTGTACTCAAATGAGTACGATGGGAGGATTCATAGAAAAAAACTCTAAATCTTGAATACTACAAAAAGGAGTTTAATATTTTGAAATTGCATCACAATCCAGTTGGGTATTGTCAGAGAAGTGTATGTACCTCTTTATTTCTTGAAATTCATTTCTAGACATACTGGGAGCAACGAATGGTATCGAAACTTCACCGTCAACGCTCCAGTACATGGGTTCGCAGAATTTTTATCCTGATTTTTATGTCGGCCTCGGTTACCACAAAACTATGGTTATTTTTTTTGTGAGGCCCAAGGGTTTGATTACTCGACGTTTTCATCAAACAATCTCTCATAGGTCTGAACTACACTATCGTTCTTTACATCCACTACCATTTTTTGTAATCTCTCTTTATAACCCTTCGTTCTGCCTGTCATACTTATTACTGACATCCATGTTATTCCTTGTCCTTGTTCACTTGGGCTTCGCCTATTGTCTACTTCCTTCATTTTCTTAAGTTTTGGGTTTCTTCATTTTAGGCTCACGGTTTGAAGCAAGAATGTCATCTATTCCTTCTTCTGATGTTTTGAAACGTTGGCCATATATATAGAAACATTTCGAAGAAATTAGCTGAAAATTATTATCTATTTCGAACCCAGTTCTGAAATAAAATTCCGAAATTTATCACACATATCTTCCCATTGTACCCAAATGAGTACCTACACCATTGTTTTTTCGATTATGTGAGGAATAATGAGAAATTAGGTGTCAGGAATGTCAGGATAGTATAAGCAACTCGAATACATACCAGGTCAGCTGATTTACCGAGCCAAATGAACATTTTCAACGAACGCAGTGCAAAAAGTAACTCTTGAAAACAAGAGATGAGTCAGCACTTGTTTACACAATCTCATTAGTTGACATGATCAGCATTCACGCCATTTGTTGAGTACATCTCAAGATTACGAGTTTCTTGTATACTTATTGCAGAATATTGCCACGACAATATTTTGTTGGAAAATTTCAATAGATGTAAATAGGAGACCATAATTGGAAGTGTACTCAAATGAGTACAGTGGGAGGTAATGGGTTAGTATAGATCCTTTTGACTAACTCTGTTAGGCATCAGCAGTGTAAGTGAATAAAAGTGTATCTACCTAATCTCGACTTAATAATAAAAAAGTGACAACTGAGGTTCGCTTCCAACGAACTTTCGCCTCATTACGATTTTCAGATGGCAAGAAACGCAAATTATCAAACGAAAACCCCACTCCCCCAAAACTTCAATCCGTACCTGGGAGCGACGAACAAAAGAGGATTGAAAACAATATTATGCAAATAATTCGAGCGAACAAAATAAAAAGTGGCAGTTTACATTTGTCGACATTTTAAAAAGTTGTTGACTAATTCATCGCGACTTATGATGAAAGAAGGCCGAACAGGATCCTCCGTCTCGTTTCGGACTATTAATAACCATCAGGAATTGGAAGGAGACAGACGGCACTCGTCTCGTGAGTTATTAGAGGAGATTAACATTAGAAACGGTAAAAACCGTGTCCGTGCTCCGAGAGAAAAATGTACAGCCGTTCAATTAATTTATTCAGGACCGAAGGAGGGGTGGGGTGAAGAAAAAAAGTGGTCCCGTGGCGTCCCAAGGCGCTTCTATGGTTCTCGGGGGAGACGAAAGTTGATTTTCATCCGACACTAATGATGAAGAACCATTTAGCACATTCGGGAAGTTAGTCCGAAGATATGCCAATGGGAGAAATTCTTTCTCGTGATATATAGCCATTCAAGTTTATTGGGCAATACTATAATGATGAGTGAAGATGCTAACATAGTTAGCGAAACACGTGTCGAGGCGTTAAAAAATCGGTTTGGTTAGTGGTAAAACAGTGTAGTGTATTATCGTGCCAAAGGTTCCAGTCTTCGATATATGAGTGAGGAGACACGGAAGTGAAAAGATCATGACATGAGAATAGTTATTCGTTTTACTAGGCAGAAAAGCACAAAATTTGATACCGCTGCTGGCATTTCATACACTGTAAGAAATCATTTAGAGTGACTGCGAATTTGGTAGTGAGTTAATTAATCTGCTGATTGAAATTTTTGAGTGAATTTTCAATGAAGATAGCAAATATTTTGGAATAGAACAAACCAGAAAACCATATGAAAGTGGCTTTTACTTAATCATTAGATGAAACATGTGAGAATCACTCATTCTCGAGCGATTTCACCTGAGGATTTCACCAAATAAATGGTAAAACGGCCGGTCCATGTGCAGTATACTGTTATAGCGTCTCAGTCCTTTTTCAACGTACAAACATTGAACAGTGTCTTTGGGAATAACATGTCGACCGTTCTAAGTCACCACAATATTATGTTATACTTCTAAATGAAGAACTTCGAAGTAATGGAATGCCCGAATCTCTCTGGTTATCAGCGGAAGGAAGACTCGAGCCAGGTCGAGACTAAACAGAGGCCGTTTTGTCCAATTGATAACCCAGCGCCAGTGTTGATAGAAGTTTAGTGCATAAAAACAATTCTGTCATCCTGTGCTTTCCATTTCAGCGAAGTGAATTATTATTGTATAGAAGTATTAGCATGATTATATCTGTGAAGTTTGAATACCTACTGTGGGTAAGTTCAATTTAGTAAAATACATTATGACTTTCAACAACATGGCTGATGATCGTGAATTGTATCAAATAATTCAAATATTCATTTAACATACACAAAACAAATCTGCTCTGATGAATACAATTTTGAATCAGCTGTTCAAATGCATTTTTTGTCTGCAGATCGATCTGACTGTCAACAAGCTTGCTAGTAGGAGTTTGCAGCTTGATTTGGGAAGACGAGACCGCATGTACTGATTATTTCCAATTGTTACATTGTGAATGTAATTTTATCGTAATCTACTTTGATTGATAATAAACTTTTGTACTATATATCTTATTTACTCAATATTATATAAAACCAGTCGAATAAAGTACTCATTTTGGATATAAAGCACTCAATAATGGGCATATACACACTCAATAAATGTTCTTGTCACTCAAGAAATCGCGAAACAGAAATAGTATTCAAATCTAATCTGAAAACAATAATTCAAGTCTGATTCCTTATTGAACTAGCATTTCCCTAAGTCAAGTAGAGTGAACTTTCACTCATTTTTCTTTTCAGTGTAGTCAAGGCGTAGCCAATGCTATAAAATCTGCTTTTCTACAATGTGAAACATACAGTGTGTGCGAGTTCAACCCGCAACACCCTCCTGATTTGGAACCCGTCGACCGATTTTCAAAAACAAAAATTTCATAATATAGCACCCAACGAGCTCTATTCGAAAATGTGGACAAATCTGATATATTCAGATTTTCAACGCCTAGTTTTGATTGTTGGATGGCTGAAACTTTTGAAAACGATTATTAGTCAATTTTTGTCGAAACAGTGACTAGCGCATTCGATTCCAGGCATAGCTTCCCATACGAAGCTTGAATGCAAAATCTCATTTATGTAAATATTTTTGATTTTTCGTTTCATTAAAAAGCCACTTTTCTTGGAGAAAAATACATTATTTGCATCACATAAAGCTCATACCAGATATACGGGGTGGTTCACTTTATAGTAGCAAAATGCCGCCAAGTGAGAGGAGACCTCATTTTGTGAAGGATAGTTGGAATGAAGATTTGTCGTTAGACGCTTCATTTTCAAGATACAAGAGAAACTTTTCCTCGAACTTAATCAAGCAAACCAGGTTAACTGTATTGTGATCTCACGGTAACTTTATTATGGCGTCACGGTTTTCTTGATGTGGAGCTTGACAGATGCAAGTTTGTCAATTGTTTTCATCTATTGGTCATTTTCTTGGTTGGGCCATCAACGTCAAAATAGTAGCTTTGGGAAAATTTCCTATGTGAATGTTCCTTCCTGTTTCTGGCAGCTTCTTTTCGAATAACATGAGAAATAATGTAGTCCCGTTGTCTTTCTATACTCCCTATATCCCAAAAACTTTTACACAAGATATTCTTGCATTCATCAGGTATATTTTCGTTACATTTTAGTAAACACTGGCAGACTATCTGTAAATTTTGCGGTTTTATTTCTTCGCGAATAAGTCCTGTAGTTCTCTTGTAGCTTTTTCCTAAATTCTTGTTCCGTTTTCTGATATTTGGAGCCCGTGCTTCTGGACATTTCCGTTTCGATCTACTTCGCCATCCGCATTCATTACCGTTACAGACTTCAGTCACATCAGCAGTATGATTTTCGTTTTCATCTTCACTTGAAGAAACTTTGTTGTCACGAATTTCGTTTTCAGTTGGTTCGTTTTCAGAATCTCTATCACTATCATAATGCTCATTTTCCAAGTCCGGCACATTGACAATGTGCTCAACAACTGAAAAAAAATATTTTGTATCGAACTACACTAGGTACTTTTGGTTGGTTTTTCAGTAATCTTGAAATAATCATACCTATTTCTCCATCGGTGGTTGATCTACTGGTACTTGGAACAGGATCGACTTCAGTGTAATTTAATTGGTTTGGTTCAACTCGTACATTTGAAACAGGACTAACAAAGATATCGTCCATTTCTATCAAATCGGCCTGGTTTGAAGCAACTACAAGTTTATAATTATTTGGAGTAAGCCACTGTATTGAGAAATACGAATAATACCTAATTTTCCATCGCTGTTTGATCTACTGGTACTTGGAACAGGATCGACTTCAGTGTACTGTAATTGGTTTGATTCAGCTGGTACATTGAAAACAGGACTAATAAATACATAGTTTTCTTCTACCAAATCGACCTGGTTTGTAGCGACTACAAATTATAATTATAATCAAAGTGAGCAATATTGAGTAATACGAATAATTGATTCCGTTCTATTCAAAACAATACAAAATATTCTCAACCCACTTCAGTTACTTCACCTAAGTCCAGAATCAATTAAAGTAGTAAGTAATTCATTCCATTCAGATATATAACGATACATAGTCGACGAATAGTAAAAATATGCAAATAACAAAAAAATAATAATAAATAAATAAATCAAAATTGGTATTTCTGTAGGAGAACAGATTAGGTTGTGGCTACCTAAGCAAGCTTGTACTGTAGCCAGCAGCCAAACTAGTAATCCTAATCCTCTATTAGCATATAATTTCGATAACTATAAGGTATTATTTAAATATAATATATAATAATAAATTCTTAAAATAATCGAAACAATAATAATTGTATGATTAACGTAGCTACCTACCTGTTTCATCGCTGTTCTTGAGCTTCTCAAGGGTATTGAGCATAATATGTTGGGTCCTACTAGTAGCCCATTTGTACACTATATTTTCATCCATGTTAAAAGAAGAACACCACTGCAAAACACTTGAAACAACACAAATGTAGGTAACGAGTATCCACAACTTCAACTAAAATTTGAGGTTAACTATTGTGAATCAAAACACTTGTGGTTTGTGCGTGGGCGTAAGAGTCATAGCACAGTGACACTAGTAGGCGCGAGAGCAGGGGTATCAGAAGGACGTATGGATATACGCCTTTCTGATATTACAGTTTGGCAAAATTGGTTCATACTCCGAAGTATAAATGCTGAAAATAGGGTGTAAATATTTATTGAACTATACACCCTTCTGATTTATCAAGCGGATTGACTAACTGAACAAATACGCCGGAAAATCCCAAAAACGACCATGGTGGCTCTTACGCCCTTCTGATATGACGCCCTCGATATTACAACGTAATATGTGTTGTAAAAGAAGCATATTACGCACGAATGGAAATCTCGTGTGTTCTTGCCTACTTTCTATAGTGTTTTATTGATGATTACCTCATTTCCCAAAAAATCTGAATAACTTGAACAAAGTTTCATTATATATATAGGGATCACCTAAACCAGAGGATATTTTTTTGTAGGCCGTAATGACTACCATTGAAAATCCGCCTACTGCGTTTATTCCAAACTACTATTCAGTAATTTTTAACGAACATAAGAATTTAAGGCTCCTGATTTGGTCAGAACATGAAATATTGATTTAAGATGAAAATTCAAATATTTATTGAAGTACCGGTTCTCGAAAACCGTGAGGTTTTTAGTGAGGTCAAATTGTAGTTTTCTGATAGGTTATGAACTTGTTTATCATCAGTCAGAGTATGATCCATGGTTTACTGGGTACTCTGTATATGTATAGTGAGGACAAATCAGATGATTTGACACAAAATGTCACTGCGTTTAAAAATGTCACTATTATAGAGAGCCTGAAAGGAAAATGCAATCGATAGTCGGTGACACCTCATTTTGAAGAATGTTAATCTTTGGTCGTTTCGGGATCGAATCTGCTCCCGTTTTCTCACAAGACATTGCCCTCTGAGATACCACCTGGAAAAGATGGGCCTAGCACTAACCTTGCACCTGCCGCTTTTGCAAAATCTCGAACGGAATTCAACTGTCAAATGAATCCTATTCTTAGCTCCATCAGAAGTATATAGGGTTGATGGACAAAAAATAGATAAGAGTATTCACGAAAGATCTATTAGGTCTCAGTGATCGAGATGTCTTCCAGCCTATATGACACAACCTACAATCTATACAATCTACATGACATCAGAGAACATTTTTTTTCATTATTTCGAAGTACAACCCTAACTATAGTTCACTGTGGCAAACCGTTTTCCCCCAGAGCTCTGTACATTTCCTAAATAATTATTGAAATTTACAACATGAAAAACGCGTGACGTAATCATCCAAGAAAATTCGACATACGCATCTATTCTCCTTGTCTGCAAGTTCTGAAAAAAGTTCGCCTCCTCAGAAGGTGCTCGCCCTAGACACTAGTGAATTTTGAATACTTTCTGCAGATAACAGAGAACACAACCATATACGTATTAATAAACAATACGGATCATAACGGGTGCCAGGATGAAGCCAAAAATATGAAACAAATGAATATCCATAAGGATTTGGTGGCATGATACGCATGCGCCATGCGCTATTATAGTAGTCATCAAAGACATGCGTTTCGGTGGACAATGACGTTTACTAGCCTTTCAATCAAAGCAGTATGTGTCTGATCGTTTCAAAACTTTTCCTTATGGATAGTCATTTGTCTTCAAAAATCGGCTTCATGTTTCGCTATGGAAACAGATAGAGATTATCCGTATTGATTATTAATACGTATATGAACACAACACACAACTGAATAATCACTAAATAAAAGGATTTGAATATGAAGGTGACGTTAGGAACTTAGGTTGACAATGTAGTTCGTTTTCTTCTTCTTCTCTTCTTCTCCTCTTGTATTTCTGGGAACTCTAGGCATTACGCTCACGCCAGTGGCACAAAATATTTTGGGTTCGACTGAAATCTCGATCATTATTTGGAATACTAGGATATTTCTATTGGTACTGAAGCATCTGACAAGTAAATAAGTATTCAATATATTCAATAAGTGATTATCAGGTACCAGGTCTAACATTTATCTTCTGTAAATGTGAATACTGATGTTGTCATTCAACAATGTGCAAATCTGGCAGCATCAAAATATGTGGTCCTACTTTTTATGCGAAAGACAGAATTCACATAACGATTACTTTCGGTTCGATTCAGAATAACGCATCAAGTACTATTTATACACGGAATGATCAATATGATAGTATATCATGTAACAATATATGTGGTCCTACTTTTTATGCGAAAGACAGAATTCACATAACGATTACTTTCGGTTCGATTCAGAATAACGCATCAAGTACTATTTATACACGGAATGATCAATATGATAGTATATTATGTAACAAGTGTTATAAACGTCCTTTTAGTAACGAGTATTTTAAGCACGAGCGGAGCGAGTGTTTAATAAACGAGTCTAGAAGAGTTTATAAACGCGTTACATACTATGCTTTTTCTACGAACTCCGAATATTACATTAACATACCTGCTATTCCTGCTAACCTACAAAATAATTCGAAAGGAATGGGAATTGAGAACATAATAAATGCAACTGCATGCAACCAGCGAGACACGTATAAAAGTGATATTGGTTGTAGATGTGTCCAGTCCATGTTACTCGATGGCTTATTAACCTTTGTTTCACATTTATTGTCATGCTTAGCGCAGAATGAATAAATTGTTCTCAAAGATGGATGCTTCATTTTTACACTTCTTGAAGATATGCAAGGACCAGGACATTCTCTTCGATTTCACTTTCGTCTACATTTCGCATATATTTTTGACGAAGAATTCTGATACAAACGCAAATTGTTTGAATAATTCTTATACAAAATTCGAAAATAGCAGTTGAGAGTTTATACAATTGACAGGCTAGACATGTCTCAAATTACTGAAGCTGTGTTCAATGAACTTTGTTGCCATGGTAATGTGTTTAAGAAATCGTGTTGCCATGGTAACGTGTTTAATATTTTGAATAAATCACAGATCGTCAATCCGTGATTAATCGATCATTTAGCGTGGTACATATCCGTACGCTAAATGCCATTTTAGTTATGTGAGTAGAAAAAATAGGTTTATGGCGTAAATTCGACTAGTGTTTACAACCCAATTATTATAAAATAAGTAGTCAATTTATTGGTGTAGTTGGACTGTAAGAGTCTTTTACTCATCCTTAGGTAATGGGTTTTCAGTACTATTTTTTTAATGCTTTGTTCAATTAGTGATGTGACAACACAAATCGGCCATTGATTAATAGCATTTTGTCGCTCCCGTATATACCAATAAAAATCCATCAGCAAATACCGAAAGCATCTTTGCCCTCACCCCACGTACACACCCCAAACAAAACATTATGCTTTAGGTTTTAATTTTTTATCCTTGGAAATATTCCTGCGAGATTAATAAGGCTTGAAAATGTGATGTCTGCTTTCGGTGAGAATTAAAAATAAAAGGGAGGTTATTAAGAATCGGAGGCATCAGGGGTGCGGGGTGTTTTAAGCTATTCGCAGATATTTCGGATGAGTAGGGAGGTGGAAATGGCAAGTGGGCGATTTTCTCATTCGCATTTTTTAAAGGTGTTCAATCCTCAATTATTTTCCACCCCAAATGCCAATACATAAGAAATTTCCGTCTAAGCCCGATTGAGTTGATTCAATGACTGATGTCGTTGTTTACCTAGTCCCTAAAATGGGGTATACCAGCGTTCTAATAAATACCTTTTATGGAAAAGAGGAGTAAAAACCCTAGAAATGTAGACATTAATTTGAGAAAATGTGTCATTTCATTTCATTTCTTTCAATTCAATAGACCATGAGTAGGAATTGACTGGATTCGTCTGGTCATGACTAGACTTCGCCCATTTGCCCTCGGTATTATTGTTTTTTTTGGGAGGACAAATAACCCAAACTACGTATAGTGATACTTCAGAGAAAATTCAGGAAAAATAGACTCAAATTATATCCGGAACACTTAGTCTTGCAAGTTCAATCACCAATATAATTCACGAGGGTTGTCTCACTCTGACAATCTGGTGTACACTTCCTTTCCAATCCGCTTCGAAGCTTGGAAATCTCACCAATCATAGCTTCATTCTTGGAAATCCACAAAAATCTCTTCGAATCCCTGAATGTCTCTTCAAATCTGACAATCCGTGAAAATATTGTGTCAATGTTTGGAGATCACAGCTCGATTCTTGAGATTCCATAAATCTCTTATCGAATCTCTCAATCTTTCTTCGAATACTACCAATCCCGAAAATATCGTGACAATCTCTCAATCCCAAGCAAGAATCTCTCAATCCCACGCGCAAATCTCTCAATCCAACATCCTCCAGGTTATTCCTCTAGGAGAAAGGGTGGGGGTAAGGGTCCGTTCTCGAGCCCGCTGCTGATCGCTGATCTCATTTACAAAATAAACAAGACAAAAACAACTTGTTCTCAAAAAATGACATGACGTCATAACTGATGCAGTACCTATACTTACCTATTCGCCGCAAAGACACTTTGGTAATACCTTCAACAGATTCTCGAACAAAATATTCGAATGGCAATAATTGTGAATTACTGTGTGAATGCTTATCTACTGTACTATACAGGGTGTTCCATTTGGAGTAACAAAGTGATGACCATTGGGAACAGTCAACATTGGCAGTTTATTATAAAATACCGTGTAAGATAACTCTCAATTATGATTTCATTGCAGCGATAGTCGGAAGGTCGGAAGTATCATGGAACATCGGCAGGCATATTGGAATCAACATCTGATTTTTCGAAATAATTCTAATCAATTTGGCAACGGCGCAAAAGTATTGCAACATGGTTGTGTAGACAAGATAACGAAATAGAATATTGTTAAACGAGCACGGACTGAGTTTTCCACGAGAATGAAGTTTGCAGCATGAGCAGGCGAAATCATACTAGTTGTTGATTAGCATTCCGTGCGAGGTATACACTATACTTTGTCTACGGCTGTGACAGATCAGAGTTCTTGGGAATATTTCCTTTCGCAAAGAATCTCGAAGCTTTGCCGTTCTATTAGACAGAGCTTACATTTCATGAAAGATATCATTTATGGTGAAATAATAACATGCACAATGAAGTCATTGTGTAGGTCTTTTATTTCGATGGACCTATAAAGCTTTTCCACACTACGTGGAGATTGCGATTACTTATATTTGAATGAAAATGTCGCGAGATTCAATTTTTTTAAATCTAACCTCGAACAGCTGGAGTCAGTGGCAGCGACATCAAAATTAAATGAGGATTCGCTTTCATTTCGTCAGAAAGGTATACTTTCTGAAGGTTATCAGCATTTCTCTTTTCTGAAACTTTTGTTTACCATAACAATGTATTTTATTCTTGAAAGAACATAATGATTGTCAACCATTATGACCAAAAAAATTCTTTCTGATCTTGAAAATGAAAATGAACCTTGTAAAACTTTCGACAGTCTCATGTATATTGAAAATTACCAGAAATCTCTCAATCCTTGATAAATCTCGTAAATCCTTGAGCAATCCTTAGAAATCCGAGAAATCTTGAAAATCTCGAAGATTTTTGGGAAATCTTGATGAATATTCAGAAATCTCTCAATCTTTGATAAATCCAACATATCCTAAGAAAATCCCTAGAAATCTGGAGAAATCTTGGAAATCTTGCAAATCTTAAGGGATTGCTACAAATCTAATCAATATTGCTTCGAATCTCACAATACACAATATCCAATATGGTGTACACATTTTGTTGAAGTGAGACACCCCTCGATAATTCACTTTATAATGCTTGTCTTTCAGTACGAATTACAATTACTACTATGAAACATTCATTACCAAGATGGAAAAAAATCTGTATGAAAAATACTAATTGATTCATTCAATTAAAATCGAATGTTAAAAATGGGTGTAACCGAAAGAAAGGGGAAGCGTTGAAAACAAACGTATTGAATTATGAACAGTGTATATATAGGCGGCAATAATCAATTATAAAATTACAAAATAGATGAATGACATTTAATCTACAAAGAGCGACAAAAAGTTCATTTGTTTCCGATTAAAATCTAGCATGCCGCACATCATCATCACACCTTCGATGGAAAGCTAATTAGAGAAATTGAAAACATGCATTGCGCGATGTTAGCACTTTGATGGTTATACGAGCAATATCATGTAATAGGGAGGTTCGATAATCCCATAGGGACAATACCTGGACGATTCATGACACACATTTTTTTTCACAATTTCGTTGGCAAGAATGAACTCATTCTCAATCTGAAGACGACGGCCAGTAAAAATGTGTTGTCCAACAAGAAGAATGGAGTATTAGAATAACAGTGTGTCTCACCAAGTTGATATTCGATGGTCTCACTCTGAGCACCATACGCCATGTACCTTATTTACAAGGTGATTCACGTACGTCACACATTAGATCTTTTTCAAATTGCATTTGGAAATATTAAGGAAATTAGCATGCTGTTGAAATCGATCATTCCCAATCTACATAAAATATTTTTAGTCCTCCTGATATACAGGGTGTGCCAAAAGTAGGCACGAACTTTCAAATGCGGAAACCTAAATTTTTTTCACACGGTTCGATTAGCCCTATAATTCTGAGTTCATAGACAACCCAATTTATGTCAACTTGCCTATCAGTTTCCGAGATATCCCGATTTTTCTGAACATAATCAACGCCGTAGAGTATACGTCCCATCAAATAGTTCCATTTTGTACCATATGGGCAAGGCGGCTTCCAAATGTCCTATAGAAAAATTGCCGGAAACTCAAATTTTTCAAATGACACACCTACTATCGACACCATATGAAGAAAAAATACTAGAGCATTCCCTATACCCAACTCATACTTCCATCTAGTGATTCAATAAAAATCAAGAAATGCATACGTCGAAGGTTGATGAAAGCATGGTCACTAATCATGGTATCTTCGATAGAAAAAATACACATTATTGTTTACGAGAAAATTAACATTTATACATTACAGTGAGACACCAACAGACATCAGTCCAGATGATTGTTCGAGGGAAATCTGCAAAATTTTGACATTTCCTGGTATACCACTCACAGAATGTCCTGCGCCTTTCGTCATCGCTTGGTTTTAGCGCTTGACATATTCTGAGTTTGTATGGATGTGTTGATTTCCTTCAAAATAAGTGGAACTGATGGCATTTTCCCTTTGGAATTTCGAAAAAACATTGATGATGGCTAAAAGTAGGTCGAAACACACATAAACCACCTTGTATAATACATGGTTGAATTCAGAATGAAAAAACCTGTAAGAATCTGTGAAAAAATTATGAGGACCGCATTCAAAAAACAAAAGTTGATGATGGTTCCACGAATACGAAACGTCGCATAAAAAAAATCAGTATCACCACGATGGACGTCATCAAAAGTTGCTATGAAAAAGGATTCTCAGTTTTGCTGTATCTCTTATAATAACGGAGAAAAAAATAAAATAGATATTCCAAAAATTCACTTTTTTCGATATAACTCAAAAACTAAAAATAATTTTGAAAATTTTCGAAGGCTCTTGATATGAGCCTCCGAATTCGCAACTTTTTCCCCGTTTAAACGACTTCGTATCTCCTACCGTTTCCGACATCCCCACGCTGTTCAACCTTATCTTGGACAGACTGTATAAGCCAGAAACAAAATATGAACATTTGGCAATATCGGTACAATATTAGTTTCAAAATGTGGAAAGAATTCTGAGAATCAGCATGTTGCAATATCGTCTTGAAAACATTGGTGAAATATTCTCAAACCAATATTGGATGATTATTCGTAGTGTTATATTATTCACAAAATATGAAATCATATTGGCGAAAAATTAAAAGTTTTCTTAAAGTGAATTCTGTATACAGAGTGACCCATTTGAAAGCGGGACACCCCTGTATCTCACGTAATCGTTGGGTAAGGATCATGAAATTTGCTGGAGCGAGAGATATACCAAAAATGCACTCTATGACCAAGTGGGGTCATCTTCAGTGATATACACTGCTCGCCAACAGCCATGGAACCACCCCAATTTCCGGAAAATGATATTAGGAGTCAAAATAGGTTGAAAATCACTTCGGATTCGGAATCAGGACGCCCAATTCACTAACTCTTCATATTTTTTCTTGAGAATTTTCAGTTCTGAAAAATTAAATTTTGTCGCACTTTTCACGGAAGCGCCCCCGTATCTCACGTAATTGACTTTATCTTTGGACTTTCCGTTCCTCCTGCAAATTTTAGAATCCTACCTCAATAATTACGTGAGATACGGGAGTGCTTCCATGAAAAGTGCGACAAAATTTAATGTTCCAGAACTGAAAATTTTCAAGGAAAAATATGAATAGTTAGTGAATTGGACGTCCTGATTCCGAATCCGAAGTGATTTTCAACCTATTTTGACTCCTAATATCATTTTCAGGAAATTGGGGTGGTTCCATGGCTGCTGGCGAGCAGTGTATATCACTGAAGATGACCCCACTTGGTTATAGAGTGCATTTTTGGTATATCTCTCGCTTCAGCAAATTTCATGATCCTTACCCAACGATTACGTGAGATACAGGGGTGGCCCGCTTTCAAATGGGTCACTCTGCACATATATGGGTATGGGGGAAGCTATGTAGATAAGCACTGTGTAACTTGATAACTGTTTATCTTTGGTACCTGATGTACCATGTTGATAAATATTTCCATTTTCATTTTCGGCTAACTGACGATTCGTATGGGCGCAGGCATTCAGTTGTCTCCCACCGCTGTATATACGTCCTTCCAAGCCTTTTAGACAATCAGAGATTTTCTTGTACTATAAATTGGAAATAATGTCACTAGTTGTCGCATTTTTCTTGAATGAAAAAATATACCGTTTATGTTGAGCATATTCATATATCAAGAAACTTCAAGAAACAAAGCAAGTAAGCCTATTGATTTGAGAGAGTGTATATTCCGATGAAAAATTATTGTATGAAGCAATTTAATTTCAAGAAAATGGAATTGTTTGATTGAAGAAATCATTTTATCTGTGTATACGTATGTCAAAATATCAAGTGTGATAAAACGTTGAAGTAGGAATTGATTGCAGCACCTCAATAATCAACAAAAAATTTATAACGAGTGTAACTTGAAAATATGTAGTTGGGGGTGGTTTTCGAAGATTAGTTTGACAGAAGTTGACGTTGGGACAACGGCTTCAAAGTCATTCGAATTTGACAGAAGTGTAATTTTTTTTCAAATTTTTCCAAGCAGCATAATAGAGATATTGGCTGTATGAAAAGATCTAGGACAACCGGTATAATTTTGAATGGTTTGCGAGATAGGGGGGATAAGGGGTGGTATCTATTTTCAGAAAAAATAGACTTATCACGAAAACTGTGATAGATAGGTTGACAAAAATTAGGTTGTCTATAATCAGAATTAGAAGGCCAATCGAACCGTGTGAAACAATTGTAGATTTCTACATAGTATAGGAAAGTTTGTTTTGGCACACCCTGTATAGCTGAAGAACTAAAAATAATTCAGATAGATTTGAAATGGTCAATTCATTGATTTTCAAGTTTTAAATCCATCTGCAAGTAGAAAATCTTCTACCTGTTTAGTTTACTTACATGATGCAGTGCGCGAAATACACTGAAAAAAAAAAATGAGTGAATTTTCACTCAAACTTCACTCAATAATGTCTCAATTTCGGTCCACGCCCGATTGAATTGAAAATTCACTATACTTGACTGGGTGAAATGGTAATTGAATGAGTGAATATAAGGAATCACAATGGAGTCGATGTTCCCAGTTCAGATTTGAATATTATTTCAGCTTTGCGATTTCTTGAGTGAGTTTCAACTCATTTTTGAGTGCCTAGAACATTTATTGAGTATGTATATGCCCATTATTGAGTGCTTTTATACCCAAAATAAGTATTTCAAAACTATGCATGACTGGTTTTATACAATATTGAGAAAATATGATATACCTATAGTACAAAAGTTTATTAAAAATCAGAGTAGATTACAATTCAATTACAATCACAATGTACTCCTAATAAAGAACAAAGCTAACACAATTTGAAATCATCAGTACATGCGGTCTCGCCTTCCGAAATCAAGTATGGCTTCTTCTCGCTGCGCAGAATCTTATATGTGTTTCGCAAACTATTTCGCGCACGGTATATCGTTGTAACGTAGGAAGATGAGAAACGGGTCACTTCGCATATTATTATATCAATGCGTGAACCTTGTCGTTTTTTGAATTTTGAGGAAAATTCCACACCAGTGATTTTTATACAGTTAAATTGGGTTTTTATGATAAATTACTATAGCAACGTATGTATTTTAGTGGACATTTTTTTCTCGTGGGTACCAACCAGCGTATGGAATCGGTTTTTATTTTTGACGTTTTAATGACAGAATAATATTTGAACGGTTCAAAATAGCGATTCTGTGCCACTTCAATTGGGTAGAAATCAACAATTAATAGGCTAAGAATCCATTGATGCTCTAACTGCATCTATTATATAATAGTATATTATTCGACGAGCGCATAATGATGGCTATTACCCACGAATATGAAAGTTGCAATACGAGCCGAAGGCGAGTGCTGTAATCATCTGGGTGGGCAGTAATCATCATTTGCGAGTAGAATACTATACTATATCTACAACTATTCAAATATCAAAGCAACTCTGAGAGTTCAGAAATATATCTTTGAAAATAATGAATATTATTTCATTGCAAAATCACTGAATCTGATTTGAAATACTCATTCATTTAATCGAAAACTTATTGACAGAAATTTTGATCAAAGAACAGCTTATAACTTATTTCAATAATTTTGATTTTGAAAATATGATAAACAATGTTGGATCTAACTTTTATTAACAGGAAAAAAGTCGTGCAATTACATATCAGTCAATCTTACCAGGTATTATATGCGACTTCACTTTACAGTTGTAAAATGAATCAAACTATTGCAGATTATTCATTAACTTGCTTCCGCTGTAGCGTTCCCCCACCGCGATGATCAATTGTAGTACCCTGTCTCTAGACGCTAGTTATCAACAATGACGTTTCATGGTTCATAAAGGTGAGTTCCCAATGCAACGTTTTTGCTTTACGCGTCGCGCCTCATGCAATCCGATTGATGAAGCACGAGATCTTTCTCATGAGAATGTAGAAATTTTGAATGCAATTTCATTGAACCCTCATTTCAGAAAGTGATCTCGTGATAAGTAAATCATTGCAGTATCCCTGAAGTAGGTACCTGCTCGATTATCTCAATTTTACTATGCTATTTTCGTTTTCTGATAAATAACTCATCTGATGCAGCTCTGTATATCTTGCAAGCATTATCCTATATTTTCAGTATTCTCAGATATTCTCATGATTTTTCAATGCAAACTTCGACCACATCGACTGGGAACTGAAGTAAATAATGAAAAACAGTGCAGCAATTCTCATTTAGGCGTCACCAATCATAGTGCGTGACGCGTGACGCGAAAAGCAAAAAAGCTGCATTGGGAACCCACCTTAAGTGTGAGCCAATTTGCAACTGTCAAGTGTCAAGTCCTACTTCATGGTTATGAGTACTCATGACTTTCTCATGACAGTAGTCACTGTTGGGAATGAAAAACAGTGAATTCCCTTTTTCCCGTGTATTTGTAGAATCGAGGTGATTAAAACTGGGATAACCATGTGAGGTGCGTCTTTTGAATTTGCGTGTATTTCACAAACGTTTGGGTAGAACTAGTAGAACGAATAGAGTCCGACCACGTTAACTTTGGGACAGCATGTGACGCAACGCATATGCATATTCAATGCATACGCGACCACGTGCTGTCCCAAAGTTATCGTGGTCGGACTCTACCTACCTAGTTGAATTTGACAAGACGATGGGAAGTCAGATTATCTGGTGTGAATTTTCTTACCGAATACCACACAAGGTCGAATTAATTTCCGGCAAATTTTTCTCGCTCGAAAAACTTTCCGGAAATAGTTTGACCTCTAGAGGTATTACAAGTGAAAATATTCATATTATGTACCTGTGTTACTCGACGAAGAGCAAATGATAATGCATCCCTGCGGATGCATCGGGGCGAAATTGAATATTTTAGCACCACTTGTATATATATATATATGCTATATGTTTGCTAATTTTTCTTCGACGCACTGTCCCTTTTCTCGTTTTCTCGACGCATATTCGCCGCCTACTTTGCGCCGTCGTTTATGAACCGACGCCGTTTCTTTGTTTACGCCTAATTTTAACGAGAAAAAATTACACCGGAATTAATATCGGTATTCTGGGAATATTTTGTTCGGCGGCGATGGTGGAATATTACGCGTGGATGAAAAGGGTCTTTTTAAGATGTGTAATTTGTATGCCAAATCGAGGAGCAAGGAAAAAATCATCAGTATACGTTGATCACCTTTTTCTCAAATGGAGTCAACTTATAACACTGGAGTGATAAATATACAGAGTGATCCAGGTTTGTGTAGACTAATTTTGACAGTAGGCAAGAACACAAGTGTGCATAACTGTGCATAACTGTGCATATTACTGAGATATATAGTGGTAACTAACATTATTGCATCTATTTTTTGATAAAACATGATGTAATACTTCAAAAACCACCGTTTATCCATCAGTACTGTGTTGCCAATTGTTGTATTTCAAGTAAGTGTCAAGTAGATATTCCCCAATTTCCAGATGATTCGATATTCATTGATGTAAATGTCAGCCTCATTCAATCCTCAATTATACATATACAGGGTGTCCCTAAACCAGTGGGACAGTTAAATATCTTCTGTACCAATAGGAATTTTCAAAATATTATAATTTCACATCATATCGCATCATGAGTGCTAACTTCAGGATGACTATATTTTCTACGAGGGGCGCAAGAAAGGCTCACAAAATCGAACATCAATTTTTTCAAATGGAACACCCTGTATTTCATCGCATTTTCATATTCTCCTTGAAGAGCTGGATTCAACGACCTAGCACACTTCGGGTCTAGCGGGAATGATTTCCGAGATATAGAGTGTGGAAAATCGAGATTTTTCATTTTTGGGAATTTTTTGTGTCAATACTATTCATTATTGGTCAAAACGGCTTACATGTCCATATCTTAACTTTTGATTTACTATCCACTCGTATTGAATTGAAACAAATACAGGGTGGTGTAGAATTCTCAGTTTCAGTCAGAAATTACCAAAAATGAAAAATCTCGATTTTCCACACTCTATATCTCAGAAATCATTCCCGCTAGACCCCAAGTGTGCTAGGTCGTTGAATCCAGCTCTTCAAGGAGAATATGAAAATGCAATGAAATACAGGGTGTTCCATTTGAAAAAAATTGATGTTCGATTTTGTGAGCTTTTCTTGCGCCCCTCGTAGAAAATATAGTCATTCCTGAAGTTAGCACTTATGATGCGATATGATATGAAATTATAATATTTTGAAAATTCCTATTGGTACCAGAAGATATTCAACTGTCCCACTGGTCTAGGGACACCCTGTATACTGATGAAAATACTGAATGATACACAAAGACATCTCCACGACATTCAATGTGATTAATACATCAAAAATTGGTACATTTTTCGGAAATATATATGTCCATCATCAGCATTAAATCAGAAATTACATATTTGTCCTAGAATTAAAGTAGTTAGTACAATCAACAAGAGTTATGAGAATAAGAGATTTTCATGGGGCTAAAATAGGTTAGGTTATCAACTTTTACATTATAAGGAAAAAAATATATAGTGAAGGGTTTTGAATGTGAAAATTGATTATGGGGAAACCCAACAAATCCCCCATAATAATAATGAGGTTATGTTGATAAAACTAAAAATTTTATGGAAAGATCGAAGACCAAGGAAGGAGAAAAACACAACTGATATTTCTGATTATTTTGTGAAATGTAATGAATTGAAGAACTTCAGGCTATCATAATGGGTTTGTTCATCCAGAGAAATAACATTGTTGTCATTCAAAGAAATGTTGTCTCTAACAGATTTAATAATTTTCAAACATGTAAAATTTCCCTGACCTAACCTGACTGTTGAAAGAATGGTTCGAGTTGAGAATGTGATTGGCAAAAGAACTTTCAGTGTGGTAATCATCCAAATGGGGGTTTCTTGATTTTTCTATATATAAGTTTGACATGCTCATTGACTCGAGTCTCTAAATACTACGACCGCTCTGACCGATATACTGGGCATTACAATGTATATCAGAACAAGAAATTTCATATACACCTAATTTATGTAGGAGAGGGACTTTGTCTTTGTTGTTAACTATAGGGACTTTGGAATAGTATCTGTGGTATAAAATTCGTGGAGATGACTTTGTGTATCATTTAGTATATAATACTCCAGTCCACTTCGAGAAACCATGGACTTCTACCAAAGATTAAATATACTGAGGTTTATAAAATCATGAATGATTTTGCTATACTTGCAATGCAATTGGAATGATCTTCAAATCATGAAGACATCACTCTAATATCGATGTCAGATTATGTCACAATTATTGAGTATATAACTAAACAAGAATAAATAAGTTTCAAACTGTCTTGATCAGTAAATACATGTCCGTTAAAATCAGGTAAATCTTGTGAGCGATCAATGTTAAAATATTCGAAGAAGCTAAAGAATGAGATGCAACATTTCATATCTCACTGAATATAGTGAATTATATTCCATATCTAAGGATATACATTGTCACATTGGGCACATTGTCTCTACAGTCGCCCCCTCGCTATTTCTTCTTTTCCATATTACAAAACAAATGCATATTATGAGTATTACCTACTAAATAGGGTTTCATTCATATTATGTATAGAATAAAGAAGTTAATGGAGGGACCTTTGGTCTTCACTGTATGTAATCCCATTACCAGTCAAAGATAGTGACAGGCACCTATAGGCGAAAATATTAGGGTTTTGATTATTAATCTATACAGAGTGTCCCTGCCAAGCTTCACCAGCGGATGCGACGACAAAAAATAGGAGAAAAAGTTCAATGGACAGGAATCGAAAGAAAGTCTCCTAAGAGCGCCCCCCTGGAAAATGGCTTCTGATGGTATTTCTGGAATATTTCCGAATCGCCAAGTGATGTATTGATGAAATTCGGTAAGACAACTAAACCTTCCATGCCCAATACAGTGGACGTTAGAATCGCTGCAGAATTCATCCAGGAGTGTATAATACAGGGTGGGACTGGGACTACATTAAATATTGGTCAAACTTTATTGTATGCATATTTTTCGACATTTTGGTTTCGTATTCGAAAATCTACTCCTCTGTACAGCAAAAATGTGCTCTTGTTCCGTATCTACCAGATGTATTACATAAACTTTCAAGGTCAGTAACTCCGTAACGGAGTGCGATAGACATTCTTTTATATGAAGTACTAATGCGATTTTCTATTATAGAACGGTACAAGATATCGATTAAAATAAAGAATACTATTTTTGGGCAAAAAAAAAGAAGGAATCAAACGGTGGAAGTGGCATGTCAAATTTGTCACCTCTGTCAAAAATTCCTTCATTAAACGAAAAGAAATTATCTCATCCGGTAAAAAATATAATCACTAAACAGCCGTCTATATTTCGAAAGGAGCATAAGTATGATTTGTCTGAATATCATTGATATCATGGAAAACCGTTTGAAAGTTATACAAGATTTGTTCTTCGAACTTTTAGGGTCAATAACTCCGTACAACGGAGTGCGATAGCAATTTTTTTATATGAAGTACTCACATTATTTTGGCTTACTCTTTCAGCCTACCATTTACGACATCACCTTTCTGGACACCCTGTATATGAACCTCCATTTGAAGCACAAAAGAACTCCGTATATAAATCAACAGAAAACATTTTCCTCCAAATTGAATTTGTTCGCCACTTTGCCCCCCTTTCCTCTACATAGGTAATATTACGATAAGATCAGTCATTCACATCATTTTCTCGGAAAAAATGTACATTAACTCGTAATAGTCGTCGTGAAACAACAACACGAATTTGCATTCATGATTCTCAGTATTATGCAGAGTATTCCAATGAATAATACATTCCAATATTTTCCTCAAATAAACCCTACCTGAAAAAATTCCATCGAAATCTCGCCCCCGCTAGTAATATTCCTACATCCGACGTCATCCGTCCAAGACCGTATGATTTCCAATCTGTTTAAAAACTTTATAATTGAATAATTTTTCAATAAAAACAAGCGAAGCACGCCGCCTCGTCGGCAGAAGACTCACCGCCGGCTTGATTGAAAAAGAAAAATCCGATACGAAGCGATGAGAAAAGGCACGCGGATCGCTCTGCCGGAAAATTGTCAGTACTTTTCGGCGGCCGCGTATTATTATCGACGCAAGCCGATTTTTCCGGTTAGCAAGAGCCCGGGAATTGGATCGAGAATAAGGATAACCAGCTTGTGGTTGTCGTTCGTTACTTAAGACGAGATACATCAACTTTTCATCGAAAATGACATGATATATTAGTCCAATCAAAGGGTATTTTCACTTGGAAAGAATTCAAGTAGTCGGTTTCTGTGTGGTTTAATATGTATTTGGAGCTGCTGAATTCGAATCTGGATTTTGCAAACAAAATTTCCCGGAGCTTTCCGAGATATTCGCAAGAAACAGCCAAATTTTCGGATTTTTTTCGGTTTTTTGCCCGTAACTCGGAAATGATACGTTATATCTAAAAGACCGCCCTATAGAAAATTGAAGTAAATGAAATTTCCCAAATATAATTGTTATTGCTCATGAATGTAGGACTATCAAGTGCGGAGATAGAGCCAGTTGAAAATTGACCAAATTTGCGTACTTTCTGAAAAATAGCATTTTTCATCGGTTTTCGCAGATAATTCCAAATCTACGCAGTAGAAACGAACTATACTGCCTGATGTGGAAGAGTCCTAGCCATGTGAATTCTTACCTCTGACAGCATGTCATTCATGACTCTCGGCTTGTCACTGTACTTGAGTATATTCACATCAACTAGGAAGAATATTGTTTTCCTCCGATTGGCAGCAAATATTAATTTTGCTGACACATATCAATCAGCAAAGTATTACTTTTCCTGCCTAGGCAGCAAAGTGGGTACTTTGCTGATTGATATGTATCAGCAAAATCAAAAATCCATGAATCGTTTATAATTTCCTTCATATTTCATCCGAGACTTCTCTGGCAACAAATTCAACTCTATATTTTTTGCCACCTCCCTTATCAATGGAGGTGTAAGTATACTTCCAGGTCGCTATCACTGTCCATTATATAATAATTTAAATATATCGATATTTTTCGCACAACTGTCAGAAATTTCATGAATTGTCAAACCAACAACTGCGATTTCTATCAAATTTTATTTCAATCGAACACTATACAGGAAGAAGAAAGAGATTGTGAAGATTGTATTAATTCGCAAATACAATATTCTCCCATATCATTATGAACAATCGGAGAAAAAATTAAATGTTCAACTCGGCAGCAAACTAGATTGACTGCCGTGGCTGAATTCATAGCCGAGCGTAGCGAGCCTATTAGTTAAACAAATAACTATTTTCTTACCTGCCTCTTGTTATTAGCTTACGGAGTAGGAAATCAAGTGTCCTATAGCAACGAATATCAGAAATGTCAGACATTTGAAGGAAATATAGTTAGAAGAGTTCCAATTTTTTTAGTCATAGCTCTGAGGGTAGTGCTTTAGCTCTTGTTTGCTGAGACACACTAGCTTACGAATTGTTGGAGATCCCTCCTTTTCGTTTACCTGGAGTTTCTCAACAGTAGTAGGATTTTTCTGAGCTCTGTGATAAGGTGGCATTTGCTTGTCTCACAGAAAGGTAAAATGTGAGCCCTGCACTTTTTTGCTTGGCGATCAGCTGCCTCATTCCCTTGACGCCTTGGAACCGACATGAGCGAGAATTGATTCTGATACTTATTCATCACAAAATAGGTAATTTTGATAGTTTGAATAGTAGTATCAGTTTTTAATCAAAATGTTCAAAGAATACCCTATAGCATTTGGAATTATTGTATCGCAATTGTTGCGTCCATACGCTATTTTGTGTTGTCGTTTCAATGTTATTCATTAGTTTATAGTTTACAATAATTAGTAATTAAATTCTACTGAATATTTATACCAAAAAACCAATCACTTGGATCACCCTCTAGTTTATTTCGCGAAGTAATGCCTTCTAGAATCTAAACCTCAGGCGCGACACCTGTCGCGGTAAAACCACCAACTCACTTCACTAAAACCAATTAACTCAACGAATGAACCGTGTGCGTGATCATCGAACTATTGAAGAAAAACTGATAGTTTTCCCAAAATCCAGTGAAAACACCAAGTGCACCGGCCGGTGAGATCCAGAGTTACGCAACTTCATGTGTGAGGGCAGCGACCAAGCTAAGGTAAGATTTTGGAAGGCTCGTTGGTTCTTTTTTCCATTTTTTTATTTATCCGAATGATTAGCAACTGTCCATTTTGAATATCTCCACAAGGAGTCGTTAATTTCAAACTAAAACAAATTACAGCAATAATTATAACAACTATAATTCTAGCGTACAGAATATCAATTTTTTTTGTCCTCCACCCCACAGAATACAAAAACAAAACAATGACCTATTTATACGTTTTATAGCTTTAATGAATATTGGTTCATATGATCCAAATCATAAAAATACTGTTTTCAATACATCAATGGGGTACTTTGTATGTCATCAACTCATCAATTACATTTCCGTATCTTATATCACAATAACTTCATTGTGCTATTATTTCATAAAAATCTCATCGCTCATGGAATGTCAAATTTCAAGCAATGACAGCTCTGTCTATAATAGATGAGCATTACTTGAGAGGAAATCAGATGGCTACAAGACGAAGAAATAAAAAATGGTGTTGTTATCTGTTACAGCCGTAGAAAAATAATAGTGCATAACTCGAACGGAATGCTAATTTCCCACTCATGCTGCAAACTTCATCCTCGTGGGAAATCACTATCATTCTGTGCACGTTAAACAATATATTTATGACCACGAGGTATTATTTGTCGACCAGTTTATTTCGAATATATCTCGAGAATACATAAATACAATTTTTGGTGGTGACGAAAAGTATAAACGTATCAACAATTGAATTCATGTCTTCATCTGTGGATTTTCAGGTACACTGAATGATTCCTATTGCAACAAAACATATTCTTTGCTGATTCTCTCGACAGTGAAACTGAGCATATGGAGCACGTACATTTTCCTGTGTATCTACAGTGTAAGAGATAGCCAGAATACGGACAGAAGACTCTGTATATATTATAGTTTCTCACGATCATTACCATAATGAGTGCCAAAACATGAATCACCATTCCACCCATCACCATCTCCAGAAAAACTGATACGTTAATCATTTTCTTAACTTCTTGACAATTTACGAAATGTCAGTTATCACCATGTTTTCATAAATGATGATTTCGCTCGTGACATGGAACCATAGAAATCATGAAAATCCCATCTCCCGTGATATTTGCGGGAATCAATGTAACCAGGTTGCGCTCGGTTTTCATCGTTCCATGTCAAAGCCACGTCAAAACTGGGGAAAAACAAACTCAATCCCATTAGTGCCTTTATAGCTTGTGTACTGTGTACTGATAAGAGTGATAAGTTTTTGAATTTCTTGACATTCATTGTCAATATTCGATCGAAAACGCTAATAATGCCTGTTGTAGATGTTCTTTCGGAAGATATTTTGCTCTATTTAGATGGAAAAAGCTGACCAGTACTGGAAGGAGAAGCAGTTCTCCGTGCAAATCATGAGATTTTGTGTGAAGCAGACTTCAACAAAAGGCACATTTTTCCACTTTGTCTACAAACTTCGGCGATGAAATCTTCCCCACATGAAGTAAAATTGAAGTTGGGGTCCAGAGAAACTCCTGTTGAACAATGGATTTGTATTTGTTCCTGCAAAGCAGGACAATCTGGGTGATGTTAGCTTTGGATCTTTTGAAAAAAAAAATGCATAGACACACTTTCCGAAATATAATTATTGCACTGAGCAGTACTTTTTTGATTTGCTCGTCATAATCAGTTTGAATTGTTTGAATTATCTCCAATTCGTATCATCACTACCAACAGTGCCAACACTTTATGTCATTGACATGTT
This sequence comes from Phaedon cochleariae, assembly GCA_918026855.4. Taxonomy (NCBI): domain Eukaryota; kingdom Metazoa; phylum Arthropoda; class Insecta; order Coleoptera; family Chrysomelidae; genus Phaedon; species Phaedon cochleariae. The sequence continues at coordinate 28,960,242 of OU896717.1, forward strand.
TGACAACTACAGCTACAGCAAGCTGTATGCAATGTAGTCTATGCACTTTATCCATAGACAACAGTTTGTTTTCCCCCAGTTTGAAGTTCGTATCATGTATACTAGATGTCGCCCACTTCGTGAATCTCGCGAATTAGCACCAATTAATGGTGAATTCATGCACGACTTGACTTAGTCCTAACTTAAGACCTAACTTGATATTGCCCCAAAAATTATCCATAGCTGTACCAACACTGTAAAATGCTGCATTGAACTGATGAATTCACTGTCGTCAACCATATAATGTTATAAACAAAATAACAATTGAAAAGGAATATTCTCATATATACTTATGAACATAAAAAATGGATATATAAAAAAATACATTGAGAATTCGCATTCTCTATCTGATGAAGATAAAATATCGATTCTTTCTCGGTTTATTCAACAGAAAACGACTACTTTCCTGGCTATATGTATTGAACACACGAAAATAATTTGAAAATAAAATTTTCTGAAGTAGAGAATTTGCACTCTCATTATTGATCATAATTTCGGATATTTCATTTCCGATCTTTGTTTGTGACCTTTGAATTTTCCCTGTCACAGTTTACAAAAACCATATACAGGATGAACTTTTTCATATAAATTGAACTAGCAAAATTGTTCAAAAACGGTCCTGGATTTTACTAATTCTAAATAAGTCAGTCGATTAGAGAGTAGTAGCAGGATATCCCATGCGAAAATCAGACAAATCGAAGAAGCTGTTGGAATGTTATGACCAAAATATGTTTTGCCATCTCATAATTCACCCTATATATTAGTGAAGAAGAGGAGCAGACAAGTTCTGATGGTCATTAGGTATTACCCTCAGGTGTCTCTATTCGTGGTTGGAGTATGTACCGGGTGTACCACTAAGAAAGGACGCCGGCTGTATCTCGAAAACTATTTGCCGCACAGGTTTCGGAAAAAAATATTCATGATAAAAGTGGCCAAGAAAAATCTCTGGAAATTATTTTCAAGTTTCCAGGACAGCCGCTAGAGGGCATAATTGCATGGGCCAACTTAAAAAAACGGGTTTTTATGAAAATTTGATATATGAAGACATATCAGAAACACATTTTCCATGTTCTCGAGTAGATTTCCGATCATTTCGATGAAAAAAATTGCGCTAAATCTTTAAATAAAAGAGGGAGGGAAGTATGAATAGAACTCTGGAAAACCTCTTATTACTACAGTTTGGTGTAACGGAATTAAGCAATCTTGGTCTCATTATGGGGAGGGTTTCTTCAGATCTTCCCGATAAATCACGAATCAAGTCGATTTAAATCCCGTGGTGGCCGCTAGGGTCCCTTGATGGAAATTGACGTTAAAGTAATCTTAACATGACATGTTAAGATGACAAATACGTCAGTTTGCATCAAGGGACCCTAGTGGCCGCTAGTTGGCATCGTTTGAAAAATCAGCCGATATGCCATATTTTTTCGAGAATTTCAAATGGAACCATATATTTTTCATGCTATGATATGAAAGTGAAGTGAACGAGAGGAAAAGTGGTGAAAACCGCGAGTTGATACCTCTTGAAGAACCGGAGAAATACTCGGAAAATATTAAAATTTAAACTGTCAGCAAGTCAAATGCCTCCTCATTCGTTATCGGCATTTTGACAAATAAGCAATCCACAGTGAACACTTTCAATGGAAGTTCAATTATATTTTGACGTTTTTTTTCATTCAAAGCCAACTTGCCTGTTCTCATTCCTGAGCCTATACTCACTACTTACATTTCAATTAGCTATGTCATTACTAAGAGTCTCCTTCACTATTGTGAGATATAACAGCAGTTTGTGATACCAAAATGAATGATTTATTGAAATCATAATTTCATAGATACAGGATATGACGATTATTGAAGTTAGATTCCTGTGGTGAATATTTTCATGATATTATTTCGAGTATTTCACCGGTTCCTCAAAAGGCATCAATTCGCGGTTTTCACCATTCTTCTTCTTGACTGCGCTACTTCCATATCAAAGTAGAATGAATATATAGTTCCATTTGAAATTTTCGAAAAAAAAAATGGAAAATTGTCTGATTTTTCAAACGATGCCATCTAGCGGCCACCACAGGATTTAAATCGACTTGATTCGTGATTCATCTGAAAGAACGAAAAAAAACCTTCATAATTAGACCAAGATCGTTGAATTCCGTTACACCAAACTATAATAATGGGAGTTTTTTCAAAGTAATATTCATCCTTCCTTCCCTCTTCCATTTAAAGAGCTAGCGCAATTTTTTTTGATCGGTATGACTGGAACTCGAGAACATGAAAAAAGTGTTTTTGATATGTCTTGATATATCAAATTCATAAAATCCCGTTTATTAAACTGGCCAATGCCCTCTAGGGGCTGTCCTGGAAACTTGAAAATAATTTCTAGAGATTTCTCTTGGCCACTGTTATCATTCATATTTTTTTTCGAAACCTGTGCGGCAAATAGTTTCCGAGATACAGCCGGCGTCCTTTCTTAGTGGTACACCCGGTACAGTTCCTCATGACTAACCCTGTATATTTGATAGAGCTAACATGACAGATATATGGATAAGTAGTAGAATGAAAATGCACTCGAATTCATTCTTTGATGCAGAGCTCGTACAAAATACAATAAGAGGGAGGGGTTAATGAAGGAAAGCTGATATACTTAATGAGAATGACATTTTGGAGACGATTTTGTATGTTCATTCATATTATTTCGTATAAGCTGAAGCAGATTGAAACAAACTATCTCGAATAATATTTCCGCTTATTTGACGTTATAAGCAAAGCAACGTTCAGCAGGTGAAACATGAAGAAAAATCGTGACACCTTAACGAATAAATTTGTCGCGAGATTGAGCAAATTCGGTGCGAACGTTCTTATGATTAACTCAATTTGTTTGTAAATCAGAGCAATTCGTAGCTATCGCGTACAGGTGTCGACTCACGAATGCAAATGCCTGCAGATTCTTATGCACCATTTCTTTTTCGCTTCGCGAGCACGTAGATTCGCAGTTTTCCTAAACAGATTGGCAGGACCGTAAACATAAACACCAAAGTGAATTACTTATCCGTACCGGGTATTACCTTTATGAACGTTTGCAAGATTGCAGTGTACGAATATAGATTTTGAATATCCCATCTACTATACAGAGTGGCCATTGAAAACGAAACAGAGCTCTGTAGGTGGTTCAAGATTAAAAATTCTGATCACCCCTGTATCTGTTTCAATTAAATGTCAGTGGATAGTAAATCAAAATGAGAAAACTCCACAAATGATGAGATTTTCACGAAATTCCTAATCACACGACATGTTTCATGGTACAATAGGCAATTTCACTATGATTGAAAATAGCCCTTTTTATATAGCGAACGGTCTCATACATGACTGTATGTCAAAAAGCAATTCCTCTCATCTATTGATTCCTTTCCAACCGTTTAATTAATACTAATAAGAATCAGGTAGGTAGGTAGGGTGATTCACCATAAATGTCCCCCCCTTCTAGCTCACTTATTTTTGAACTGATTTGAAAATTTGAAAAATAATCTAAAATGATTTTTCAGAATTTGTTTCCCGTTACATCAGAAAATACAGGGTGCTCGGAACAAATGATCTACAGAGGACTACTTGATTTTTTCAAATGGAACACCCTGTATTTCATTGTATTTTTATATTCTTCCTGAAAAACTGATTTCATCAATGCATTCAGACTTGGGGTCTAGCGGGTATGATTACAGAGATATAGGGTGTTCAAAATCGAGATTTTTCAAGTTTAGGATTTTTTTGCCCCGAAACTATTCTTGATTGGTCGAAACGGCTTCTATGTTACCATCTTAACTTTTGATTTACTGTCTACTGACATTTAATCTGAACATTTACAGGGTGTTTCGAGATTCAGAATTCTGATCACACTGTATCTGTTCCAATTATTAAATGTCAGTAGATAGTAAATCAAAAGTTAAGAAATGGACATGAAAGACGTCTTGACCGATGATGAATAGTTTCGTCTACAAAATTTTGAACACCATATATCTCTGTAATCATTCCCGCTAGACCAAGTGTGATGCATTGACCAAATCAGCTATTCAGGGAGAATCAAAAAATACAATGAAAAATAGGGTGTTCCATATAAAAAAATCAAATAGTACCCTGTAGATCGTTTGTTCCAAGCACCCTGAATTTTCTGATAAAGCGGAAAAAAACTTGATCGAAAATCATTCAAGATGATATTTCAAATTTCGAAATTGGTTTAAAAATAACTGAGCTAGAAGGGGGGACATTTATGGTGAATCACCCTGTACATACGGGATAGACCTACGCGATATCAGAATTTATACATTATCGATCATATTGAAAAGTCGATAATAATCGATATTAATCGAAATATAAGTGAACGCGGCCTCAAGGGAGAATACAATTCTCGATTAACATCTTCAATACATATTTTCGTTTGGAAAGAATGTGGGGCTTTATTAGCTAGATTCCAAAACATTTCGAAATAAAATCATGAAGAGAAGCATGCATTTGAAATAACATTGAATCCACTTACCAACTTCCAGTTTTTCAAAAATTGCCTTACCTGAAACAAACGATAACATATATATGGAATTGAATATCATGAAGGTATATTTAAATAGAAATTGTACTGTGTATAATTGTAAAATTATATTTTTCTACAAGCGTGCGTGATTCACCCTATACCCGCACGCAATTTAGTTTGGGAAGTGTCATTTTCCCGCAACAGTGCGGGAAAACAAAGATATGATAAAATCGGTAGTAATATAAGTGGTTGGTGATGGAATATAAAAGTTTAAGTTTGTTTGTTGCCGTATTAAGTATGTATGTTCAGAATCATCCATCAAATTGCACTATTTATTGTAAAAATTAAGAAATATTGAGAAATAAAAATTGATTATTATAAAAATCCCCCTATAGATTTGGATTGATCTGACGGGAAACGTCAATTTGTCATGCCAATCAAACCTCAAATAAGTTTGAAATTGTCGAAGTGACAGACACAGCGTTACTGTCATTTTCGATTCAGTGAAAATGCCACAATGTGATCAAAAACTTCTAGCTATAGGGATTTGATACAGATGCGTTATCACCAACCAAGTCTTAAGAAAGGTATGAGAAGCTATACACGCGTTTTATTGAATGGTGCAACAATAAAGAAATGAAAAAACCGAATGAAGAATAGGTATTTTTGGCTCATTTCATAGAAGTGTCTGGAACCTAGAGACCAAACTCCTAATGGGCCTGCTGGCTTCCGCAATGAACCAACATAATGCGTCAAACTGTAAGTTCACAATAGCTATTACTAATAATTAATAGATAGAGAATATATATCTCTTGTTAGTTGTTCCTATTTGCTTGAATAATTAATTGAACGATTCAATCAATTTCCTACGCTTGTAGAAAAAATATTGTTCCTAACTCATGCGGAAAGTTTCTTTCCCGCACTCGACTGCTTGCCCGAACTCCGCTTCGCGTCATTCGTGTCAACGGCAGTCACGTGCGGGAAAGAATCACTTTACGCACTTGTTAGGAAAATTACTATTTCCGGACCAGTTGTGGGCTGACGTTTTCATTTATAGTACTAGTGCGGAAAATGTTTCCACCTTGTCATAATATAGTGGTAGAACTTTCACTATGTCACGACATGGGGATGATATTTCCGCCATATCGATTTATAAGGAGTATGCTTGGATTTGCGAGAGGTAATACATATTTAAATAGACACTAAAGGTGGATTTATGCACACCGCTTTTTAATTAATCTGTTGCTTTCATTAACTGTCATTAAGTTTTTTTTAAGGACTATGGTACCTTTACGCACCACCTCTTTTCAATATTGAACTCTTCTTCTTGACATAGTCCTCAGCGTACATAGCCCGATGAAAATATTTGTGTTATAACATTCAGTGATCACATAATTACAATAAGAATCATTCATTCATATTGTTTTCAAAGTATAATTTGAACATACGACTAGAATTTTCAGAATTTTCAACCACATTTTGGAAAAAGGAGAGGAAGAAATTGTTCGTCTGACTTCTGACAGAATCGCGCCTGCGCAAGTCACAGTTTTATTTGTATTTGTCGTTAAGAGATAAAAGTTGGTCATCTTTTAGCGAATAGTTAATGAAAGATAAAATTCAATTCAAGTGCATAAATGGATGAACGGGAATATCAAGTTATAGCTTATTAGGGAAATCGTTAATGATTGTGAAATTACAGATTAAAGAAAAAGCGGTGTGCATAAATCCGCCTTTATAGTTTGAGGTAAGCTGAAAGTATGATACTATATTCAAACATAACAATATTAATTAAAGCATAACACGTTATGGGTAGTGATGAAATATAACATAACAACAATGAATATAAAGACCTAATAACAACTTACATTATAAACACCATATTGACGAGTTCTTGTCAAGTCAAGAGTATCCCCTGACCAGACTGACTTTGGAACCCTCACATCCAATATTTATATACAACACTTACAACAGTATATTCGATTTTCATGTTTCTCATGACAGTTCCTTAGTCAGTTTTCATAGTTCAATGTCACCGAATGATTTGATCAACTTCATGTTCATATAAAATCCTCATGGTTCGAAATTACTAATATACCGAGGATTTTACTCGTGACATAACTCCCCTCTACGAGAAAGCTGGACCCCAGGTTCAGAATTACTACCTACCTGAGAATGTCGAGGAGAACAAATACCTAAAATACATGAACGATAAGAAATAATAACTCTTGGAAATTGAGTTTGGTGTCTACAATGCACACTCACACCTTTACTTAGTCCAGCACTGAATTATTAAAAATTCAAAATATACGCTGTCCACTTTTATATCTGCTGTCAATGTTATTTTATTTTGGTTATGAATATTACTCAACTTTATACCTCGCCTTATACTAATTATTCATTTGAAAATCAGGATAGTCATTACTTATTATAACTATTGTATGCGGCGATAAAAGGTTCAAACTTGAAAATTATGCCTATATACTTTGTTATCGATTTTTCTATATCTATTTTCTGATAAGCCTTTTCACTTGTGCCTTTTTTTTCAATTATTCATGAAATTGAGTCAGGTACTGTGTCCATTATGAAGAATGAGACTCGGGAACTTAGGCGCCTCCACCACGTGACGATCTTTGTCTTCCTGATGGGATAAGACCACTAGATCATCTTTGGGGGTAGCTCAGATAGGGTAGATTATATTAATTCAGACACTAATAGTTGGAGGGTATATGAGACGTAGTAAACACCATATTAAAAACATACATTCCCGCGTTTTTCATGTTACAAAATATCGTGAATTTCAATAATTATTTGAAAAATGTACAGAGCTCTGGGGAAAAAAGGGCTTGCGACAGTGAGCTAGTTGAGGTTAGTACTTCGAAATAATGAAAAAAAAAATCCACTAAAACAGTCCCCGAGACATTCAAATTAGGCAACCCTCTTTGACTCGAAACACTATGATTACATTTTGTGTAGACATTATTTCTGCTCGAAAGGGATTGAGTACTTTGATGACAACATATATATTTTGAACTTTTCCGGAAAAATTCTGTGTCACATCAACCTCGTACCCGTTCTTACAAAAAATTCAGAAGTGGGAAACGCGACGTGAAGAAAAGTCAGAAGCAAAAGTCAAAGACCGTACTGCAAGTTTTTTTATCGATGCTGAAGTGAAATTAAGCTCACGACCGTTTAGTTTAAAAACTTTTTAATGCTCTCTCTGAATACTATTCCGAATTATTTTTTCACTTTGATGGCGTAATCCAAAGGAAATAAAACCGTAATGAAGATATGTTTCTAGACCGAACATGTTTCATGGATTAAATGGTAGACCGACTAAGAGGGGAATTATTATTATGAGCGATACGATGGGAAATGTTAATGGCTCGAAAAATGTGCTATTTAATTTTTGCGGGATGTTCATAATTAGACAGATGAAGTTGTATGGCTATCGATAAATAAACTGTTATCGTGTTAATTTATTTTGACACAAGAAATATAATATAAGTTCATTTCGTGTGCCTGAAGATTAGCTGAAAAATGGAGGTGGCATGTTTATTTCTGACATAATACTTGATGAATATTGTCTTCATAGAAGTGAGGCCTTCTTATCAAGAATGAGGTGACTACTCGGGTGACTACCTGAATCACAGTCCAGGTTGAATCATAATGGCTGTTTGCTGTTTGGGGCTCATTTAATGTTTATTTAAGGTTTCTCAAAAATCATACTCCTATGGTAGAAGGAGATAATTATTTCGCTTACTTTATACGTATACAAATTGATAATTTTAAAGACTGAGAAATAGGAAATACCTATTATATGCATATAAACTGTTGGATATTTGAATTGAATAACTCGAATTTCTAGACGCATTTTGATCCAAGACCAAGACCAAAACCAAGACTAAGACTGAGCCAGTCTCGTGTTGGTCTTGAAACATCAAGACCAATACCAAGAAGAAGACTACATTTATTTTTCGAAACCAAGACCAAGACTGATCAGTCTTGGTCTTGGTCTCGCAAAGCCCTAGCCTGGTGGGTGATGCCACACTCACTAAATTTTTGACCTCATTAGATCACCGTAGAAAAGTTGGCGACATTTCACTTTTATATAGATACTTCCATAGGAAAAGTTTCCAAGAAATTTCTGTTATCATTCCATCACTAGCAATACCAGTCAGACGAACTCGACAAGCTCAGTCAGCACACTCTTTCGTAGCCAACCTTGACAAAAGCAATAACTCACATGTCTAGGACTCCTCCACATCATCAGTCAGTGTAGTTTGTTTCTTCTACAATGCGATTACTAAATATTTAGGAGAACCAACGAAGAACACAATTTTTTGCAAAATACGCAAATTTGTTATATTTTCAACTTTTTTTATTAATCGCTTGGAGCGCACGTAAGGAAATCCCTATAAGGTTCAAAGAATACCTATCGTGCGTTCCTAGGGACGATAAGGACAGGTATTAGGTATTGGAATTATTTTTGAACTTCTGGAGATTATATGTTGTTGGGAATACTTCCTCAGGCAACTATTAGTGAAATTTCTTCCGACCGCTTTAGCAAGGGACCAGAAGGAACGGGAGCCACTGGGACAATCTATGAGTTTCGATCTTATCTTGGCATTGTATGTTTCTTTCGAAGCATCGATTGTTTGGCTGCAGTTATTCCTGGCATCAACGTATTCTGCTCTAGTCGCGGAGTTAGGGTTTTTGCGCCAGCGATGGTAGGCTGTTTGTTTCAAGGCAACAGTTCTAGAACAGTTTTTGTTGGACCAGGTTTTCGATGGTGATATTCTTTTCGAAGAATGAGGTAGGTATGTATGTGTTCATTCCGAGCATGATGATCTCGGATATTCCCGCAGCACACTGTGAAGGGTCCTAAGAGTCAAAACATACTCTATGCCAAGGAAACTCGGAGAAAAACATGCGGAGACCGTCCCAATCTCCTGAATTGTAATGCCATATGAGACGAGGGGGTGCCGAAGCAGTTGATGGAATGAAAAATGGGCAGGTTGTGGAGATGAGTGTGTGGTCAGATTTGCCAAGTGGAGCTCGTACGTCTATGGTGTAGGGTGCTGAATTATTAGTGAGGAATAAGTCAAGTATGTTAGCTGAGTGGTTATTGGCATCGGGGATTTGTGTGGGTTCTTTGATAAGCTGCTCTAAGCCGTGAGTGATGGCGAAAGCTTCGGCTTGTCGCCCAGCTTCATCCGTTCTGTTAAAGTGTACGAGCCATGCAGTGTTGTGTACATTGAAATCGCCCATGATGATGATCTCTGCTGATGGATGGTTCTGTTGAATTTGGTCAAGCTTCAGAGGCAAGAATTCGAAGAGCTCTTCATGGGATGGATCATTTGGTGATAAGTAGAGACAACAAAGGTATCTGGTATGTTTCTGGCTATCGAGTTTGAACCACATGACATCAAACTTATTTGGTTCCAAAGTTTTTTCTCGTTTTAGAGTAGAGGCAGAGACCTCCCTTGAATCTGAAACGTGTGTGGAGTTCGTACCCAGGACAAAGCAGATAGGTCGTATTGGTGGATGAATTGATCTTAGTCTCAGTAAGAGCCAATATGTCTGGCATTTCAATTTGAAGGTGTCGATGGACATCGTTGATGTTCTTAATTAGACCTCGGATGTTACATAGGTCTATCTTGAGGACTTTTTCAGTCGATGATGAACCCCCTCTAGTACCTCTCGCCCGGAAATCCGAATGGAGAGGAATTTCACTTCCGGATAATTTTACTTGAGGAGAACTCATCATCGCTTATTCTGTATAGAGAAGGGAGGTTGGCGTGGAAGGAAAAGGAAATTGAGTTGGGTTGGGTTGGCCGGAACATCAACCAGCTACTGAAATACGGGTAAGTATACCCATTTCACAGTGCCTATGGTTGATGTAGTGGTATCGCACCGGGCGATGGCGTTAACCATCTTCTACCTATTGGCGTCCTTTTAGTCGCCTTCTACGACAGGCAGGACATACCGTGGGGTTATTCTAATCCGACCACCACACGGATTGCTCTATAGCTCCCCACACGTTAGTCCTACATTCATGTGTAAGTGCAATTATATATGGAAAATTTTATTAACTCACTCACTTCTCTGGAACACCGTAGAAAAGTTGGCGATCTGACTCTATTTTATAGATATTTTCATGGACAATGCTCTTCTGAAATATCAACAACTGTTCCTCCTTTGGCAGTCCCCGCGAGATTGACACGTCGAGTTGAAGCTTCGCTCCCCTTCGTGGTCACTTTGGAGACCTGCAGAACATCTCTTTCCAAAGACTCGTTCATCCAACGAACTGCGAGGCTCTGGAACACATTGCCAAGGAAGGTGTTCTCTGAGGCATATAACTTCCAGAAATTCAAGAAGAACACCAATTCCTACCTTATTTCCCTTGGTTCTCACGATGTTCTCAAAACATTACAGGATATCTCTTTTCGGGAACCAGAACATAAAAAAAAAGTTTCCGAGTTACAAGCAAAATGTACCAAAAATTCGCTGTTTTTTCGAATATATCGAAACGCTCCAGGAAATTTTGTTTGTGAACTTCAGATTCAGATTCAGCACCCCCAAAAACATAAAACCGCAGAGAAATCGACTGAATTTTTTCCACGTGCAAATACTATTTTATTGGACTATATGAACATGAATCACCTTGTATTTATAATCTACATACGAATGCTTGCTTTGATCTCACCCATTTTGTTCAGTTTTTATGAGTAGAAAATTTCGTTTGATTCGTACCATTTGATAAGTTGTCAATTTAAACTCCATTTGGATAAGTATAATATGCTCAATTATGTTGAGTTTAGGCGTATAGTTATGGGACACTCTGTATACCTTGATGCTGATGAAATCTCCAAGCTGTTTCATCTTCAATAGCAGTATTAGATAACTCAATAACCACTCTGACTATCTTGAGGAGAATTGCATTGTCTCTATAACGATGCAATCTTCTGAGGCTTATCAGAAAACGAAACAAAAGAGAATATTGATATCTTCTCGTTCCAACCATATAACCCCGATCCATCAACCCTCAACCCTTCACCCAATTTATAAGAAGGAATGCTCGTACTCGATATAAAAACCCCCTCGAACAATATCTGTCACTGCCGAAACATCAAAAAGAAGAAAAACAACGACCGGCTTAGACGAAACAAATGAACGAAAATAGCCGATTAAGAAAAAACAAACGAGATACGACAAGACAAACAGGCCGCAATTAAAAAACTGCGATGCAACCCTTTGCTCTCTCCAATAATAATACAGATAGATAACAAGGGAGCATCAGCGTAATTTTTTGAAGTCGGAAAAAGTGCTCCCTACGTTAGGAGCTCGGTACTTTCCAACGAGTTTGGTCACGCGGTCTACAAACATAGACCAATTTTTTGGCAATATGTGATACCTTATGTCTCAAATTGATGATTGATGATATATGTTATGTTTTTGTACAAGTATAAATTATTCTCATGTATAATCTATTTTGTATCATTATGATTGATTTTTTTTCTTGTTATGGAATGAAAACGACAAATTTGAATTGTTGAAGCTTTTTTGGCGAATGATTACTTTGAAACGAGAAATAAATCTTATTTTTCAGGAATTTGAACGAAACATATTTTTCAGTTACAAACACATAACAACTCAACATTGAAAACTATTGAAAAGGAATATTCTCAGATATATTTATGAAAACAAAAGAATGGATATATATGTATACAGGCTGATTCAGGTTTTGAGGCACAAACTGAAATGGAAGATAGATCTCATCATTTTAATCAAAAAAGTTTATATAAACATTAGTCTGATCTTGTTCAATAGCGGAGCTACAGGGAGTCAAAGATGAATTATTAATAGGGGAAATCAAGATGAGTTGATTTATATATATGAAAAAATTTTTTGACCCTCCATAACGAAGATACAGGGTATTAGGCGATGTTGTTATATAACTTTGATGGCCGATATTACATCAGAAATGATTCATCGTAATCTGCTGAGATTTGGCAGCGACGTTTCTCTACTGAAACTATTCGAGACAACATTATAAAAAAAAAACAGGTCCGGACTTGGAAAAATTTCATGTTTCATTGTTATGTCAAAAAAATTCACTTTTTGACCACTTTTCTCGAAAAATTCCATTAGATTCAGGAAGATCAGACAAAATGCTATAAGAACTGCTCTTCAATTCACACGGCACACTTTGACCGGTTCAATAAAAAAATATGGAACAAAATCGTTCGAATAAATTTTGAATTTCGACCTGGCTGATAACTGTCAACTTTCAACTGGTATCATGTGAATTGATTTTTCCTACATTTTTGTTGAATAGTAATTGACAGAAGTATAGAAGAGAAGAAAAAACACAATATTTTTTTATCGAAATTCCGGATAGGTATTAGTATTCCTGACTTTGTTTTATGGGTTTCAATAATTGAAGTAATGATAAAATATCTAGTATGCCCTGTTTCCCATTCATGTGACGAGACGTGACGTTTGTTGATAATCCGAACTGATAGGTAGGTACTAGGCTAGTACTAGGTAGGTACCAACTGATGGAATCACGACATGAGGATTCATGTGCCCATATTATATGGTGATTTATCGAATTAGTTATGCCATCACGCATAAACACAGTTTCATTTTTGGTTATTGATACACGTCTGCAAGTGATAAGGATGCATTAGCTATTCATTCGAAATTCCTTGTTCATCCTCGTGAAGGTTTTACTGCAATGTATTCTTGGGTCTGGAAATATTCTATGGTATTAAACATACAATCGCATTTGGATTTTCGTCTTATTCAGCATTTGAAATATAAAGTGATGGCACCTAGAGTGCAAGAATATTTCGATTACCAGTGTTTACTTATCAACAAACGCCACCTTATATGAAATAAACACAGGGCCTACTTTATAACAAATTAATAATATAGAGTCACGAGTAGGTAATCATATCTAACTAGAAGTTCGGTCAAAAACTAACATGTCAAATCATAAAAAAATTAGTCTCTTCTGTCAGTTTCTAACCAATAAAATTGTACAAAAAAATCAATTTACACGAATCCAGTTGAAAGTTGAGAGTTATCAGCCAGGTCGAAATTTAAAATTCATTAGAATGAGTTTGTTCCATATTTTTTTATTGAACCGGTCAAAGTGTGCCGTGTAAATTGAAGAGCAGTTCTTATAGCATTTTGTCTGATCTTACTGAATCTGATGGAATTTTTCGAGAAAAGTGGTCACAAAGTGAACTTTTTTGACATAACAATGAAACATGATATTTTCCCAAGTCCGGACCTGGATTTTTTTTCATAATGTTGTCCTGAATAGTTTCACTAGAGAAACGTCGCTGCCAAATTTCAGCAGATTACGATGAATCATATCTGTGATATCGGCCATCAAAGTTATATAGCAATTTCGTGGAGGGTCAAAAAATGTTTTCATATAAGTATATACATCAACTCGTCTTGATTTCCCCTATTAACCATTTGGCTATGTGAGTCTTCTCATGAAACACCCTGTATATGCGGTCAATATTCGACTATGATACAGTTCAACCCAATTGATTCTCTCGTTGGTTCTATTCGAGGTTCTATCCGAGATTCTATCTCAGTACTCGCAGTGTAGTACAGTAACGGCATGATAACTTCAAATTTCTCGTCAATAAATTAGTTTCATATACCTGTATTTTCCATCACGATTTCATTCCCCGTATTCCATTGTTTCCAGGAACGGAAAAAGATACAGAAAGGGATAATCATTAATGGTTGATGAAGTAATCACTTAACGTTCCATTACCGAAATTGGCCTCAAATATTGACAGAAATCTCGAATTCTAATTTCGGATGATCCATCCGAATAGGCTGATGCTTCGACGGGCTCAGTCGGTAAGATAATTGACGAGACAATACGATGTCTGTTTTGATAGAGAACACGCAATCGAGGCGTGCCTCGAATAAATGACAGCCAGATAGAATATGGAAAATTGATCCTTCACAATCTACTTCGTATTCCGACCATATGAAATTTTAGAAGAATGGTTCACAATACCCACACGGAAATGAGTGACATTTATCAATGTCAATGGGTGAGTGGTCCGATAATGAATTATTGGCATTCAATTACTCCACTGTATCGTTAGGGACCTAAATTGATTTTTGCAACACTTCTTAAGTTTTTTTTTTATGTAAATGATAAGTCTATGCGTTGTTCGAAATTGTCGCAGCAAGAAGTCTTCAAGGAAATGTCACGTAGCATGCCATCGTTATGCTTGCAAACAACAAATATATACACTTCCTGTTGGACCGACCTAAAATTTCGTCATTTTCATTTCACTCATCAGTGCTAATGGTTTTTTTTAATAGTTCTAATTGTTTTTATGTCAACAAATTATAATTCTCAGATGTCAGTTCGTTATAGTTCTAGTTATATTATAGGGAGATGAAAATTGTGTTTATCATGAAGAATGACTGAAAGGATAATTGGACTTCAGGTTACTGATGAGGATTTGATATCCGAAATGAGTTTTACTCGAATGAAGTCATATAACCTGTTTGTGAGAGATATAATTCACATATCACTGATACGAATGATTTTTTTGGAAGTTCCAAGCTCATCAAGATCAGAGTTCATACAAGTATTATACTTCTCCTATACATTCCAATTGGTTTGCCGAAAACGTCAAATTAACGCTCATCGTGAAAAGCCCTGTATAGTTTTGATGACGGACCTGCAACTAAGTCTGGAACAAAGAACGATATGAAATACTCCTTCTATGCGTTGTTCGAAATTGTCGCAATTCAGAGCTCATTTCAAACGTACCGTCATGGTCGCCATTTGGCGATACGTCGAATAAATGATGACGTCAGTTTTTATGCTGTTTTGTTATTGGTCAGATAATCTTTCATTCCGACTCGTGAAGCAAGGTTGTCACGTCACCAATTATAATCATGTTATCAAAAAGTTGATAGAGTCCTGTCGTTGAATAAAACATTATAGGAGGAACCCATGATATTATAGTTCATTCTTGACTTTTTTGAGCAACCAGCATATCCAAATATTACTTATTCTCCATAACATTGCAAAAAAGTCCCATTAGGGACTAGTTGATGACGTGCAAAACGTCCCTCACCAGTACCGGTATACTCCATAACAAAATATCATGTAAATGTTGGATACTTTGCAACATTGTGCTGAAAGCTGAGAACTAATATATCACGCCCACAATTAGTATGATTATTATTCACACAAATCGACGGTCATCTCACGTAGTGACGTATCTCAGTTTTCTTAATTTTACAGCAGAGCAGTTCAAAGATTTTCAACATCTTAATACGCTTATATCTCAGAGGTTAGTTCGTGAAAAATCATTCTTTTTTCATTCATTAGTGGAAGAACTAGAACTAGTTGTTATATGATATGGTGAGATTTCCAAAAAACATCGCTCGAAGCGAAAAAAAAAAGATCGTTAGATACGTCACTACGTGAGATCATGATTGTTATTGTGGTCTTAGATACGCCCATGAATATGAAGTTAAATCAAATGAATAACAGATCCAAACATTCATTTTAATTGATAAAAACACAAAAATTCATTCGACTTGTACAATACCTTACAATACTCCTTTCAGTACCTTGAGACGTCACCCGAAATATTTCAAATTCCTCCGAAAACCCGATGTGAGATACGTCACTGTTGAAATTTTCAACAAATAATAAAAATATATCTCACGTAATGACGTAACTCCTATAGTTAGGTCACTTCGTGAGATTTGGTAGTTCAATAATTTGAGATAGGCTGAGTATTCGATATTTAAACAGACGAAAACCATTGAATATTGAGTTACGCCACTTTGTGCGATCATAGAGTACAAGAATATGAGTCACTTGACGGAGTATCTCAAATTCCGATTTTTATGAGATACGTCATTAGGTACGTGAGATGACCCACGAAATGTTTACTAATCAATAAGCCACAACACAAGAGCGAACATTTTAGTGATTCACACGAGACCAACGAGACGAGACTTTCATAAAGTCTCGTCTCGAGTCTCGCCTCGCAGCGTCGAGTCTCGTCTTGTCTCGCGTCTCGTACGAGAGTCTCGCAAATGTATCGCAATTCAGTCATGCATAATCTTTCTCAAGTCTAGTACGGGATATTCACCTTTACCTACTTTTTAGCTATAATGTAGAAGTGAGAAGAGAAAATTACAACGAAAATAACATTATTTATTGAAAAGAAAGTACCTAATAGGTACATACCTACATCATTCATCTAAACAAGAAAAAAAGCATTATATATTCGAAAGTAATAAAAATAAAATGAAAAGAAACACGTATATTCTAAACAAACAAAACAAAAACTTTAATCCAACATTATTCCGCCGTAAGAGAGAGAATAGTCCGCTGTATTATGAATGTAATTCTCAAGTCTGCAGTCGACACGCAGAAATATTCACCTGCAAGACTCTCGCACGAGTACGAGAAGTCTTGCACGAGACTCGAGACGCGACCAATGAAAGTCTCGTCTCGTCTTGTCCGAGTCTCGTCTCGAGTCATGTCTCGAAAACGAGACGAGACCATGCGATACTCTCGAAAACGAGACTCTCCCGGGCACCACTAGAACATTTTGAGGCAAATGAATTTTTTATGCTAGTTAGGAATATTACAAATACATATTTCATGGATTATTAAATAAATTATATTTCTGAAGTTCCCAACCGTATTTCAACATATGGCAACTGTGCCATGGTCTGCCCCTATACCTGCTGAATCGTGACGTCAGTTTTTACTCGCGGTAAATTTCTAGCCGTTTGAAAATTACCTTGCCATCATTGATGATTTTGACACATTCAATTCGACCGAAATAAAATAAATTAGTCAACTCGCCTATAACATTTTGTAATTGAAATAATTTGATCCATAAATACTTCCCAAACGAATTGAGTGTTTTTTTGTGGTTCATGAAAATTTTATGATCATCATAATGTGAGCCGAGATATTGTTAAATCTTCAGCATAGGCCCACTATTGATCGATGTTAAGTGACGTCATGACAATAATAGATCTTTAACCAACAGAAAACATATAAAAATCGAAGAAGAACCCATTACTCATAACGAAAACTCATCGTCAATGTCGGTGACGCCACACTCACTCACTCTTTGACATCATTGGAACACCGTAGGAAGGTCGGCGAACTTTCACTTTTCTATCGATACTTCCACGAGAAATGTTCTTCGGAAATCTCAGCTCATCCCTTCAAAAGCAATAGCAGTCAGACGAACTAGACAAGCTCAGTCAGCTGTCAAACTCGAAAGATGTCGAACAGCACTTTATCAGAACTCCTTCATCCATAGAACGGCTATAGGCTCTGGAATTCATTGCCTGAGGAAGTATTCCCAACAACATATAATCTCCAGAAGTTCTCAAAACATTCCAATACCTACCTCCTGTCCCTATCCTCCCTAGGAACGCACGATGTTCTTTGAACATTATAGGGATTTCCTTTCGTGCGCTCCAAGCGATAAAAAAAATCACATTTCAACTATTTGTATACCTGTGACGTTTATTTTGTGAAGGCGACCCCTTATTATAAAGTTTACGCAGGGTGTTTACTAAGGAATTTAGGATGGATATTTTCGAAAACGAATAAAAAATACATATACAGTGTGCCTCACTCAGGCAAGAAATTCGTCAAAAATATCTTTTGAGATATCATGACAAAGGCAGGTCAACGAAGGCAATCTTGCAAAAATTACAGCCTGGGAAAACGAACAACCTATAGTTGAATTCAAGGTGATCAGAACTAAAGTCTGTTTTTCTCCAGATATATGTACATTCGTCAAAACAGAGACATGTTATGGTTCATGATATACCGGGTGATCCACGGTGGATGGCCTATTAGAAGTATCTGGAGAACGAAGAGACAAAACATTCTGAAAATTGGGATGCTCTGATAATTGAACATTCTCTAACCGTCTAGAATATTTTTATCGATACAGTGTTGCCACTTCTATCAGAAACAACTAGCAACTTTGTTATTTCAAATGAAACACCCTGTATTTTATTGCATTTTTGGATTCTACCTGGAAAGCTGATTTCATCAATGCATCATACTTGGGGTCTAGCAGGAATGATTACAGAGATATAGGGTGTTCAAAATCGAGAATTTTCAATTTTAGGATTATTTTGTGTCAAAAACATACATTATCGATCAAAACGGCTTACATGTCCCTATCTTAACTTTTGATTCACTATCCACTGGATTTTGATTGGAAACATTACAGGGTGCTCCATTTAAAATACCGAAGTTGCTAGTTGTTTCTGATAGAAGTGGCAACACTGTATCAATGAAAATATTTTAGACGGGTAAAGAATATTCAATTATCAAAGCACCCCAATTTTCAGAATATTCAGTTTTTTCGTTCTCCAGATACTTCTAATAGGCCATCCACCGTGGATCACCCTGTATAGGGACTAGTGATGCGCATGTAAAGTTTGGTGGAAGATTTTTTTAGTTTCCAAGATATTTCAATGAATGTTATAGTTATATGATGTATGCGTTTTCAATATATATTTTGGAAAATAATTTTCTATTCATCTAGATTATCTCTGTAAATACAATTAGTTCGTATTTTTTTTTGCATCAAACTGGTCATGATTTGCCATGGGCTGTCGATTCCCGAGTTTGTGCCTATAGGTTGAGAATCGCCCAGTATTATGGTTGAGTGAAAGAGCAACTGTCGATTTATCGGCGAGTTGAACTCTGCCTTTTGTTCCATTGAGACAATGAAAGCATTTATTATTATTATTATTATTATTATCTGCGGGGGTATAAGAACTTTGTATATTTTTGTAACACAGTTGTACCTATTGAGAAGTATACCCTTCTTATTTTATCCGAAACAAGCTAAGAACCTTGATATCAATTATACCTGGAACCATAACTACACACATCACTGTCAACGCATATGGCCATGTTTGCACAACACACATTCATTCAGCAGTGACGATTTGACCAGTCGCATTCATTCGATGAACGCACTTATAGGTATAGGTAGATAAGTGTCCATTCTTTGTATATTTTTTACTCGATTCCTGATTTGAATGATTGAACCAATAATATGTTTCCTTCCTTCGTGTTTTTATATACCTATCACTACTTTTGTATATGCCCTTTTATCAAACACAGAATTTCTTGTAATCAGAAAATATTTGGTTGTGAAATAGTCATAAGTAATATCACGATGTTCTGAATATTCGAGATAATTCTGTCGCTTCTTTTTCCACGAAACCAAAAGGTTCGTCAGGACGAGTGGTATTGCTGTAAGACCAATCAGAATTGAGAGACTGCTAATGATTTCGTGATAAGCACACGTTGTCTCTTGCTTGTGATTGGTCAGATTACGTTATGAGTGATATAGTCAAATAAATCTCAACTGATCCCGGCCTAATAAAATGTTTGCTACAAAGAATCACCGCCTGAATTTTCTGCATCTACTAAGGAAATACCCTATTGAACATGCGTATATATGATAAAGAGTGATTGAAGCTAAATAATTTCATGAAACCAGCATTTCACAACCGTTTGCAAGTACACACTTGTCGCTCCTGATGAATAGAAAATGTGCCTATACCCTATACACAACCCCTATCCATACAGCTTTACTTGATAATTATGTAACCCCTTGAAGATAAACAGAAAAGGCGAATTCTTAATCAGGAACTGAAAATAAAGGAGCAATTGTAATTAAAGGAACTTTTTGAAAAAATCCACGTCTAGTATTAATTGTATTCGACTAATTGTGACATAATTTCGTGTGTACTGATCTCTCAGGCGACTACAAAGGACTCTAGACTATGCTGGTAGGCACCTTTGAAAAGGTATTGTTTTCAAGGGGCACTGCCAATTTGTTGTATTGCACTTGAAGTAATCGACGAACTCGACTAGATTGCGTTGGACGGGTTGAACGAATCTCAAATAGCTGAAATTGAAGGTTTTCTATAGTTACCTACCCAAAACTGTATTGTAAATAATAGTTGCGCTTTATTGTCATTCCTAGTTTCACCAGTGGGACAGAATCGCCGTTTCATTGACTAATCTGTGGAATTTCATATCATCCTGGTGCCACTGGCCATTCGGTTTAACAAAAAAAAAGAGATTTGACATGCATCATATTAAATTTGTTGTATTCAAAAACTTCGAGAAAAAATAGTAGGTAGATAAGGAATAGGGAATAGGTAGGTATTTCTACTGAAGGAGAAGATGAGCCAACAAAAGTGGAAAAATGTGCATTTAACTCATGGAAACATTAAGGAGACATTCTGAAATAGCTCTGAAAGGTATTGAATTTCGGTAAAACAATCACATGAAAATTTTCACTCTTTGGGACTTCTTCATTACACAAACTCACTCACTTCTCTGGAACACCGTAGAAAAGTTGGCGATCTGGCTCTATTTTATAGATATTCTCATGGACGATGCTCTTCTGAGTTATCAACAATTGTTCCTTCCTTGGCAGTCCCCGCGAGATTAACCCGTCGAGTTGAGGCTTCGCACCCCTTCGTGGTCACTTTGGAGATCTGCAGAACATCTCTTTCCAAAGACTCGTTCATCCAACGAACAGCGAGGCTCTGGAACACATTGCCAAGGGAGGTATTCCCCGAGGCATATAACCTCCAAAAATTTAAGAAGAACACCAATTCCTACCTTATTTCCCTTAGTTCTCACGATGTTCTCTGAACATTACAGGATTTCCCTTTTTGTGGGAACCAGAACATAAAAAAAATCTGAAAATGATCAGAATGAAACATTCGTCATCCTGGATTTATTTTTGTGATCTAACGAATCCATAATTTGATGAAGAATGTCGCTAGGTATTATCTTCTCCAACAAATATAAGCTTCAATTCACTTTTCATTTCGATATTTAATATGAGCACCATATTAAATATGGTTGCATGATTCACTACAATATTCTCCATGATGTACTATCGAAATTTGATGATATCGAATAACACCAATTTCTAGGGAATGATTATTGATTAATCATAGTAGAAATACCCACGTACCTACCCCACAGCCCGCACGTACCAAAATTCATTGCCTGTGGAAGTATTCCCAACAACATATAATCTCCAGAAGTTCAAAAAAAAGTCCAATACCTACCTCCTATCCCTATCCTCCCTAGGAACGCACGATGTTCTTTGAACATTATAGGGATCCCCTTTCGTGCGCTGCAAGCGATAAGAAAAAAAAATTGATCTAATCTAAACATTGATGTTTTTTATTGATGATTAGATAGATAGACCAGTGCTGAAGCCTTTGAAAACGGTAAAATGTGAAGAAAAATCATAGTAGGATAATACTCATTAAAAAATAAAGAGAATATAACAAATATGAAAGGGAAACTAAATTACGGGCGATCTAAAACGGTTTATCTTGATGTCCAGCAAAACTATGAACCCAATGGAAACAAGTTGAATAGCAAAGTACAACAACTGTTGTAGGTAATAAAGAGAGCTACAACTTTTGTGACAACACTTTTTTCACATAACCTCAAAATTCAAATAATCAAGTTTTTGGTTTTTTATTTTTATCTTATGCGAATAAAATTCTTTTTCACGAAATTTGATGGAAACTTACCTTGTTATGTCCTGTTTATGTTTTTTTGTTCGAAATATTTATTTTTTCACCTTATTTTGACTTGTTAATATCGATAAAACACCCTAATTTTCAATCGAAAATTCTCACGTCGAAATATCAGCTATTTGAAAAAACTCGGGGCGCTTTTTGTGCGTTGAAATCTCTTCTTTCTGATAATGTAAGGAGATATATACATTAATATAGTGAATGTTCTCAGAAATGCAAAGAAAAGAAAAAAACTCGAATCCGAATTTTTTTTAATCACTATGTACAATTTTGAGCTATTCAGTGAAATTTGCACTTCAATTACATAAAGATTGCAAGGAACATGCGAAAATAGTTGTTCGAAATATTGAAGATTCAAAGGGGGGATTTCAATAAAAAAATGTGATTGCTGCAATTTTTTTTCAGTCAAAAAGTTGATTTATTAAATTCTATTCACATTTATGTCATAAAAAATCTCATAATATATGAATAGAAATGAAAATCGTACTATTGGATTTTGATACTTTATACTAATTATTTTCCCTGTAATAACACATTTTCAGAAAAGAATGTATTCGAAGTTTCCGAAACCTTAATAATCTAGATTTTTTTATATGGAAGTTCTGCAATTTATGGTTCATGCCACCGAATCACCTTATTGCATGATATGTGCTTCGTAATACTCGAAAATATGTCGATCTTCATAGTCATCGAACGTCTCTGACAAAGCTGCAATCATATATCGATTGAACGTTTACTGATTCCACCCATGCATGTAGGATAGGTACCCATTTGGCACACAAACCTTATTGAATCAACGTTCATCTAACGTTTCAAATTTACCACAAATCATAAGATGCGGTGTAAACAGTATGTCACAAAAAACGTGAGCTGATTACCTATACGTTAACACGACGTATAGTTAGTAACTGATTGGAAAAGTCTACTCAATTCATGAAAAAGGTTGTTCCAGCATATGAGTCATCAAAATATCAGCCGCTTTACCATTTACTTAGTGGGTATACTAACCTATTCTGTAATGTTTCAATATCATCGAGATATTCAACACGATATTGGTTGAAGATTCTCTAGAAAATCTGTAATTTTTCAAACGTTCACAATTTTCAATGGCCACTCTCAGATGTTCACAAGTAAATTCTGGACTTTCCTCTAGAATTTTTCTTCATATCAAAATATTTACTTCGAAGGTTTTTTTAGAAAACGTGTACCTATATGTACTGATTGAAAACAACGTGTATATACAGTGTGACCCACTTCTAATGGAAACACCCCTGTATCTTATGTAATCGTTGGGTAAGGATCCTAAAATTTGCAAGAGCGAGAGATATATCAGAAATGCACTCTATGACCATGTGGGGTCATCTTCAGTGATATACACTGCTCGCCAACAGCCATGGAAGCACCCCAATTTTCGGAAAATTATATTAGGAGTCAAAATAGGTTGGAAATCATTTCGGATTCGGAATCAGGACGCCTAAATCACTAGCTATTCATAGTTTTCCCAGAAAATTTTCAGTTCAGAAGAATTTGATTTTGTCCCACTTCTCATGGAAGCACCCCCGTATCTCACGTAATTATTGAGGTAGGGTTCTGAAATATGCAGTAGCAAGGGAAAGTTTGAAGATGAAGTCAATTACGTAATATACGGGGGTGCTTCCGTAAAGAGTGCGACAAAATTAAATTTTTCAGAACTGAAAATTTTCCTGGAAAAATATGAATAGTAAGTGAATTGGGAGCCCTGATTCCGACTCTGAAGTGATTTTCGACTAATTTTGACTCCTTATATCTTTTTTCCGGAAATTGGAGTGATTCCATGGCTGTTGGTGAGCAGTGTATATCACTGAAGATGACCCCACTTGGTCATAGAGTGCATTTTTTCAGGATCCTTAACCAACGATTTCGTAAGATACGGTAGTGTTTCCATTAGAAGTGGTCACACCTCGGGTCACACTGTATATCAACTGAACAGAAGAATACAAGCAGATTCCTTGATTTTTCTTCTTTTCCAATGATTTCGATATTATTCCACTCGGCCATATGTTGCCCATCTTCAGTAAGGATATGTTCAGCTAGTTTCGATTTGTCGATGTGTCTTTTCTTTGCATTGTATACTTATGTTCCTATATGGACAGCATAGATTTAAAGGTGATGTGTTTACTGGGGTGGTGCTGAACAGTGGCAGCTCGTGACTTTCATGACAGAGGAGGTTGAATGATATGAGATTTAATGTGAAAAACAACTCTCTACTCACCCAAATCAATAGCTTTAATGATATTCTGTTTACCAGTTAACCTGAACTTAATACTTGGAGAGATGTGATCCTGTGATTCGCAGTGTCTATCCAATCAGCGAGGCAAATTTTTCAAATCATTATATCCTAATCGCCCCCAACATGATGACTTATCGGTTGAAAATAATACGAAGTACCAACAAAATAGCTTATTCCTTATCTCAGATCCCGCCGATCAGATATATTTTTTATAATTATCAGAATTGAACGAACG
Source organism: Phaedon cochleariae (assembly GCA_918026855.4). Lineage (NCBI taxonomy): Eukaryota > Metazoa > Arthropoda > Insecta > Coleoptera > Chrysomelidae > Phaedon > Phaedon cochleariae. The sequence continues at coordinate 28,984,953 of OU896717.1, forward strand.
ATTTTGTTTGGTACCTGTTACAATCAGATTTTTTGATTCCGGTGTCGGACGTTTTTTTTTTTCACAATCAATTTATCTTCACAAGACAAAGCACTGAATGGGTTCACCAAAAGGTATTCCACTAAATCGCAATCATTTTTCAGATATTTATAGAGCCCCTAACCATTAACCAAACATAAACATAAACAATGCACTCGCGTTTGTCCGCAATTCGCGAAGCGACACGACAAACACGTGCTATTCGGGCGTATTCGGGCATTTGCATTGCGCGCGTAGGTTGGGCAATGTGACGGAGTCTAGCCTCCTATAGATGTTGCCAAGTTGAATATTTCACGCGTGATTTGCAGACTTCAACGTGTGATGCGTGGGCAAGCACTGTTGCCAATTCAAAAATATTTAACTAAAAACAGGAAATAAAATCAAAATCCATGTATTTTGGTGCCCTTTCAATGAGAAAGTATAGATAATATTAGTTTGAGAAAAATCTCTGAGGAGGCTCAGCCTCCGTTGCCTCCTCCGAGGAGCCGCCATTGGTGCTGAAGGGGTCCTTTCTGGAAGAAATCTGCTGTTTTTCGAAAATGACATCATTTTTGATGACAACAAACAGAATTGAGATTACCAAAATGAAATTTTCCACTGTGATTATCGTTGAGGGAATTTAGGAGTGTCACTCTGTATTCTGTATCGTTAATTACCCCTCATCGACTAGCGCTCGCTGATAACTCCCTTTCGAGAAATTTCGATTTGGCTTTCAGGAATATAGTCCCATCAGGATACGCGATCAAGAGAATAATCAAAAGTGCTACCGAACGATTTGCATAGGAATCACATCTCAGATAACGACAACCCTTCCGTAGAAATGCTCTCTACGTTATCGGCCTGCTTGATTGGGCCTGTTTTAATCGGTTTGGTTGTTTCCTGAATAAGAGTCTATACATGGTGGATGCCGAAGTGGTTGAAAGAACTTGTATTATGTAACGCCAGAAATACCATGGTCAAGAGAACAACTCACGTGCCAATGGAACATGGAAAAAAAGGAATTGTTGAATCAAGCAAAATTTGATTGAATGGAGCAAATAAAAGTGTCATATATGCACGACAAAATATAATCTTGAAATGAGTAAATCTATATCTTGTTTCAGAGCGAATTTGAAGTTTAAATCGAGTAAATATGTCTTGCTTGAACTCTGGATCTTCTTCAATCAAGTACATCCATGAATTGTTTATGAAGAGATATTGAATTGGCTCAAACAATCAATTTGTTTGATTCAAAATAACAAGATATTGGTTCAATCAAATATTTAGTTGATTCAACGAAATATTTAGTTGATTCAAAGAAATATTTGGTTGATTCAATGAAATAATTGGTTGCTTCATTGAAATATTTGGTTAATTCAATGAAATATTTTGTTGATTCAAGAGAAACTATATATTCATTCGACAAATTGTTTTGTTGAACCAAATTCGATATTTGGGAATTTTCTGAAATTTCACATCAATAGAATAAACAAAACTAGGAAACTTGTCGACTCCTAGCATAGATCTTCAGTCTTTACTTCTCTTCAGCTGCTAATCATCCTAAGTTCGATTTATTCAGCTGATATTTCAAACACGAAGAATCAGGCTTCACGTATATAATGAATTCGAGGCAGGCATAAACGAGGCGAAACGATCGCCATCTAGAGGCAAAAATTTAAGTTGATGAAGAATGAACAAAATATTTCATTGATATTATATATTTCGTTGCTCTAGTCAAGCAAATGATCCGTTTGAAAAGAGTTCATTGCTACATCGGAATAAGAAAACCTGTATGTTGTTTCAAGGATATATTCTCATCGAAATGATCATTGTTTGATCAAATCAACGAAATGTTTATAGTTGAATCAACATCGACATTATTTTGGATCGACATAATTTGTGTTGAGTTGAGTTGAGTCAACAAAAAATTGCTCAGTCCAACAAAAATAACTAAAGCATAAATAATTTGTTGATGCAACAAATCCTTTTTTCCCGTGAAGAAGTGATTAATCGAAAAAAATACTATGAAGCGCGTGCCGTACCGCACTCATTAGTAAATAGAAACGACTAACGAGTTGAGGTCAAAAAGTAAATACTGGACATGGTGCAAAGGAACTTGAGGAGACTGTTATCAATGTATTAAAATTTTCAAATTTAGACATCAAAAACTGCAGAGGCCAGTCTTATGACAATGCCAGTTATATGAGTGGAAAGTATTCTGGATTGCAAGCATGTATTAAATTAAATCGTACAATGATTTAGCTCTATTTGTATACCGTGTGCTGCTCACTCTTTGAATTTATTTGTTCAAAATGCAGCGGATTGTTGTTTGGAAACAAGCTCATTTACATGCTTGTGCAAGCCATTTACACATTTTTCTCGGCCTCTACGCATAGATGGAACATGTTATCAAAAGCAATAAAAGGATCTTCAGAGTCTAACTCTATTACCTAACACACAACATGTTTCGCTATAACACAATAACTTCGTCAGGTGATATACTGGTTCATTGTATCAGTATATCCCTGTAGCAATGTTATCTGGTGTTACAGAAGTTTCATATTCACACTTTGAATTCAGGCTATATTTTGGACCACGCCGTTATCAATGTTGACCAGTTTATATTATATACGTGTTTTTTTCAATGGCATTCGCAATAAACGCTGTTCTCACTAGCGATATCGTGATTTATTGCTTTCAGAGAACATTCATACAGATAACAGAATTCGATCAACCCCTGGTGCACTAATTTACAGACCCAATAACCAAGTGCCAGACATCACAACCTTTTGATTAACATCGCCCCCATTCGCACCCCTCTCGGCAAAAAACAAAAATCCAGAATCGAATCATCAAACACAAATCAGAGACACCCCCGATATCGCCAGCATTTTTTTCTGGAATAATTCCGATTCATTAACCGACAAATGGCCCGTATCGGCAGTCGATAAAACAGAGGACGAAGGTATCGAGAGAGTGTGAACTTTTCATTCCTGACGTGACATTCTCGGACCGAATGTGAAAAATTCGTATTAAATTTGACATTCTATTTATTGGAGTGCGGTCGTTGTTGGTCTGAGTATACCGATGTTCTACTTTTATTATTGCCAATGAAAAATGAACGTATACCATACACGGTATGGCATTCCTAATCTCAGACTAAACCAGAAATGGAACTAAATCTCTGGTAGTAGTCCATGCTCAAATTGGAGGTGATGAGATAATCAAGAGAACAAACTCAAAGTCTCGCTCCAAGTGAATTTTAATGAAATATTATGTGCTACATGTTTCGACTCCTAGGAGTCATCATCAGGCTGAAATACAAAAAACTTATAAATAAAAGGAGTTCCATCACTATTGGAAAATGGGTGACATACCTTGCTATAGGTAGGAGGAGAAAGGAAACTATAAAATTGATAACATAGTTCGTAAGAGTTTTAGGCCCCAAATAATTTTGAAATACATTTTTGAATTTTGGTGTTTTGAACCCCCAGATGAACATTTTTCTTAAGATGCTTCTTTTTTGTATCAAATGAACATAGTGTAAAACAAATGGCGCGAGTATGAAGTAAACAAACCGTCAGACTACTTGATTCGGAAGATAAAAATGGTAGATAAAAATTATTTTTTGACAAACAAGTGACAAATGTCATCTATCAAATACACAAAACATTGAAGTTGACTCAATGGACCATACATCAAAGTTCATAACAAACAAGAAAATGTGTCTAGATTGACTAAGTCGGGTATTTAAAATTGTGTTTTTTGAATTAGGAATAACAACATTAAACAAATTTCGGTTGCATAAGCAATCCTTTCATTCAAAGTCATTCACAATTCAAGTCATTTCCCGGCACCATTTGTAAATAAACCTTTAACGAACTACTTCCAACCATGAGGTTGAAAATGTGATTATTGATAAATTTTATAAAAGTTTTTAACATGTTATTGTGTGTATGTCAACTAATATTTTACCGATTGCACTGTGTTAATTCATTGTTATGTTACCAACATACAAAAGGAAATTATACATGAACATTATGTCAGCCATCCTCAACAAAGATGTAAATACATAATTTTCGCAAATCTGAATGCATGATACTCATGAATAATCTCTTTACAGTCTCCCTGAAGATGAAAATGAAGTTTTTCGAAAGCTTGGAAAAACTCTGAAGAGTACTTTTTTTTAACTTTTACTACATCCCCAATACTCCCTAGTTTATATATATATATGATTATATCCATTTTTAATGTCAATAATTTATCTGAGAATATTCCTTTTCAACGGTTATTTGAATTGGGAATTGCTCTAATTCACACAAGACAGTGACAGCTCACATATGATTTGTGTTATGATATTTTTAGTAAATTATCAAATTATTCCAGAAATTGACAGCTTTATCTATCTATATCTTATCTTATACTGTTGAGTATGATAGTTCCACTAACATTTACAAGTCTAGAAGTTATGTAGCAATGAGAAACAACTGTTATATAAAACTAAATAAATAAATTGGAAAGCCACAATGCCGTGTTCAAAATTTCCTGTTATTCATATATACTATTTTATATTTCCTCTGTACATTATATCGAAACTGATCCAGCATGTATGGTGTTTCCTGATATATCACCAACATCAACAAAATTACTCTTATTCGCGAAGAAAATGAAAATAAATCGAGTAAAAGCGGAAAGTCCCTACTCGCAATCCGAATCGACGATTTCTCTATGTCTAGGCTGGAAGTCGTTTTCCTGAAATTGTGGTTTTCTCGGATTTCAGGAGTTTTTCTTCATATATAAAGTAAGTGACAAATTCTTCAATCTTAGAATTCCACATGTTATTACTGGAGCAATTTCATTTTTTCATTTGGATGAAATATAGATTCTTATACTGGGTATATTTATTTGAACATAAACGTACAATATAGCACATCAGATAAAAATTGAACTGCTCATCAATTGAACCGCATCAAGCACATTTAATTCATTTTAATATTTACGAGACCAATCCACATATTCGAATACGGTTTTTTTTTTAATTTTGAGAAAAAATCCATTGGGTATGAGATAGACGGTTGATGAAAATACATGGTGACATCTGGCTATTATGGTGGCGAAGAAACCTACGCGCAATATTGAAAAATTCTCTATGCTCCCAATTTCATTGAAAATTTGTTGGATATTTTCCAATAATATTTTCATAATGCACGAGCAAAACTACTCGAATTGGTTTTGCAATTCTTCTTTGGCCCATGCTGCAAACTTCATTCTCGTAGGAAATCACTATCATTCCGTGCTCGTTAAACAATATACTATTTTGTAGCTCTATTTTCAGAGATTTGTTCCTGGATAGGTTATTGTGACCCATTCTTGTATAAAATTTGATATCGCTTTTATACAGATTTTCTGTCAATGATAATGGATAGATATTATTACAGGAAGACCGAGCACAACACATTGATCAACTTACAACTTGTATAGTATTCAAGATTGAATAACAGGACAAAAAACGACAGAATGAATATACAACAAGGTCGATAACATTCGAAGAAACTTAGAAGATAGAATTCATACATTTATGTTATCCATCAAAGATGACTTCTCACTCATTGGAATTTTGCTAAGTGTGGTATATACAAGGTGTACCGTAAAGTGGGGTTACTTTGCGCCATAAGGGGATACTTAACGCCACTTGGGGAACAAGTCAATGAGTTTTCTCAAAAATGATACAATGTAGTGAACCAAACAAACACGTGGCTGTACTCATGGTTGCATTTGCCTCAATTGATTACGAGTTAAGTTTTTAAGGTGTTCTAGCGCATACAAGAACATTCCTGTCGAAAACGATATCACATGTGCTCTGCAAAAATCTACCTATATCTTATGATTCCAGTCATATAAAACAGGTGAATATTTCTACATCATATATTTGATATTGACTACCACAATATTTGATTTTTATAAGAAGCCATAAACATATTTGAAAATGATGATTCTTCAATGTGTCAGATTATCCCGAAAACGGGGGTACTTTGCTCCACGTGCATGATATCTGGCGCCAAGTACCCCCCCCCCATCTTTCTCAAGTTGGGTTGCATAGTTTTTGCATGAGTGGAGCAAAGTATCTCGATCGAGACGAGACCTCGTCACAGAATCTTTCATGATTGCCCAAAAATGAGAGGTATATGTGATTCAACATCATATTTACTACTTACACTTGAAGTAACATCAGATCTCCAATATTCATTTTATTCATGAATGAAAACGAAATGAAAACTAAGGTAACGTCGAATTGGGGAATTTTTAATTTTATAAATTCCACGTATTAGAAGTAATGATGAATAAGTACTCAATTCTCGACTCAACCGAACGAATATCCGAGAAAAAACTTCCTGGAATCACAGAACACGAAGAAAAAGTAAAAAATGAAGTTTTATTTGCTGAAAACACTCAAGGAATCCAATTTATATACAGGGTGTTAGTGAATAAGTGCGACAAACTTCAGGGGGTGATTCCTTGTGATACTTCAGAAAATAAAGTTTATACAGGGTGGGCCACCAGTAACGCCTCGGTCTCTAGAAGGCTAACCACTTATCTTCTTGGAATTCTTCCCCTCTAGGAAGTTGCATGTCAACATAGGCTACCATTTGAAATTATTTTGAAACATACAGGATGTCCCCAAAAATCACAAAACACTGACGTTGAACTTTTTTCAATCGAACACCCTATATATTATTTCATTTTGAGATTCTCCCTGGTGAGCTGATTTCAACAATCCATCATACTTGGGGTCTAGCAGTTATAATTACTGAGATATAGGGTGTGAGAAATCGAGATTTTCCAAGTTCAAGAATTTTTTGTGTCTAAAGCATTTATAATTGATCAAAACGGCTCACATGCCCCTATCCCAACTTTTGATCAACTATCTACTGACATTTAATTGAAAAAAATACAGGGTGGTGCAGAATTCAGAATCTTGATCACCCGGTATATGTCCCAATTAAATATCAGTAGATAGTTAATCAAAAGTAGAGATAGAGACGCATGTAAGCCGTTTTGACCAAATGAATAGTTTCGACACAAAAAATTCTTGAACTTGGAAAATCTCGATTTTTCACACCCTATATTTCAGTAATTATAACTGCTAGACACCAAGTATGATGAGTCGTTGAAATCAGCTCATCAGGGAGAATCTCAAAATAAAATAATATATATAGGGTGTTCGATAGAAACAAGTTTAACTTCAGTGTTTTATGGTTTTTGGGGACACCCTGTATGTTTCGAAACAATTTTAAATGGTAGCCTATGTTGACATGCAACTTCCTAGAGAGGAAGAATTCCAAGAAGATAAGTGGTTAGCCTTCTAGAGACCAAGGCGTTACTGGTGGCCCACCCAGTATAATCATGTGTCCTAACTTGCGACCAATATTTCCATGAAAAATCATATATTTCCATGAAAAATCATTATTTTAATCATTACTCAAATGTCTTTTCACCAATTTCAATTAAACTTTGTGATTTCGTTGAATGAATATGGAGCTTTTCTTGATGTGATTAAATTCAAAATAATATTTTCAGTGGCGTCACAGTGAGTTAATTTATCGACATTCACGGTTAAAGTCATTGTACGCCACTGGTTTTCTTTGAGATTGAACAATTGAAATATCAATTTTCATATCCTCTGTGTTTCTTTTGTATCTTGCTTAGTATTTGAGGAAACAATAAAAATTCGATTTGATTCCAAATTTTGATGTAGGTGCTCTCAAAACATTTATTGAGATTTCGCAATAACCTCAATAAGAATCATTTTGAAATTTTGGGACTTTGTCTCCAACCATACTGAATTTTGGCACATGTTTATATGAACTTAATTTCCTAAAATATCACAAGGAATCACGACCTGAAGTTTTGCGCAGTTCTTCACTAACACCCTGTATAAACAAAAGCAAATCCACCATTGCAAAACAATTTACGTTCAAATAGTTCCGCAATTGACCACTTTGGCGTTGCGATCACAAGTTGAGTGTCAAAGGCAAGAAGAAAAGGAGAGCAGTCAACCGTCATCATTAACAATCTTGCGCCAATATATAGAGTCGGCATTCGAAGAAAAACAAGGAAGATCTATATAAACGTACGGTTTCACTTATTTATTTTTCTTTTCCTAATCTTCGGACCCACCCATACACTTTTCCCAAGATACATCGCCTGTCTTTTATTTCTTAATTAAATCTATCTAATCGCGCGATGCCAGAATGATTGATAATAAAGATAAAGTTGGACCAATATAAAGGAAGAGAGCAATTCACTTCATTGTTTTCTATTTATTTGACTTGAAGCTGCAGTCCAGTTATCAGGTCATCTATTTCAGTCTCGATTTCAGTTTCCTCTAGGCTAACCCATGAGAGTTTATCAATTCATTCAGGGTGAAATTGAATTGAATACATTTAGTTGAAACAATGAGATTTGAAGATAATGAGACGATAAAAAAGTCGATACTCCTTGCTATACATTTTTCGCGAATATCTCAGGAACCTTCACATTCAGGAATTAGAAATGTTTTCACTTTTAGATAAAGTATCAATGTCTAACTGTTGTCACAAACCAATTTGACATTTCATCGGTCAAAGACAAAATATGAAGGAAAATGTGACAGAATACAACCGTGCCACAGGGAGAAAAGGCGATTGCATATCTATACATTGTGTGAAAGATGTTTGTGAAGTATTATTTGACATTTGTTCAAATAATCACTAAAATCATTTCGTGAAATGAAACAAATGTTTGTGTATATCAATTTGTGAAATATTTGTACATATCCATGTAGCGGAAAACTACACAAAAATATGCACATCATCCAATGCACACAATTGTATTGACTAAATACACCGCTTTTGAAATAATGCTACTATTTGTGTAATATTTTGCCACAGGTGTGCAATTTTCTTCCACTTGGTAACGGCGTCCTATCCCCTTCTCCTTCTACCTACTTATATCTCAATCTCAATATTCTGAATTCGCACTTGACCGGTAGATGTGTCACAAGGAGGTTACAAGTGTGTATGGTGCAGAATGTAGAATCTTCTCATTTATTATTGTCTGGCGAGTTGGTGAATGATTGATGATTGTACTTAATGACCATAGGAATAGTCCTTCCGCAAAATTATTTCATGTTTACTAGTGCCACAAAGTGGAAGATGTAATAAGATGTATCAACAAAGTGTCGAAGACATTCTTCTTTGTTGGGAACTGCTTGAACTCTGGTATCTACATTCGCCGGTAAGTTTTTATTTCAATAATACCTAATAATAATAAGCTTCGACTTGCTTTCAATTTCAACACCCATTGAAAGCAAGTCGAAGCTAATAGCTAATCATTAGGTTTAATTGAAATAACTTACCGACGAATGTTGATGCTAGTTCAGGTAGTTCCCAACAAAGAATCGACACTTTGTTGATACATCTTATTACATCTTTTTTGCCACTAGTAAACATGAAATAATTTCGTGAAAGGACTACCTATGATCATCAGTACAATCATCAATCATTTACCAACTCGCCAGACATTAATAAATGAGAAGATTCTATAGTCTACGGAAGTACACATACTTTTGTATCGTTACGAAATTTGTGTACAAGAAATACACACATTTTTGTTATTTTCAGTACAATGAATTGTGAACATTTCCACAATTTTGTAATGCTAAGTTCACCCACTTACACAGTTTGTGCACACATATCACACAAATTGGTGATATTTGTCGAACAAAGTATTGGATGATTTTATATATTTGGTTTCACGAAAGTACACAAATTTTGTTTGGTTTTTGAACAAAATTGTTTTGAAAATTACAAAACTGAATTGTTTGGTTATACACAAAATTTCTCACACAAAATATTGCGCGAAAAATACACAAATTGGTGCTGTCACCATTTTAGAAACAAACTGTGTGAAAAATCTACACAAATGTGTAAAAAGCCCACACTAATTTCTCTCTGTGATGACTACGCCATTAGTAATCAAAATTACAAAATGGAAAATCCATGTGTCTACACTGATTGATCTGGACTAGTAAGGCTGTGTCAAATCTGTGGTTTGACCGGGCACATACGTTCAGTATGAAGTCTGACCATCGGTTTGCCCAACCAGCTGTTCGGGAATATCGGTCACGTTTCAAACCTGCCCAAAAAGTTACCACGTTAACTTTTGATGGGAGTCGAGTCAACCATTGGCCATCCTGGCATCACCACTGTGGTTGAACGAATTACTTGACACAGCCTAATACTGAGTTTCAATTTTTCTTCCTCCATAGGTTCCGAAGAAATTAATGTATAGAAACCTTGCTTTTTTCGAACTTTTGACACCCTGTATCTCAGAGAGGATGCATTTTAGGACATATGTTTATAGGTACTCTTGACTTCAGAATGAGGTAACGAATCCGTATACAAAGTTTGTCGTTCTCATTCTGACTCACCCTGTATTAGTTTAACAAAGGAATACCTAATCTGTAGGTTAATGGAGGAAGTGGAATATACATTTATTCAGATTCTCTGGGATTTTATCTCCTCTTCTCTAAATCAAAATATTATACAGGGTGATTCATGAGTAGACTCACAAAGCCAAATGGTGAATAGGGGAAATCCATAACGAAGATACAGTGTATTATGTGGAATTGATATAACTTTGATGACCGATATTTCAGAAATGATTTATCGTAACTAGCTGATATTCGACAGCGATGTTTCTCTATCGAAACTAATCAAGATGGCATATTGTGTTGAAAAAATACAGATCCGGACTTGGGAAGAATTAATGTTTCATTTTTACGGCAAGAAATATCACCTCGTGACCACTTTTCTCGGAATATTTCATCAGATTCAGAAAGATCAGACAAAATGTCATAAGAACTGCTCTTCAATTTGCACGGCACACTTTGACCGATTGAATGAAATAATATGGAACAGAAAAGTTCGAATACATTTATAATTTCGACCTGATAGATGATAACTCAACATCCAACTGAATTAATGTGAATTGATTTTTTGTTAATTTTTTCATAGAAATTGACAGAACAGAGTAGTTCTGGTTTCTTCTTGATCGGGATTCTATAGATGGATATAATTAGTCGTGACTATATTTTATGAATTTGAATTGAAGTCGGCTCTGTTTTTCATTTTATGATGTGACGTGGCGTTTGTTGATAGGTAATTACTGGTGATCGAAATATTATTGAACTCAAGATGATATACTTCATATTTCAAATGCTGAACATGACGAAAATTCAAATGCTGCAAAGTTAAACACCTACCATAGAAGATTTCCAGACCCAAGAGTACGGAGCGAAAACCTACACGAGGGTGAAATAGCAATCCTTATATCACTTGCAGAAGTGTATCAATAACAAATGGAGCTCAGTTCACGCGTGATTGCATATCTAATTTGATAAATCACCATCTATGAGCACATGAAAATCCTCATGCCGTAATTTAATCAGTTGGCACCTATACCTCATTACATCATTTATATCATTTTGGATTATCAGCAAACCAACAAGAGTGTACAAAAAATCAATTTACATGAACCCAGTTGGAAGTTGAGAGTTATCAGCCAGGTTAAAATCAAAAATTCATTCCAACGATTTTGTTTCTTATTTTTTTATAGAACTGTTGCAGTGCAAATTGAAGAGCAGTACTTGGGGCATTTTGTCTGATCTTTCTAAATATGATGAAATTTTTGGAGATAAGAGATCACAATGTGGAATTCTTTGGCATAACAAGCCCGGATCTGCATTTTTTTTTTCATAATTCGCAATCTTGAATAGTTTCAATAAGAAAAAGGCGCTGCCGAATTTCAACAGGTAATAAAGAATCATTCCTGAAATATCGACCATCAAAGTTATATGACAATTAGGTTATGGATGGACAAAAAATGTTTCATATTCATACATCAACTCGTCTTGATTTCCCCTATTCACCATTTGTGTATGTGATTCTCCTCATGAATCACCCTGTATATTCATATCCTCATGTCAGGTGTTCAACAGATATTCGCGAGGCAAATAACCATCAGGAAAGTTGTTTTCTCTTGTATATTGCGAATGACATTATATGTATATACATATATATTCATATAAGTACATAATATGTTTTAATCTGAAAGAGAATGCAAATTCGAAGAGTTACATTTTCAAATTCTTGTTGTGTGTTTTCAGTAGATGTAAATCAAGGTATGTTTAGGAAAGTAGTTGATTTCTGTTGAATATACCGAAAAAGAGTTCAATTTTTTATCAGATAAAGAACGCGAATTCTCAAAGTATTATATTGTATGTGGCCATTTTTAATGTTCATGATATATTTGGGAATATACCTTTCCGAAACAAATATTAATACTATTTCAATATAGCTACCGGTAGTGGGGACAAATGGGGATGATTTGTCCCAAAATGGCATTGCGCTCGAAATTTCACGATTAAAAACTTAAAAACCTATTGAAATATAATACTTTTATTTTTATTTATAGTAAGAAAAAAAAATCCGAAAAATTTTACGAAATGGATATGAAGTTATTTTATTCTATAAACTTCACCTGTGAATAAAATTCAAATATGTTGATATCTCGAAAACTGCAAGACTTTGTGATGAGATAATCATAGATAGTTAGCTTATAAATCCCGCTCCAGTAAGAGGTTCACAGGGCATCACATATATCTACATACCTCTCCCTGAATTTCATTGTCATATCTATATATGCAAGCCATCCCTCTAGGAGACATCCTATATGCTTAGTGAAAAATAAACAATAACACGAAGTCAGGAGAGTATGTCCAAATAGCTTATTGTATAATGAGGTGAGTTATAACCTATTAAAATTTCATGTACCAACAATCCGATCTACGAGATGTATATGAGAAAATGAGCAGAACTAATCTCTCTAATCACGATCATAATAGGACCTCGTCCGGCACCAGATAAAAATGAAAATTCCCCGAAATTTCACAAAACATTCCCGCCGATGACAAACTGTTTTGACCCTCGCGAAAACCTTCCATACGACACTTTCCTAATGGCGACATACGTCATCTTTTGTGGAAACTCAACGTATTGGTGTCGTTATAGAAGGTGAATGGTGGACAATCACGCCAGCCGAAGCATTCAACGCTTGGTACCTAATCTTCCGGAGTATACGAGGATGGTACAATATATGTTTACTTCAAGCGAGTTCTCAACTAAATGATATATTCGCACACATTGCCGAATGGACAAGGCGCCGAATGGACAAAACCCCTAGATTCACTGGATGGTATAAGTTTGATGAGAGTTCGGACACAGCTGAACTTTTGTCCTTTTCTATTTTCTATAATACAATGGTTAAAGTGAATAAAAGAATAAGACATATATTCTGCTCTTTGTCTTTTCAATTTCCCTAGTAGCGCCTGAGTGTCAGATACGATTTTAGAGGTTATATTTTCGGTCAAATCAATCATAGCCGTAGATGGACAATGGATATAGGGTACAAACACCCACTTCAATTCATAGTGATACAAGTCTAGCAGAACGACTGTTATATAAATGGAAAAAATGCATGTAACAACTTATAGCTATAATTCCTTATTATATGTGAAATTGTACTCCAGTGATAAGTATAAAACATGAAGTTTTTCAGGAATATACAGAAAGTAACAAAAGTACGTTCAAGTGAAGTATTCCTGAGACGATTTTAAGAAATAAAGTCTATATAAGCTTGTGTCCGGAAATGCTTCATTAATACAAATACAGGGTGTTGAAATACAGAGGACAAATCATGGTTCGATAAACATTTCATAGGAAAAAAGTCGTTTATCAGTTTATTTTGACGAGACCTACCAAATACTTGGTTTTGTAAAGTTCTCAGCAACTTCACAATACCTATTCACTTTTCACTGTGGAATTTTGAATTTGGTCGGCACCAAAAACGCAATATTCAATGATATTTCACGTTGAAGTTTACGTGCTTTTTTTAGTTTCGTTTTCAAATCTTCAATTTCATTATGTAATTTTGCGATCATTTCTTCTTTCTCCATGATTATTTTGTTTTTGTATTTTGTGTGATGATAATAATGGAAATTTGTTCTTGAAATCGTCTGCTTTGTGAATTGATGGAACAGCAGATTCTCCCAGAACAGATTTTGAAATCTTCTGTTTGAAAATGATGGGTCTAAAATATAGTTTCATTTTGATCAGATGCTGTTACAAGAAGTGAATTTTAATGAGTACCTCACGAATTTCGCTCGTCTTCAAATTGATTTTCCACCCAGGCCGTTTCATATCTTCCTTCCATAAGCGAATGGTTGATATTTGTTTTGGAAAATTGAATAAATGATATCCATTTTTTCAGAATTGGCACAATTCATTACACAGCAAGTGATTTCCATAACTGCTTTCTCCTCGAAAGTATAATCATGAAATTTTATTTCAATTCTGACGTTCATAAAATGCATTGTCAAATTAAAACAATTTTGAATGAAAAAGCGCGGGACGACTATATGGAGGTGTGTAACTTATCAAATATAAACATTGAAAATCCCTAACCTTTGTCATTTCTGTGTTCGAACTCTTATCAAACTAATACCATCCAGTGACTCTAAAAACACCGAGGCAGATTCTTGGATACATTGCCGAAAGGGGTAACGATGGTGAAAAGAGCCATCAGTGGACAAGTCGCCAAATGAGGTGAAACCATCGAAACAATGGGGAAGTTTTCTATATTGAGGATTTTATCTCTCTGTGAAGTATGTAAAAAATTAATATAAACGTATTTTTTTCTTTTTTTCGTAAAACCAAATTCCAATTCAGAAAAAAATTAAAAAGAGAGGAACTTGGTTGCTCCACCATTCCTATGACTTTCTTTCTGAAAATCCACATTCACACAGAGTTGAATTACGATTCCCTGTGCCAGAACGACGTTGCCGACATCATCAATATATGTCTAGATTTCCGGAAAGTGTTCTTCGAATGCATAATAACTATATCATAACAGCAATGGGATATAATAGGTTCTTCAATCCTACTTTGTCAAGTATTATGAATAATTCCCATGAATCTCTCATTGGCTGAATGGAGTTGATTACTAATAAAGATAAATAATTATGATATTTTGCGATAGTATCTATTATTTTTCACTATCGTTATATTACAATATGTTGTTTATAACTTGTCACTCATTTTTTTGCTAATGGATTAGTTCCATAATAAAACGGATGTATTTTCTAGGGGAGTCCGTCCACACCACTCAAAATAAATGATTTTTGAATCAAGGTTCCTAATGTATTCGACACTTTGGGTCTGACGTTTATGTTTATTTAGAGTACGGACACTCTTGGACAAGTACTGACAATTAGAGACACATAATAGTTATTTATGTAATAAGGATCATAAAGACGATCATTATGGTACAAGTCGTGAATGTTATCGGGCGAGGCGTAGCCGAGTCCGATAACACGGCGTGTGCCATAATGATTGTTTATGATTCGTATTACATACAAAATTTTATCTGATGGCATTTATATCAATACATTTTCGAAAAATTAAAAACTGCATTTTCGACATGTCACAATGACAACTATTTTTAAAGGAGTAAGTATTGTGTAGTTTCAAATATTAGTAGGTGAGTGAGCTGTGCTTTGCCATTATGTTAATATTACAAATTGTAGTAATTGTTCTCTTACCATTTATAATAAATAGTTTTGTACATAGTTATGCATTTTGAATAAACTTTTTTGATCAAACCATTACATGTTTTCCTTATAGAATTTCATTATGGTACTTAGTCCCATAATGAGCTTCCTTATGTCATAAAAAATGGGGTGACATAACGTTGTCATTATGACATGCCATCAGATAAATAAATACATGGATAAGCTGGAACTGACAATACATGAACGTCATCATTTTTAAGGTTTTTTGAATTGAGAACGAATTGGTAGAATAATGAAATAAAAGTTTTGTGCTGAGAATTCAGTTACTAGTATGAGCAAGATATATAATAAGCTTCACGAATTATCATCGCTGCGAAATTTCAAACGACGAATGAGATAATTTTGGTAAAGATGCATTGCCTAAGAAGGATGCACGAGATCATTTTGACATTTAGGCGAAAGCGCAGTACACCAATGGACAATGGCAATTCCGCCAAAATTTGAAATAAAAGTCGAGAGTATCTATATATCTACAGAATTACCCCGATTTCACTATTATTACATTCCCTTCATGTATCGAAGAGTACCATCAATTGATAATTCAGTAGATGGATATAGTAAATTCGTACAAAATGTGTTAATTTTTCCAGTGTAAGCTTTCATTTCATCACCATGTTTACATTTACAATCGAAAAACTGAAACAACAGGCTTGAGTTTTGGTGGCGTTGAATTCAATTAGGTTGTTGGTTCCACAGGCTGTAATTTCCGCGAAATCTCTATTGACAGCGTTACCCTGCCTTCGTCGTAAGTTCTCATTTTCCAATGTAATGGGAATTCTAGAAGAGAACGCAGTATGGAGGGTATTATCGTCTGCAAACCTGTGGATAGGGCAGATGGTTGCTCCAATAGATCGTTGATATGCAGTAGAACCAATGTTGGTGCCAAAATTATTCCTTGTGGAACGCCGGAATTGTTGGCATTTGGCAATGGTATCAGACGCTACTCCGTCCACCACCATATGGAGCGATCTGCCTGAGAGAAAACTTGATGAAAGATATAGCTGAAGTCGTAGGCCGTATGTTGGTAGTTTGTGAAGCAGTCCTTGGTGCCAAACACAGTCGAATGCCTTCGAAATATCTAACGCCACAGCTAGAGATTCCCCATGTTTTTCTATGGGAGCTTGCCACATATATGCTAGTAAATCTCTAGTTGCTCTTCAGTGACGAAAGCCATATTGTCTATACGATTAATGATCCCTGAGCTTTCAAGATATTTGCTTCCTCCATTAGTTTCGATATGACTAATTGGCCTATCTATAGTTGCTGGGCAGGCTTTTGTTCCTTTTTTTGGAAATTAGTTATCTTCTAGCAAGATAGAAAAAAACCCGACTTGTAGGAGATGGTAGAAGAACAAAGAAGATACTACTTATCAATTCACGAGCCAGAAGATTATTCTCAATCTCACTTGAAATATATAGACAAAAAACAATGAAAAAAATTCGCAGTATAGTGCGATTAGTGGACCACGGTATACAGTAATTTCATGTTAGTGCCTTCAATGACACACTATAGCACTATACAAAAGCTCTACAACATATCTATTGGAACAGTCAACATTCATGCAAATCCCAACTACGAAATAGAGTCAAAGAGCTCGAAACCATTCTGTAGGTGTCTAGCGTAGCCTGGCTAAATCGAAATCAATAGGCATTCAGGAAAGATTCACTTGTATCAGTATTCGTTTATACGCTTATACTAATAATTATATTGAATCTGTGATATGATTTCTTAATTCCTGTACTGTGTCATTGATTATTTGTAGTACACTTTTTCATTTCAAAAATGGGAAGGAATTGTCGGTTAACAACAATAAAACGAGTAGCATTTATTGAGATTTCAATAATGAAAAAATTGAACACATTCAAACAATTTGGTCTGGAAATATGAACACTCCTGGTATAGCCCTAGTACAATGTTAAAAGTGGAATGATCAGCAATCACGCCATGCTACTGCTACCATGAGTATTACTGGGGTATCGCCTGTATTGTTTAGTGGGTCCTTTGAAGGATGCTGGATAATGACCGAGGAGATGGATGACTTGAGTTTAAACTTAAACGAGGGGTGGATTCTTGTTGACCAAGCCGGCATTCTTTTGGGAAGGATAACCAGTGCGGTGCACGAAATAGGTGTTTACTAACGACAATGGGGTTCTACACACTGTAGTCGAATTTGTGCCACATATTTATTTTATATTGATTCTTTCTCACATTGAATAGTATATTATGTAACAAGTGTTTATTAAACTAGTGTCTAGAAGAGTTTATAGACGCGTTATATACTATACTCTTTTGACGAACTCATAATTCCTTTCTTCGATCCCACAATTCCAAGAATTAGATTAACCACCTGCAAACCTTCAAAATAATTCGAAGGAAATGAGAATCGAGAACATAATACATAATACTATGCAACTGCATGCAACCAACGAGACACATATAAGTTATATTGGTTGTAGATGTGCGTCCAGTCCATATGATACATGCATTTCTTGTTTACTGACCCATGTGTATAAGATTCTATCTGACGTAGTAGATGAATACTCTTCGATTTGCGGAGGTGATATGCAAGTACTTGCCTATATAAAACATGCTCATCGATTTCACTTTCACAAAGATTTTCAATGAAGAATCCTGATACAAACAAAAGTTGTTTGAATGATTCTGATTGCTACGAAATTCGAAAATGACAGTTGACAGTTCCTACAATTGACAGGCAGGACAGGACTCGAATGACTGAAGGTGTTGAGAAGGAATATTCTCCGATATATTTATGAACACACAAAATGGATGTATATAAAAAGAAGGTGAGAAACGCTGTTCCCATGGTAATGTGTCTAAGAAATTGTGTTGCCATGGTAACGTGTTTAATTTTTTGAATAAATCACAGTTCATCAATTCGTTCGCTGAATGCCATTCTATATAGTTATATGAGTGAAAAATTGTTTGTTATACAGTCATTTATTCCTTGATGTAATCAATAATGAAAGTATTCACCTCTCGAATTGCTATAGAGCGATGACGTGATATATCGATAAGCACCAGTAGTTTCATATTGCTCAACAACCAATGAGAATTGATGCAAATTCCATATAGAAATAAGAGTTGATCCGCACAATAGGTATATACACAGAGTGACTAACTTTATTCTGAAATGTAGGAGGAAAGATGTATTTTCGAGCGAAACGGCGTAAATTTTTTTAAAAAAACGAGGCTCACTAGATGACATTCAGAGGAAAAAATCCATGTACATTACTGGAATTGGCGTATTTTATCTTACCTAGACTATGCCGTTATTGATTTCAAAACGACCCATGGTTCTTGTAAGGGCCACTTCAAACACCATCACAGTAACTGTGACTTCGACTCACAGTACCAGAGGTTCGATCAAAAGACTCTTGTTGTTTAGGTTCCTGAAGACTACTCTTCCGAGACCTGATCTCGTCCATGAAAAAGGCCAAAAGTTTTTCTTCTCTCACAAGTAGTGGGGAAAAGAAGTTGGTCCAGCCCTGTGGCGCCTGCTGCACAATGCTGAAATCCCGTTATCGATACCATATAACCTTGGTGCCTTCGTGACGGGTTCCCACACCTTGGTTTAGGTTGCCAGAGCCTCGTTCATCAATCCGCGGTCACATAAGCAGATGTTCACAAATTGCCCAATCTTTGTACACAGATGTTCACATAACTATCCCATCTGAGTGATGCGAACAAAGATGTTCCGAAAATGCTCCATCTGACGAGCAGCCACGTTTTTCCCGTACCATGGTGGGGTAGGGCTTTGGGGAAGAAGGAACAAAACGAAGAATTGGCCAAGGGAGGCCGATAGCAATAATTGAAACCTGGAGAGTGAAGAGGATACCATCCAAGACAAGATGAAGATTGATGAGTATCCAGCTAGGGTACCTCGAGTTCGCCACTTCCGTACACACAAGTCGTGGAAGACCCTGAGAGGAATACAGAAATCAACAAAACTATTAAAAAGCAACTGCTAGTCCCCACCAAAACCGTTTGAAGGAAACCTCCATATATCCGACATTGGAATAATAGTCATACAAACGTTCCAAAGTCGAGGTAATTCTAGAATGGCCATAAGTGTGGTTAAAATACTACAGTTGAGTTATATCTTTCAGAGCAGGTTCAAATAGTTCAGTGAACCAACCAGAATGTGAAATGTTTTTGATGATTTGAAGAATAGCTAGGGCAATGTCTAGTTAGTCGTGTTTGGAAACGTATATGGTTCACTGTAGTGAGTGGCAAGCAAATCTGGAAATGGTTTACTGATGTGAGTTGATCAAATGAAATAACGAAAAAAAAAAATAGATTTTCCAAAAATTCACTTTTTTCGATATAACTGAAAAATTAAAATCAATTCTGAAAATTTCCGGAGGCCGTTGGTATGACCCTCTGAATGCGCTACTTTTTTACCATTCAACCGAATTCATATGTTTCACCCCCCCCCCCCCGTTTCCAAGATCGCCATGCTGTGTAAATTCAAACATTCTCATTTCTTTCGTAGATTGTGTTATTTTATTGAATCCTTCCTCGAAGTTGTCTTTAACAACTATGTACCCTACAGATGTTTCATTTCCATTGATGTACAAGAGAAACATTCAACATAATATGCAAAACATGAAACATGTATTTCTCAAGAATGGTCAATTTCTATAAACGAATTGCCTTTTCATCTGTGAAATGTTTTCACAACATCCATAGCTCTTCTGTAGTAAAACATATTTTTACAACAATCTATCAAGACAACGTCAACGTCGATAACCAGTTCACTCGCGTCTTAGTAACTCTATACATTCTGCTAGAGACAACTCGACCATCAAATCATTTGTAAATATACTGAGATCAACAACGATAAAACAGTATTTGGTTCTGCCAAACGAGTGTCCTCACAAAATATTCGATAGGTGTATAGGTATTTATTTCATGGAAACCAGTGTATATTGGGGGTAGCAGCAGTGTAAAAGGAATACTCTTTGAAGTTTATCCAAGCTTTCGGAAATGTTTATTTCCATCATCAGGAATACTACAATGATTAGAGAGTGTAAATACATTGGAAAACCACTATGACCATGCCTTGTACTTACATCTTTGGTGAGGTTGGTTACAACGTTGTTTGATATATAAAATTGTATAAGAAACGGTGACATATTGTGAAAAAATCAATTTTTTCTTATACAATTTTATATATCGAACAACGTTGTAACCAACCTCACCAAAGATGTAAGTACAAGGCATGGCCATAGTGGTTTTCCAATGTATTTACACTCTCTGATCATTGTAGTATTCCTGATGATGGAAATAAAAATTTCCAAAAGCTTGGATAAAGAGTATTCCTTTTACACTGCTGCTACCCCCAATATACACTGGTTTCATGTATTTATTTCTATAACACACTGTATAGTACAGAGTTTCTTCGAATGCTTGTGAAAACGTTCTATGTGCCGCTTTTCACTAATGAAGAACCTAATTTCAAGTAATAGTATAGTTCGACTCGCCAAAGAAGTGCGGGGACGAAAGTGAGACTGCACTTTTGAACGGATACCACCATTTCTAGCGAGCGCTTGGGATTTCGTTCTTAAATTGACAGTGAGTTGATGATCGCAACATTTATATTGTGCTCTGGGCTCACATTCTTTACTCCGGTCATCTTCTACGAACCAGACTATAATGATTGGCAGGTATGTAATACCATTGTTAGATTCTCCAGAAGTGAAAAGTGGCAAATGAAGAAAATATTTTAACAGCCACTAATATATTTTCCTATCTTTTGGATTGTACGCAAGAGAATCCCTATCATGTTCAAGGAATAGCGTGCGTACCTGGACTGGATGAAAACACCCTGTATATTCTATGTATGAGTTTCCATTGAAACCAAGAGAACGAGAGAGAAGAAATGCATGTTAGCGCATATATCTTCGTTTCCTCTCAAGAAGCAGATATTATATTTACCTGTATACCTTTGTTTCAATCTTGGCACCAATTTTAATTAAATACTAACGAAATTATCGCCGGTCCTTGTGCGAATTATCATTTTCTAACAAGAGCGCGATTGTCTATTCTTCGCATTTGATGAAATCCACGGGTTGTCGTTTGTCGCTTTTTGTTGCGGGTGATTGTTTTCTTTATCAGATATGGCAGGCACATTTCGTTGATTGAATGTCTGAAAGATTGACAAGAATAATGCATGTAGAAAATAATAGTTACAGATGTGTTTTGATTATAATTTCACGAAATTGCGTTATAATTGGTGAAGGAGTAACTGTGTCTGAAGTGTATTGAGCGAAACGGCTGAGTTTGATCAGAGTTGTATGCGAGGTTTAAATCAACAGTAGATTTTTTGCAAACAAATGAGGAAATAGTGTACATAAACATTTTGCCAAATACCCGTATTTTTCGAGATATTGTCGCAACTCAGATGGTTCTAGTAGGTTATATAGCATTATTGAGAAGAAACTTGCGCCTCCAGCACGTGTCGCAACTCAGATGTTGACCCTCCTATAGGACGTTTATAAAGTTCATTGTCAAATTCAAACAATTTTGAATGAAGCGTAGGACGACTATGGTTCTCTTGTCACAATGCAAGGTGTGTAACTTGATAAATCTAAACATTCAAAAACCCTAACCGTTGTCATTTCTGTGTTCGAACTCTTATCAAACTAATACCATCCAGTGACTCTATTACCTACCACTCTTGTACAAGTGAAATTGTTCCATACGAAATAAAAGTATGTTTCATTTGTCGAAATTTTATCAGTTTTTACCCCATTCTGAACTTTTGTGATGAAGAAATATTCAACTGAACGTGTATATATATATAAGATACTTATTTCATAGGAATAGTATATGTATTTCGTTGGTATATATGTATGTATGTACACACCAATTTGATATAGACCTCCACTGAGGTCCTTCAGCCTTAGCATCCAATATTTCGAAAAGAAATAATTTTCTTATCACTTTATCATACCCTTTTACCCACTCAGGGAGAAGCTATGCACTCTCATACAAAAATCAAAGACAGAGAAAGATATATGGATGTACTCTTCCCAGGACTTGTGGAGGATGGAAGATGCGAGGATCCTTTATCTAAGCGAAAAACATATTCTTGTCCTTGTCTGGCAAAACATATGATTTGCTTCAAAATCGTTTGTGGTTATGTTTGATTGTCACTGCTTGTCTGTCGCGTGCACAATGACCGACTCTGGAGGCAAAATATTAAAACACAACCTCATTCTTCTGTGAATTATTGAAACACAACCTCACTTTTTTATTTGGTTACAGAAGAATCAAAGGATTAAAATAGTTTTTCACAATATTTTGGCATACGAATCGTGTTTTTTGCGCTATATTAATTAATTCGAGCATGCCTTCGCATTGTGCTGTTGTACAATGCACAAAAAATGCAGCAAGAGACTAAAGAATATTATTTTTCAGGTAAATAGTAATCTCACATAGTTATCATTATGAAATGTTGTCATTCCTTATTAAAATTCCTTCTGCCTTCTGCCCTCGCTTCTGCCACTTCTGCAATACAAGCTAATACTGCTAATAGATTGAAAATGTCTACAACACACACGATCGTCAGCATGTCAGACCAGTCCTCCGGATTGATTGCATGAATCCAATCTTCTTTCATTGTTGTAGAAATTTCAGGTGCATTTCTATTAGCTCCTATCGCAGAAGGAATTCCGATGAGAAATCAGAGAAATTACCAAATTTCAAAAATGAAAACCATATGTGAGTGACTTACTTTTAATCATAATGTACCAACCGGATTACTTCGTCTTCCGCTGCAGTTTTTGTGCATTTCACAACAGCATAATGTGATGCATGAGCGAATTGATGAATAGCGAAAAAATACGATTCGTGTGCCAAAATAATTGTGAAAAACTATTTCGATCACTTGTAAACAAATAAGAAAAGTGAGGTTGTGTTTCAATGTTGTGTCTCCAGCGTCGGTCATATGACAGTTCTTGCACGCAACCCATACAAAACACGTCAAAACAGCAGTGTCAAGTACATTTAGGAACTCTAACTCTAACCAGCATAAGCCTCAATGCCCCATATTGTAACTGACCCTGAACGCAGTGGTTTTGTTCCAATTTTCCAGATCATCCACAATAATTTGTACCCTTATATGAAGGTTGACCTCTCCGAAGTTTCTTGGGTTCGATGAAGGTATCCCGATAATCGACAACTCACCGACCTTCCAAACCCCGGCGGCAGCGCGACTAGCGTCTAGCTATACCGTTTCCACCGGTGGCTCTCTGAATTCTGAAGACGTAATAACTAGGGTTTGCAATCCCGAAATACCGATACCGGAAATCCCGGTGTCTTAGTGATATTTTTATACCGAGAATCCCGGAATCACATCCTGTTAGATCACGGGATTTTCGGGATTAGTTTCGACCAATGAGACTTCGGTCTCGTCAAGTGAATCAGATTATTATTATTATTCGAAGTTCCTGAGTCATATAAAACGTTTCTTAATAGTTTCAGAGGCAATATTATTCCTTTTGCGAGTCAAGCGTCACCGAGTCCGTCACTGACTCAACCTCTACACAATAAGATATCATCAAATTTAACAAAGGAAATTACCCTTTTTGAAAATGGTGACAACAAAGGTACATATTTTCTAATAACTATACCACCCACTAGTGTAGAATATGGAAGAGTATTTTCTGCAGTGGTACCATTTGCACAAAAATCTGCACTCGACTCGCATAATACCCTTCAGGAGTGGATTTTTGTACGCTCCTGGTTCAGTCAACACTGTAAGTAATAAATGTTTGGCATTTTTCTCTTTACTTCTTGATGCATAGATTATATGTTTTGTTCATATACGAGTATTTATGTAATCATTAGGTATCTACAGTATACCACATACTTTTTTCAAATACTAATTCCGATCCTGAAATCCCGGGATTGTATTATTACTCCGGGAATGCAAACCCTAGTAATAACGTTATATGAGGAATGAAAATATATCTTTTCTGCATAAGGGACGAGAATGATTTTTCTGAACAAATCTAACCTGAATACTGTCTGTAGGTTAATCGAGGAGGTGGTACATTCCTTATTTTTGTGATTTTCTCTTCTGGTCTCTATAAAATAGGAATATGAATACTATTTCAATATACGTGTAGTTAGGACAAATCAGATGATTTGCCCCAAGATGTCACAGCGTTTAAAAAATTTTCCTATCGGAGAGCCTAAAAGAAAAATTCACTAGCTTGTCAGTGACAATTTGTATTGAAAGAGGTTTGGAAAAGAGGAATAAAGGTACCTATATAGAAAAAATATAAAATTTTTACTTATCTTTGGACGTTTCGGAAAAGAATTTGCAATACAAAGAATTCATTTTTTATGTTGAAAACGGGAGCAGATTCGTTCCCGAACCGTCCAAAGATTTGATATTTTTTCTATATACCTTTATATTTTCGATCGAGCCTAGCACTACGGACTCCTCGCCAAGCTTCCATTTTATGGCTTGCCTCCCCAGCTATGTTCTCTGCTAGCTAGTTTTCTCTCAAACAGGTCTCTTCATGTAGTGGTCAACGGAGTTTCATCTGACACTCTTATCAGAAATGCTGGTGTTCCGCAAGGATCAATTCTAGCATTAACACTATTTCTACTGCATATCATCGATTTGTTGGAAGCAACTTCATGTCCAGTACACATCTTCGCGGATGATAGTACCTTCCATACCGCCTTCTCTTCGAGGGCTCCAATACCAGCCAGGCAAATTAGAAACGAACGAGGAAGGAATGTTGACAACATAAATATGGACTTGGCAACAATTCTCGAAAGGAGATCCAATAGCTTGGTAGATTTCAATGCGAACAAAACACAATCATGCCTTTTCTCTAGAAAAGCCGATCTCACTGTGCCCAACATAAGCTTGTCAGGAGTAACCATACCTTTGAAGACATCCATTTCGATGCTTGGTATTACTATCAGCAATAACCTTTCTTGGATTCTGTCCAAAAAAGGACAATTCGTCTCGTGGGTGATGCCCCGCTCACAAACTCACTCACTTATCTGGAACACCGTAGAAAAGTCGGTTATCTGGCTCTATTTCATAGATATTTTCATGGACGGTGCTCTTATGAAATATCAACAATTGTTCCTCCCTTGGCAGTCCCCGCGAGATTAACCCGTCGAGTTGAAGCTTCGCACCCCTTCGTGGTCACTTTGGAGACCTGCAGAACATCTCTTTTCAAAGACTCGTTCATTCAACGAACAGCGAGGCTCTGGAACACTTGCCAAAGGAGGTGTTCCTTGAGGCATATAACCTCCAGAAATTTAAGAAGAACACAATTCCTACTTTATTTCCCTTGGTTCTCACGATGTTCGCTGAACATTACAGGATATCCCTTTTCGTGGGAACCAGTACGTAAAAAAAAACAATCCCATTCAGGGAGCCACCGATAGAAATGGTGTAGTTAGCCGCTGCCTCTCGGCAGCACGCTCCCTGCCGCCCCACTCGACACACCTGTTGAAGCGGCGGCCAGCGGTCATTCGCACCCCCGTTCGCGACGGGGTGTCGGTCGAGACCCTGTCCCGCGTGTCGACCTTCCTTCGAGGAGGCACGTTCGAGGACTCACTGTAAGGAGTTCCGCTTTCCCACGGTCAGAGGGCCAAGGGTCCGATGAATAATTAGGTGAGGGGTCGGCGGAAAATGAAAGATGAACGGGTCTGTGCACAGAAATTATATCACGGAAAAGGGATTTGTTGCAACAACGTACTATAGATTCTACAGAGTGAACTAGAAACCCATATAGGCCGATTGGAATTAACTTACCTCTATACCTGGTGGCCGGTCCAAGCAAGCCAAAGAAGGCTTGGTTACTGGGCAGGGATCGCCAAGTCCTGCGCCTTCTTATAGGGGTACTGACAGGGCACAACAGGTTACGCAGACACCTATCACTCATAGGTGTGGAAGATAGTCCCACTTGCCGTGAATGCGTAGAAGATGAGGAGACATCACTTCACTTCACAGGATGAGATTCGAAATCTTTGAAGTAGATAAACTACAACAGGAAGATTTGGTCGAAGTAGAGTGGACGGACATCCTGATCTTCATCAGAAGGACGGGAAGGTTCGAAAAGGACAACTAAAAGAGGGATGTGTAGATATGTGGAGAGCAGGGGTTGGCAAGAAGGGCCCATTGGGGCCTACTTGCCTGGCTAGAGCCTCTCCACAATACTACTACTACTACTACTACCTCTATACGAAAATGCACCGTTGAGCCGTGATAGGGCATTGAAGAATAATTTTATTTACAGAGTTTTCATGAAAATTTCAAGATTCTTGAGAGGCCCTACTCTAAAATTCGTAGGGCAATATACTATCGTCAGCTATCGTGACTGTGCATGAGGAACATATTATACCAATTTACATAATATCAAAACGATAAGATTTCCACAAAATTCATAAACAAACATGTTTTGCTAACACAGTAGCTTCGTCAGGTGATATACTGGTACAATGACATGAGAATTATAATGTTAGGCAATTGTTACAAATTATAAATTTAGATTTTTTGACCACCTTGTATCAATTTCAATTGAACAGCAATTGATAGTGAGTGAAAAGTTGAGATAGGGACATGTAAACCGTTTTGACGAATAATGAACAGTTTCGACAGAAAAAAATCCTGAACTTGGAAAATCTCGATTTTGCACACCCTATATGCCAGTAACTTTCACTGCTAGAAGTATGATGGGTCGTTAAAATCACATCTTCAGGGAGGATTCAAAAATGAAATAAAATATAGGGTGTTCCAATGAAAAAAACATAGCTTTGATGTGCTGTGACCTTACGGAACAGCCTGTGTATTTCAAAGAAATTTTGAAATGTGAAGCTCGGTTATTACTTCAATTTTGTTACATGACTTTTTTTTTATCTCTCAAGACAACAGAGAAATTGAACTCTGGAATCTTAGTTGGCCACCCTGTACATACATATCCTAGAACCTACTTCAGTTATTAAGTTATGCAGAGATATTGTGTTTTGATCAGGTATAGTGCGGCCCTACATGGTAAATCCGAAAAGTCAAGCCCTCTGAGGTCAGGTCAGCTTCTTAGATCATGAAAGAACTATGAACAATCACATATTTTTTCCGGCAAAAAATCAGTATCACAGGTGGTGTTACAGATGACAGTTTCGAAGTAATGTTTAATATTGATATAAAATAGGTATATTAGAAAACGACTAGGACTCCCTTCTGCCTTGACCTTTCCTTAGAGAATGCACGACAAGAAGGATTGCGTTCCCACGGCCCTAGGGTCGAGGGTCCATTGAATAATATAGACTGAGGCCGGCGACAGACCCTGGATAATAATCGGGTCTTTGCACAGAATATTGGAATATTATTACGCACAAGGACTAGTTCCTGGAAATAAATAATAACTATTTTTCCACCGTGCTTGATCAATTTTAGGTTGGTCGAACACAATTATGTTCTGATGCAGATGATAGGTGTTGGTTTCTTTTAACTCTTGGAGTGTTGTTCGACATATTTCAAACAATTGTACTAAGGGGCAACAAAATATGTGCTGCTTGAAGCGCCAAGAGTTCTAATCAAAACTTTTATTTGTTAATCATAACCTGGTAGGCAATTTTAACATGTATTCATTTTGTACCGTAATGTATTATATGTTGCTGTTATATTCACATGTTATACAGGGTGAGTCATGAGGAACTGTACATAGTCCTACCACGAATAGATGCCCTTGAGGGGAATGCCAATATATAGGGTGAATTATGAGATTTGGCAAAACACTCTTTTGGGCATACCTTTTCAACAGCTGCTTCGATACATCTGATTTTTTGATGGAATATTCCTCTTCTGAACCCTGATCGACTGACATTTACAGAATCGGGAAAATCCAGGTCCGTTTTCGAAAAATTTCGATAGTTTAGTTCTTATCAAAAAGTTCATCCTGTATATGGTTTTTAAGAACTGTGACAGGAAATTTTCAAGGCACACAAACAAGCATCAGAAATAGAATATTCAAAATTCTTTTCACACTTACACAGAATTTTTCAAAAAACGATAAATTATGAGCATCAAAAATAAAAGTTTGACAAAAAAATTTATTCATTCGACAATAATTACATCAGAACGCATAAATTTCACAAATAAATGAGAGTGGGACTCACATTTTGAATGCCTTAGCCCAATGAAAATCAACTTGTTCTTTCATTTCCAGGCCTGCATTTCGTCAATTCATTTTTTGTGGAGGGTAATAATCACCCTGTAGATCTTTTTCGAATCAGTGGATGAGGTATCTGTTTAGATGTTGATGGTCATCGATTGAGATAATTCAAGAATGTCGAACAGAAAAAAAAGGTTTATTCACAATTATTTTTCAAAAGCTATACTGACAAAGGCGGATAATAGTTCTGGTACGGAAAATAAGTGACCAAATTAACTGAACTAAAACAAATTGAATAGATAAAACTATGAATTGAAATCATACATTTATTTTAAGCGATAGCCATCAAAATTTTCACAGATATATACTGATTCGAGGAAGATCTACAGGGTGATTATTATCCTCCACAAAAAAAATTAATTACTGAATCCAGGCCTGAAAATAAAATAATATGTTGATTTTCATTGGAAATGTAAGTCTCACTTTTATTCGTGAAATTGATGGGATGCGAAGTATTAATTTCCAAATAAATTATTTTTTTGCCAAATTTTCATTCTTTCATAGAATTCATTCTTTTTTTCAGACTGCAGTGAAAGTGTGAGGAGAATTTGGAAAATTTCATATCTAATGTTTGTGTGTGACTTTTGGAAAATTATCTGACACAGTTTACAAAAACTGAACTATCGAAAATTTTCAAGAACGGTCCTGGATTTTCCCGATTCTGAATAAGTCAGTCGATTAGAAAGTAGTAGCGGAATATTCCATTGAAAAATCAGACGAATCAAAGAAGCTGTTGGAAAGTTATGACCAAAAAATGTTTTGCCAAATCTCATGATCCACCCCATATATTGAAAAAGAAGTGGAGAAGACACTTTAATATACACACGTAATTGTTATACATTCTAAAGATGAGAAATACATGTATTGAATCGGTAGTATTACATTACAACGATGCATACTAGCAGATAGTAAGGTTGTTTTAACGTATAGATATAGAATATAGTACTCGTATATTTCACCACGACGAAAATTTGTCCATATTCTTAACGTTTTTCGTATAGCCCTCAGGGGCTAACGACTTGTGAGTACGGGAATGATAATCCTGAGGTACCCTAGCCGGATACTCATTAAACTTCAACTTGTCTTTGGTGGTATCCTCTTCACTTTTCTGTTTTCAATTTCAATTTCATCTGAGTGCAAGGATGGGGCAATTTGTGAACATCTGCTTATGTGGCCGCGGGTTGATAACGAGGCTCTGGCAACCTAATCCAAGTCGTGGGAACTCGTGTCGAGGAATGAATGGCACCGAGGTTATATGGTGTCGATAACGGGACCTCTAGGAAACAGGGCGACATCTCAGAGAAAACAGCCTTAGCCCTGTGCACCACTGGGCTGGACCAACCCCTTTCCCCATTACTCGTAGGAGAAAGAAAACTTTTGGCCTCATCCTTGGACGAGACCAGGGCTCGGAAGAGAAGTCTTCAGAACCTGAATGAAAAGGGTCTTTCAAATGAACCCATGTGAGAAACAGTGCTCACAGTTACTATGGCGGCATTTGGCATGGTACAATGGGCCAACAGGCCTAAGTGTCCTCAGAGACTTCGGTCAGACGAACCTTGAAAGGAGGTGGAGTGATCAGTGGGTACACCTATGGTCCTTCGCAGTGGCAGCTCGTGACTTTCATGACAGAGAAGGCTGACTGATATAATATTTGATGTGAAAAACAACTCTCTACTCACCCAAATCAATAGCTTCAATGATATTCTGTTTACCAGTTAACCTGAACTTAATACTTGAAGAGATGTGTTCCTGTGATTTGCAGTGTCTATCCAATCCACGAGGCAAATTTTTCAAATCATTATATCCTAATCACCCCCAACATGATGACTTATCGGTTGAAAATATAAAATTATCAGAATTGAACGAACGATTTTGTTTGTTACCTGTTACAATCAGATTTTTTAATTCCGGTGTCGGACGTTTGTTTTTCACAATCAATTTATCTTCATAAGACAAAGCACTGAATGAGTTTACCAAAAAGTATTCCACTAAATCGCAATCGTTTAAAACACTCATTTTTCAGAAATTTATAGAGCCCCTAACCATTAACCTAACATAAACATAAACAATGCACTCGCGTTTGTCCGCAATTCGCGAAGCGACACGACAAACACGTGCTATTCGGGCGTATTCGGGCAATTGCATTGCGCGCGTAGGTTGCACGATGTGACGGAGTCTAGCCTCCTATAGATGTTGCCAAGTTGAATATTTCACGCGTGATTTGCAGACTTAAACGTGTGATGCGTGGGCAAGCACTGTTACCAATTCAAAAATATTCAACTAAAAACGAGTAATAAGATCAAAATCCATGCATTTTGGTGTCCTTTCAATGAGAAAGTATAGATAATATTAGTTTAAGGAAAATCTCTGAGGAGGCTCAGCCTCCGTTGCCTCCTCTGAGGAGCCGCCACTGGTCATTCGTGGTGTCGATTTCATATTTTGACCACGCCCGGAAAAAAAGTTTTTCGTAGTAACGTATACAGCGATTCCACTAGTTTGTACCATTTTTTTTCTGCAAATCTGAGTGATAGTCAAAGATGTCCCCCAAGACTCCATTGACAGGTCTGTAGCAGTTTAGCAAAATTTTGGAAAGCGTTATGGAGGCTCGATTTCCGCACTAATACTCACTATACATGAACATTCTAATTTTCCAATGAGTACCTATCACAATGAATCACACTGAAAAACCCATCATCAAATGAACAAACGAAAATTAAAAAAGGTATATAATCTAAATGCGAATCGTTTAGATATCCCTGATGATGAAAGGCTCATAGCACGATTCTTTTTTAATATCGCTAATAACTCATAAATACAGGTATCATTTACAGAAACGATCGTGAGAAGGGAATATACAGAAAATTGCCACACCAACTGTTGTTTCTCGTCTTCTTCTATCCGCAGATATTGAAACGGGTGGGAAATTGATCCGGACCACCCTGGATAAATATGAATAAAACATGTAAAATTTGTCACAAAACCCTGTCGGGCTAATCGAGGGAGTGGTTCGGATCATTATTAGGAATACTAATCTCTGGCCGTGTTTAATCTTTAGTGATGGCCACGGTGCACGGTATAACATGTCATAAATACATGTCTAATTACTTAGATATATGGAAAGTAATAGAAAATGACGTTCGTACGTTATTTCTGGGGCGGAGATAATGAATTGGGAGTTAGAATTTCGGAGGGCAGATGAAAGTCCGATGCAAAATAATGCAAATCATCATCGCCTTTTCGTGTTTCACGTTGATATGTGAAATTTGATCAATTTATATGTTCGTCAAGTCATAATGAAGATTGAAATTTCGATTCATATAATCACTGAATGGTTCTTGCTCAGGAAAGATCAGGTCAAATAACAATTGATGATAAATAAACACGATCTTATACTTAATAATGATTTTATTATAGTGATTTTCAGTCTGAACATCAAGAACTAGAGTATAGAGTAATCGTTAATCTGAAGAAATGTAAGGTAATCAAAAATACATCGGGATTAATATAACTCCAAATAAAGCACTGAGACAGTGGCGTGATTCATTACAAAATGATGAAGAATATTATTTGTATTTTCAAGACAAAAGTATGTATTTACTTGTATACCGGGTGACAACGAATCTATTAGACAAGTCATAACTTCTAGACCATGAGATGTATCAAAATAAGATTTGGTATAGGTAAATGGTATGTGAAGAGGAGTGTTCTCAAATATATTTCACTTTCCGGTCACTTCCGGTTTCACTGGAAATGGCTCCGGTTCTAAATTTTTAAATGGAACACCCTGTATATTGTAACATTTTTGGAATTCTAGATCAGAATGTGACATTTTCGAGAGTTTTTATGCCTACTTAATTTTTTCGAAGTCACTTTTGAAATTACATCTAGGTGGCCATGATCGGAAGTAAACTAATCTAAGGACCTCGGGTGATATCAGAAAATTGCAATCGCGAAGTTTTAGTGTCAAGTATGACAGATATGAATGAGACAAGTTGGCAAAATTACATTTTCGTGTCTAACTATTATTTTTCAAATGGCGACCATTTTTTGACAAGCACTTTCCGAAAAAAAGATTACAAATAAGAACATGAATTGAATATTACTGACGAAAATACTTCATAATAATTTATTTACTTTTGTCAAGTGTGCCAAGGATATGTTATTTCGATCAAGTCTTCTTGGGAGAACAAAACACTCACTTAGCTTATGACAGTGACATAACACAGGAAGGAAGGAATGCTCGAAGTCATCACAGTGACATAAGCTTCAAGAGCAGAAGGTAAAATTTTCTTGATTTTCGTTGAATTTTAGTTTAATTTTCCGTCAAAATAATGTATACTCAAAGTGAAAAAGTGGATATGCTGTTATTGTTTGGAGAATTTCACATGAATTCAAGGAATGCTGCTGAGTTGTATGCCCAGAGATATCCCAATCGGCAACATCCATCCCATCAGTTTTTTCCGTATGTTGAGAATCGTTTTAGGCAGAACAGAGCTATCATAAATGAGGAAACTGAGATAAACGTTCTTGCTATGGTTGAGGTTGACAAAACGGTTTCTTTAGCAGATATTAGTCGAAAAATGCAGATAAGTCACAAATCAGCAAGAAAAATATTGAAAAAGCACGGATATCGAGCATGACACCCGGTATAACCCACTTAATAGGGAAAGAAGTAAAATGTTGTTGAGTTACCTACGTCATTAATTTAAATATCGTTATTTCATTCTCAGCAGGAGTGTCAAATAAATGTCTACAAATTCTTTTTCATTACATAAGTCAGCTTTTACTCTCGTGAAAGTGAAAAACATTGCTGTTGTTTTTTTCACTTCTAGGTGAATATACATGACTTACGTTAATTTGATACAGTCAACTATGTGAAACATTTTTTTTATTTGTAGAAAGTTCTTCAACACTGCTGATGATGGAAAAACAATAGTCCGAAACATGTTCAGATATTCATTCTGATTTTGATAAATTTGTGGAGATGACCTATATTGTATCTTGTTTCAGATGTTAACGAATATGGTGATTTGTCATTTTTGTCCGAACTGTTCTTTCAAACAGTAAGTACCCATCAGATCCAAACTACGAATTCAAACCAGAACATAGGGATTTATAATAATTGTGTCTTCCAAAATTCATAATACCAATACTCGTACCAATATATAGAAATAATTAATATGTTCCACATCTTTCAACTATAATTGCACATCCGGAACAATGAAAAAGTCATTGACACTCGTGTTCGGATGTTATAACCTCTAATAATATTATTACGCCAGTCGGGCAACCAGCCACTCCCGTATGGGAATTTTGGTTTTGGAATGTTTTTTTCCTTCTTTTCTACTCAGATGGCGTTGCTCTCATATTGTGTCTATGGAGGAAGCCTCTGGGGGAATTTACTGCCGACTTGATTCTTGTTTGGCTTGGCTACGCTTGGTCGGCGGTCTTAGGACTGCTGGATGGAGACTGCCCTGCACTGATAAGAGTCAAAGAGCTCGAAAACGGTCTGTAGGTGTCAAGCGTG
Organism: Phaedon cochleariae; assembly: GCA_918026855.4. Taxonomy (NCBI): domain Eukaryota; kingdom Metazoa; phylum Arthropoda; class Insecta; order Coleoptera; family Chrysomelidae; genus Phaedon; species Phaedon cochleariae. The sequence goes on from OU896717.1 coordinate 29,019,460, forward strand.
TCCTAACTAAATCGAAATCAATAGGCATTCAGGAAAGATTCACTTGTATCAGTATTCGTTTATACGAGTCGATGCATAGACTTCAGGAGGATGTAATTCAATGTTCTGCGTGGTATTAGCCAGGAAAGTAGTTGTTTTTCTCCCGAAATCTACCATTATCGTTTATTTTATGAACATTGTGTGGACATTACTCTGAGCTTTTTGTATTTATTTAACATTTCATTCCACTTTGGGCGTTGTGGCTATTTTATCGTTGGACTAATATGATTCATAAAACTTACTGGAAAACTTAAAAATCCAATGTCGACAAAAATTCACTCACTATCATTTCGTTTTGTTTTTTATCTTTTATTGCCACTTCATTCACTGCTCTAATTTCAGATACCTGTGTATGATAATCTGATCCAATCATGATTCAATTTTGTGAACAATTATTCTCATTCAGAAACATCATGACAAACCTTCGATTATAAGTCAGAAAGTGTAACTTTTAATTCAGATAAAAAATGAGTTCACAAATAGACGATGAAGTTCCTGGGAAAATAGATACATTGTTTTTAGTTTCTGAATCACAGTTGATACTTTTTAAATTACAAGTGATGTTTTCTGAATTAAAATTGATGCGTTCAGAATTACAATTGACCTGCAATCTCGCCTGCGATTCAAGTTACAATTTCTGAAATACAACTCACTAACATGAATTACATATTGCTCTTTCTGAATTACAATCAAGTTCAAGTTATATTTCCTGGATTACAATTAGATATTCTGAATTACAATTGAAAAAAGGGTATATCGTCTTGATCTGACATCGTATAACTATTCATCATTCCGTATTACACCAAGTAACATTTGTAATAAATCTGAGAAATAGCCCCCATGACACAAATTGACAATTTTTCACCTATATATAGAGCTCCACATAACCCCAAGGAAACAAAATTGCTTTATAAAAATGGCTTATACTTTGTCTGATCAAGACAAATTCCGATACATTGTTTATTGTGAAAAAGCGCGAGGAAGTTGCTTTCACGTGACCAATTTCCCATAAAACGACAGAACAACATCATAAAGTCAAATGTTTCTGGCCCCTACCGCAGAGATCCCTAAAGATCTGAATCGCTTGTCGGAACCCATTCCAGAAGTTCTATTCTGAGATCGAAAATTTCTCCATTTCCGGTTGGTATGAATGATAGATCTAGAGGGCCGAGGGAAATGCGGAGATAAATCTATCTACTTTGGGGGATTCACACGCCGAACGAATATTTATAAACAGGACGTCACATATTAAGACAAATCATATTGGGGCGTTGGTTATTTTTGCTATTCTTCGGTCGTTTATTCGAATGTACAGGATGGACCTTCTTGAATGGAAATTTCTTGTTGTTAGAGATATTAAGAGGGGCGTAACCAAGGTCATTTCACAATGGCTGGAATGCAGACCTCTACTATGAAATGACTTTCGGCGTTATTATAAGTCCGATTGCCAAACAGATTGAATCATCATAAAGACGAAAGTTCCGACTCGGGTTTGGATAGTTTTGAAGGCAAATTTCGTTCGATTAAGAAAGCTGCAGAAGATCAAAAAGATGTAAACATTGTAAAATTTTGTGTCTCAGAATAACGTTATATTCACTCATACCCTGCGTTATTATTTTGGGCAACCCACACTAGAATTTCAGCTCTTGAAATGTAACCATTTAGATGAAAGCCTTTTTTATATTCAATTTATGTAAACAATAGGCCTATATATCTTGTATGGATAATATCTTCTCTAAATTAGATGGTAGAACACTTGAATATCGTAGTTCAGGTACTCTCTGCTAGATGGAGGTACCGTCGCAGCAGTCGGCTCTAAAAGCATCTAATCTAGTACGTTTTGCGCGAACTGGATGATGTACCATTAGATGGAGCTCAAAATGTGAAAAGTTTGTTATTTGTTCAAGAATGCCTTTGCACGTTCAAGGTTGTCGGAGGCAATAGCAAACATTTATCACTCATTTTTTAATTCACGAATGGCGGTAAATTCGAATTTGTTAGTAATAGTTGTACTGGATGTGCTTCTAACGAGCGCATCACGGACGTGAGATCATGAAAAAAGTTTATAGAAATTATCGAATTGGAGTGGATCACAAAATTTTATGTCTCAACAATATATGCTTCCATTTTTGGCGATTGTGAAATAAACTGGTCAGCGGATATCAATATATAAGCTGCTCATAAATTTGATTGAAATTCACGAACCCGGACCAGTGTTGTCGCTTAGTGTATTTTACCCTAGAACTGAATCTAAATGGGTCTGTTTGAGTGGAATTTCATGTTTCATTATGTCGATTTACAAAATCAAACTATATAATTCACTGTCGGAAATCATTTTCTTGTCAGAGCTATGTACAATTTTCGAAATTTTTATTATTGAAATTATACTGATATTTATCACATGAAAAACGCGGAACATTGCGTCCGAACATTGATCCGACCTATGTATTGCCGAAACTTGGAGTGCAAATATTTTCCTTTGACTTTTGTGGGGCGGCCGACTCGGTGCGATTGTCGGCGATATGGCTGCCAAGCCGTCGCCGTTTGTCGTCCTAACAACACAAGTACATCCTAGGGACTTCCCAGGGACGTCCCTAATTTTATACAAGGACATCCCAGAGATATCCTTTGTCGGGACAGAGTACATACTAGGGACGTCCCAGGGACATCAGCTGGCAGACAAAAAAAGCATTCAAGGGATTTCCGTCTGGTACGTCCCTGGGATGTACCAAGAATGAAGAAAGGATATCCCTAGGAGGTCGCAAGGATATTCCAGGGACATCCCTTCGACAAAAGAAAAAAAAATTAGGTCGAGAAGGGTTTGGCTGATATGCCTTCTGAAGGTTTATGTGCCAAACAGATTTTTAAACAGGACTAAACTGCAGAAACCTGAATAAATACAACTTTGTTAGGATTTGGGTATAATTATTATTATCATTCGTTGATGTTTAAAAATGAGGGGATTATGCATTTTCGATTTCTGTTTGCGAAAAATGGTAATTTCTTGAGAAGTTTTGAGACAATTTTCTTTATTTTCATTACAATTATTTACCGGAAAAAAACCAAACATTTTCATGAAAATTCAACTCAATATTTTGATGAAAGTCAATGACTCTGATGTGAATAGATATCAGATATTCCAGGGACACGAATAGGATAACCTATGGATGTACCGGGCCGGATGTCCACTGGACAACCACCCCTGGATACCCCAATTATGTCCTTGTACCGTGCGACAAAAAGGGTACGTACCTAGAACATCCCTGTGTTGTTAGGGCGGAGATTCTGAGCGTTCCGTAGTCTGTACTCCGTTGTTCTAGAGCGGTAAAATCGATTCTACTCAGAAAAAGTTACTGGTATCACAAAATATCAACGCCGATTTCATGATTATATATCATGGCATATAGCCTGGAAATGTAGCTGTTTTCTGTTTTTATCTCTTCTAATATACCAAACAAGAATTCATATTTTTCAACAACTAGATACCTACTGTAAAAAATGGTTCATATAAGCATGCAGTTTCAACTCTTGTAATCCAATAAATAAATGAATTCTATACAGTGTGTCCCACTTACCATGCTCACCATGGGTATCTTTTTAACGGTGAGAGATATGAGGTCGGTTAAAATGACACCAAATGTGGAGTTTGTCAAGGCCAACTATAATGTGAAAAAATATTTTGGTAAAATCTATTCGTTTGTGTTTTATACGCAAAAAACAGATTTTGATCATTTTCATGTTTCCTCCGTAACTTCTTTATTTGTGAAAATATTCAAATAGGAATTTCACATTCTCATGGCAGTTTTTCAGAGTGATTTCGAAAAAAATATGAAATTTATGCCAACTCTTCTAGAATTTGAGATATCAGCACCAACTTTAGTTTTTCAAATGTAGGTCATAGCTCACTATGACTCAGTTACAAATACCTTTTTTTTCCCTTACAGATGATATGTCGCAGTAATAGGTTTGTGTTGATAACAACGGAGTTATCGTCATTTATACAAAAACAAAAAATTATTTGGAAGCCGCCATCTTGAATTTATAAATTTTAACAAAAAAATCATGATCTCCGACCTCAACAACCCCCACTTACCAATTTTGAATGGAATCGGACCAAATCTTGTCCGCCATCTTGGAGCAGCCATTTTTTTTAATTTCAACAAAAATTCCATAACTCCGATTGACTTGAAATTTGGCAGGTGTTCATAATTTCGGTGACAATACATCATGGAATTTTTGTTGAAATTAAAAAAAATGACTGCTCCAAGATGGCGGACAAGATTTGGTCCGATTCCATTCAAAATTGGTAAGTGGGGGTTTTTGAGGTCGGAGATCATGATTTTTTTGTTAAAATTTATTAATTCAAGATGGCGGCTTCCAATTAATTTTTTGTTTGTGTATAAATGACGACAACTCCGTTGTTATCAACACAAAACTATTACTGCGACATATCATCTGTGAGGGAAAAAAAAGTTATTTGTAACTAAGTCATAGTGAGCTATGACCTACATTTGAAAAACTAAAGTTGGTGCTGATATCTCAAATTCTAGAAGAGTTGGCATAAATTTCATATTTTTTTCGAAATCACTTTGAAAAACTGCCATGAGAATGTGAAATTCCTATATTTGTATATTTTCATAAATAATTGAACAAGTTACGGAGGAGGCATGAAAATGATAAAAATCTGTTATTTGCGTATAAAACAAAAACGAATAGATTTTATCAAAATATTTTTACCCATGGTGAGCATGGTAAGTGGGACACACTGTATATGTTCCAATAGTTATGACTCACTATCTGTATATTATGCCTATTATAGATGATGTATAAAGATTCAAAGATATCTGAGTATTTATTTTCTATCTACTGATGAGACTCTAATAAGAAATTATCATATTCAGATTGATTATATTATTACGAAGGCGCTGAAGTGCCACATACATTTTTTTTTTTAGTAATTTCGACTTTAAAGTCGAAATTTCGACTTTAATCTCGAAATTTCGACTTTAATCTCGAAATTTCGACTTTAAACTCGAAATTTCGACTTAAATCTCGAAATTTCGACTTTAAACTCGAAATTTCGACTTCAATCTCGAAATTTCGACTTTAATCTCGAAATTTCGACTTTAAACTCGAAATTTCGACTTTAAACTCGAAATTTCGACTTTAAACTCGAAATTTCGACTTTAAACTCGAAATTTCGACTTCAATCTCGAAATTTCGACTTTAATCTCGAAATTTCGACTTTAATCTCGAAATTTCGACTTTAAACTCGAAATTTCGACTTTAAACTCGAAATTTCGGGTGTGGCCCAACGTGACGTAACCAAATGTCTATTTCGCGGTCAATCTAAGCCAGGAGCTATAGGAATGTTTTCCCGAAGTTTTAAATGTCATAGGCGAATTTCCTGATTTATTCCAATCTAGGCTAGGTGCACGATATTACCTCTTGAAAATAGGAAGTAATTGGTGATATAAATGCTGGTAATTTACGAGGCTCAAAATATGACTACTCATCAGGAGAAAATTTCTTATCTCTACAGGAACGTGAAACACTTTGAAAATGATGCAAGGTGTAGGATATTTATTCTGTACAGGACAAAAGGAAATTATTAGGTATACTTACTTCATTTCTGATTCAAATTGAATTGATAAGTTTGAGTAACTATTGGTAGATACCAACTTATAATAGGTAGCAACTAAAAAAGTTTGGTAAGTATGGCTGAAATAATAAAGAATATAGGTAACTTAATTCGTTTTCAATTTATTAACATTTTTCAACAAGTCACTGGTATTTACTTATATCAATACTTTGATGATGAGGTATGATGGACTAGGTAGGTATAGTACACCATGCTTGACAATAATTAAGTTCAAAATAATTATTTAGGCCGAGTTAGGTTAAAAGAAGTCTACTTATATTATAATATAGGTAATAACTTTCTGTTTTCTCTCAAATTATCTTTCGAAAAATATACTTTTTCGGAAAATGAATCATTCAGGCCGAGTTATGTTAAAAGTAGTCTCAGATGAAGGTTCATTTATGGTAGTCTCCTTTTTCTTGCAGAAATGATATTTTCTTCCTCAATAATACTTTATAACCTACGAAAGCGTAGAAGCGCCACATGATATTTTATTTATAATTGACAGATATAACTGTCAACTAGCCTAATTGACAGATACTAAGTGGTCACTAGTATACTTGACAGATACTTAAGTGTCAACTAGCCTAATTGACAGATACTAAGTGGTAAGTAGCATACTTGACAGATATAACTGTCAACTAGCCTAATTGACAGATACTAAGTGGTAAATAGCATACTCGACAGATACTAAGTGGTAACTAGCCTAATTGACAGATACTAAGTGGTAAGTAGCATACTTGACAGATACTAAGTGGTAACTAGTATACTTGACAGATACTAAGTGGTAAGTAGCATACTTGACAGATACTAAGTGATAAGTAGCATACTTGACAGATACTTGAGTGTCAACTAGCATAATTGACAGATAGGCTCATCACTTAGTATCTGTCAAGTATGCTACTTACCACTTAGTATCTGTCAAGTTTACTAGTTACCACTTAGTATCTGTCAAGTATGCTACTTATCACTTAGTATCTGCCAAGTATGCTACTTACCACTTAGTATCTGTCAAGTATGCTACTTACCACTTAGTATCTATCAATTAGGCTATAGTTGACACTTAAGTATCTGTCAAGTATACTAGTTACCACTTAGTATCTGTCAATTAGGCTAGTTGACAGTTATATCTGTCAATTATAAAAAAATATCATGTGGCGCTTCTACGCTTTCGTAAGTTATAAAGTATTATTGAGGAAGAAAATATCATTTCTGCAAGAAAAAGGAGACTACCATAAATGAACCTTCATCTGAGACTACTTTTAACATAACTCGGCCTAAATGATTCATTTTCCGAAAAAGTATATCTTTCGAAAGATAATTTGAGAGAAAACAGAAAATTATTACCTATATTATAATATAAGTAGACTTCTTTTAACCTAACTCGGCCTAAATAATTATTTTGAACTTAATTATTGTCAAGCATGGTGTACTATACCTACCTAGTCCATCATACCTCATCATCAAAGTATTGATATAAGTGAATACCAGTGACTTGTTGAAAAATGTTAATAAATTGAAAACGAATTAAGTTACCTATATTCTTTATTATTTCAGCCATACTTACCAAACTTTTTTAGTTGCTACCTATTATAAGTTGGTATCTACCAATAGTTACTCAAACTTATCAATTCAATTTGAATCAGAAATGAAGTAAGTATACCTAATAATTTTCCTTTTGTCCTGTACAGAATAAATATCCTACACCTTGCATCATTTTCAAAGTGTTTCACGTTCCTGTAGAGATAAGAAATTTTCTCCTGATGAGTAGTCATATTTTGAGCCTCGTAAATTACCAGCATTTATATCACCAATTACTTCCTATTTTCAAGAGGTAATATCGTGCACCTATTGGAATAAATCAGGAAATCCGCCTATGACATTTAAAACTACGGAAAAACATTCCTATAGCTCCTGGCTTAGATTGACCTTGGCTACCGCGAAATAGACATTTGGTTACGTCACGTTGGGCCACACCCGAAATTTCGAGTTTGAAGTCGAAATTTCGAGTTTAAAGTCGAAATTTCGAGTTTAAAGTCGAAATTTCGAGATTAAAGTCGAAATTTCGAGATTGAAGTCGAAATTTCGAGTTTAAAGTCGAAATTTCGAGATTAAAGTCGAAATTTCGAGTTTAAAGTCGAAATTTCGAGATTAAAGTCGAAATTTCGAGATTAAAGTCGAAATTTCGACTTTAAAGTCGAAATTACTAAAAAAAAATGTGTGTGGCACTTCAGCGCCTTCGTATATTATAAATATTTGGTAATGTCTTAAAAATACAAAACTTCAATATGGAATATGGATACAAATTGAGTGAAAAAAATAATCAACGAAAAAGGCGTGAGATGTTTTTCCAGATATACATATATATTGGTCTAGGCAAAGTATGACAAGTTATTCACAAGGGAATTTAAAAAAAAGCCACGGAGTATAAGAACCCAACTGAGTGAGAGATCATAATATATTCTTCTCTCTTCCGCAAGGAACCGAGGGAAAAATCAATACTCGCATCTCGTTGTTATTGTTTTGGTTGCGGATGGCGGATTCGCCCCATATACATCCATGGGATTCACCGACCGTAGCAAACATTTTTTTATCGGAACCGGTCGGGCGGGTCGGGTCTCATCTCATCGTAGAAGACAAGGATAAACAAACATTTCTGGAGCGATAGATAGCACGCGGTGGGATGGGATCTGTAATTCTGTACAAAAGTGTAGTAATCTGTACAATTAGTTCAGACATGTTCTGTGTGCCTAGTGGAGTTGCTACCTCACAGTGGCTAAACGATAGACGAGGGGATGAGCGGGGCATCGACTCGAAAATATAACACAGGTTGGGCCATTGTCGATCTAAATGGAAACCTAGTTAGGTAGTTAGTAGGCGAGAGCATAATATTGTCTGTTCTTTGAAAAAATAAATGAAGGCGTTCAGTAGTACAGAGACATCAATGTGAACCAAGTAAACTAAGTTATTCATTTGTCAGACCTAACCGTAACATTTTTCATGGTCCTGTCAAGTTTGTAAATAAAAATCTGTCATGTGGAATCCCGAAAATGAAACATTATCACGAAGGATATTATCAAGTATGAAAACCATCTACCTATACTTGAATGGAAGCAGGAAGATGTTTAGGCAATGCTGTATTAGTATGATTCATGATGCAACTTGAATTTAAGTTGAAACTGTGGAAACTTCGGAAACTCAATAGTGCTATTACACTTTTTCGACATGCAAGCCAAGCAGAAAGGTAGGGGCTGCTTTCTTCCTTCTATATTTTTGATAAGTTACTCTATAATTCGTGAAATTCCATTATTTGCAGTGAAAACATGTCTTTAGTGATGTAAACCATGTACACATCGGAATCACTATATACTTGAAAATTTCAGGTACCTATGAGTGATGTGGAAGTATCACATTAGAAATCATTATGTGAGTAATGTTCAGAAGGAATGTACCAGAAGGATGATGATGTTCCAGAACAGAATGGAAAATTTACCATCTGAAATAAATATATAGAAGCACTAAGGTTAGACTCAATCTGGTTATTTCATCAATGTCTCATGGATATTCTGCTCCAAACACAAAATATCATTATATTTTTTATAGATAGGTACCTCCTTGAAAGTCGAGCCAGTTCACAAGATTTTATGAAAAAACACACAAGAAAATGGGGCAGTGAATAAAATCAGAAACTTTTCATCCTGTAGTTCGATGAGCTGAATCCAGATAAGCAGTAAGAACAACGATTTGTTTGCTGGAAATAGCCAGGCATTTCATTCTAGGCTACAAATTATACACACCCCAATGTATATTCAATTTATCCATTTTTCAAGCAATCAATTAGATGATGAGGAACATGTGATATTCCACTCCAGCACACTCAGGACCATTTTCGTAGTGAGCCACTCAGAATTTCACTAGAGTAAAGTGATTTCAAGATTGTATAGGAATCATCCTCAGATATATGGTATTCTATTGTTCAGGGTTCTTTGTCAAGATGCTGGGATATTTAGAATTTTTTATTGGAATATAACTTGTATGTATTGTATGAATGGCAATACAATTTAATTTTTTTAATAAATTGTACATAATTATGAAGAATTATTTCAATTTTTATTCTACTATATAGTTTGTTCTCTTCTGATACCATGTTTATTGTTGTACAGATGTATTGGCAGATAAGTTTGAAAACACTATATATATTGTACAAATATTGTATATAGGTGAAGTATTTTTGAAGTAAAACAATGATTATTTTTTATTAAATCATCTTATTGAAGCTACGAACTTCACTAAATATGAGAAGATGTGTCTATTATTGGCACAAATTAAACCACAGGAATATTCAATACCAATATGTATCTTTTTAATTTATATTTAAGTCAACATTTTGAATGAACTTTATTATTATTCATTGTCATTCTATAATATCTGTTCAAATGCCCGTTTCCTCCTCAGATGCTTCTTCATTCCTCTTCAGCATCATATTCCAAACAACATTGCCGAGTCTGAAAATATAAAAATATTGTCCCTAGTTTCAATGTCCTGTACCATTCTGAAATGAATTTAATGACTTTTGACTATGGAACAACTTTTAGAGGAACCAAAGTCAAGTTCTTGGTGAATTTCATACCGAAACTAATAATTAGTTAGTTAGTATAGGTACAAATTTGTTAAATACCATTTTATTTATATATTTCTACCTTGAACAAACTTGGGACCGTACTCTCTTTCCAAAACCGTTTCCTATTCTTCATTGGCAAGAAACAGTTTCCTTAAAATGTTGGAAACATAAGTATCATGTTCGCTTACTTCAAAAACTCACATTCCTGAAATATAAATATCATTAAGTTCCAAATATTATGTGATTCAAGAAAAAAAGTTCACCTTGATATCCAATGAATATGGCGTGAACCCATTGACGCCTCAGGATTTGAGGCTCAAATTCACAACAGTGGGGATTGGGGAAACCATGTCTTGATAATTCAATTACACCTTCACCTCCTGGAGTGCGCAGTTTTCAGATGACATTGCAAAATAACACAATCGCACTCACAAACCAATCAACGAACTCTGATAGAAAACCAATACTAGAAGAAATGATTAGGTATAGGTATAATTGTAATTTCCAAGAAAGGAAATCAAAGTTCAACACATCCACAAAGACGAAGTTATAAGTTAATGACAACTGTCAGAAAATAATTTTATGATTACATGAATCTTCTCCATCGTCTTCCTATCAAATATCACGTCAATGATGGAAAGCACGTCTGTGGTTGAGTACATATTGGAGAAAAATAGAAGAAGAGAATACCAACCTAATATGGTCTATTTTGACAGAAACAAATGAGCTTTTTCCATTTTCAGGATGCCAGCGCCACTTGACAGGCAGACAGATTTTGATTCAAAGAACAGACAATATTGTACCTTCTCGCGTACTAGGTCGCCTACTAGGTTTTCATTTAGATCGACAATGGTTGGGCATCTTCCCAGCGTAAGCGTAATTACAGCGTTGCCAACCTTTGGATTCACGATTATGGTACCAACAGCTTGAAATTATGGTACAATAACTGAAATTATGGTACGCGCAACCCAGGCTACGCGCAAGCGCGCAGTCATAAACTGGCAATATTTTTTGACATTGGTAACACTGAAAAATTGCTCGTATTGAAAATTCACAGATGGAATAAAATCTAGAGTTGACAAATGACAACTAAAAAATATTTTTTTATTCATGACTAATCATGACGACATTCGTCAGGGAACATAAAACTATAAAACATATATATAAAAGAACAAAAAGAAAACAAATAAAAATGAATTCTGCATTTCTTAACTTTTAAAAAACGGGTAACCCTATATCCGTAACATCTTCATCCATATCAAATATTTATACAATCTCATTACTTTGGTTTTCATTGGGGATTTTAGCAGTTGATTGATAAATAATGCTCATTGCTCTTCATGCCCAAATTATGGTACAAAAGGCGTACCATAATGGTACATGGTACACAAGGCCAAATTATGGTACGGATACCATAATTATGGTACGGTTGGCAACGCTGGCGTAATATATCAATCAACGACTGAACTATGTTGAAGATAATATGATTCATCATTTATCCATCTATCGGCTGGAATTGTAAGTAAATGTTCTGTCAGCCGTCACCGTCATAATGTTTCGTGCCCTGAGCGCCCTAGGTGGTCCAATCGGCAGTCGATTTGAATTGTACTAGATCGATACAGATTTCTGTACTGATATTAGGCTTCGAAAAATTGACGAGCTCTGCATTGAATTTTCAAGATGGCGTAATTAATTTATGATTTCTTCACCGTAGTGACATCTTGCGAGAAGGTCAGCGTTAAAATGTGGACGCCCGTCTTAAATGAATAAATAAACAGTCAAACAATAAACTAAAAAATGAATGAATAAATAAACAAACACTGTTTTGATAAAGAAAAGTTGGACATTACATCATGTAGAAAAGCATAATTAATGGTTTGAAAAATTAGTTCTAGACTATGCTATTATGGTCCTTATTATTATATTAAATGTACATGGAAGTTCGATTTGAGCCAACTTGCCTAGATGAAATATTGCTAATACGAGAGATATTGAACAACAATAAATAATAATGATAATAAAATTGTATTCATTAAAATATAAAAAAATTGATAGAACAGTAAGAAATACAATGAATCAGTAAAATTGAATACAATAGGAGGGTCCATAAGTCGAACTTGTGCGGAGCTATACATAAAAAATAAGAAACAGTAAAGTATAATCACAAGGTTTGTTAATCTGTGGTATAATATTGGACATAGAAACAAAATTCTGAAATTGAATGCATACAAATTTCACAACTAGATGTTTTAGGGTATAGTACCTTTTTTCACGTTCTGGTTCCACGAAAAGGGATATCCTGTAATGTTCAGAGAACATCGTGAGAACCAAGGGAAATGGCAATATGTTCCAGAGCCTCGCTGTTTGTTGGATGAACGAGTCTTTGGAAAGAGATGTTCTGCAAGTCTCCAAATTGACACCCTGTTACTTATCCCAAAATTCGAAAGTTTTCGCGATAATCACGTTTCAGGAATCAGCTGCATAATTCTGATTCATTTTAGTAGGGGCAATATCAATGTATTTGGCGTCTACGCTTCTAATGTTTCGACCATGTTGAAAATATAAAGGTATAGCAGAATACTGACCTTCTGCGATGGAATAGAGCTGTTCAGGGAATAATGACCACGCGGACACATGAAATGAGGCTCATCCTCACCTCATCCGGAGCTGAGACAAAGGGAGCTCTGGTGCTGGACTTGAGAGAAACACAGCCATTGAGATTCTTGATAGTTTTAAAAAAATACTCATAGTCCTGGTTCCAAAAACGACGAAACCGGAAACAATGAATGAATATAGACCAATTCCCATGTTTAATGTAGATTATGAACTATTTATGAAATGCTAGAAGAGTATAGGTTAAGCATGCACTTAACGGAAATAGAATCGGTAGAACAAACCTGCCTATCGAAGGGAAACAATATCATTATGAGACTACTTCCGCTACGTGAACAGGTTTTATGGCAAAATATTTAAAAAGAGTTTGATAGGGTCCAGCAGTCTTATCTTTTTGAGGTAGGGTCTTGGTCTTGCTATTGGTCTTGGTGTTTCGAGACCGAGACGAGACTGGCTCAGTCTTGGGCTTGGTCTTGATAATCTTGGTCTTGGATCAAAATGCGTCTAGAAATTTGAACATTCAATTCAAATATCCAACACTTTTTATGCATATAACAGGTATTTCGTATTTCTCAGTCTTTAAAATAGTGATTCACACGAGACCAACGAGACGAGACTTTCATGAAGTCTCGTCTCGTCTCGCCGATGAAATATGAAGTCTTGTCTCGAGTCTCGTCTCGCAGCCTCGAGTCTCGTCTTGTCTCGCGTCTCGTACGAGAGTCTCGCAAATGTATCGCAATTTCGTCATGCATAATCTTGTTCCAGTCTAGTACGGGATATTTACCTTTACCTACTTTTTAGGTATAATGTAGAAGTAAGGAGAGAACAATACAACAGAAATAACATTATTTATTGAAAAGTAAGTACCTAATAGGTACATACTTACATCATACATCTAAACAAGAAAAAAAAAATAGCATTATATATTCCAAACTTATTAAAATAAAATAAAATGTTTTGTCTATCTGTGCTAAATAGTCTGAATTCTTTCTAAATATGAATGGAATTCTCAAGTCTGCAGTCGACACGCAGAAATATTTACCTGCGAGACTCTCGTACGAGACACGGGAAGTCTTGCACGAGACTCGAGACGAGACCAATAAAAGTTTCGTCTCGTCTTGTCCGAGTCTCGTCTCGAGTCTTGTCTCGAAAACGAGACAAGACCATGCGAGACTCTCGAACACGTGACTCTCGCGGGCACCACTACTTTAAAATTGTCAATTTGTGCGTACAAAGAAGGTGAAATAAAGTTCTCCTTTCACCATAGGAATATAATTTTCAAGAAACCTTGAATAAAAAATGTGTCTGGCATTTACACCAGTATCATAAATCGACTTCTTGCTTCAGATTGAAGTATCATTCATGGAAAGTATAAGAAATCTGTACAATAAACCGAAATGAACAATTCCCTCCCAAACAAATAACCCCAATATAAGAATAAAAGAAATGCGAAACAGCATCGCATTTCGGCGGGCGATGGGGTGTAAGAAAGCCAGTCAGAAAGATGGAGGAAGATGACATGGCCGCCCAGGCGATCTCCATCACCGGGGGGAATCCCTCGGGACACAGTCATTACGCCTGTACTCGAGAAATGACCGTCGAGACTTCAGACCGTTTTCTGGGCCTCTACGTGAGTCCAATGTGTTAGCAAGCGGGCCTTGTGGGAAATGGATCCAATAACATTTATTTATTAGGCGGGCTTAATACAATAATAAATTCGATGAATGCTCTGGAGACGCGACAAAGTCTATTGTGTTGTTGGATTTTGTTATATTTCATCATTTTGTTCGCAAGTGAAGGTTCACAGTTCAAAAATAATATGATCCTTATAGAGTTCCTAAATGTACTTGACACTGCTGTTTCGACGTTTTTTGTATTCGCGAGATTCACGAAGAGGGCGACATCTATGTTACATAATACGAACTTCAAACTGGGGGAAAACAAACTGTTGTCTACGGATAAAGTGCATAGACTACATTGCATTCAGCTTACTGCACTTACTGTAGCTATAGTCAAACTTGTCAATGACATAAAGTGTTGGCACTGTTGGTAGTGACGATGGTTGAGTTGGTTAATTTTTTTACATTATTACATTCACGTTTTTTGATTGATTGATTGATATGCTTTATTGTCCAAAGAGTATAATATCTTATTGACAAAGTTACAATTTCCTAAAACTACAAATATATAATATCTATGTATTTTTTTAAACACAGTGTCACACACACACGTTAAGTGTTTAGTGAACAGTGAACGGGTGAAGAATTGGAGATAGTTCAAACAATTCAAACTAATTATGACGAGCAAATCAATTGACATAAAAAAGAAAAGGTACAACATTTTTACAATACCCAGATTGTCCTGCTTTGCATGAACAAATACAACTACAGGAGTTCCTCTGGACCCCAACTCCAATTTTACTTCATGCCTTTTGTTGAAGTCTTCTGCCTCACACAAAATCACATGATTAGCACGGAGAACTGCTTCTCCTTCCACTACTGGTCGGCTTTTTCCATTTAAATAGAGCAAAATATCTGCCGAAAGAACATCTACAACAGGCATTATTAGCGTTTTCGATCGAATATTGACAATTAATGTCAAGAAATTTTGAAACTGATCACTCTTATCAATACACAGTATACACGAGATAATGGCACTAATGGGATTGAGTTTGTTTTCCCCCAGTTTTGACGTGGCGTTGACATGGAACGATGAAAACCGAGCGCCACCTGGTAACATTGATTACCGCGAATATTAGAGGACGGACACTAGACAAGCAGCGACAATCAAACATAACCACAAACGATTTTGAAGAAAATCATATGTTTTGCAAGACAAGGACAAGAATATGTTTTTCGCTTAGATGAAGGATCCTCGCATCTTCCTTCCTCCACAAGTCCTGGAAAGAGTAAATCCATATATCTTTCTCTGTCTTTGATTTTTGCATGAGAGTGCATAGCGTCTCCTCGAGTGGGTAAAAGGGTCCGATAAATTGATTAGAAAAGTATTTCGAAATTTGAAAGATAAGGCTGAAGGACCTCAATGGAGGTCGATATCAAGTTGGTACATACATATATATCAACGAAATATATATTATGTATACTATTCCTATGAAATAAGTCTCTAATATGTAGGTATACGATCAGTTGAATATTTTTTTATCCCAAAAGTTCAGAATAAGTTAAAAACTGATAAATTTCAACCAATGAAACATATTTTTATTTCGTATGGAACAATTTCACTTGTACAAGAGTAATTAATGAATGAACAAATGATATGGCAACAATAACAGCTGATTTCAGTTAAGATAAATAATAAAGGTTCTCCAAGACATACGAAAGTAGGTATAATACGCTGGTATAAATGGACTTCAGCGTTCATAGATCGCCGTTCACATTGCTAAAGGGGATTGTTGGTTTAAACCCGGCCATCGCGGAAGATCATTTTCAATACCTAACATAAATGGTGCCCTCGTTAAATTTCAATAAATTATTGTAACCACATGAACCACACGAGAATTTGATCACCAACGCTTTTCCCAAACCTTTTGCATCCCATCTAGATATTTACTTGTTCAATTTTCTTGTATTTCTCTGAAGATATTTGCTGATTTTGTTTCAAATCTGAAATAATTTTTAGGTAATAGTTCTGAATGTTGCTAACTCTGACTTTTGTATCTAAATCTTTTTGCTTTAACTTATTTTCCAACTCTCTATTTTTTTCTTCTATTTGTTTCCTGAATTCCTCACTCTCTTCCACTCGTAAACCTTGGATTTTTCAATATTTCTGCTCTAAAAATTCGATGCCCAAGTCTTTTCCATTCAAATATGTTCGAAATAAATTTCATTTTCTGCAAGTTTTTCGTTTCTTATTGTTGGTTCTGAATTGGAAAAAGGTTCTTTTCGATACTAGCTCAGTTTATAAATTGTGGGTTCGGCTCTTTCTCTCAATAAGACCATATTCTTCAACATCAAATCTTCCGTTTTGAAGTGTACCTGATGAAAATGCGTTGAAAAATGTTCTATATCCTACCAAAAAATTTGAATACCTCGCAAATTTTGTGGCCTGAACCTATATTCCATGACGGCCGCATCATATTCTGTTTCCATTTTTGTAGAATTACGTTATCCGATGGAAATTCGAATATAGTGAATTGATTTCCCGTGTTCTCACAGTTGGAAACTGCACAAACTTGCATCTTTCTCCTAACTCTCTCAATTTGTCAAACCTTTGGAATTCATGTCATGTACGTCCCATATACGTATTAATAATCAATACGGATAATCTCTATCTGTTTCCATAGCGAAACATGAAGCCGATTTTTGAAGACAAATGACTATCCATAAGGAAAAGTTTGGAAACGATCAGACACATACTGCTTTGATTGAAAGGCTAGTAAACGTTATTGTCCACCGAAACGCATGTCTTTGATGACTACTATAATAGCGCATGGCGCATGCGTATATCATGCCACCAAATCCTTATGGATATTCATTTGTTTCATATTTTTGGCTTCATCCTGGCACCCGTTATGATCCGTATTGTTTATTAATACGTATATGGTACGTCCATGTACGCTTTCTCCATTAATTTATTTGTGGTTATGTCTGATTGTCAGTGCTTGTCAAAGTGTCAAAGTGTCCGTACTCTAATATACAAAAAAACGTCGAAACAGCAGTGTCAAGTACATTCAGGAACTCTAAATCTTTATAGCGGAGAAAGAATTAAAATCAACAAACATCGACAAACATTCAAATTGAGTCATTGAGCGATAAATGCTCTGAAGATGCGACAATAGCACGGAATGATAGTGACTTCCTACGATAATGAAGTTCGCAGCATGAGCCATAGGCGAATGCTGTAATCATTCGAGTAGGAAATTAGCATTTCGTGCAAGTTATGCACTATAATTTTTCTACGGCTATAACAGATAACAGCGGCATTTTCGATATCTTCGTCTTGTAGCCATCTGATTTCCTGTCAAGTAATGCTCATCTATTAGACAGAGCTGTTATTGCTTCACATTAATTTGACATTCCATGAGCGATGAGATTTTTTTGGAACACAATGAAGTCATTGTGATATCAGATACGGAAATAATATTGATGACATACAAAGTACCTCATTGACGTATCGAACACAGTGAAACAAGAGCAATTTTGTGTTATATCCGCAGAAAAAGTCTATTCTTCTGTTGGATTTTGAAAAATATCAACTTTTTGTTCGCAAGGGAGGGTTCATAGTTCAAAAATAATATGATCCTTATAGCGGAAAAAGATTAAAATCAACAAACATTGAGATTGAGTCATTGAGTGTCATGAGCTCTGTTCGTTAAAGTCGCACAATCTGAACCGATATGGTCACAAAAAACACAAATTTAGCAGGCTGAGCAGATATGAACGAAAAGGCCTATATATCCACAACAAAATAATTGTGTACAACAAAATGATTTTTGTTATTTTCCAGCTGAATATTTATTTATATCTCTAGATTTTCAGGATATTCACTCCCCGTCTCTTTATACAGGATGGTCCATTTTATCGAATACAACTTTGACAATTGATGAGATTTGAGATTATATGAAGAA
Organism: Phaedon cochleariae; assembly: GCA_918026855.4. NCBI lineage: Eukaryota > Metazoa > Arthropoda > Insecta > Coleoptera > Chrysomelidae > Phaedon > Phaedon cochleariae. The sequence goes on from OU896717.1 coordinate 29,037,961, forward strand.
TTAAAGTTCCAATGGACATGAGAAGCTTTGTTCTCAAGATATGTCAAGATGTCGACATTGAAAATGAACTTAGAACTTATGATCATTCTTATATACCTACCCTAGCAACACGGCCACTTTTTTTATGCACCCTGTATATATTTTTGTCATCAATTTCAATAGATCTACACAATAATAATATGATAAACAATAGTTATAAATATGTATATGCATGTGTTACTGATAAAATGTATATTATCTCTTGATGATAATAATTATTGTTGGCATTCATTTTATGAGTACAAAAATATGTGAATTTCAACCCCTCTGGACTCCCATGATCATATATTCTGGTTTTTCATACAATTTTGACTAACAAATGAGTTTATTGAACCAACATAAAAATAAAAAGAAAGTTTGACTACAGAAATATGAACAAATTCGAAGGGCACGCAGAGTGACGTAGTTCCCGCTGTCACTGATTGGCTGAAAATTTATGAAGCAACCTGTCTAGTAGAAATCTTGCTGAGCTAAAACTATACTGTTGAAGTATTCCCGTCTCTCAATGGAACACGAACACACGCAGTATAAGCAAATCTATCAAATTACTATAGTTGACAAAGTGGAACATTAAATCCTAATTCGTATTATGTCACATTCGATAAACAACTGGAAGCCAATGATGTATGAAGGAAAGCGAATAGATTTTTTCACAAATTGCGAATCTCCGACAAACGATTAATAACCAGTAATACGAATGGGTAATAAAAAGTTGATTTATAGTTTCGAAGCAATCTGGCACTGGCTTTCCTTCGGTATAATGTTGCCAATATCCAACATTAAAATTAACTTAGAGGGGACGCAAAGGAGGGAAAATTCGAGGAAAATATTGAAATTATACTGATTGCGGTTCGGCTAATGTCTTTTGTTCGGGTTTTTATGGGCCTGTTTTTCGGTCGGTTGGAAAATTGAATGATTTTTTTAAATTGCTCTCTCAAATACAGATTGAATGAGAAATTGGGCAATTTTTCCGATGCAAATTCATTTCTATAGGAGATTTACATTATTGCCGTTTCTTTCAGATATTCGTAAACTCTGCGTGAAGTAGGATTTGTTTGTTTTGCAGGCAACTCCTACAGAGGATGTAAACTTCGACAAGGATATACTTTTTCAGGAGTTCTGAAAGCGCATAGGTACGTCGTGTCAATTCAGTATTTGCGGATTATTGATTTGAATTGAACGAGTAATTACTTAAGGGCATTTTTTTATGTTCTGGTTCCCACGAAAAGGGATATCCTGTAATGTTCAGAGAACATCGTGAGAACCAAGGGAAATAAAGTAGGAATTGGTGTTCTTCTTGAATTTCTGGAGGTTATATGCCTCAAGGAACACCTCCCTTGGCAATGTGTTCCAGAGCCTCGTTGTTCGTTGGATAAACGAGTCTTTGGAAAGAGATGTTCTGCAGGTCTCCAAAGTGACCACGAAGATGTGCGAAGCCTCAACTCAACGGGTTCATCTTGCGGGAACTGCCAAGGGAGGAACAATTGTTTATATTTCAGAAGAGCATCGTCCATGAAAATATCTATAAAATATAGAGCCAGATTGCCAAATTTCTACGGTGTTCCAGAAAAGTGAGTAAGTTTGTGAGCGAGGCATCACCCACGAGACGAATTGCCCTTTTTTAAACATAATCCAACAGTTTAAGGGTATTTTTGGGTGCTGCGCTCCAAATATGGGAACAGTATTCCAGGACAGGTCGCATCTGTGCCTCATAGATCATAAGCAGCTGACTGGAAGTGAAATAGCTCCTGGCACGAAACAGAAAACCAAGTTTTTGGGATGCACTTTTAGCAATTGATATCACGTGATGTTCCCATGAAAGGTTATTGCTGATAGTAATACCCAGCATCGAGGCACAGTGAGATCGGCTTTTCTAGAGAAAAGGCATGCTCGTGTTTTGTTTGCATTGAAATCTACCAAGTTATTGGATCCCCATTCGAGAATTGTTGCGAAGTCCATATTTATGTTGTCAACATTTCTCCCACGTTCGTTTCTGATTTTCGTAGCAGATATTGGAGCCCTGGAAGAGAAGGCGGTATGGAGGAAACTATCATCCGCGAAGCTGTGTACTGGACATGAAGTTGCTTCCAACAAATCGTTGATATGGAGTAGAAATAGTGTTGGTGCTAGAATTGACTCTTGATGAAACTACATGGAGAGACCTGTGAGAGAAAACTAGCTAGCAGAGAACATAGCTGGGGAGCTGAATGTTACAGGTATTTCATGAGCTCGATGTTGATAGCTTTCTCCATGATCTTTCAAATAATAGATAGCGATCGGTCTGTAGTTGCTATATAGGTAGGGTCTTTTTGCCTTTTTAAGGAACTGGTTGTACTCTTGCAATTTTCCAGTTGGACGGGAATATCCCCAAATTGTAAGAGTAGTTGAACAACTTGCAGAAAACAAGTGCCGCACTATCCATTTTCCATTTTGTTGGTTTTTAAAATATCATGTTATTTCAATCCATCGACGAGTCTATCGAATGCATTTTATATTGAATTATGTTCATATATACAGAATGAATTGTTTTTTTTAATCATTCATGTTTCCATCAACAAAATTTCTCGTCATAAAATATTCGATCTAATATCATCACTATCAAAAGACTTTTACGAAATGATAGTGTTAGAGGCCTGAGAAACCGTATTCCCCATTCAGGAAAAAATAAGGAATATATAGGTACCCTGTTAAAAGAAGCAACCGCACTGAAGTGGCGAAGGCATCAGATACCCAATCAGGAGTTCCTCGAGAGCTGCTCTGTTCCAGCCTCAGATCTCATCTCGTGACTCCCGCTGAAGATACTAGATGATTTTAATTAGATATTTAATTGCCGAAGCCGGGGCGAAGAAAAAATCGTCGTTTGTTCATTTCCACTCCGGACTTTTTCCGCACTTAACTACGTGTAAATTACTGGAGTTACAGTCGGGCTAAATTAAAATCTAATGATTAATTTAACGGCGCCTGGAATTGCAGCTTCATCACCGAACGAACGTTCCGCAGGAAGAACGGCCTGATTAAAAATGTCAACTTGCACTTATCGTCCGGGAACGGCTCGTATATTATGAGGTTAACTTTCAGAAGTGGGACTTCAGCAGTCATTTTCAGTTGATGCTACCCGAGAAAAACTCATAATTTTGTGGACCACCATCTTGATATCAATGCCGACATGAAGAGAATCCACGGGATTTCGTAGAGAAAATACTCAGTATAGTAACATAACTGTTTAATTTTATGAAAGTCATAGGTAATTCCTATATTTTATGAGAAGATTCTCGAATCAAATCATTACCTCTTATTGGAACATGGGACTGTCAATAAAAATCAAGTTGTATATTTCATGTTGATATGTATTTGTAGTAAGGAGTAGGGACAAGACAGATGATTTGCCACAAAATTTCATTGAGAGAAATTCAATTAAATGGTCAGTGACACCATGCTTCAGAATAATGTTCAAAGAAGAGGAATATAAATACACTCAGTTCCAAAAAAAGTGACGCACTTGATATTTGACCTATCTTCTCAAAACCAAAAAAAAATAGTAGGCCGATTTTTATTTTTTTTTACTTGTTGGGTATTGCATTTGTCTTTAAAAATAAATAAAGATGTGAAAATTTTTTCAAAGCCTCCTTGATGGTGGTGGAATAACTCGAACCATGATTTATTCTTAATTTTTGACTCACCCTGTGTTTTAATTGAGTAATGGTATTCAAAGTGCTCACACCCTATACGAAAGAGGCTTCTTTTGCGAGCATTTTGTTTTTTTATTCATTGATTTATCACTAAAATTTTCCGAATTACAGCTTTTTTGCTGATACCTTACGCTTATCCCACAAATTGAATTTATTGAAGGATCAGAGTATTCAAAATTGATTGGGTACTCTGGTAGGATCACATTGTCTTTAAAAAAACAAATGCCGTTGCCATAGCAACTACTTTGTTGTATGCCTCCATATTTGACCATTTGCCGTTGTGTCATTAATTAAGTGTCTTGTTTTATTGACTAAAATGACATAAAATGCCTCAAATGAATCCTGAAAAAGTAGCAAGATTAGTTGCGTTAGTAAACAATGGGCGTAGTAAACATTACGCCGTTCGTGCAGTGGGAGTTCATGAAGCAACTGCTCGTAGAGCAATCCGCAAGTACGAACAAACAAGAAGCACCGATCGCAGGGTCGGTTCTGGTCGCCCCCGAAAAACTTCTCCAAGAGATTGCGGATTTTACGGAATCGATCAAATACTGCCGTAAATGTTCAGCAAGATCTTCGCCAAAATCATATGTTGCAGTAATTAAGCAGACGGTATGTAGACGTCTAAAAGAAGTTAATTTAAAAGCTAGGAGACCTGCAAAAGGTCTCAAATTATTGCCCGAACATCGTGCTGCTAGAAGAAATTTTGTTGAAAATTATGGACAGTGGAATATTCCTGAATGCTCGAATGTCCTGTTTTCGGATTAGTCAAGGTTTTGCCTTAACATGGTGGATGGAAGCAAAAGAGTGTGGAGAAGAACTGGTGAACGGTTTGATCAGAATTTGATAACAGAATGCGAAAGTTTTAATGGTGGGTCCGTTATGGTGTGGGGAGGGATTTCAATGAATGACAAGACACCCCTTCCTGTTTTTCCGGTTAGGCAGTCGATGAATGCCCAAATTTTCATTGACATTTTAGATCAGTATGTCTTACCTTATGCAGAGTTAGTGGGCAATAATTTTATATTGATGCAGGGTAATGCCCGACCACAAACCGCAGCAATAGTGCGAAACTTCTTAGAAGCTACTGGTATTACCACATTACAATGGCCTGCGAAAAGCCCCGATATGAATCCTATAGAACATTTGTGGGATGAATTAGGGAGAAGGGTACGTTCTCGCGAGAGGTCTCCGGAAAGTCTCGCAGAAATGGCAGATGCATTAGTGGAAGAATGGGATCGTATACCAATGGAAACGATAAGCAAGTCAATTTCCAGTATGCCTCGTAGATTAGAAGTTCTTAGAATTGCTAGAGGAGGCAATACACGGTATTGAGCAATCATCCCAATTTATAATTTTGTGTTCAATAAAAATGTTTTTTAAAATTATTGGTATCTGTTTATTTCATTAGAACATTGTTTCTCGATAAATTCAGAAAGTTGGTAATCTGCAAGGATTCAGCAAAAAAGCTGTAATTCGGAAAATTTTAAAGATAGATCAATGAATAAAAAAACAAAATGCTCGCAAAAGAAGCCTCTTTCGTATAGGGTGTAAGCACTTTCTATGCCATTACTCAATTAACACACAGGGTGAGTCAAAAATTAAGAATAAATCATGGTTCGAGTTATTCCACCACCATCAAAGAGGCTTTGAAAAAATTTTAACCTCTTTATTTTTTTTACGACATGCATTACCTACCAACAAATAGAAAAAAAAATCGGCCTACCATTTTTTTTTAAAAGATAGGTCAAATATCAAGTGCGTCACTTTTTTTGGAACTGAGTGTATAAATCCAAATTTCGAACTCTCACTTAGCTTTGGACGTTCCGGGAAAGAATCATCTCCCGTTTTCAACATACAAATGGAAAATATTATTTCTGGCAAATGGTTTTCGGATTTCTGTGTTGGCACTTCCCATTAGATGTTGATACAATCAAGTGAGCACCATGTTGTTTTTATGTAGTGAATACCATGTCCTACTTCTATCAATTGAATCGGAAGAAATTTCATTGTCCACAGTATGCCTGTTCAGAAGAATGCCAGTGGCATGTTAATTTTTTCTTTTTTGATTGTTATCATTTTTATCTATGAATTTGACGTTATTCCACTCTTTCATAATTTGCTGTTAATTTTCAGTAAGGATATGTTCAGGTCATTTAGATTTACATGTTAATTACTCACACTTGCATCATTTGTACAATTTATTAAATTAGATCAATCAACTGAAAGTTCTGACCCGAAAACGATTAGTTTAGGGTAGAGGAGCGTTTTGAAGAACGCAATTTTCTTGAATAATGATGGAGAATGCGACACCAAGTGAAGCAGTGTAGATATACAATGAACCGTTTTCACGGAAAATGGACGTTGTGCAATTTTGTGTATTTACACTTTATCACTAGGAGCTGCGATTATCGAATTATTCAAGAACAACGTTGAAATTCAACATCAACCGCTCTTTTAACTCCCTGAGCATCCTCCTTTGGATAAGGACTATTAGTATGTACGTCATCCTATTCTGCATAATACGGGCTGTCGGGAATGATTGTTCACCAAATGTTGACAGGAAAGTTGTCATAGGTTCTCGAAAACACAAAGCATTGGCTGAGCCAGTTTTACACAACTAGAACTAGGATCCCGAAATCCTCTCTTTTTGATACTTGTACGCTTTTTTATTGAATACGACTGTGCCTATGTCGCCCAATCTACTTTCCTCTACCATTCGATAACAATTTGCGATTCGTCAACTGATTTTCAGGTATTTGTTCTCAAAATGTTATTAAATTATATTTTCAGAGATTAACAAATTAGACAGTGTATAAGTTTGAAGTCACATAATATCAATGAATATGTGACCATTTATGCCAAATCAATCAGCAACCTAACTTTGTATGGAAATCTGAAGTATTTGGAAATCATCAGTACACGGTAAAGAATCCAATTAAGTGAAGCTTTTCGTCAAAATACAAATGCACAATTAGTTTCATTAGGAGCTCAAATTTTTTTGAATTCTAGTCAAAATTGTGTGAATGATTTCTCTAACATTTTTCATACTTCTGAGACATTTTGTGTCAGTATAATCCGAAGGGCAGCTAAAAAATCGTTACACAATCCGGTATGGACCTGGATTGACAAAAAGTTGTGTGGACCTGGTTGAAATCAACTCAAAAAATTGTACCTTGTATATACAGACTGACTGACAAAAAGTCATTCCATCTGCTTCTTCGGTTATCAAAATTGGATAGCTAATAGGTTTAAATAGGATATTTTCTTTCCCATGAACAGTTTCCTAAATTTTACTAAACCGATATTGTAATAAATGAGCTACTTAAACGAAACTCAAATTATTCCATGGAACATGTCTGTCTATTCAACTTCCTCCGTATCTCTCGAGGTATCTCTAGATGGTCCTGAGATTCTTACGAACTTGAAACACCCCGTACAAACAAATTAGGTGCAAAGTGTGACGCTACTGAATATTCCACGGAAATAATTATTAGTTATACGACTTTTGATACTTATCCGACTTTATTTTATGTCCAAACTTCGAGCAACTAATTCTCCGTCTTAGGTGTATCTTACGAATGTTATTGTTGGGAGATTTTAATGGACCCCTTTCCTATTGTGCTTTCTTCTTCTCAGTGAGAGCCTTCATTTGAATATGTGCCCAGACTCCGAGAGATTCGGGACACATCATCTATATCTTTGCTCGGTTAGGAAATATGGCTCATAAACCCAAAGTTTTGATAAAACTCTGATTGTGGATTGAGATTTGTTGGGTATTAAAATATGAAGGATGCATGCACAATATAGACACAATTGGACTGCGTCATGAAAATAACAAAAACTGATAGATGAATACATCAAAGATATGTATACTTGATGAAATCAAATCAAATTGTGATTTGGTATCACTAAGAAACGTTAATGTTTCTTTTTTTACTCACATAAATAAAATGGCATTTAGCGTACGGATATGTACCACGTCAAATGATCGATTAATCACGTTACCATGGCAACACGATTTCTTAAACACTCTGGCCTGTCAATTGTATTAACTGTCAACTATTATTTTCATATTTTGTATCAAAATTATTCAAACAATATTCGTTTGTATCAGAATTCTTCATATGAAATATATGCGAAAAGTAGACGAAAGTGAAATCGAAGAGAATGTTCTGGTACTTGCATTTTTCCAAGAAGTATAAAAATGAAGCATTCATCTCTGAGAACAATTTATTTATTCTGCTCTAAGCATGACAATAAACGTGAAACAAAAGTTAGTAAGCAATGAACTGGACACATCTACAACCAAAATACTTATACGTGTCTAGCTGGTTGCATGCAGTTGCATGTTAATGTAATTTTCGGAGTTCGTAGAAAAAGCATAGTATGTAACGCGTTTATAAACACTTCTAGACACTCGTTTATAGAACACTCGTTACTAAAAGGACGTTTTTCTACTCACATAACTAAAATGGCATTTAGCGTACGGATATGTACCACGCTAAATGATCGATTAATCACGGATTGTCGATCTGTGATTCATTCTAAAATTAAACACGTTACCATGGCAACACGATTTCTTGAACACATTACCATGGCAACGCAGTTCATTAAACATTGCTTCAGCAATTTGAGACATGTCTGGCTTGTCAACTGTATTAACTGTCAACTGTTATTTTCAAATTCTGTATCAGAATTATTCGAACAATATTCGTTTGTATCAGAATTCTTCATTAAAAATATATGCGAAAATTAGACGAGAGTGAAATCGAAGAAAATGTTCTGGTACTTGCATTTCTCTCCCTCCTTGTTGCACAATATACTATTCTGAGAAATATCGACATCTGTCACGAAGGTCACGAATGTGAATTTCTTGATTTATTTTTAATTCTGGTTATATTTCGAATTGAAATATTAAATATTGAAAATCGGTATCAGTAGTGGTGATTAAAATTCAATGCCATGTTTAATCTGGATAATGATTAAGTTGATTTAGCTGACTTTCTTCAGTGGTTACTTATGCAAAAAAATCCTAAAGTTGAAAAATCTAGATTTTCCACACCCTATCTATACCATTGGAATCATTCCTGCTTGACCCCAACTGTGATAGATCAATGGAATCAGCTCTTCAAGGAGAATCTGAAAATTATATGAAGTACAAGGTGTTTCATTCAAAATAAGGAAGTTACAACAAAATCCGGCTATAACACTTTTAAATCCGCCACGTTTTGAAATCACACTGTACATAAATTCAAAAAAATATAACAACCGAGATATTCACCTGTTACCATACACATCAGCGACCCTGTATGAAAAATTCAATAGGGAATATGATTTTTATATAGAGTTTTTCATATTTAGTGAACAAACATACCAAATGAAGGCCATTTAATCAATTATCAATCCAAATGCGAGATGTCAAATGTCAACAGAATATACAGATTGCTTCTGAATGACGTTACACACGCCATTATTTCGAATAGGTAATATTCTTCCTTCTTTTTACTGAATATGAAAAAATCGCAAGAAAATCATATTTCTAGTTGACTTTCATACATAAAAAATTGTGTCATTGAAGTACAGTGGTATTAAAAAAAAGAATACAAGTATATCGGAGGGAGAAATTAACGTCATCCTATTTGCGAAAAACGGGCTATCATGAATGAATGTTTACCTTAAGAGTAGAGTAATCATAGGTTCTCAAAAACACAAAGCATTGGCTGAGCCAATTTTACACAACGAGAACTAGAATCTTTCTATTTTTAATACTTGTATGCTTTTTTATTGAATACGACTGTACATCGTGATATATAAATTGTACAATGATTACAAAATAAGGGGAAATTGTTCTTGGATTTAAAAGGATTGAACGACAATGCTTGTACTAATCAGTTATATGTACATGGTGATTCACCATAAATGTCCCCCCCTCTAGCTCAGTTATTTTTGAACCGATTTTAAAATTTGAAATATCATCTTGAATGATTTTCGATAAAGTTTTTTTCCGCTAGATCAGAAAATACAGGGTGCTCGGAACAAACGATCTACAGGGTACTATTTGATTTTTTTAAATGAAACACCCTATTTTTCATTGTATTTTTAGATTCTCCCTGAAGAGCTGATTTGATCAATGTATCACACTCGGGGTCTAGCGGGACTGATTACAGAGATATAGGGTGTTCAAAATCGAGATTTTTTTTGTGGCGAAACTATTCATTATCGGTCACGCGGTTTTCATGTCCGTATCTTAACTTTTGATTTACTATCTACTGACATTTAATAATTGGAACAGATACAGGGTGACCAGAATTCTGAATCTTGAACCACCCTGTAAATGTTCCAATTAAATGTCACAAGATAGTAGATCAAAAGTTGAGATGGGAACATAGAAGCCGTTTTGACCAATAATGAATAGTTTCGGCACAAAAAAATCCTAAAGTTGGAAAACCTTGATTTTAAACACCCTATATCTCTGTAATCATTCCCGCTAAACCCCAAGTGTGATGCATTGATGAAATCAGCTCTTCAGGAAGAATCTAAAAATACAATAAAATACAGGGTGTTCCATTTAAAAAAATCAATTAGTACTCTGTAGATCGTTTGTTCCGAGCACCCTGTATTTTCTGATGCAACCGGAAAAAAATTTCTGAAAAATCATTTGAGATTATCTTTCAAATTTTTAAAACGGTTCAAAAATAAGTGAGCTAGAGGGGGGACATTTATGATGAATCACCCTGTAGGTACATGAATATATTTTATACGCAGTGCCTTCGAAAAGTACTATATCTATATTAAAGCACTGTATTTCTCCTTCTTCTTATTATTAATATTATTCATCTGTTTTCCATTATTACATGTATTTTTGACGAATCCAATATATTTTATGATAATATTGTAAAATAGGAAGGATGTGATGATGAAAAAGAGTAAAAAATGAACCACTCACATTATTCAATCTTTCAGTGAGGTCAGACAATATTTGGAACAACCCTCAAATGTCCAATACCATTTCCACAGCTACAGTAAAAATGCCTGTTAATTGTAATTGTAATTGCTACGGCCCTGGCACACCTTTGGGGCCCCACACCACACTTGACAGACTGGAAAAGACTTGTCCACTAAACGTTGTTTAAGATGATTGGATCAGAGAGTTCAAGAGATCTTTCCAGAGATTTTCCTCTTCTCGGTCAGTTCGGGCGGGTATCGTAAACTAATTTGGTTCGGGTAAACGAACTCAGGAATAATTGGGTGGTTAGTTTATCTGGTCGGTGGAGAGAAATTCTGTGTGAAGGGAGATCTGACCAATAGGCGAATGAACTAATTGTTTTTCTTTCTTAAATAGAAACTTCACTCTCTATTTCATATTTTTTAAGAATTTTTCGGTCGATTTTTAGGTGCTAAAATCATCTCAAGGCACGGTGATTTTCAAACGGCTAGAAATTTACCGCCAGTAAAAATTGACGCAACGATTTCGTGAGTAGGGGCAGACCATAGCACATTTGCCATGTGTTGAAAAACGACTGGGAACTTCAGAAATGAAAGTTATTCAATAATTCATAAATTCACAATCAAGTATTGGTAATATTCCTAATCGCACGGAGAAAAAAAAAATCACTAACCCTAAGTGAATATTCAATAGTGGCAAGTAAAAACTTGTATATTATATGGGACAAGGAAACAAGTTAATAACCACAAGAATATTTGTGTTCCTGAAAATGTACACCTACCACTATTGACCTGTTTCATTAAATTTCAGAGTGATAACGGTTGGTGAACACATCACTTGTCATCAGTGACCTATTCAATTGTCATTAGTGACTTATCTACTAGTCATCAGTGACTTATTTACTTGTCAATAGTGACTTATTCACTTGTCATAAGCTAGTATGAAAAAATACCTTTATTGTTCTCTGAAAAATGATAAAACCTTGGTAATAAGACAACAACACATGCATTCAATGCATTTTATTATATAGGTATGATGAAACCAGAAAATACAAAAAAGGTAAGGCTGACGACAAATATTGAGATACTAGATACCGCGTATATTAGCATCATGCACCGAGAAAAACGGTACTCTCACTCACTGCACTGCACTCTGGTTCACTATCTTTTTCCTTCCAGCATTGAAGATGAATCAACTTTCATCCTTTTTAAACGTCACTTCCTTTCACTTCGAGTATCATAGGAAGTGGAAAAAAATCCTGTATATATGTAGAAACAATTATGTACTGTTCTAGAAGAGTTTTGTATTTCATTATCTCCTTCAAGAGAACAGATCAAGAACTCAACACCCCACAGCTCAGAGCACGGTACACAAACAGAGAATTCTCATACGAATATGATATAGTAGTTGTTCGAAAGGGCACTTGCATGACTTGGAATTTCAATGTTACTAGCGGGAACGCAAGTAACTAAGTTCGAAATGACGCCGTGGACTCGTGGACACTGGACAGTGATCGCGTTGGGCGTGGGTATCGGCAATAAAAATTCAATTCTCTCAAAATGTTCCCTTATGATATGTAAATTGCCTATAATGAATATGTGTGAATAATATTTATATTAATTCACACTAGAGGACATTTGAATCGGCGGACGTGACAACAGCGCACGAACTGTGGGCGTGTTCTTGTCAGTTCTCAGCATTCAGCACAATGTTGCCAAGTCTCCAACATTTACACGATATTTTGTTATGGAGAATGAGAAATATTTCGACATGTTGGTTGCTCGAAGGAGTCTAGAATGAGAATGAACTATAATAATTTCATGGGTTCCTCCTATTTTGATTTATTTAACGACAGGACTCCAACATCTCTTTGATAACTTGATTATATTGGTGACTTGACAACCTTGCTCATGAGTGGAAAGGAAGATTATCTGACCAATAACTGATCAGCATAAAAACTGACGTCACCTTTTATTCGACGTATCGTCAAATGCCGGCCATGACGGTTCGTTTGAAATGAGCTCTGAAATTCAAAAATTTCGAACAACGCATAGACACATTATTCAAGTAAAAACAGTGTAAGAAATGTTGCAAAAATTAATTTAGGTTCCTAACAACACAGTGGAGTAATTGAATGCCAATAATTCATTCCACTCGCCCATTATTATACATACAGTGTGTCTCACTTCTAATGGAATCACCCCTGTATCTTACGTATTAATAATAATAACAATAATGGATTTTATTGACAAGTGTAGAGTAAATACAAAATAAATGAAAAATGATAGAGAGCTGAGAACTGTATACCTATATCAAACGGCAGAATTCAAGTTCAGATCATTTCACCAGTGAGAGTGACGTAATCAGAACTTGCTCTTCCATTCAACCGAGGGAAATAGTTATTTAACCAACTAGTTTATTAATCGCCTTTTAATATACAAGTTGGTTACAAAATTTTTCCGTCGACTATATTTCTCATTTCTCCTGCAAAGAAGAAAACTTGGTTCGCGAATTCATCATTCATCTGGAAACTGCTAAGAATCACCCAGTAGCCTTGTCACTGACATTAGTGACATTTGACATTTGTCGAAATGATCAACATAGAAAATAAATTTCTTGTGTTAGAAAACAGGGATTAAAATCGTGTCAGAAACTTGGAAAGGTGAACCCGTTAACAGAAAATCTTCAATGAAATCCATATTTTCGATTTAAATGCAGATTCCGTAAGTTATAGCATAAACAATGAATGCACGCGGTGTATGTTTGGTTGCCTATAAAACAATCGTACATTAATAGACAAATCGTTCATTAATATGAACGATTTCATATACATTAAACATAGTCGTTAATACGAGGTCGACGGAAAAAAAATATTTACCGCTATGTTATACATAAACTTATAAGTAACCAAATATAAAATGATTTAAATTTACACATGAACATTTCAAATATAAGTCATCATAAAGCTGGATGCATACCTATACATCATAGTAACTGAGGCAAAGAGTTATGGAGTAGGTCAGATTTCAGTTTTTTCTCGAGTTTTTTCCTGAAATTTGGAATCGATAATGTTTTCATTGAGTTCGGGAGTCGATTGTAAAGCCAGGCGATATTATAGGAGAAAGAGCCACGATAAAGAGTAGTTTTATGAGGTGGTATTGAGAGATTATTTCTGAATCTAAGATTCAAATTATGAATGTCAGTACTATAGGTACCAAATTTTATCGTGGAGATAAGAAGGTGTTTTTGTAGTGATAATTTTATGGTAGAGAATAGAAGCATGAAATACACGTCGGGCCTCCATTTATTTAGTTGGTGAGTTACATGCTGTCGCCTTCGCCTTCGCTCCCAGTAATAAGCCTTAAGCATGAATTCTGTAAGGTTTGTAATCTTTTCCTGTCGGCTTGAAGTAAGTTGGGACCGTATACAATATCAGCATAATTGGCATGCGATAGAACCAAAGAATTACATAAGATTTTCTTGGAATTTTGGTTTAACATTTCTCTATTAGAGTATATCATTTTCAAATTGCAGTATCCACGCTTTTGTTTTTGGGACACATGTGATGAGAATCTGAGAGAATGTTCCATAATGAGACCAAGGTTTTTTGAACGATCTGTAAGAGGTAGTTGTAGATTATCAAAATTGATAATGATATTACTCTCGTTTCTTCTTCTCATTGCAGTTCGGCCAAATAGCATCATAACTGTTTTTGATGGATTAACTTGGGTAAGGATCCTGAAATTTGCTGGGAGCGAGATATATACAAAAAATGCACTCTATGACCAAGTGAGGTCATCTTCAGTGATATACACTGCTCGCCAACAGCCATGGATCCACCCCAATTTCCGGAAAATGATATTAGGAGTCGAAATAGGTTGAAAATCACTTCGTATTCGGAATCAAGACATCCAATTCACTAACTATTCAAATTTTTCTGTGAAATTTTCAGTTCTGAAATTTTCATTTTTGTCTCACTTCTCATGGAAACAACCCCCGTTTCTTACGTAATTGTTGGGTTAGGATCCTGAAGTTCGATGGAGCGAGAAATATACCAAAAATGTACTCTATGACCAATAAGTCTTCAGTGATATACACTGGTCGCCACCATCAGCAATGGAATCATCCCAATTTCCGAAAAATGATAATAGGACGCAAAATAGGTTTAAAATCACTCCTGATTCAGAATCAGGACGCCCAATTCACTAATATTTCTCCTGAAGAAATATTCTGTACTGAAAATTTCATTTTTGTCCCATTTCACTTTTCATCGAAACACCCCAGCATCTTACGTAATTATCGAGTTGGGATTGTCAAATTTCCAGGAACAAAAAATAGTTCATTTACCATTAGTGATATACACTGCCCGCTAGCAGCCGTGCAACCACCTACATGTCCGGAAAATCATATTAGCAGACAAGATAGGTTAGAAATCACTTCGGCTTCGAGAACAAAAAACAGAACGTCTAATTTTTACTTGGAGTGTATGTACTCCAGCGGCCATTTTTGAAGGAACATATGGTCACGTGTTCTAGATAATCTTATAGTTCTTCTCAATACTCTTATTCATTGGTGTTTGTAAGAGAATGAAACAAAATACCTACAGATCTCAATATGTAATCGGTTTGGATGAGAATTAGTAATTCATAATGCTAGCATGAAAATATTTTACAGGTTCAAAGTGTTAATTTAATAGAGAATACCTGAGAATTCTCCATTAAATTATAAAATATGGATATATATCCTCATAAGCGGCCAAGTTAATCCTAATTTTCATCCAGGACAATCAAGGAAATTTACTGCTACGGAATGTAACGTCAAGGAGAAGCAGTTTTTCTTCTCCTTGCAATAATAACCGAGAGCGAGTCCTTCTCGTTGTCACATTTCGGTAATAAGCTGTATCTGGATTCGTAAACTCCTAGGCGGTTAGGCAACCTCCAAGCGCCATCCGGAATCCGGTGCTGAGGCATTTAGCTTTTATACTTCGAAATTCACAGGAAGATATTCCTAATATACCGTCGAGACTGTATTATAATCGTGATTAATGTCGGCAGGCAAAAGTTAGACCAGCCCTATTTTATTACTTCTCATTGTTGGTAGGTATTTATTACGTTCCATATTAAGATTCTGTTAGCGCTGCATCCCGATGACTTCGAGGGAAGAGCCAGCCGGAATAAGATGACGGTTGGATCCGGTGCAAGGAGCAAGGAGATCTAGCAAACCGCGAAGAGATTGTTCGTTATACAATGAGGAAAATTCATAGTCAGAAATCGAATTACCCCAGCAAGAAACTCTAGTAGCATAGGGGACAAGCGAGTTATCACCTGTGATTATAAAGTCGACTTTGCTGATTATAACCCACCTGCGATTATTAGATATAGAACCTTGCTGCCACTAGCGAGTGCATCTGTATATTGCAATTAGACGATGTTTCTGAAGTAGGTATCTGACTTTGCTACCGCTAGTGAGTGCATCTAATAAAGGGAGTAGGGCAATGTTATAATTGTAGGTAGGGAACTTTGCAACTCTTGATGGGTGATCATAGAGATAGTTGCATGACCTTCTCGCTGTAGTTATTCAGTTATTTTCCAGGATTGTTGTCATCAAGAAAAGTGAAATTTTGACTGAAATCCAATTCCACTTTCCATAATTTCCACCCTGATGTTTGGTATGAATAGCAATTCATTGATTCCTAAAGAAAATTGCATACCAATGATTTATGAAATTCAATAGATCAATTGATTCATGCACCCTAAGGAAAGGAAAAGGTTTTTGAGTAATTGATGTAAAATACAATTTTTCTGAAACTTTCTGAACCATTTTATTTCGAGAATTGAATTATTACAGATGTGCGAGCAGATGTGTGAAGGAAAACAAAATGTTACCAGTAAAATCATTCAAATAATTTTATTACCTGAACATTTTTGCTCACAATAGGTTTTTAGACCACATTCTACAGAGAAGCTCTGGAAAATATTTGACAATTCGAAAGTTTCATGATACCAAAAAGAAGGAAATGTTGAATGTGAAATATTTGAATTTCAGTCGAAATACCTCGAAAAAACTCACCTTTTTCATTCCATCAATCCTGGTAATAACTGAAGCCCTCAAATCTATGAGAGCACTGTAAGGGACACAGAAGATTTTTTTATTTGTTCAAAAATGTTTTCATTTTATATTTGAATTCAGATTCAGATTTTGAATAATGAATTGAATTCAAGAAGGGAAGTATTCGTAACTGTCGTGTCGTCGAGATTGTCGTCCTGTACATGGGTTTGCATCAAGAGCCCAACTGTGAATGATTGATCAAGCAAAATGTCTGACAAAAGATTATATAGAGGGGGGGGAAAGCAAAATATCGAATAACGATAAGTAGGCGCTAAATAACCTCAAGTAGGTTCGTCAAATATTATTTTCGTGGCAGACTGACAAATGTATATTGGTAGTGAGTGCAGTTCTATGCGATGAACCTCGCAGCCACAAGCATATTAGTAGTAGTTCAGCTAGACAATTATAAAAAAATCATGCTGTCCTAGAGTGGCTGCCTGATAGCGACAGCAGTATACCTTCCTGTGGCAGGAAATTCACTTTCAGCAATGTCGTTATTGCTATCATAGGATTTCAAGGTGCTGCTTCTATTCGAAAATGTATAACGGTAATATGATTTCTTGTAATTGTAGCAAGAAATATCTTTGTTTTTTCCTGATAGTTTCTCAGTTTTTTCATATCCCTTTTTATTATTATTATCAAATTTTGTCTACCATCAAAAAAGAGGACATTTACCTCCCGTATGCAAAAAGAAGCATCGCAGAAGAGTACTTGTACTACAAAAAGAGTACGTCTAGTAACCCTATATATGGAATATTTCCGAGACTTTCTGAATTTCTTCCACTTGCTTGCATGTGCTATGTGTTTGTTATGGTTTCACCAATAAATTCGGAATATATTTTTCAAATGCATCGTTCGGAGTCGAAATTAATGAAAGATATAATCGGGGCAACAACACGTAGAGCTCAAATGTTTTATCGCCTCCTGTGCATTTGCATTCAACCACCAATATTATCAGTTTCGGCCGTCTCGATGTTAATGAAGGCGATAAATTTTTACCCCCGTTTCCGAACGGCAACGGGAATCGAGTCACCACCGTAACTCCGACGCGAAACAAAAGATTAACGGCATAAAACAAAAGATATCCCTTAATACAATTCTTTGGTAACAAAAAATCGCCGCTCACCGTTACAATCGCGGTGGCTCGTTTTAAGTAACAATTGAAAGAACGCAACAATGCCTGATTTGCATTTATCCCTTAATTTAAAACAATCGAATCGCGCGAAAGCGACCCCTTTATGGCTATTCGCCTACTAGGAGTTTTTTCTCTGACCGGACGTTGTATTAATGAAAATCTCTGTGCGTTGTAAATTAATTCAAGATTTTTATTCCTTCATTTCCGGCAAAAGGGATTCGTCTATTGTCTTCATGCAAAATGTATTTTCGAGGCGATTCAGTTTCATGATTTCCCTTCTTATAAGTGCACTATATAGGTATCAATAATTATACATAGATTCACCACTTACATTCATTTCAGTTAGGGTGTAACATAATAGACATTCTAACGAAATCTACATTCATCGGCATGATTTGTATCTTCAACAAATTCGCTACCGAATTGATCAATTCCATATTGTTCAGTTCCGATTTGAAATTGATTGGTTTCAATTTGAATTCGTTTCGCTTGAATTGGGCTCTGTTGTATTCGTGCCAAATCATGTTTTCCTATCTTGGATATGGTTGTTTCCGTAACTCAGTAACTGAGATTGATTGATTATTCCAGATTTTTTGGGATTTTCTCTCCTCGTTTCTATAAAATGGAAATATGAATATCAATATATAATTTGCCCCAAAATGTCACTGCGTTCAAAGATATTTCCTATCAGAGAGCCTAAAAGAAAAATTCACTAACTTTTTATTGACAAATTGTGTTGAAAAATGTTTGGAGAAGAGAAATGAAGGTATATAAAAAATATCAGATTTTCACATATAGCTTTGGACGTTTCGTTTTGTCACCACAACAAGATATTTTTTTGTCAGTTTTCAACTTGAAATTCATTCGATTCAACTCATTAATGATTCAAATCATTTTTATCAATCCAGATTTTCATTTCGATTGAAGGTGCAATATACCATTCACCGTGTGTATTCATCATTGTTCATCAAGTTACTGAAATTGTGATATTGAAAATAAGCCGTGTATTGAAATTCCAGATGAAATTGTTAAGAACTACAAAATACTTACTTACTAGTGAGAATTTTAGTGATAGGAATTTTGATATAGAAGTTTGTATCGCATTTGATAACATTGAACGATCATTGAGCTGATCTACATAATAAATCATATTGTATCGACGCCATACCTGAAATCGTTGCGATTGGTCAAAAAATGTATCCATACCGAAAGTCATGGTTATTTGAATTGCTCCAATTCACACATGACAGTAACAACTCACATATGATTTGTTTTGTGACATTTTTAGGAATGAGAGGAAGATTGGGAATATCTTGATTACCAGTGATTATCAACAAATACCACGTCATATTATCAAATGATAAAACAATAAGGCAACTACAAAACAATTTTATGAAATAGAGTCATCACTAATAATGTCTAGGTATCTAGAATTTCCCAATCAACTGCAGCATCATTGTTACACAAAATAAAATGAGTACTAATGTAAATGTAAGTACTGTTTGTGGAAAGTTTTATTGATATGAGGAAAATCTGCAGCATCATTGTTACACAAAATGAAATGAGTACTAATGCAAATGTAAGTACTGTTTGTGGAAAGTTTCATTGATATGTCGAGAATCATTTCGAACCGTTATCGATTATTCCTTATGAATATTTATTGAAATATACAATAAACGAGACAATCAATATGTGAATATGTAACAGCATTGTTATATCACAAAGAAATAAATTATACGATTCCACATTTGAGCATATGCTCGGTAGTCCAGCAATATTTACTTGAAATCAAAAATGATCCACGATAATTCCACAAGATACAACTACACTACACTTTAAAATTTGCTACGAACAACACTAAAATCCAAAATATATTTTTTCCCCACCATACCATCTTTGGACAAAGTATTTTTCAGAGCTTCTTCATACCTTTCAAAATTCACCATAACATGAGGAGGCGCTTTCAATTGGCCATTCTTTAGCATCGAAATGAGATCTTTGAACATTTTCGCTCTGTCTGCAAAGTTCTTCTCTTGATCGAACCAATTATTGATATTAATCCCCTCTAAACGAATATCCCTGAAGATTAGCGCAGAAGTTGGCACATAAATGGGCTCCATAGACATTCCTCCATAGGTCACCAAAACACCTCCAAAGTCCAAATGTCTAATCAGCTGCGCAGCATTTTTTCCCCCCACGCAGTTCAAGCCCAGCATCGGTTTTTCAAGCCGGCCAGTCTTGAACACGTCAGTAGTTTTGATTTCCTCCTCCGTGAAGACGTAAGTAGCTCCTAGATTTTTTAGAAAAGTTTTCAGTTCCTCCACGTTGGGTCTATCTCTGATCACGTTAACAGTATTGATACCCCATTGTCTGCACATCTGGATAGCAAGAACCCCGCAAGCGGAATTGGCGCCATTCTGGATAACCGTATCACCGGGCTTCACTTCAACGTAATCCTTCAACATCCTGTAGACAGTCGGCGGATTGCATGTCAAAGTCGCAGCCTCAGCTATCCCCAGTTCCTTTGGAACTTGCAGCAGTACCTGTTCCGGCAATGCCAAGTGTGTTCTCCATGTGCCGACGTACCTCAAGGCTATCACGTGATCCCCGACCTTCAAACTCCGAACGCCTGGACCTAGTTTCATCACTCTAGCTACCCCTTCGTACCCAGGGCATTCCACTTGCATCGGGTATTTCCCTTGGACTATGTTGACGTCGACAGGATTGACAGGTGCGGCCAACATTTCCAGGAGGACTTCCTGGTCGCCTGGTTCTGGTAGAGGGAAAGTCTCTTTTCGTATCACGTTTATGGGGTCACCTGGCTCTGAATATACCAGACGCGAAGCGGTTAAGGCAGAACCATTCGACATGTTAGTAGTGTAGTAGTTTCGTGCTACCCTGAAACTGAAAACATACAGTGAATTTAGCAAGCACATCAGATTTTACGATTTAAGTTCGAGAACTTTAACAGGGTTACCAACATGAAATGAGGGATGAACCTAGGGATGAACAGTTACGTTAGGTTCATTCGGGACCCGATTTCAGAACTGTCCAAAAATCGTTCTTGAACTGCGCAGAACTAGTGCGCAGTCGTTTCGAATCCTAGGACTGTTTCAGATCGGTTCACACTTTATGAAAACGCCCTCTGAGAACATAACCTCTATTAAGATTTTGTTTGCGACCTGTCCTGGAATACTGTTCCCATATTTGGAGTGCGGCACCCAAACATACCCTGAAACTGTTGGATTCTGTTCAGAAAAGGGCAATTCGTCTCGTGGGTCATGCCTCACTCACAAACTCACTCACTTCTCTGGAACACCGTAGAAAAGTTGGCGATCTGGCTCTATTTTAAAGATATTTTCATGGACGATGCTCTTCTGAAATATCAACAATTGAACCTTCCTTGGCAGTCCCCGAGCGATTATCCCGTCGGGTTGAGGCTTCGCACCCCTTCGTGGTCACTTTGGAGACCTGCAGAACATCTCTTTCCAAAGACTCGTTCATCCAACGAACAGCGAGGCTCTGGAACACATTGCCAAGGAAGGTGTTCTCCGAGGCATATAACCTCCAGAAATTCAAGAAGAACACCAATTCCTACCATATTTCCCTTGGTTCTCACGATGTTCTCTGAACATTACAGGATTTCCCTTTTCGTGAGAACCAGAACATAAAAAAATATTATAGAAATGTCAGGAGTAAGGAAGAATACTGTGAATGGGATGGACTGTACCAACTAAAATAACTAAGTGATAACGGATATAGAACTATAAAGGAAGTCCCAACGACAAGACCTCAGACGAGACCATGAATTGAGATTTTCAATATCAAACATACAGAGTGATGTTATCTCAGGAAAATAGATATTTCTCAGTTCGGTCCTGTTTTTCGACATTTTTAATGAGTGCATTTTTCGAGATAAATCACCCTATATATCCCAAACGGAAGGCACGGAACCCTATAATGAAAGTTTGGTTATTCAGACTTGACTAGATGTTCTCTACTCTTCGGACCAAGTTTGTCCCTTTCGTTTTTTTCTCTTGGAGCGCACAAGAGAAATTCCTATGATGTTCGAAGAACATCGTGCGTACTTAGGGAGGATAGACGAAGAATTCCAAAGCTTTAGGTTTTATCGAGGGTTTTATAGACGAACGAGTTTTGATATAGAGTTGTTTCACATATTCCAAGGAACATTTTCGTGGAAGTATCTATCGAAAAGTGAAAAGGCGCTACACTTAAAATATTAAATTCATGTCTAATCCACGGTCTAATCTATTAACGAATTTCTTTGGCTGAAACTGGTGGAATGTTTCTCTAGTGAGTGTATATTCACCTCTTTTTGACACATGTATGTAAGAAGGAAACATGTACATTGAGTGCAGAAAAATTCCACAATTTCCTGCCAATGCCGCTATATACCGGGTGTCAACGAATCTATTAGACAGGTCGTATCTTCTAGCCCATTAGGTGTATCAAAATGAAATTTCGTATAGATCAATGGTATGTGAAGAGGAGAGTTTTCACATATTTTTCACTTCCCGGCCACTTCCGGGTTCTAAATTTTTGAATGGAACACCCTGTAAATTGTAACATTTATGGATTCCTGAGACAATTCTAGATCAGAATGTGACATTTTCGAAAGTTTGTAAGCCTACTTAGTTTTTTCGGAGTCACTTTTGAAATTACATCTAGGTGGCCATGATAGGAAGTAAACTAATCTGAGGACCTCAGGTGATATCAGAAAATTACAATCGCGAAGTTTTAGTGACGCGTATGATATATCTCGGATAGATATGAATAAGAGAAGTTGGCAAAATTGAAATTTCGTGTCTAACTATCATTTTTCAAATGGCGACCATTTTTTGACTAGCATTTTCCGAAAAAGGGATATTTTGACGAATCTAACGATACTGATTTATCTGCGATTGGATTACGAATAAGAACATAAATTACATATTACTGACGAAAATACTTCATAATAATTTATTTACTTTTGTCTAGAATGCCATGGATAATAATTCATTAACTTTTGTAAGCACTTCCCGAAAAAAAGAATATTTTGACGAATCTAACGATACTAATTTATTTGCGTTTGGATCAACAAATTTAACAAAATTAACAATAACTTTAGCGATGCACTTGAATTTTTCTCAATTTCCTAATTTCTTAAAATTTTCACTATGATAAATTTTCAAAGTGCATTCCTCCAGACACATTTCAGCTCGTTCAATTGTTTTTCTCAACACGTTTCGTAACATTTGTGGCGTTATACTTCTGAATGCCTGTAGAATCAGGGCCTACTCTATCTTAGAGTAGGCCCTGGTAGAATCCTTTCTTCTAAGATTTCGAGAGTGGCTGGGGCTGTTGCATAGTAGACCCTTCCTTTAACATATCCCCAAATGAAGAAATCTAGCACAGTCAGATCCGGTGAGCAGGCAGGCCACCGTATTGGTCCATTGGTTGCAATAACTTGATTATTGAAATGCTCTATTAAGTAATCAAGAACGTATCTGGTATTATGAGGGGGTAGGTAGATTATTTTGACGGAAAATTAAACTAAAATTTAACGAAAATCAAGGAAATTTCACCTTCTGCTCTTGAAGCTTCTTATGTCACTGTCATAACCTAAGTGAGTGTTTTGTTCTCCCAAGAAGACTTGATCGAAATAACTGCAAAATATTATGCACCATGCCTATCCTCGGCACACTTGACAAGAGTAAATAAATTATTATGAAGTATTCTCGTCAGTAATATTTAATTTATGTTCTTATTTGTAATCTAATCGCAAACAAATAAGTATCGTTAGATTCGTCAAACTACTCAAACTATCCTTTCTTCGGAAAGTGCTTGTCAAAAATGGTCGCCATTTGAAAAATAATAGTTAGACACGAAAATGTAATTTTGCCAACTTGTCTTATTCATATCTATCATACTTGTCACAAAAACTTCGCGATTGTGATTTCCTGATATCACCTGAGGTCCTTAGATTAGTTTACTTCCGATCATGTCCACCTAGATGTAATCTCAAAAGTGACTCCGAAAAAATTGAGAAGGCATAAAAACTTTCGAAAATGTCACATTCTGATCTAGAATTGTCTCAGAAATCCAAAAATGTTACAATATACAGGGTGTTCCATTTAAATATTTAGAACCGGAGCCATTTCCGGTGAAACCGGAAGTGACCGGAAAGTGAAAAATATGTGAAAACTTTCCTCTTCACATACAATTGATCTTTACCAAATCTCATTTTGATACACCTGATGGTCTAGAAGTTATGACTTGTCTAATAGATTCGTTGACACCCGGTTTTCATGATCGAGTTCCTGATCTAAATAGATATATTCTAAAATAACGTTGACCCTAGTCCCTACCATGACAAAACACAATAGGCAATTAAATTGGTGAGTCCATTCAATGTTCACGTGGAATCAACATAAACAGTCAACTCGAACAACCTTGACTTACCGTGAATATTGTCTACACTGCACTGTCTTCTACTAGGTGTTCCACTAGGTACCTACCAAACACTTACAATTTGCACTGGGCGAACTTTGCAGTGAAATTATTAGTATAACTCGCACAAAAATATATATCCATATCACAAACACGATAATTCGAGGTTAAGAGATTATCATTTCTGTATCAAGTATCTTTTCTCATATCTGTATTCAGATTCAGACAAGTTTATCCTCAGATACAAACAGAACAGAGGTACTATCACTATCAGTGTCAGTCTAGCAGTTATAAGTAGGTACCCAAACCAAACTGGCCGCCTGATCCAAAAATATACCAACCAGTCACAGAATAGTGGGAA
The DNA here is from genome assembly GCA_918026855.4 of Phaedon cochleariae. NCBI lineage: Eukaryota > Metazoa > Arthropoda > Insecta > Coleoptera > Chrysomelidae > Phaedon > Phaedon cochleariae. The sequence goes on from OU896717.1 coordinate 29,062,689, forward strand.
TGAGAAGTGAAACTCTGTTGACAAATGATGAAATGAATTGCATGTATCGAGGCACATCGAGGCCGAGGCATGAGTTGATTCGCTGGTTGTAGACAGTAGACCAGTAGCGTATCCAGGAGAGCGCCCTCCTTTATGGACAAGTAAACGAATTGATCATTCTAGAACACGTGATTTTGACATGGTTTCTTGAGGGGCACAAAAACTATCTGTTAGGTTACCTTTGATGAGCATTGCTCTGGCCGTCCCTGCCACATCCACAATATAAAAACAGTTTCACCAAACAAAATTATGAAATTCTTTCTGGTTCCAACTCGGATGCCAAGGAAAACGAACCCACTAATTCTGGTTTCATATGACAAATCTTGACAGAACACAATGTTTGCCCCTAAGCAACCTGTCAAATGACGTAATTCTGGAATGATTAATGTCAGCCTCTTATACAGGGTGTTTCAGATTTAAATGTACATACGATACCTGTAGATAGGGGACACTGTGATGATTCGAAATCACCCCCCTTTGATGTGTCTACCGTTTTTTATAACTGAGATACAGGACGATATCTTGATTTTGGCAAAATCATCATCTGGTCATAGCTTTTGAACCACTTTGCATAATCTATCCATACTTGGTAGAACTATTTCACTTATATTACCCATCAAAACTAAATGGAAATCGGGATCAGAATCCAGGTCCGTCTTGAGGAAAAACAGAAAACTTATTTTATATCAAAAACAACACTCTGTATGGCAAATTTTTTTAGATCTGTTTCAATATTTGGAAAGAGCAGGGAAAAACGAATGAAGTGACCTACTTTCTAGGACCGCGCATCCGATTTGACAGATGTTTTATAATTATTTTCTGATATACTCGGCTCCATTTTGAGTCATTTTTATTGAACTCGTATTTCAAAATCCAATTATTTCACAAAATAATAACGTCCTTCGAAGTTCAACACCATTAGGGTGAAGTAAATAGATATGTTCGTTCGACAGAATAACGTCTGGGGTTTTGGAAATTTTTGAGGGCTCGTTTTATTCTTCACTATTGATTCATGAGCTGCGGTAAATCTATCAATAGTTCACCTAATTTGCTTCTGATGACGTTCAACTTTGAAGACAATTATTTTTTTGTATCAAAATTGGATTTTGAATTACAGTTCAATAAAAATGCCTCAAAATGGGGTGAATATTTCAAAACATGATAATAAACCATCTGTCAAATTGGATGCGCGCTCGTAATAAGTAGGTCACTCTATTAATTTTTTGATGTGTAATATAGGTGAAATATTTCTACCAAGTATTAATAGATCATATACAACGTGGTTCAAAAACTATGACCAGATGAAGATTTTGCCAAAATCAAGATAACGTCCTGTATCTCAGTTATAAAAGACGGTAAACACATCAACGGGGGTGATTTGAAACCGTCAAAGTGTCCTCTATCTGCCAGTATCGTATGTACGTTTAAGTCTGAAACACCCTGTATAATGGGCGAGTGGACTAATTTGTTTTGTTTCTCAAATAGAATCATCACTCGAATACCCTTTAATTTCATATACTTTTAGTATTTTTCGGTATATTTCAAGGTTCTGAAATCATCAATAATGCCACGGTAATTTTCAAATGGTTAGAAATTTACCGCGAGTGAAAACTGACGTCACGATTTAGTAAGTAGGGGCAGACCATAGCACAGTTGCCATATGTTAGGTGCGTTTTATTGGCAAGATTCTTCCACCGGAATGACAATTTCTGTCGTTTTATTGAACGACATTCTGAAACTGGTTCCAAATTTTCATTCCGCCTTCTCATACGGAATGACAGGAAGACGATTATGGAGGGAGTGTACGAAATGGCGGAAATGGCGGTATTTCAGATACTCTAACCTCGAAATCTGAACTAAAAATTGACTAAAAGTGAACTCGCCTCAGGAAATATTTTGGAATTGTTCGCAATTCTACCCAGAATACTATCAAACACTTATGGACTCCTGAAATGACTTTTCAATGTTGATAAATCCATTTGCGGAAGGTATATTACTTCTTCATAATAATTTTGAATTTTTGGTATAATAATGCTAGAAAATCTGAAGTCGAGTATTCCTGTAGATAACATCAGAAGACTTATACAAGTATAAAACCCTTTCTAGTATTAAGGAATCAGTTTCATCGATAAATATCAATGTATTTTGCCTTCTAATCAATGCAACTATACTAAGGAGCGGGAACAACATCCATTATTGGACCATTATAAATTAAAATTATAATTATGTACGGATAAACAGCAAGATCCTGGAATTATATCATTATTATATCACCTAAAAAAGATCATGTCACAACTGTCAAAATACATCACATCGTTTTATTGGTCGTCAATTCTACTGCCACCAGTTGGAAACCAAAAAAACGCACCTATTGAAATCTCAATCGTATTTAATACGATTGAAAACTTCAGAAACATTAGTTATTCAATAATTCATAAATTCTCAATTATGTATTGGTAATATTCCTTATTAGCATTACAAAATCAATTGTCCCAAACTGTTCCAACATGTGTTGTGGCTTATTGCCTATAATACATTTGTGTAAATAATAATTTTATTAATTCACACTAGATGTCATTCGAATCTTTAAACGCTCGCGTGAACGTGACACGCAGAGATTCACGGCTTGACTTGATATTCAATCTACTTGACTTGACTTGACTTGAAATCAAGTCAAGTTCAAGTCAAGCGAAAGTTTTTTAATGTCAAGTCAAGTCAAGTAATTATTTATCAAGTACTTGAAAAATCAAGTAGTTCTATCAAGCTACTTGATTTTCAGCAGTTTTATTGTGTATCTATACAGCGTGACTCACGGTCGATGTTATAGGTTAGACGTTTATGAAGAACGCGACGCGGGATTTTTCTGAAAATTTCGCGTACACAAAAAATTCCTGAAGTTGAAAAATCTCGATTTTTCGCACTCTATATCTCTATAATCTTTTCCGCTATACCCCGAGTGTGATGTATCGATGAAATCAACTCTTGAAGGAGAATCTGAGAATGCAATAAAATACAGGGTGTTCAATTCGAAATAACAAAGTGGTTCCTACTTTTCTATAGAAGCGGCAACGTCGTGATTTTGAAAATATATTAGATCGATAGTACCGGTGATGAAATGTGAGATGCGAAATTCCCAGAAAAATCCTGCGTTACGTTCCTATCATAAACGTGAACGTCTAACCTACCATCGACCGTGAGTCACCCTGTATATAACTGATGAAATGAAAATGGCATCGTAAGACTGACTGCGCGATCGATTCAGTCAGCTCGGATCTCGGGGAACCCCCGTATTTTGTCTAGCGTGAGCGAGCTTGCAGAAATATACGTCGTGCGACTCGTGCGTATCAAGATCAAGTATTATCAAGTAGCTTGATTTCAAGTCAAGTAATAAATATCTCAAATTCAAGTCAAGTCAAGTACGTAATTTGCCACGAGCTTGATTTTCAAGTCAAGTCAAGTAGTTTGTTAAAATATCAAGCTACTTGACTTGATGAATCTCTGGTGACACGGCACACAGATTGTGGGCGTGGTCTTGTCAGTTTTCAGCATCCTGCACATTGTTACCAAGTCTCCAATATTCACATGATATTTTGTTAAGGAGAATAAAAAATAGTTGGTGATGCTGGTTGCTAGAAAAAGTCAAGAATGAACTGTTATACCATGGGTTCCTCCTATTATGTTTTATTCAACGACTGGACCCAAACATTTTTCTAATAACTTGATTATAATTGGTGACTTGACAACTTCGCTTCATGAGTGGGAATGAAAGATTATCTGACCAATAATGAAAACTGACGTCACTATTTATTCGACGTATCGCCAAATGGAGGTTAGCGAGGTGGTTATAGCCTTGACGTTAAGTTGGTGTTCTATAAGGTGATACGATAATGTATTCATTTTTCTTATCATAATGAATTAATCATTTTACAATCCTCAAAATGGAAAGAATAATAGAATGGGAGCGGAACCAATGTTCTGTCGATGATGTAATGAAAAATTATAATATACTCGAAATAAAACTGACAACCCACATGACCATCAACTGACACCGACACAGATATTTGATTTGACAGTGCGATCAGAAATGACAGGATCATTAATTTAATGCATCAGATCAGAATTTTCAAATTGTATACTCAATTTTGTACAAAGAATTGTTTTATGATAGCTAGAAACTTGATTCAAAAACGAATGTGAATGAGACATCTAGGTCCTTAACTAGAAATAATTGAAGGAGACACTATTATTGGTTCAATCACTCTAATCAGGAATCGGGTGAGAAATATACAAAGAATGTACCTATTAGTACGATCATCGAATGAATGCGACTGGTCGAATCGTCACTGCTGAACGAATGTGTGTTGTGCAGGTTATACAAACATGGCCATATGCGTATTTAGTTATTGTTCCAGTTATGATTGATATCAAGATTCTCAGCATGTTTCCGATAAAATAAGTAGGAAAAACACTCGAAAAAACACCTCACTAGGTACAAATATGTTACAAAAACATACAAAGTTCTTACCCCCGCAGATTGTCCTCAAATATGGAATGCCGCATAGCTATGAAGATGATACCACATCACTCTCGACATCACTATTATATACATGACTCAGCACACTTGATTCTTGAACACTTCACCATTGAAAAACGAAGGTGCTTTGCACCGTCTTCAGCAGAAACAACAGTGGCGATGAAGAATGGCGGCTAACGACTGAGGAGTCGAATGGGCGCAGGCGTAGCGCTGTTTATTCGTCACTGCAAGTCTTTTAGACAAGCAGAGATTTCCTTGAACCAATATAATTTAGAATTTATGTCACTTGTGAACGCGGTTTTCTTGAATGGAGAAATATACTTACTGTTTATGTTGAGCAAATTCATATCAAGAAATTTCAAGAAACGTAGCAAGCCGATTGATTTGAGACAAGTGTATATTCCTCTATTCAAATAGAAGATTCTTGTACGAAATAATTCAATTTCAAGAAAATTGATTTGTTTCATTGGATAAATCCTTTCCATTTGTGTACCGAAAATACACATTTTTAAAAACGAGCTTTCTGAATTCCCATCAATTTCAAGATTTTATACAATAGGAATTCACATACAAATGTTTAGCCAAGTTGAAATTCGGTAAAAAAAGCATTACTAAAGAGCCCTAGAATGATGTGTGAGAAGATGATTGATTGGCAGGCCGTCTGAGGGGTAGTTATCACCTCTCAAAAGATAAAAAAAATCATAATATACCTTCAAAAATGTTTAGCCAAGTTGACATTCGGTGAAAGCATTACCAAAGAGCCCTAGAATGATGAGTGCGAAGATGATTGATTGGCAGGCCGTCTAAGGAAAAAAAAAAATCATAATATACCTTCTAAAATGTTAAGCCAAGTTTATATTCGGTACAAGCATTACTGAAGAGCCCTAGAATGATATGTGCGAAGATGATTGATTGGCAGGCCGTCTAGTTGCATCTTTGGCTGAAGTGATGGATTATCCGAGCTAATATCATTGTCTTCCTCACCATCCTCACGTTAGTAAGTACTTTTTACTTTGTATAATTGAATAGTTTTTTATATTTACCCATATTCAAACATAAATATGTGAGTATCTAGTTTTATATTACCCTTAAACGGCCTGCCAATCATCTTAGCACACATCATTCTAGAGCTCTTTGGTGATGCTTGTACCGAATTTCAACTTGACTAATAATTTTTGAAGGTATATTATGATTTTTTCATCTCTTGAGGGATGATAACTACCCCTTGTAGATTGTCGATTGTAGATTGTAGATGGGTCGTATAGGCTGGGAGACCTCTCGATCACTGCGACCTAGAAGATCTATTGTGATTACCCCTATCTAGTTTTGGTCCTCTAACCCTAGACTTCTGATGAAGCCTACGATTTTCCTGACGGTTGACTTTTCCACTTCAGCAGGGGTGAGATAGACCTGTTCTAGGTGGTTTAGCCTTTGGCGGACTAATACTTCACATGAGCAAAGTATGTGTTCCGCGGTTTCGGTCGCATTGTTACAAAAGCGGCAAGTGTCAGTCTCCGCCAGACCCATCTTTTTGAGGTGGTACCTCAGAGGACCGTGTCTCGTGAGAAAGCCTGTGATAAGCTTTAGCTCTGGTTTGCTGAGGCTGAGTAGCTCTTTGGCTCGGTTCTGCGAATGGTTGATGAACCTTTTCGCTTATCGTTGACCTGGAGTTGCCCTCCAGTAGGAGGACTTTTCAATTCCTTCCCATTTCCCGAGTTCTCCCTTTAGGTGACATTTGCTTATCCCACAAAAAGGCTCAGGACCAAAAAGTGCAGATGCTGCACCTTTTTTTGCAAGGCGATCAGCTGCCTCATAAATCAAGAACTGGGTTCTTTTAGAAGTAAGATTTAAGCAATATGACATGTATTCACTCAACAAAACCTACAAGTACTTCGTACTTTCGGTTTGCAGATAGTTTAGTCGCGAACTAGGAATCTTAATATGTTACCTATTGAATATTGTATAATTGTGTGAATAAACTATTTATTATTATTATTTCCTTTGATTCCTTCATGCCCTGGAACCCACATAAGTGTGACTTTGTTGCCCTTTCCCAGTTGCATGAGTGTTTCAAAGCAGTCCAATGTAATCTTTGATGTGAAAACGAATGATTTTAGGGCTTTTAGTGCGGCTTGGCTGTCTGAGCAGATATATATGTTGGCACCCCCGCAGACCTTTGCTCAGGCACCTTTGGGCGCAAAGGTTGATGGCATGTATTTCAGCTTGGAAGATAGTGGGGGAGTGACCTAAGGCTTCAAATAGCCTACATCCGGGTCCATATACACCCGCGCCTACCCCTTCTTTCATTTTCGAACCATCGGTGTACCAAACAAGGGACCCTCTGTCCAGCTGAGGCTCAGCGGAACCGTACCTAGGGCGGCTTTTTATGAACACTCCAAAGGTATGATGGGAACTGAGCCTGGCTGGAATTATGTCCGATAGTTTGGATGCAGATTCCATTTGTACTTCTTGTAGAATGACCATGTGACCAGTGACATCACCTGGTCTGGCCAATTCAGTGGAGTTCAGTCTGTATGCACTGAGAGCTGCAGTCCTCTTGATAAAAATATGCAAGGGTAGTAGGTCAAGCATAGCTTCCATTGCTGCAGTAGGGCACGTACGCATAGAACTACCCCTTAGACGACCTGCCAATCAATCATGTTTGCACACATAATTCTAGGGCTCTTCAGTATTTAGTAATGCTTGTACCGAATTTCAACTTGGCTAAACATTTTTGATGATATATTATGATTTTTTTGATATTTTGAGGGGTGATAACTACCCCTTAGACGACCTGCCAATCAATCATGTTTGCACACATAATTCTAGGGCTCTTCAGTAATGCTTGTATACGGAATTTCAACTTGCCTAAACCTAATATTTTGGATAAAGTACAAAGCTGAACAGCTGGCACGTTTTCTATACATATAGACATTATTTTTCAATTCTTTGTAAAATACGAGATGTTCGCCTCGAAGGAATCGAAAGTACATTCTTGGGGCGCCGAGTCGTCGAAAAATTGACATTATTCCGCGATAAATTACGCTAAATTGTCCCCTCGACGGGAATATGGGAAAAATATCGGACGGGGCGATGCACCCCTAGCGAGTTTTGCATGTGAAAAGGTGACAAATACACCGTTTGAGTGCTATATTGTTCGGAATTGGGGCTTTCGTGCCGCTTCCAGTTGTTCGTTTCTATTCTTCGGTCTTCGACTGTGTTGGTTGTTTGCTTGAACGAGTTGAAAATCAGAATGTGTGGAATTCCAGATTCCTGGAATGAATACTATAGGGGGAGGCAAATTTCTTACTAATATAATTTTTTTCCGAGATTTTTTCGGACATCAAAATGAAAAATGACACTTCTCTCAAAAACTGTTCATTTCACGGCATTCTAAACAATTAACTTTTTCAAGGGAAAGTGGTTATGAAATCATATTGTGGGACATTTTTATCTAGATTTTTATAGCATCGGGTTACCTATATACCTTCGAAGAAACAGCAAAAATTGGGTTTAGCGAGGGTTTTAGTGATATCAAATTGATTTACGAGGTATAATATTATCTATATTTGGAGTTCCACAATACAGGGTGTTTCAAAAAAAGGTGACCCCTTCGCTACACTACAAAATAAGTTGGATTTGCAGCGAAATATGTCAGGGAACTTCGCTTTCCAAGTCGACAGGTCTATGATGTTTTGTGTAAAACTCGAGGTGCTGAAAAATATAAGGCAAACTATGCGCTGCTTGACACCTCTCTATCATGGAGAAATCTGTGGCTTTGCTAGCTTAAGCCGAACTCAGCAGAACCATTTTTGAAAACATTGATTTTTCCCCGATTTCATATATTGATCACAGCCTGTGTGATGGCGATCACACAGGCTGTGGAAGTGACATTTGTGCTGTAGGTTTGTTCTGCGACGAATTTTGGCGATTATGCCGAATTAGGTTATTGTGGCACTGTTTGGATTGCTGGTTGAAGATATGGAAACTCCTCGGGAAACTCCAATTTCTAGACACCCATCAGGACTACGGCCACGTGTTTGGAAAATACGCCTCGAGGAAGACGAGGCCAGATTATCCATCAGCTCCTCATAAGAGGAAAGTTATCCATCGGAAAATTCAGTTCCATACTTTTTTTTGCAAACATGGTACTTCGACGCAATGCTCTCCTGCTGGATCGTGGGTGCTCTCCTCTCTCTCGTCCTGCAACCATGCACAAACAACAACAAACAAACCATCAACAAATTCCAGGACGACCTTGAGTTCGTGTTGCCGGTGAATTTCACCTTCATCAAACCAGTCATCATGTCATCAATCATCATCGAGATCATCATGTCGATGAATAGTACCAGGTTTTTCTAGATATGGATTATTATCTCATTCATGTTTCTCGAGTTTTTCTTATTCGTCTTCAAAGTTATCATCATACCTCGCATCATACCTCGCATCATACAATAGATACCATTGCTTGAAAAGCTATATATCAACGTCGTATCAACGTGATTCTCAGTTCAAATTTAAAAACCGTCTGTTTGAGAGGAATTGATTCCATACAAAGGTTCATGGATCTGCAGCTTACACACATACCTAGGTATGTAAGGTATTATTTCATATTGTGACCTCGATTGTGACAAACCCATGGTATGATGAAAATTTCCTGTATACCTACATATTCACATTGTAGTATCGAAATGGTAAATCGTAATATTATTGAATTGTAGATGTATTTGATGGAGTTGTATTATTTCAACTGAATATCTCTGATATAAATCTTTGAAAGAAATCCATGGTAACTCAAAGTGGAGTGGTATATTTCATAGGTGAAGAAACCCAAAGTCATCTCCACAACATCTCTGATATTCCAGGTTTCTGATTTTTACAAGTCTAACAACCGATTACCACATTACAACATTTAATCTGCATTTGATACACCACACCTCGCACCACACATTGCTATATTTTTTTGTATTATAAATTTAGCAATAGATTCATGCCCATGAGCCTCCGATGAACAGCTGCTGTTAGCAGTAGAATAACTAGTATAAAAAAAAATACGTTTCAGCTCTGGAACACATTGCCAAGGGAGGTGTTCCCCGAGGCATATAACCTCCAGATATTTAAGAAGAAAACCAATTCCTACCCGAGTTCCTACCTCATTTCCCTTGGTTCTCACGATGTTCTCTGAACATTACAGGATAGGGATATCCTATTCCGTGGGAACCAGAACACTCGCCAGAACGTAAAAAAAGGAACATTCTTTTCTTATTATCATTTGCATGATTATCTCCCAGAGTATACGAACGTTATTCTAGGACACCCTGTATAGTATATTGATTGAATTGAAGTAGTATCTGTACGAGTATCTGTATATCAGGAATATCGGGCTCAAGTAGAAGCAAGAGATGAAAAAATCCAAAGAGTCGTTCGACAGTCACCACTTTCGGCGAAATTTAGCGAAATGTTTGTTTCGGCGTTTTGGCCATATTTGGCAAATTGTCCACTGACGTTATCCGGCATAATGATCTTTTTCGGCTAAGTGTTTCTATGTTTTGAACGAAAATTCGGAGACTTGTCCGTTCGACAAAGTGTCTGGAACTCATTTTTCCACGTATTTTTCTACTTCTGAATTGATATGATATATTAGAAGCATTGAAAAGGTAAATGTAAATAATCAATTATACAAACCTTTTTGATGCACCATTTTGTGGCGCCTTGTGCTTCGATGAGGATAGAGTCACTGGATGGTATTAGTTTGATAAGAGTTCGGACACAACTGAACTTTTGTCCTTTTCTATTTTCTATAATACAATGGTTTAAGTGAATAAAATAATAAGACATATATTCTGCTCTTCGTCTTTTCAATTTCCCTAGTAGCGCCTGATTGTCAGATACGATTTTAGAGGTTATATTTTCTGTCAAATCAATCATAGCCGTAAATGGACAATGGATATAGGGTACAAACACCCACTTCCATTCATAGTGATACACTTTCAGAAGAGCAACTATTATGTAAAAATGAAAAAAATGCATGTAACAACATTTTAATATCAGAGAATATATATACATATGGATAAACTTAAAGCTATAATTCCTTATTGTATGTGAAACTGTACTCCAGTGAAGTATTCCTGAGACAATTTTAAGAAATTAAGTCCATAAGCTTGTGCCCGGAAATGCTTCATTTCGGAGATACAGGGTGTTGAAATACAGAGAACAAATCATTTTTTGACAAAGATTTCATAGGAAAAAGCGAGGGGTGGCTCACTATGGTAATATGGTGTACATCGTACCAGTAATATATTACCAGTACAGTATTATACTTCTAGTATTACCGGTATTACTTGTATTATCAAGTAATATTTGGTAATATTTCATATGACAGGTATTATTGGTAATATCGTTTAGTAATATTGGAATATTGGTAATATCTGCTTGTAATATAGTAATATAAGTAATATCTTCCAATAATATGGTAATATTAGTAATATCTGTCAATAATATGGTAATATTGGTATTATTTTATAGTAATATAGTATTATTGGTGATATTCCAAGTAATATTAGTATAACGCATCAAGTAATACATTGGTAGTATTTCTAGTAATATTATGAAAATGAGTATTATACGTTCTAATGTTCTATGAGTCAATTATACCAGATGTCGCAATGAAAAATAAGCGTTCGCCACCTAGCGAGATTTTTGAAAGCTGTCTGTCAGGTGCAGCAACATGTTATTTTCCATCGTGAGTATCTATACCTCGATCTATGCCTACCTGATCTCTATGAATAGAATGAGTATCAAAATACAATTTCTTTATTCTAATTTATTGATCCTTCAGTATGTATTTGCATGAACTCAGTGTTTGAAGACTAATGGTTGAGTAATCGTCGACTAGGAACACCCAAACAACCACAAAGGTATTGAGGAATGTCTAACTATATTTCAGCAAATAATTTGCCAAATTGAGCAGACCTAAATAGTTATTTGCTTCACATGAGAGAAAATCCCAAGATTTAAAGCTACTCAGGCAGTTGAAGTGCACCTTCTATGCCTGTTAAGTGACATTAAAAAGCCATGTTTAATGTCATGTGGAGAAAATTACTCTTTATTTTTATGTTGGCAATACCATGCAATACTGAGTATTATTCGAAATATGTCTCTGTCAGCTGAAATGGAATACTTTCTAGATCTATACTAAAGAATAGCAACTCATCTGAACTCACGGGATATTACTATAAACTAGGTAATATCTAAAAATACCAATAATACTCAAGATATTACTGAATATTACTGATTTTTCAAAATATTACCAAATATTTCCAAGTAATGCCAAATATTACCAAATACTACCGAAAATTACCGAATATTCCCAAATATTCCCAAATATTACCAATTATTACCAAATATCGAATATTACCAAAAATTACCGAATATTACTGAATACTACCAAATATTACTGAATATTACCGAATATTACCCAATATTACCAAATATTACCAAATATTACCAAATATTACCAAGATGATCTTCCAAATAATGTTTAGGAACCTGATAAACCACATTAATTTTTACTAGTTCATACAGGTAACCACCCTTATCACTTTCATTAATTCAACTATTATCAGTAGGAATATCTATACATATTTTGACAATTGAACTGAGGTCGAATTTTAAATCGATTTACTCATAGATCCAATTATGAATTTCTATTCGGTTCTCACACTTGGTTAGCCCCATCTTTCAGTTACTCTCCAGAGCAATATGACACTATACACACAAATTTCTGGTGAACAGGATGATAATTGAAGTAGTGTAAAATTGCAGCGGTGTCGTTATGATTCCGTTTGATCAATTTTGTTTTTTTCGACCTTGTTCTATACGGTTCTATATATCGTGATCATTTTTCGAAATTCTTTCTTGGACCATGAACCATCATGCTCGAAAAAAAATTATGAAAGTATTTGAAGTTCATTTCGTTTATCAGTTTGGTTGTCGAAATATATAGACATTTCTGCTGAAAATAGTTGAATTGATGATAGTGGTGAGTGAGGTTACCTGTATACATTAGTAATTAACGAGGTAATTAATGTCATTCATGAGGTATACCCATCATTATTTGGAAGGTAATATTTGTGGTATTTCGTGATATCTGGTAATATTTGGTAATATTAGGTAATATTTGGTAATATTTGGTAATATTTGGTAATATTTGGTAATATTTGGTAATATTTGGTAATATTTGGTAATATTCCACATAATCAGTATTATTTAGTAATACCTTGAGTATTATTGGTATTATGGTAATATCCCCTAAATATTACTGATATTACCTGATTTGGTAATATGGTGTACAAAATTTAGGCAAGTGAGCCACCCCTCGGGAAAAAGGTAATTTATTTTGACGAGACCTACCAAATACTTGGTTCTGTAAAGTTCTCAGCAACTTCACTTAGCGCCCTAGGAGCTAAGTAACATGGATCAATATAGAAAATATCTCCAAATCGATACCTCCAGCGTAATTAAGGCCCTTATAATAATTCCCTTGATACATAAATATCTATTTACTTTTCACTGTTGAATGTTGAATTCGGTCAGCACCAAAAACGCCATTCAATAATATATCACGTTGTAGTTTACTTGCTTTTCTTAGTTTCGTTTTCAAATTTTCAATTTCATAATGTAATTTTGCGATCATTTCCTCTTTTTTCATGATTATTTTGTTTTGTATTTTGTGTGATGATAATAATGGAATTTTGTTCTTGAAATCGTCTGCTTTGTAAATTGATGGAACAGCAGATTCTCTCAATCAGATTTTGAAATCTTCTGTTTGAAAATGGGCCTAGAATATAGATTCATTCTAATCAGATGATGTTATAAGAAGTGAATTTCAATGAGTACCTCACAAATTTCGCTCGTCTTCGAATTGATTTTCCACCCAGGCCGTTTCATATCGTCCTTCCATAAGCGAATGCTGGATATATATTATATTTGATTCGGAAAATCGAATAAATGATATCCATTTGTTTCAGAATTTGCACAATTTATTACACAGCAAGTGATTTCCATAGCTGCTTTCATCTCGAAAGTATAATAATTATGAAATTTCATTTCAATTCTGACGTTTAAAAAATTAATTGTCAAATTCAAAGAATTTTTGAATGAAAAAGCGCGGGACGACTATGGTGCTCTTGCCACAATGCAAGGTGTGTGACTTTATAAATCTAAACATTAAAAAACCCTAACCGTTGTCATTTCTGTGTCCGAACTCTTATCAAACTAATACCATCCAGTGACTCTAGATGAGGATACACAGCAATGTGCCCGTCTGTCCGTTGTCTCCCCTACTAAGCGCAAACACCTTGAGTGAGTTAGCAAAGATATGTGTAAGAATAATTGGGAAAGATCAAACGCTCGATCAAACTTCAAGTCTAACGTCTATTTTGAGCAAGACGGATACTCTTCGAAGCATAGATTTTCGAAGTTATAAAGGAATTAATTTCAAATTTTAATTTGAAATCATTATCATACTGACCACTAATCAGTTCGGCTCAATGGTCTAGGGGTATGATTCTCGCTTTGGGTGCGAGAGGTCCCGGGTTCAAATCCCGGTTGAGCCCACATTTTTTTTATTTTTCACGATTCTTCATTTCACATGATACAGGCTGAATTATTATATTTCAATATCACCAGATTTCAATTCATATCATCATCTGATTCACTAGAAATCTGCGAGGTAAATGTTTATGGACATTGCCAATATCCAACATGCTATTTTGAGGTTATGTCGAGAAATCGATACCGCAGTATGATTTTATCACATATAAATTGAGACTGGATATTCAAGAAACCACTTACCTGGTGTATTATATTATCTCCATCTCTGCTCCTAACAGCCTTAATATTCAAACATAAAACACAATTGTTCTGGAAGTCCCAGGTAAATAAAACACTATCGTGCACTGCCACCAAATTCAGGGTTTTCGATATGTTTTTCGGTAAAGAATCACTAAGTTCTTTGAATATTTTATGCTCGTTCAGTCGGAGGTAGTCTGTAGAACACATCTTACTGTTGAGTGTCGATTTCACTGAAATTAAGTGGTAAATATCGCCAAAAAATGACAAAATTAAAATATCAAGTAAGCCGGATTTCAACAAACCAAACAAAACACAACATGGAATCACAGAAAACGCGAATACGCAGACGCAGAACACAGACCGCAACTCTGAACAGCTGTTCGTCGAGGATGTAACCTTAGATCATAAAATTAGAATGAGAATTTCCATGTGGGCAATTACAGATTTTGGAACCGAGTTATTCAACATACACGATTATGAAATTGATATTTATGGATGCATTTTTGCTCTCAACAAGTTTAGTATCTTTATTGCATTGATATAAAATTTGCCGAAAATCTTGTGATTATTCCGTATATAGGTCCTATTATATAGTACAATATTCTGAGAAATTGTCTAGGAAAAAAATTCTCCTATATTCCTATCAACGAGAAATTATATCTTGGAAATGAAACAAGAAATGAAAAACAATAAAATTTTCTTACAAAGGTGTTATTAGAAATCAGAATTGCTACAGTGTAGGACTGGTCAGAAAATGGGTATTGTTTTTTTTTTCTATTTGGTAATCATAGAAGCTTTGTTTCTAGCACAGTTTATTTTATCACCTTCTTGAATCCCAATATACTCTCTAACCAGATTTCAAAATCGGATATTCATTCCAAAAATTTGTGTATCACAGTGTTTTTGATAATTTCCATGGTGCTTATTATAAATAATTATTGATATGGTTCTTTTTTGAAATTACTTTTTTGCGGAGATGCGGAGACTATTCTGACTTTGCTGATGAATCATATATCAATAATTCGATAATTCAATATTTTCAACGGAATTTCGAATTGTCCATCATCGAATGGGTCAATTTAAGGGAACCAGATCAATCATGGTACACTAATATCAGATGATATTATGAAGAAAATATAATAAAATGTTGGGAATGTTTCAGGCCGCATCAACTTTGCAATGATATACCTACTTATTGGATGATATATTCTAAAGCAAATAATCCAACTATACAGGGTGTTACATAATTCAATACAAATATTTTGATGACATATTCCTGGGGTCAAAATGAGACTTTTTTTTCCTATAAACATGTGTCCTAAAATCCACCCCCTCCAAGCTACAGACATCGCGTGTAATGGTAAGTTGAGCTAGGAAAGTGAATCAATTGTGACATGACGGCGGTTATGACATACTACAATGTCAGTTTGGCATAAAAGATATTAATTATTCATTAGTTACCAGAGACAAACATAATCATGGCTCACTAAGTTTTTTCAGTATAATAATTTGAAAATACACCCCTTTCATTAACTAGCGATTTTCTCTAAAACGGTTAGCTAATTCAAGAAAATGCAAGAGACTGAAATGTATGATTTTTTAGTGGCCAATTCAACGATGATGTTTGAATTCAAATTTTTTTGGAGGAAATAGAAAATGTTTGCCATCAAATCTGTATGCAACCCTCATCCATCCCTTTCGATTCGAGTTACCTTATTTTTGAATCAAGAAATGAATAGATCGTCTAAAAATACAAGTGACTGTGAATTTTCAAAATATTTGATGCATAATCGTAGCCACAATTCAAAATTTAAGATTTTTTTTGCGCATCTTGCGATGTCTGTAGCTTGGAGGGGGTGGATTTTAGGACACATGTTTATAGGAAAAAAAGTCTTATTTTGACCCCAGGAATATGTCATTGAAATACTTGCACACCCAGTACACCGCATCTATTTGTAGATGATCTAAGATTCTAAGATATCTCCATGTGGTAGCCTTTGCACAAGCGTACCAACACTATAATACCAATGACTACTTCAAGGAGCAGGGTTGCCATATCAGCGGTTTTGTCGCTGAATCTAGAGTTTTCAGGGTAGGTGAATGCGACATTTCAACTTGATTTGCGACGTGTTGTCGAATTCCAACATAGTCAATTATTGGTCATAGCGGTTTATATGGAACGATATTCTGATCACATGAATTGGTGATGATGGATATGAATTCACATTATTGAGAACATTCGAGACGAAACGATAAGCAGAGAAGGGACAGATAACAGGGATAGTTTTCATGATTTGTGCCATTTATTCTGCCACTGTTGAATAATATTTTGTCATTTTTGTTTATTCGATATGGTTTGGTAAATTATATGATGCTTGTGAAGATTTTATTTTGCCTAAATAGTACTGAAGTCGCAGATATGTATGATGTTGGTCTAGAAATATGAGTTGACATGATTTGACAGGTTTATTATATTGTGTGATTTGATCAAAGAAATATGTATATATTTACTTACCTCATAATGCCGAACGAAATTTTATAGGAGAATTTATATTCATTTTGTTTTTTTTACAATAAATATTCTGAACAGATTTTGATTGAATATAGTTTTCTAATGAGGAAATATGATAGAAAATGTTGCTGAATTTTCTTCTTTTTGCAACATTTCATGTACAGCAGTTGGCAACACTGTCCACTGATCACTAATTTATGTGTCATAGTTGGGGAGCAATGAGAAATGTGAAGATTACATTATTTGTACCTATCAGGGCTTCCTATTTTTCTAATAATAATACTAATAGTAATGGTACGGTCTATATACACCATGATCGAATGATTCAAATAGAATATGAAAGTATATTGATACCACGGGATTGGGAATACGTTCATTCGCCCAGTGTTGCCAATAAGGCGCAAAGAGCGCAATAATGATAATAATATGTAAATAAGCGGCTATAGAGACTATTTTGAGTGAGAGTCTTGCGTAGCTAATGCCGTTGATATATATATATATATCGCCTACGCTGTTAACCATGAATGAATTTCACAGATCTCAGACTTGTTTGGCAAAATTGTCCATTAGGCAACAGTGAACTATAGAGTAATGAGCAAGAATATCGAAAATATGAAGTTAACTATCACCCTATTCTATTTTCGTCAGCAAGTTATTATTCTGCTGGGATACAAATATCCGATGTTGTCAATTGGTCAATCGTCGAGCTCGGTATATTCACTATACCTACGATTTATTCAATAGCATATTTCGAGTGAGCACCGTCTAATATACTGGGTGACCAAATTTCAAGTCATTCGATCTCGCGATTGATTTTTTTTACAGGTAGGGACATTTTAGCTGGGACACGGTGTATACTTACCCCTATATGTGTTTGGAGAATTGTTGAACATCATAGGAATTTCCTCTCATGCGCTCGAAAAAAAGTTCGGTGCTCATAGGATTACAAAATATGAATGGCATATCAGTGAACATCGGATTTGATGATTTATTCAAATTTTTTCAATACTCCCAATATTTCCAATATTTTCGAGAACCGTGTAGTTAGGACAAATCAGATGATATGCCCCAAAATGTCACTGCGTCTAAAGAATTTTCCTATCAGAGAGCCTTTTACTTATCTTTGGACGTTTCGGGAACGAATCTGCTCCCGTTTTCAACATGAAAAATGGATTTTTGTATTGCGAATTCGTATGGGTTACAGGATGTTTTCATTATTCAATCTTGAATTCACCATTTTCATTTCCATTTCCAGACTTCAATAGTGAATACCATGTTCTTTCTATATCAATTGAACAAGAAGCAATTCTTTTGTCTCCGTTCAGAAGAATGCAAGTCGATTCCTTGATTTTTCTCTTCTGGTTGTTATCTTTTTTTCTAATGATTTCAATATTATTCCACTCTGCCATATGTTGTCCATCTCCTGTAAGGATATGTTCAACTAGTTTCGGTTTGTCGATGTGTCAAGGAAAATACGAATTCGCAATCCAAAAATCCAATTATTATGTTGGAAACGGGAGCTAGTGATTCACACGAGACCAACGAGACGAGACTTTCATAAAGTCTCGTATCGTCTCGCCGATGAAATATGAAGTTTTTTCTCGAATCTCGTCTAGCAGCTTCGAGTCTTGTCTTGTCTCGCGTCTCGTACGAGAGCACAGTTCGCAAATGTATCGCAATTTCGTCATGCATAATCTTGTTCCAGTGTAGTACGGGATATTCACCTTTACCTACTTTTTAGGTATAATGTACAAGAAGGAAGAGAAAATTACAACAAAAATAACATTATTCATTGAAAAGTAAGTACCTAATAGGCACAGTCTTATTAAAAGAAGGGTACAAGTATATTACAGAGAGAAATGAACGTCATCCATCTGCATGAAACGGGGAGCTATTGGGAATGTTTGTTCACCAAATGCTGACAGGAAAAATGTCATAGGTTCTCGAAAACACAAAGCATTGGCTGAGCCAGTTTTACACATCTAGAACTAGGATCCCGAAATACTCTCTTTTTAATAATTGTACGCTTTTTTTATTGAATACGACTGTACATACTTACATCCTACATATTTATCTTAGACTATTTTGTACAGAATGACTTATTTATAGATTTTCATGTAATTCAATTCGCGATCTGTCGTTATTGCAGAATTGCCTTTATATTCCGCCGCCGTAGGAGAGACAATAGTCCGTTTTCGTTTTACGCATTACGTCGTTTTACAACAATCATGGATTTTGTTTTTAAAGTATTTATGAAAGAAATGTTTTGTCTATCTGTGCTAAATAGTCTGAATTCTCTCTAAATATGTTGTATTATGAATGAAAATCTCAAGTCTGCAGTCGGCACGCAGAAATATTCAGCTGCGAGACTCTCGCACTAGACACGAGACGTCTTGCACGAGACTCGAGACGAGACCAATAAAAGTCTCGTCTCGTCTTGTCCGAGTCTCGTCTCGAGTCTTGTCTCTAGAACGAGACGAGACCATGCGAGTATCTCGGAAACGAGACTTCCGCGGGCATCACTAACGGGAGCAGATTCGTTACCGAAACGTCCAAAGATAAGTAAAAAGTCGATATTTTTTCTATATACCTTTATTTCTCTTCTCCGAACCTTTTTCAATACAAATTGTCACTGACAAGCTTGAATATTTCTTTCAGGCTATCTGATAGGAAAATTCTTCGAACGCAGTGACATTTTGGGGCAAATCATCTGATTTGTCCTTACTACACGCGTATATCAAAATAATATTGATATTTTAATTTATAGAGACGAGGAGAGGAAATCCCAAATATTCTGGAATAATGAATGTACCACCTCATCGATTAACCTACAGACAGTATTTAATTTCCAATATTTTTATTTTTGAGGAAATATTTTCATTCATAACACAAGAGGCGTCCGTGGTAATCTTCGCATGCAGATCTTTAGTTTCACTATTTATTGCACCCTCTGATAGATATAAGCATAATGTTTACAATACAATATTAATAATAATTGAGTACCTAAGAATAAAACAAAAAAAAAAAGATTTAAAAAGCATGAAATGTCTAATATTATCTTGGAAATGAATAGCAATATGAATAAATCAAACAAAGATCTGTTTTCTGATAATAGTTTTGAACTGACTCAATGATGTACAATAAATGTCTACGTTGCTGCAATATTTATTGAAGTTATCACTCAAACTAATCATTGGCGAGTTCAGTCCGAAATTTGTGTGGAAAAAATTGACGTAAAAATATTTTAGGTCTTATGGGTCTAGATGGTATATACATGCCATGAGATGAATGATAACAACACGAAAGAGTTATAGTGATTTCTCAGTATTTTGTAGACAAATAATAAATCTGACATAATTCTACGTTGCCCCAATGTTTCAAGTCCAGTCTAGTTTGGTTAATGCTCTCAATAGTGCGTGAATTGTTCACTCTGAAATTCAGAATTCTTACAAATTTGTTTTGAAATCGCTCCAATCGAACTCTGTGATTAATTTGGGAAGGACTCCAAATGACACTTGCAAAACATAATTGGCTTTGGCTATATACGTAGGCATCATGGAATATGAAGTTTTTATCGAATTTTGAGAGCGAAAATATTTTCAAGTTCTCTTAATAAAACCTAATAACATTCTATTGCATTTGTTAGTAACATACTCGATATGCATTGCAGAAGTCAACTTGGAATTAAATATAACTCCCACAGGTCCTTGATATGAGATACTTTATCCAAGTATGAATTGTTCATATTGTAATTGAATATTGTAGGGTTTTGATTTCTTGCAAAGCTTATATACCTACTGAAACATTTCGTCGAATTCATAAATAATCTATTATCCTTACAGAAATCTTTGCTTACAGTAAATGCTAAATCTATCTATAATCATTCTGAGACTTCACACAGTCGTTCAATGACATCATTCTAGTGAAAACTTCCAGGTCATCACAATAAAAATTAAGAGTCATATGGAAATAATGAATAATAATCGTACCAGATTAGACCCTTGGGGTACTCCAGAGGGTCAGAGTTAAATCCATTGATATATACTTATAATCTGGGATTTATTGAATATATATAAGATGAAAACCATCCTAATAAATCACCATACATACCAATTCCAACAAGCTTCATCAACAGAATATTAAGATCAATCTTGTCAAAAGCCTTGCTGAAATCTGTATATATACATATAGCATGGTGAAACATAATGATAACAAGATTCCAAATTTAGAGATCAAAGTCGATAATTCGAGAGTAATGCCGAAATTTCGGGATTAAAGTAAGAATTTCGAATTAAAAGTCGAAATAACGTTAATGAATTGTGTGTGAACTTTTTCCGACTCACTCATAGCTACCTACACATGTATTTTTATTCCCACCATGTAATGATAGAAGTTTGCATAAAGAAAATACACATTTCAAAGCAAACATAATTGATAGAAACCATGAAAATTATCTGAGGAAATATTGATACAAGGTCTTTTAGAGTGTGTGTTCGAGCGTAAAGCCTTTTGTGTCTGAAATATCAATTGTATTCTCAGTAGACTTTGATAAAACAAACGAAAGACGTCGGTGGTTCGACAAATCGGATTGGGAATTAGAAATATTTCGATTGAATAATATGACAGGAGAGCTACTTGACGTCATGCAAATGTGAGCAGTAAGTACTTTGACAATAAGGTTTATTATCGCATGGAAATTTCTGCTGGCAAGGATATAATTGTATGGAAAAAGTTTTCAAACGATCTCGGCCGAGAGTCGAAATTCAAAGATGTAAACTGAAGGGTGTTTTAATCTTCGACAAATATTTGAGCGTTCACAAGTGGAATATTTTCTATTCACAAATCAGAAATTAGCTACGTTAATTTTCATTGTTGGATGCTTTGCAGGGATTGGAAATGAGGTCTTTCAAATATTCTATAAATATCTGATAATTATTCTGGGTCGACATTCGAGGGTCCTGAGATTAGGGTCGATTCAAAATATGGAATGATCAGAAGAGAGTTATCGATTAGAATAGAAAACAATTATAAGGACTCTTCCTATGACCCAGCATAATGACTAGGAAATTGTAAGGGATTTACTTCACCCAGATAACACCGATCTCCCTGAGAAATTGTAATCAGTGTTGTTCCTGGGTCTGATTTTTTCGTAAGAGATTTCTTTGGAAAAAGGTAACAGATTTTTATCAAAAGGTAAAACAGTCAAAACGTCTGACATTTGACATTCTTGATGTCATTCTTGTCAAACCCTATCGCACAAATTAAACAGTTTTGACGCAGGAATGAGGCAGAAGTCACACAGAACTTATGACATAAATATAGAACACATAAATAACCGTGACGTCATTTCCGCATGGGTACACCTACCCTACCTCCCCAGCTCCATAGTTGGTAAAGGTGGTTGAAGGTAAACTTAAATAGGTTTACAAATGATGAATGTTAAAATGCAGGATATGACGGGATCTTCCGAATTGAAAATGAATTGAGTGGATGTCGAAGTAAGAGATACGCGGGTAAACTGTGGAAGTGCACTGAGGAAAAAGCACTCATCAAATTTTCTTGTTATGTCTGAGTTAATGACTGTAATTCAATTTCTAATCATATTCACTCATGTTACGTATGAAAATAGCACAAAGGACTAATTACCATAACTAGTGACGTTTTATTGGGAGTACTTCAATTAACTTCATTGGACTTCTTGTAATGACAATTAATGTCTAAACCTATGATTATTAACGCAGACGAGTGAATTTCAATCATATTACCATTACTTGTTATCGAATTACCATCATAGGAAAATTTAATGACGATCGTTGACGAATGTCCTCGAGTACATACGAACAAGAATTTTTCCGACACATTCACACCCCCTCGTCAGTTATCAGACTTAGGTCTGCCTAGCCGGTCGGTAAACTCATGCTTCGTGCATTTCCTTTGTTAAATACGGTTGATAGTTATGATTCTGAGTTGTGATCGAGTGAGGTTTTGAAAAAGTGATGGTTAGAAGTGTGCAAAAACTGGGATTGACCGGGACATTTAGGAGTGATATTTTGATTTGAAATGTTGGAGTTATTTAATTTTCATCTTAACGAAAAGCATATTTATTTTTTTTTGTTCATTATTAAACTTGTTTTTTCTGAAGTTCAATTTTCTCATTTCCTACCATCTACAGAGTTTAGTTCAGGGCAGACATTTTTCAAATTTCACTATTTCAATATACATATTCATTTCCGATTATTTTTTTCCTCATGATGAACCTCCCACTGAATATAAGCTTCGGAAATTGAATGTCCCAAATAGATTTTTTCTATTCTGGACAATGATTTGGTAAAAAAATATTCGATTATCAACTTGAATCAACAAGAGTAATTAATCATTCCAATACAGAGGTTTTATGCCAAAAGATCTTCTTTTCTATTTATTTTATGTAATCATTTGATGAAGAATTATTTGATTATTGATCTCACCTATACCTAGCGTATAGGCAAAGATAAATTGGTGCAACAAAAATATAAATGCTGTCATGAAGTTGGAGAAGAATTGCCCTGAACTAAACTCTGTAGATGGTAGGAAATGAGAAAATTGAACTTAAAAAAAAACAAGTTTAATAATGAACAAAAAAAATAAATATGCCTTACGTTGAGATAACTGGTTGAAAATTAAATAACTCCAACATTTCAAATCAAAATATCACTCCTAAATGTCTCGGTCAATCCCAGTTTTTGCACACTTCTAACCATCAGTTTTTCAAAACCTCACTTGATCACAACTCAGAATCACAACTATCAACCGTAGAGAATTACATCCACATAAAAATCTTTCGAAATACTCTCGGAAACGAAGTAGAGAATTTGATTGAAAGTTCTTAAATGGGTGAAAAATAGTGTATTCTCAACATATTATTTCTTCTACTTCGTTTCCAAGAGTATTTCGAAAGATTTTTATGTGGATGTAATTCTAGCATCATATAGATCTGAATTTTTGACAAGGTATTTATTGAAAGAATGAAAATCGAACTGTCATTTGCTGTTGTCAAATTAATTATTCACGAAATCCGATAGATTTCACATGTGAATAGGACCGTGATGTCAATATAAGTGATTGAGGTCGACGTGAGATCAATTGCTGAAAGTGTATCTCGAAAACTTGATTTTCTGTTTCAAGCCAGGAGCTATTTCACTTCCAGTCAGCTGTTTATGATCTACAAGGCACAGATCCGACCTGTCCCGGAATACTGTTCTCATATCTGGAGTGCAGCACCCAAACATACCCTGAAACTGTTGGATTCTGTCCAAACAAGGGCAATTCGTCTCGTGGGTGATGCCTCGCTCACAAACTCACTCACTTTTCTGGAACACCGTAGAAAAAATGGCGATCTGGCTCTATTTTATTGATATTTTCATGTACGATGCTCTTTTGAAATATCAACAATTGTTCCTCCCTTGGCAGTCCCCTCGAGATTAACCTGTCAAGTTGAGGCTTCGCACCCCTTCTAGTCACTTTGGAGACCTGCAGAACATCTCTTTCCAAAGACTCGTTCATCCAACGAACAGAGAGGCTCTGGAACACATTGCCAAGGGAGGTGTACCCCGAGGCATATAACCTCCAGAAATTTAGGAAGAACACCAATTCCTTCCTTATTTCCCTTTGTTCTCACGATGTTCTCACGGCTACCAATTTACAGACTCGATTATAATAGACATTTTGTACCATTTGGGTATATCTACACGTGCACACAGCTGATTTACCCTCACTTACCCTTTTATGACAAATATATTCAGCTCGATATCCAGCGATGATCGCTCTCGTCGAAAATTTTCAATAAAGCCCTGGAGTTTGTCAGACATGAAAGCATCAGAGCCATCAAAGACATAATAAATTGACAAAGACATAAATGATGAATAATCAATTTTCCAAATATTTTACATGCAGCTTTGAGACACAAAATGGCTTAATAAAAGTATAAGCACGATACAGCCTACCAAGCGAAGTTTCGATCAGATCCATTTTCCGTCAAACATAAAAGCATGGAGGATTTGATTGGACAATTGGAGGGTGTACACAATGACGTGAAAGTCGCCTAAGAGATCGCTGATACTCCGTTTTTGAATGGATGATAATTGATACGCTTTATAGCTGCGATATAGAAAAAATGGTCTTTGAACGTTTAGAAAGACTCCGACCTGATTGGATGTTTCTTCGGAACGTATTCTTTGTTGAAAAGGAATATTCTCAGATAAATTATGAACATATAAAATTGGATATATATTTATATAAAGCAATACATTGAGAATTCGCATTCTCTATGTGATGAGAATATTTACTCTTTTTCAGTTGATTCAATAGAAAACAACTACTTTCCTGGCTATATGCCACGACGAACATTGAATTATATCTATTGAACACACACGATAAGAGTTTGAAAATAAAATATAAATATTTCTGAAATTGAGAATTTGCATTCTCCTTCAGACAAAAATATGTATATACACACATCATTCTCAATGTATTGCTTTATATAAATATATATCCAATTTTGTATGTTCATAATTTATCTGAGAATATTCCTTTTCAACACTTTCATACCCAATCAGGGGGTTCAAACTTGAACGATGGAAACTTGTGATTTTTATAGACCTCTAATCGCAGATTCGTGATAGAGTCTCAATTCAGAATTCATTTCCACGCCCTGTATGATGAATGTCAATTTATCATACACCCAAAAGCAAAAACGTATTCTTTGATTGAAACATTTTCACGGAAGCGTGGATTATAGTGACATCATCACCTTTCGACACTTTCATTCTTATACAGAACACATCAGAATTTTCGATTTTTGATAGGAAAAATCTTATGAGATATGCTTCAATCAACAGATTTCAAAAAATTACTTTTTCACCAGGACGAACGAGCTAGTAGCAGTGGCGGATCTACGATTTCTGGGGCCCTGAGCTTGATAATTCTTGAGGCCCTTGTGGCCCCTACCCATCATTTTTTCTCCTCCTGTTATTTCTTCTCACCAATTTTACCATCTAACATTAATTTTCTGACCAAATAGAAGCAAAAAATGCATGATGAAAATATATAGGATATAAAGAACAAAAAAAACTGCATTCATTTATATGGTTTAGGATATAATAACAAATAAAAAAAATTAGAGCCACATGAAATAAAATGAACGTAACTATAACACTGACTAGGATCAGATACGTTCAAAATAAAAGAACTAAACCGTAACGAAATCACTAGGAGAAACATACTACGATATCACTTCCAATTTTCTGATTCACGAATCTGCGAATACTTTCATTGCACCATCATAAATCGAACTGCTCATCAAATCACTTCCGATGGAAAGCATTCCCAAAGTTTGTTATGTTCTCTTCGAAATTAGGTACACAATTTGATTTGATTATTGATAATTTTGAAAATAAACGCTCTCCTCCGCAATTGGTCACTGATGACAGTGTTGAAAACAAGTTCAATGTAGTATTTTTGCATTGAAAAACACGTCCATCATTCCTTCAGTATATAGGGTCCCGCCGATTTCATAGGAACATTATTACTATTTCCTCAACGGTATACGTTTTGCAGATGAAAAAAAATTGCCGTTCCTGAAAAATTGGATTAAAAAAACAGAAAATCATTTTGTTTTTACTGTTGATATTTTATCTGAATCGAAACGGCACATGTTTTTTTTTCAGTTTGCAAAATGCCATATCGAGGAAGTTATTGAACTTTTGTCGGATTTAAGCAACTTTCTTTCCCTTAACCGGCTCACTGTCGCTATGAGATCGGCAGGACCCTGCTTATGGTTTTCAACATTTTTGGAATGTTGCCGCTTCTTCTAGGTATATAAAATAA
Organism: Phaedon cochleariae; assembly: GCA_918026855.4. NCBI lineage: Eukaryota > Metazoa > Arthropoda > Insecta > Coleoptera > Chrysomelidae > Phaedon > Phaedon cochleariae. Next base: position 29,089,493 of record OU896717.1, read on the forward strand.
ATACCCATTGCTCAGAAGAGAAAATCATTTCAATCATTATTTCATCTATACAAACGAATGATATGGGAAAATAGTCATGCAATGCCAGGGCCCCTCGGGGGCTCCTGCAAGGGTCGGGGCCTTAAGCTTGAGCATACTAAGCGTACCGGTAAATCCGCCAATGGCTGAGTAATAATAATTTTTTGATGTATGACAAATTGATATTCATCATACAGGACGTGGAAGGGAACTCTGAATTGAGGAATTCTAATCACGAATCGGTGATTGAAGGTCTATAAAAATAGCAAGTTTCCATCGTTCAAGTTTGAACCTCATGAACATCAAAAAAATGAAATAATGGATATACATATAAAGAAGAACATTACAACATTGTACTGAGGCAAGTGTGCTTGTATCGGATTGTTTTGGTCTAAGGAATATGTGGTAGGTTTTTGTAAAGACCTTTCAGGGACAGCCTGTATAATAATGATAGAAGATAGAAGTCAGTGGTATCCCAAAAGAACTGGATAGATGAGGAAGGAATATTTCAGATCATTTGTTAGTGCAACAAAGTATAGGGATGTAATTGAAGCATAATACACTCAGTTCCAAAAAAGTGACGCACTTGATATTTGACCTATCTTCTTAAAAAAAATAGTAGGCCGATTTTTATTTTTTTTCATTTGCTGGTAGATAATGCATTTGTCTTTGGAAAAAAAATAAAGAGGTGACAATTTTTTCAAAGCCTCCTTGATGGTGGTGGAATATAACTCGAACCATGATTTATTCTTAATTTTTTACTCACCCTGTGTGTTGATCGAGGTGTTGATTGAGTAATGGCATAGAAAGTGCTTACACCCTATACGAAAGGGGGTTCTTTTGCGAGCCTTTTTTTTTATTCATTGATTCATCTCTGAAATTTTCGGAATTACAGCTTTTTTTGCTGAATCCTTGCAGATTACCAACTTTCTGAATTTATCGAGAAACAATTCTCTAATGAAATAAACTGATACCAATAACTTTGAAAAACATTTTTATTAAACACAAAATTATGGATTGAGCTGACTGCTTAATACCGTGTATTGCCTTCTTTAGCAACTCTAAGAATTTCTAGGAAATTGAGTTGCTTATCGTTTCCATTGGTATACGATCCCATTCTTCCACTAATGCATCTGCCATTTCAGCGAAACTTTCCGGAGACCTCTTGCGAGAACGTACCCTTCTCCCTAATTCATTCCACAAATGTTCTATAAGATTCATATCGGGGCTTCTTGCAGGCCATTGTAATGTGGTAATACCAGTAGCTTCTAAGAAGTTTCGCACTATTGCTGCGGTGTGTGGTCGGGCATTATCCTGTATCATTATAAAATTATTGCTTACTAACTCAGCATTAGGTAAGACATACTACTCTAAAATGTCAATGTGAATTTGGGCATTCATCGATTGCCTCACCGAAAAAACATGAAGGGGTGTCTTCCCATTCATTGAAATCCCTCCCCACACCATAACGGACCCACCATTAAAACTTTCGCACTCTGTTATCAAATTTCGATTAAACCGTTCACCAGTTCGTCTCCACACTCTTTTTCTTCCATCCACCATGTTAACGCGAACCTTGACTCATCCGTAAACAAGACATTCAAGCATTCAGGAATATTCCACTGTCCATAATTTTCAACAGAATTTCTTCTAGCACCACGAAGTTCGAGCAATAATTTGGGACCTTTGCAGGTCTCCTAGCTTTTAAATTAACTTCTTTCAGACGTCTACATACCGTCTGCTTACTTACTGCAACATCACGAATTTGGCGAAGATCTTGCTGAACATTTACCGCAGTATTTGATCGATTCCGTAAAATCCGCAATCTCGAGAAGCGATTATCTCTTGGAGAAGTTTTTCGGGGGCGACCAGAACCGGCCCTCCGAGTGGTGCTTCCTGTTTGTTCGTACTTGCGCATTGCTCTACGAGCAGTTAAGTCATGAACTCCCACTGCACGAGCGGCGTAACGTTTACTACGCCCATCGTTTACTAACGCAACTTATCTTGCTACTTGTTCAGGATTCATTTGAGGCATATTATGTGATTTTAGTCAATAAAACAAGACAATCAATTAATGATTAATTGATCTACAAAGCGCAGATACGGCCTGTTCTAGAATACTGTTCCCAGATATGGGGTTCAGCACCAAAACATACACTGATGCTCTTAGATTCCATCCAGAGAAGAGCCATTCGCCTGGTGGGTGACGCCACACTCACTCACTCTTTGACATCATTGGAACATCGTAGAAAGGTCGGCGACCTTTCACTTTTCTATCGATACTTCCACGGGAAATGTTCTTCGGAAATCTCTGCTATCATCCCTTCACAAGCAATACCAATCAGACGAACTAGACAAGCCCAGTCAGCACATCCTTTCGTTGTCAACCTCGAAAGATGTCGAACAGCACTTTATCAAGACTCCTTCATCCATAGAACGGCTAGGCTCTGGAATTCATTGCCTGTGGAAGTATTCCCAACAACATATAATCTCCAAAAGTTCAAAAAAAATTCCAATACCTACCTCCTGTCCCTATCTTCCCAAGGAACGCACGATGTTCTTTGAACATTATAGGGATTCCCTTTCGTGCGCTCCAAGCGATAAAAAAAAAAAATTACACAACGACAAATGGTCAAATATGGAGGCATACAACAAATTAGTTGCTATGGCAACGGCATTTGTTTTTCTGAAGACAATGTGATCCTACTAGAGTACAACCCAATCAATTTTGAGTACTCTGATCCTTCAATAAATTTAATTTGTGGGATAAGCGATAAGCGTAAGGTATCAGCAAAAAAGATGTAATTCGGAAAATTTTAGAGATAAATGAAAAAACAAAATGCTCGCAAAAGAAGCCCCTTTCATATGGGGTGTAAGCACTTTGTATACCATTACTCAATTAACACACAGGGTGAGTCAAAATGTCAAAAATTAAGAATAAATCATGGTCACCTCTATATTTTTTTTCAAGACAAATGCACTATTTTTATTTAAAACAAATGCATTACCTGCCAACAAATGAAAATAAATGAAAATTGGCCTACTATATATATATATTCTTTAAGAAGATAGGTCAAATATCAAGTGCGTCACTTTTTTTGGAACTGAGTGTATATTAATTTCTCTAGATTTTCAGAGTTTCTTCTCCTTGTGTCTATATATCATACATTCTCTTCAAAACTCTCTTTCAAAGCAGCGGTAAAGTAGGCTTTGCAAGACATTCTGAAAATCTTACAGTTTACATTCATGCACTAGTGTGAGATCTTGATAATGTTGATTGGTTGTACATTTGAAAGTATTCAAATTTAGGCCTTAACACAATATCCTTAACGTTAACAATAATATCACACTAGTGTTCATAAACTGTCAGAATTTTGAAATCGATAATACACCGAATTTGACTATAGTGATGTTCAACTCTAATGACTCTCAATTTGTGTGTGAGAATAGGATTTTGAATCACTATAGTTGAATAATAATGCCTCGAAATGGAGCCGAATATTCAAAAAAATAATGATAAACCATCGGTCAAGTTGAATACACGCTCATTTTTTCCCGCTGTTTCCATATATCAAATCAGATTCACAAAATTTTGCCATACAGTTTGTTGTTATGAAATAAAATAAGTTTTCTATTTTTCTTCGGGTCGAACCTGGATTCTGATTTCTATTTTTATGAAGTTTTGATGGAACATTCTTATCAAATATGAATAGATTATACAGAGTGGTTCGAAAATTATGACCAGCTGAATATTTTCCAAAATCAATATAACTTCATGTATTTCAGTTATAGAAGACGGTAGACACATCAATTCGAGTGATATGGAAACATCAGATTGTCCTCTATCTACAGGTATCGTGTGTACATTCGAATATGAAACACCCTGTATTGCTATTGGGCCACCTGATATACCTGATCACAGTTTGATCTACTCTTCCAATTCACATTCCATTGGTTGGAAATTAATGTATATTTTGCTGCAAGATTTCAATCATTCTATGAATATATGAGACAATTTTCGTTCATTCTTGCATCATCCCTCCGACCGACTTGTATTATTAAACAGATAATTTAAAAATTTATCGAATTCCGAGGCAATTCAATGTGCTTTTCCCCCGCCATATTCAATACTTCTTTACCTTATTGGTATTTTCCTATTTTCGCATATTTATGAATTGCCGAAGTCGCTGTATAGAGAGGGGCAAACAAATTGAATGCCAACCCCATGTATAATACACGAACGAGTTTCGAGTTTGAGGAGATATCTATTCTTCGATAACGCCTATTTAAATATTAAACACGCAAATTGGGACCCTCACATGGCTTGTGTTCGATATTTTCACTTTAGAGATGTTGTGACAAAGCATAGATGACAAAGTGAATGTGAGATTAGAATAAAAATCATCTAAACTGCTCCACATTTGAAGTGGAACAAGCGAATATTTTGTTTGTTTTCGAACCGTAATAAATTTGGATGGGATCAACCGATTTTAGATTCTTTTTTGGATTCGAATTGCTCAGTCAATTGGGTATTGATTTTCTTACGTTTCTCCAACTTTCCGAAATCATGACCTGCAGGATGATATCTGTAAGTGTGATAATTTTAGAAAAGTTTGAGGTCGCCCCGTTAGTAGGATAATATTTTAATTTGTTTTCTGACTGCAAAAACATGGAGCCTGATGTGTTTTCTTGAAATAGTTTCGGATTCATCAAGATCCATACAGCATGTTTTGAGATATGCGATTTTGAACAACATATGGCTTTTCGAATTGTTTGGATACCTTACGCATACGGTATAGTCTCATGTTGTCTGGGTATTGTTTTTATGGTAGTGTGTTCCCGGAAAGAAGGACCTATGATGTCACAGAGGCACTGCGAGTACTGGATGACAAGAAATTGTGAATCCTTCTCTTGAAACTTTTCTAAAATTATCACACTTTCAGATATCATCCTGTAGGTCATGATTCCAGAAAGGTGGAGAAACCTAAGAAAATTATGTTATACCCAATTGACTGTGCAATCCGAATCCCCTAAAAATCAAAAATCGGTTTATCCCATCCAAAGTTATTACGGTTCGGAAACAAACAAAATATTCGCTTGTCTCACTTCAAATGTGAAGCAGTTTATATACGAGGTGGGGCACGAGTGCGTCGGAGCTCCATTGCCCGAGTTCTATGATAGCTAGTTAATTCAAAAACGAATGTCAATGAGATAACAAGGTCCGTAACTAGAAATTATTACTGCATATAATCTAGAGGGTCAGGATCACTTTTCTCAAATGGAATGCCTTATATATTAGCACATTCTTTGGAGCATTCCTGTGACCTTCATCCACTCCTTCGATATTGTTGACCATATCTAGATCATTCCAAAGTTATTATTTTTTTTGTCGAAATAATGTCACCTGCAGATCCATACCGAAAAATCACTGTAATACCAATTATGAAATTCGAGTGATGATGATCATAATATCATTCGATTGTGAGATGCGTGATATTTCTGTATGATTTGAGGACATAAAAATTCTCTAGAAATATCACGCATCTTTCCAGCAATTGATATTTCGTTCATTCTCTCTCAAATTTCATAATTGTGACTACAGTGATGTTTTCCGCATGGATCTGCAGATGACATTATTCCGACAAATAAATTGTTAACATTGAAATGAATAGAATAGAATAGAATAGAATAGCGTTTATTGACCACATTACATACATAAGTACATTTGAAGTCATTTAAAAACATAGTTAGTTCAGATCAAAATCAATAAAATACATCAGATATGCTCCAAAAATTGTGCTAATGTATAGTGCATACATTTTATAAAAAGGGATCCTGACCCTCTAGATTTTTTCTGATCAGTCTTGTTCTTGGTCTCGAAAAATTGATTGGTATTCATGTTTTGAAACCAAGACGAGACTGGCTCAGTCAGTGGTTGTGGTCTTGATGGTCTCTTGGTTTTGGATCAACATGCGTCTAGAAATTTGAATTATTCAATTCAAATATCCAACAGTTTATATGCATATAATAGGTATTCTGTATTTCTCAGTCTTTAAAATTGTCAATTTGTGCGTATAAAGTATATAAATTTCAAGAAACCTTGAATCAACATTGAATGAGACCCAAACAGCTAACAGGCCGACGCCCGACAGGCCAGAAAAAAAGTTCAAAAGGGGCAGAGCTGACAACAACGCATTATCAAAAAATTTCAAATTCAAACCAAATAACTTTTTTATTAAATTTATTTCTATCATCAATAGGAGGAGGCAAAGACCACTGTGACCTTACAACATACAAATGTAATTCGGATTTTGAGTAAACAAAAATTAAAAACCTACCATATGACAAATGAATCACAGAAATGAAATGCCATTACATTTTCCATCAGATCCTTCTTCATATTGAGTAAATTTGAGTTCATTATTTTTCTATCAAGACCAAAACCAAGGCTCTTCGGAGAGCATCTTGGTCATGTATCAAGACAAGACTGAACTCTAGGTCTCGCGAAAGCCCTAAGCAGGATGAACAAAAACCCGACTTGTCCTAGATGGTGAATTACTCGCAGATAATCGGTGTCAATCTTATTGCAAACTTTTTGAGAACAATAGGTAGAATATCATCAGGGCCGATAGCCCCATTCGTTTTTAGGCCAAGAGTGAGATTGCTGAACTAGTTGTTGATGCAATGTAAAATGGTCAGGTTGTGGAGATGGGTGTGTGACTCGAGTATGTTAACAGAATGGTTGCTGATATCAGGAATTCTTGGTTCTTTGATACGCTACCAAGCCGTGGGTGATGGCGAACCTATACATGATTTATGCATTTTTGTCATGTTCTGGTTCCCACGAAAAAGGATATCCTGTAATGTTCAGAGAACATCGTGAGGATCGACGGAAATAGGGTAGGAATTGGTTATCTTCTTGAATTTCTGAAGGTTATATGCCTCGGGGAACACCTCCATTGGCAATGTGTTCCAGAGCCTCGTAGTTCGTTGGATGAATGAGTCTTTGGAAAGAGATGCTCTGCAGGTCTCCAAAGTGACCCGATCTCACGTGATTTTCCCAAGAAACGTTATTGCTGATAGAAATACAAAGCATCGAAATGAATGTCTTCAGAGGTATGGTTACTCCTGACAAGCTTATGTGGGGCACAAGTGAGATCGGCTTTTCTAGAGAAAAGGCATGCTTGTGTTTTGTTTTCATTGAAATCTACCAAGTTTTTCGATCCCCATTCGAGAACTGTTGCCAAGTCCATATTCATGTTGTCAACATTTCTTCTTCGTTCGTTTCTGATTTGAAGATCTATACTAGTTGCATACACCTAACTGATCAATAGAAAGAAGAGATTTTGTATTTCGTGAAAATTTTATTATCAAATCGCAAAGCGCTTTCGGCTATGTAAAAAGCCATCATCAGTGCTATACCTGCAAGTAAGTAATATTTTTGAAAATTTCCAAAAAGTAATCCGAAAGTGTAGATTACTTACTCGTCAAGTATTTACAAAAAGGTCAAAAAATTCGAGATCAAAGACATCATTATGGTACAAACGGAATTAGGAGTTGACAGAGACTGAGTGTCAATATCAATGACTGAGTTGACATGAGTGTGAAGTAGTGACATAGTGACCACAGAGCGCGAGAAAGAATTGACAAGGTGAGCAAATTGGGTGTCTGAAAATTTAGGAAAATTTTGGAAAATTTTGGAAAATTTCATATCATTTTATTTTCCAAAATTTTCAGACACCCAATTCGCCCACCTTGTCAATTGTTTCTCGCGCTCTGTGGTCACTATGTCACTGGTCTACATCACACTCATGTTAACTCAGTCCTTGACATCGACACTCAGTCTCTGTCAACAATATTATCATGATTAAAAATGTCACATATTCGTCAGACTTATAAAGGTTAAGGACCTGAACTAAACAAATTTTTGAAATGTATTCTTGAAAAATACAACAATCCATTAGGAAACCATTTTGTTGAATGTATGTCTGTTCCTAATTCCGTTTGTACCATAATGATGTCATTGATCTCCAATTTTTTGACCTTTTTGTAAATACTTGACGAGTAAGTAATCTACACTTTTGGGTTTGCTTTTTGGAAAATTTTCATAAATATTACTTACTTGCAGGAATAGCACTGATGATGGCTTCTTAGCCGAAAGCGCTTTGGGATTTGACAATAAATTTTACACGAAATACAAAATCTCTCCATTCTATCGTTTCTGATTTGCCTGGCTGGTATTGGAGCCCTGGTAGAGAAGGCGGTATGAAGGATACTATCATCCGCGAAGCTGTGTATTGGACATGAGGTTTCTTCTAACAAATCGTTGATATGGAGTAGAAAAAATAGTTTTGGTGCTAGAATTGATCCTTGCGGAACACCAGCACTTATCTTATGATAATAGAGTCAGATGAAACTCCGTCGATCACTCCATGGAGAGACCTGTTTGAGAGAAAACTAGCTAGTAGGAAACTTAGCTGGGGAGGCAAGCCATAAGATGAAAGCTTGGCGAGGAGTTCGTGGTGCCAGACTCGATCGAATGCCTTGGAGATATCAAGTGCCACGGCTAAGGTTTCACCATATGTTTCAATAGATTGCTGCACTATATGTGAGACGTAAGCGAGCAGGTCACCAGTTGATCTCTGATGACGGAAGCCATGTTGCCTATCGTTGATAATACCTGAATGTTCCAGGTATTTCATGAGCTCGATGTTGATAGCTTTCTCCATGATCTTTGGAATAGATAGCAGTGCGATCGGTCTGTAGTTGCTAGGTAGGGTCTTTTTGCCTTTATTAGGAACTGGTTGTACTCTTGCAATTTTCCAATTGGACGGGAATATCCTCAATTTGTAAGAGTAGTTGAACAACTTGCAGAGAACAGGTGTTAGTTCAGGAGCACAGTTCTTGAGAACAATCGGTGATAATATCAATATTCTAACGCATACATCTGATGGTTGATGACCATGGGTATATTTCAATATTTCTCCACATCACTTTATATGATCAGTATAAGATCATATTCATGCTTTCCGAATAACTTCAGATTGTTCCCAATTGCGCTATCGGTAATAAAAACAAAACAAAAAAAAACACTCTTTCGAAGCCAATCGATACAATAAATTAGCATATAACTCGTATCAAATAATCAATATTAATTTCTAATTGCTAGGCAACGTCTCACCCATACAAATAAAATATTCCTCATTTATTTTTTTCTTCACCGACTCCATATTGACCATTCATTTATTCGGTATCTGATAAATCCATAGGTGGTAGACAAAGAAGGCAATATATCGCCAGATATTGAAATTAACTGGAAACGAACGGAATCTCGTGACTATTACCAATGATATCAGATATTCTAGCAATGTTTGGATTAAATTTTGTATAAATTTGATCGAAGATAAAGCCTTGTTTCGTTTTGACAGGTATGCTTTGTGATGTATGCGGTCTAGAACTTTTTTATCGGTAGATTCACAACATTGCTGATGGTGGAGATATCGATGACATGTTTCCAATATTAGTTAGATGTTATCCAGTAATAGTCTACAGTTCAACGTATTTTTTATACATGATGGAGAATAATTAATGGAAAAGTTTTCCTTAATTTAGTGATGAATTATTGAATAATTGAATTCAGGTGTGTAGTGTTTAGCAGTTCGATATATATTATTCAATAAGAAGACCATGAGATTGTCGGCCAGATTGAATTGTGATCTACTAAGTAATTGTACATGGAAGTATGGCAAATATATTTGATTCCAAATATTGCTAATAATATTTATATATAGAGATACAATGTGTAGAAAATTGAATTGTATTGTGAAGTTGATTTTCGCAATTACTTTGCAGTGTTTTCACCAAGGAGAATCCAGTTATGAAAGTCTCTATTTGAAAATATCTAATAACTGCTGATTGAAACATTCACTCTGAGAGAAATGATGCTGTCTATTTCATTACCAGACTATTAGAATAAACACTGATTCGATTTCACACCACAATTATCATACTATCCTGTCATTAGTAATGAAAGTTTGATTCACTGTAAAATAAATGGGTGAAATTTTACTCAAGTACCATGCACGCAATAATGTCTCAATTTCAGTCCACGCCCGATTGAGTTTACTTACTGTATAAAATACACTTCACTGTTTTACCACTAACCAAACCGATTTTTTAACGCCTCGACTAGTGTTTCGCTAACTATGTTAGCATCTTCAGGAGAAGATTTAAGTTGAGATTGAGTTTTAATCTTCTCCTGAAGATGCTAACATAGTTAGCGAAACACGTGTCGAGGCGTTAAAAAATCGGTTTGGTTAGTGGTAAAACAGTGTAGTGTATTATCGTGCCAAAGGTTCCATCAGTCTTCGATATAACTGTATAAAATGTTAATTCATGAGCCCATTGAATCAAAATTGTTATAAGCATTTTCATTGATAGGAACACTTGATAAAATATCAAGTTTGTGTTGAGGATTCACTCAAAAATTTCAATCAATAAATTCACTCAAACCACATATTTATGCAGTCACTCAACGGAATGTTCTATATTGTATCGTGATTTTTGACGGTGTAATTCGTAATATAATATGTCTAAACTGAATTCGAATTCAGAATTATCATACTCATTAATTGAATTCAAACCGTTAACTTCGAATCATATACTATTCATGAATCACAAACTAGATATAATCTTGGTGTTCTTTCTCATAACTCTAATCATGAAACTGATCCATTTTCATATTTTTCATGAGACTATCAATTTTATTAACAACCCATATTCAATTATTCACACGAATATTTCTCATTCAAGATATACACCTAGTGATGCGATTGATAAGCAAACCAGTGTTTTTTCTGATATTACTGGTATGAAATTACTTCTGCGAATACTATTTCCACAGCGAAAGAGTTGTGAATCAATACTCCTTTTATAAAATAAACATCAGAATAATTTTGCTAAAGTACACTGTTGCCATCCCAACTATTTCAGTACAGAAACCTATATTCTGCACTTTGGACATCATTATATATCATAATTATGTAATTATCAAGAATTTAGGAAATAAATATCCATAGATGATGATGCCTATTATGTTTCCAAGTGTCAGAACCCTTCCCTGTATAGGAGCCTTTTATCTATCATTGGTATTGGTATTGGTAGGTTGGATGGTGACAGATGCGCTGCGACCCAATTAGATCTATTGTGCCCCATCTGCTCCTGCTATATCAAGGATTTCTTGTTCATAGCAGCCCCTCGAGATTCAATTCCTTCAGGAATTTGAGGATTTTGAGGGGGTCTAGCTGTGGTATTTCTTCCACAGTCAGCTGGTGTGTTCCCAGTATGTTCAATCTTTTGTGATGTACAGCGTCACACTCCATCAGTATGTGATGGGGTGTTTCTGGTTCTTCCTCACAGAATCTGCAGGTGCCGTCCTCCTGTAAGCCTAGCTTCCTTAGGTGTTCTTTGAGTCTGCAATGCCCCGTTAGAAATCCCGTTATTGCTTTGAGACTTCCTTTGCTGAGGTTTGTCAGTATCTTAGATCTTCCTCGGTTGAAATTTCCAAGGAGATCTTTAGCCTGCCGTAGTCCTGGAAGTCTTCTCCATTGTCTGGATCTCCAGGCTCCTTCCGCCTTCTCAAGTTCTCTTTGGAAATAGGAATTTCCAAGGCCGCAGAATGGCTCTGGTCCGATCAGTGGCGTTGAAGCCCCTTGTCGTGCCAGAGCGTCTGCTTGTTCATTCCCCTCCACTCCGATATGCCCTGGCACCCAGAGGAGGGTAACTTTATTGTTGCTGCCTAGCTCATTCAATTTGCTTAGGCATTCCCATACCATCTTCGAGTTGATGTAAGGAGAGCTCAACGCTTTGATGGCTGCTTGGCTATCGGATAAAATCGCGATGTCCTTCTTCCGGTATTTCCTGTCTAGGTTGAACTGGATGCATCTTCCTATGGCGTGTATTTCCGCTTGAAAAATGCTGGGGAATTGTCCCATGGATTCGAAGTATTTGGTGCGAGGCCCAAAGACTCCTGCTCCAGTTCCCTCGGGTGTTTTAGACCCGTCCGTATACCAAGTAATGGTATTCCTTCCCAGTGATTCGATGGATTCTGTGCTCCATTCGCGCTTGTTGCTCAGCTCTATCATGCATGCAAATTTAGATTACTATAATATCCATCATGTAAAAAAAAGGTTTCACACCATATCCTTTTGGTAACAGGATTGAATTTCCAAATCCAATGTTTTTTTCTAAAAAAATAACATTCGTGAGAAAATAAGTAGATATACCTAGTTATTCCATATCTTCTGTGTGCCCTGGTATAGTAAACCTGTGTGTACGTGCAGCGTAGTGCGTACTCTAGCCATTCCTTGTTGGCACTTATAGCAAAGGCAACCCTCTCAAAACACTATTTTTGTTCTGTTTTGTTATCTTTTGAATTTTATATAGGACAAAAATATAGTTAAACAAATCGTCAGTCGTCTTCAAATTCGAGATGTGTAGGGACATGCTCAGCCCGACTGCTCGTGAACTCTTCATGCATGGTGATGATTTTTTTGCAGGAATTGTGAAGTAGAAATATTGAGGATATTTGTTTATATACCCCTCAAGTATAGGATTTGCTGAGGAGCTACAGGAATTTGAACTGCATCAAGACGTGATAGTGTTTTCACGATTTATCGCACTCTTCATATGGATCAAATTTCCCTTTCCTGACGTACCCTTTGATAACAATTCACCATAGTAGCGATAAGAGCTTCTACAATAATGTCGTTGAAGCATTGTATTGAGTATATTCATTTGATTCGTATAATTCCATTCTTGCTGCTTCAAAATTCATTGCCAACAATTCATCAGAAGAAATGAGGATTTGCAGTGGAATTAGTTTCGTGACACTTCATTTACTGACGCCACTGTGTACATTCTCGACAACTTTGTTAACTGATAATCTGAGGTAGTGGTAAGAAGAATGAATAGTCCAAATTGAAAGCATTTTAGTCGTAGGCAAACTGAGATTTTGAGCTGAACCGAGTATATATCGCCCTTCTGCAGTTCAATGCCCTGTAGCTCCTTTACAAATTCTACTAGGGGGTAGGTATATAAACCATACAGCACATACGTTTTCAATATTTCTTGAGGATCTTCAACCCATTTCCATTTCTGAAAAAAAAAACACTCTCATACTGTAATGCCTATCATTTGACTATCAAATTGACAGCAGATTATATTGATATGAGTATTATTTTATATTAAAAATATTACGATTCAATATTGAGATGTTTCAATATCTATCATTTGACTATCGAATTGAAAACAAGTAATATTGGTGTTACTATCACTTTATTTTTATAACATCATCGTACAACATCCACACAAAAAAAGAATCTCTTGTATTGAGCATGACTGCATTGGTCCAAGAAAATGATTTGTTTGTATATAACGAAAGAGATGATATTCTTGTTCCGAAACAATGATTTATTCAACAACTCTCTTGTAGGAAAATCAAGATATGCATGGTTGGAGACGTTTGTTATGTTGAAGTGAGAATTGAAATAATTCATATTGACAAAATCATTTACTTATTTCAGGAAAACCATAATTTTGAGATATAAAATTCATCCACCAAATGAAAACAATCATTTTCTCAATTTGCAACTATGGATTACTATTATTGAGAATTGTTCTATTTCATTTCAAAATGAACGATTTATTCAAGTCAATTTTCAATCAACACATTGATATTCTCGATCCGAATTTATAAGTTTTTTATAATGAATATTATTGAGCTCATTTTCTCCAATGGAACTATTTTCTTGTATCAAAATATTGACTGCTTGGATAAAAATATAATAATGTTTTTGATTCAAAACTGTGAATGATTCCGAATGAGACAACTAAATTCCACAGAATATTCGTGAAGAAATATATATTTGTTCCTTTAGTTGACAATAATCCCATGTATAGGTATGTACATCTTGGATCAGTATTGTCCATCAAGACCCCAAATGGTTATAGAATAATCACATGCCTTGATTTCGTCTTCTTGAAGTTTCGCTGGAAATGATAACGGTTACAAACAATGACATAAGTATTATGATTGATTAAAAACTCACCTCTATAATATGTTATATCGTGACTCCAGTAATATCATGCCTTCTGGAAGTTATCAGGTATATAGATTCGAGATACTCGGCAGGAAACTTTCTCTCACCTAATGTCAAGGCCTTCTCAAGTCTTTTCAAGTCATTTGTAGATAATACTTCTTCATTCATCAACCAGTCGTCATTTTGCTACAAAAAAAATTTCGAATGAATTAATAAGCATATTTTTATAGCAGGATACTACTAAATCCCTGTTATTTTGATTGAAAAATTGTTGATTCACTCACAATGACTATCGATGTTTGGAAAGGTACCTACTTACCAAGGGAATTCAATGTTATACCTCCACCAGCTCTCTACAAATTCTGCATTTGTTACATATTTATATTCTGAGACATATCCACCTATATACACACTCGATAAAACATTCAGAATTTTCAAACTTCGCAGCTTAATGCCGTTTCGCCGTTGTGGGCCTGTCATAATGATGTGAACATGGTCAATAATGATTGAAGACTGAGGCCTGAGTTTTGGCAACAGGATTGCTTACCTTCATAGACTTGAATCAAGTAAATAAAGTATTGAATCAAAATGTGGCTTCTTCAATTAGAGGAATTATTAATATCATCAAGTTCATCAAGTTGAAGATATTATATTCCTTTCATTTGAAAAAATTGATATTCATATCTTTGAATCAAGTCAATATGGCATAGAATAAAACTATCAGGAATCTTCGATTTGAAGAAATTATAATACCAATATGATGAAATTAGAATGCTTCATTTGAAGAAATAATTATTTATATTTTTGTTTCAAGAAAATGGCGTATTGCCTCAACATATTAGGTTTTTGCAATTCAAGAAAACTGAATATGTCATTCGATGAAATGGACATTCTTTGATTTGAAGAAATGTATACTTATATTCTTGGATCAAGCAATAAATATATTGAAACAAAATAGTACGCTTCTGCGAATTGAAAAATCGTTTTGATTGAGTTGAAGTAATTAATTTATTAATTCAATGATCACATTCTTGGTTTGAGAATATATTTCAATAATATGACACTATTTTCTTGAACATACCAGATTTCTCGACTCAAAAGATGCTCAATTCGAAGAAGATATACAATTGAATTTTCAAGAGAATGGGTTTTCTTATTCGTAGAAATTTTTTTTCTGTGTGTCGAAATGCTATAGTCATTCGGTCTCATATGATTTTTTTTTTGCAATAATCGCCTTGATAATATAGGGAAAAGAGAAATTTGCTGGCACCTATTCATTTCAGGAATCTTTTAAAGGTTATACAATCTCGTATAACAGCTAAAAGTTATATTTCTCGATGTGGAACCTTTGGCCATAATATGATCAACTACACTGGTTTACTCGCTGGTTTTACCACCAAACAAACCGATTTTTCAAACGCTTCGATACGTCTTTCTCTAACTATGTGAGCATCTTCAGGAGAAGATTGAAACTCAGTTCGGTAGGGTTATAGTGGTAAAACAGTGCTGTATAGAGGACATTGATACATGATGGTGGCACAGTTTCATACGGAGTAATTTTCAATTTGATGACCAGTGGCAGTCAGTCAGGTGTTATCGGATTATCAAAATTAAGTTTATATCCAGTTGAAAATGAAAATCTCAACTCTTTTCTGATGCAATTTTATCTCTCCTGGTCATATGATCATATCAAATCCGTATACATATAGGAATAGTTGGATTCTGAGAATCACTTGGGATCGACATGGTGGCTTGAAAAAATTATGATCAATCAATATATCCTAACCACATAACTCTAAATAATACAGAAATCAACTGCGATCTAAATACTAAATTGCTTGGTGTTATTTTAGAAAGTAACCTGGAGTGATATGGACATGTAGATAGTTTGTGTTCGAAGCTAGCTAGGATATGCTATGCCCTTTTCATTTCATCACAACAATGTAGTAGAGAAATAATTAAACAATTGTATTTCGGATGCTTCCACTCCAATTTAAAATATGGAATCATGCATTGAGCGAATTCCGCAGAAGCTCATAGGGCCTTCACCTTACAAAAAAGGGCAGTCCGTATCTTGGGAAATCTGCATGAGAGCAAGAGATTCATGCCATTTATGAATTAACCTGTTTTGTATGTAATCATAAACGTTATTTTGAGACTGAAAAAGTCGAACATAATCACAATACAAGGAACAAAGATTATCTGTTGCCTCCTCAACACTCATCTCCTCGGTATCAGAAAAGTTTATATTACAATGGATGTAAATTATACATTTGCCTGCCAAAATCCATACAAGAATCAAAAAATAAATTCCAATTCAAGAATAAAATGAAAAACTTGCTCCTGAAAAAATCCTATTACACCCTGGATGGATTCTTCTGTGATCCAATCATCGCTAACTGATGAATAATGTTTTCGAGTAGACGTTTATACAGGGTGTCCGGAAATTATGCGCAAAAAATCAAGAGGGTGATTCTGCATGAGAAAACTCGAAATTTATTTCATATATACTTGAGTCCGGAAATGCATAGTTTTCAAGATACAGTGTGTTAAACTTTTTAGAAAAAATCGTTTTTTATGAATATCTCGAATATTCTTTCACCAATTCTCTTGAAATTTGGTTATGATATTCTTTGTCATGAGGGGCTGATTTAGCAATTTTTAAGTTAGAATTGTGAAATCCAGTGGCGTCCTGGGGGCACCCTACCGAATATTTTTGTCAATAAAATGTGCGCCCCTGATTTTTTTAAATTCTCTATCTCCATATCCTGATGATTAACTAAAAATACAACATTTAAGTCTCTTGAATTGTTTTGCAATTTTGCTGCGTTTCCGTGGAAAAAAATAAATACCAATTCATTGTATAAATTTGTGCAAAACATTGCTTCACAAACAGGGGTGGAATTAAATGTAATATCCATGTCCATAGACGTAGAACAAGAATTAAGATTCATTCATTAAGATTCAATATACAGAGTGTAGAGTGTGTCAAACATGTATCAAGAAATATTTGAAGGAAACTTATTCTATGTCTATGGACATTAATGCTGCATTTATTTTCACCTCAGTTTTTGAAGGAATTTTTTGGCACAAACTTATGTAATAAATTGGTAATAATTTTTTCCATGGAAATGAAGCAAATTATCAGAATAATTTAGGAGATCAAAATGTTGTATTTTTAGTTGGTAATAGGTTATGAAGATAAAGAATTCAAAAAAATCAGTGGCGCACATTTTATTGACAATAATATTCGGTAGGTTGCCCCCCGGGACGCCACTGGATCTCATAATTCCAATTGAATTATGGCTATATCAGCCCCTCATGACAAAGAATATCATTGCCAAATTTCAAGAAAATTGGTAGGAGGACATTTGAGATATTCATAAAAAACCGATCTTATTTAAAATTTTTAACACACTGTATGTTGAAAACTATGCATTTCCGGACCGACGTACATATAAAAAGAATTTCTTATTTCATCATGTAGAATCACCCCCTTGATTTTTTGCTCATAATTTCCGGACACCCTGTATACTTTTTATGTTTATGTACAGGGTGATTCACCATAAATGTCCCCCCCTCTAGCTCAGTTATTTCTGAACCGATTTTAAAATTTGAAATATCATCTTGAATGATTTTCGATAAAGTTTTTTTCCGCTAGATCAGAAAATACAGGGTGCTCGGAATAAACGATCTACAGATTTTTAACTTTAGGATTTTTTTGTGACGAAAATATTCATTATCGGTCACGCGGTTTTCATGTCCGTATCTTTACTTTTGATTTACTATCTACTGACATTTAATAATTGGAACAGATACAGGGTGACCAGAATCTGACTGAATCTTGAACCACCCTGTAAATGTTCCAATTAAATTTCACTAGATAGTAAATCAAAAGTCGAAATGGTAACATAGGAGCCGTTTTGACCAATAATGAATAGTTTCAGCACAAAAAAATCCTAAAGTTGGAAAATCTCGATTTTAAACACCCTATATCTCTATAATCATTTCCGCTAAACCCCAAGTGTGATACATTGATGAAATCAGCTCTTCAGGAAGAATCTAAAAATACAATAAAATACAGGGTGTTCCATTTCAAAAAATCAATTACTACTCTGTAGATCGTTTGTTCCGAGCACCCTGTATTTTCTGATGCAACGGGGAAAAAATTTCTGAAAAATCATTTTAGATTATCTTTCAAATTTTTAAAACGGTTCAAAAATAAGTGAGCTAGAGGGGGGACATTTATGGTGAATCACCCTGTACCTGTGAAATCTTGTATATTATTATGTTTGTTTTATACCTACGATATTTATTCATTTATGTACTTTAGCCTAATTTTGACGTTTTTTTTTAAACTGTATGTTTTTGAAACAAATAAATCTATCAATCTATCTATCTATCATTCACCTCTGTACTGTTTTTTGATAGTTTTACGATGAATTTATGTTCATCATACAGGGCGTGGAAAAATGCTGAATTGAGAAAACCAAATTTCCAACGCTTATGTTTGAACCCCTTGATTGGGTATGCAAATTTTGAAAAGGAACATTCGCAGATATAAACTGATCAAAAGAGTTGAGAATTCGTTTTGCTATGTTTTCTGATGCATATACCACGAAAACAATTCATATTATTGATAGATAGAGAATGCCAATTCTGAAATTATTTCTTTATATGTACGTTTTCAGCATAACTAAGTCGTGCCTACAAGTTTTGTATGGTGTAAACATGCCCATGATGGTCCAGATTTCATTGAAAAGTATTACACGTACACATTTGCGCGTTACTGACAAAAATAGTTTGAATTTTGACACTACCTGTCAAAATCGATAAGAAGATCAATAAAGATTGAAAAGCTCGACCCAAAATAGCCTGATGTACGACTTGTTTATGCAAACAAAAGTACCTATCCATCTTTTTATATCCATAATATATCTCAAAGAATTTCTCTTTTCTACTCTGTATAACTACTGAATATATTTCATTCTGTATCTTTCTTTCACCTGTGTCACCAATGGTTATTATAGTGAAGAACATGTTTTTTCAGCCATTTAAAGCAGCTCATCAGTAAAACGGTAACGATGAAGGTCCTCTCGAGGAAAAAAATCAAGTAAAAGGTTTCTCTGCGGTTTCATTTGTTTTGGGGGGTGCTGAATCTGTATCTGAAGTTTGCAAACAAAATTTCCTGAAGCGTTCTGAGATAATCGCGAAAAACAGCGAATTGCTCGCACTTTTTCCAGTTTTTTGATCGTTACTTGGCAAATATACATTGTAGCGAAAATACCATCCAATGAGAAGTTGAAGAAGATGTGATCTTTTATGTTATTCTTAAACGGAGGAAAACAGAATCAAGTTCCTCTCAGACCACCAGATAGAGGATGAGAGTACCCTGGAGCGAACACAATCTGTTCCACCTGCATACCATCACCATCTCCAGAACCGGATCCTTCAGGGTACCAGCCTCCCCGTCAAACGACGTAGCGTATGGGTTGTTTCATATCACTGTCAAACTATGGATAGCTCTCATATCACTTACTTAGTGAAACACAATTACAATCAAACAAATATAATTTCATTCTTGAAAAAAGAGAGACACGTCATGCAAATGAATAGTAAGTTATTGGTTCTTAGAATATAATTCATTTATGGACTATGATAGGTACTCTATGAAAGTTTATATTAATGAAAAAAAAAAACTGAAGAATTACGTTGACTTGAAAAATACATCGAAGAATGACATTCGGCAGCTATTTGCTTAGTGTCTGCGACCAGCATGATGAACATTCGGAACATCCCGGTATGGTCCTCCGCATGGTTGTGAAGATCCATAATCTTGAGCACGGCTGGGGTCCAAATGGTGACCTCCTGTTCCAGTTGCCACTGCGCATGCGAAGACTAGGGCCAAGGTCATGACCTGATGAAAGAGAAATAATCATATACATCGGGTCGAATCTGTTTCCAAATAGCAATATAGTTATAGAGAAGATATTGCTATCACAGCAAGATTCGAGAAAGTGGAATTCTAATCATAGATTTTTGGCAATATGATC
The DNA here is from genome assembly GCA_918026855.4 of Phaedon cochleariae. Taxonomy (NCBI): domain Eukaryota; kingdom Metazoa; phylum Arthropoda; class Insecta; order Coleoptera; family Chrysomelidae; genus Phaedon; species Phaedon cochleariae. The sequence continues at coordinate 29,109,663 of OU896717.1, forward strand.
TGTCAATTTCATTGACATCTTGTGAGCTTTCTTGCTATTTCTGCAACATCAATTTTGTGCTTGCTTTCCCATAACAAGGTTGTGAAAATTGCAGTGGATTCTTTGTTTTTATACTACAATTTCTTTCAAGTGTTTGAAAATTTAGAAAATAGAAAGTTCACTTCTGTAACTAACTACTTGAAAACCTTTCCCTAAAGTTTGAGTTTGAAGATGAATTATGAGACTACGATTTTGGCATATCACTAGAGATGCCAGCAATCCATTTGACTTGCCTGATGGAAAGTTTATCAAGCTTTTTTACTTTAATACGCCAGCAACGTGATTTTGAAGTTAAATAATAAACTCTTCGTCTTCATAAAATAATGGTAATTACGATACCTAACACTTAACAACCATTTTCTTCCGCGTGTGGAGTTTGATGTACGACGCGTAGCGGAGGGCCATTCGATAGTACACGTCGAGCTTTATCATTGTTTGAAATATTTGCACATATTTCAATGCATCCTGTATATATATATATAGATATAGAAGAAATGGAAGTCGTTGCTGACACGTTAGAGATAAAACTAGCTTGCTAGTGGGGATTGCAGCAAAGTGAAGGTGAACTCATTACAGTTTGTCCGAGCTTTCGGAAATGTATATTTCCATCTTGGTGGCCAGGTAGCCGTGCGAACAGAGTGTCTATATTCTAATTCGCATTCGCTTGCCGGTCGTGGGTTCGATCCCCGTCGACTGCAGAAATTTTTCTGATGGCCCAAGAAAGTGTTTGGGATCACACGTTAAAAGGTAAGGCCCCCGTCATTCCTTGCTCGCACAAGACTTTCGAAGACTTTTGAGGGTTGCTCGTAAGGGGGCAACCGAATGACAGATAGAACAAATTTTAGAACAAAAAAAAAAAAAAATCTTCAGGGGCTACCACAATAGATTTTTTATGTGTAGAATGACAGCATGACATGAGATGACATTTGAACATTTCATTATATTGCTGTCATTGTACACATAAACAATCTATTGTAGTAGACCCTGAAGATGGAAATATACATTTCCGAAAGCTCGGACAAACTGTAATGAGTTCACCTTCACTTTGCTGCAATCCCCACTAGCAAGCTAGTTTTATATATATATATATATATATATATAACCAGTGTATATTGGGGGTAGCAGCAGTGTAAAAGGAATTCTCTTTAAAGTTTATCCAAGCTTTCGGAAATGTTTATTTCCATCATCAGGAATACTACAATGATTGAGGAGTGTAAATACATTGGGAAACACTATGGCCATGCCTTGTACTTACATCTTTGGTGAGGTTGGTTAAAACGTTGTTAGATATATGAAATTGTAAAAGATAGGGTGACATATTGTGTAAAATTTTTCACGTGGACACATAGGAGACTAACATTTGTACAATTGAACTCAACAGTTACTTATTCTTTGTGAATTTAAAATTTTGAAATTTGGTGAAAAAAAAAGTTGCAAGTCACATTTTCACATTCTTATAATTCTTCGAATTCTTTCAGGTCAGGAATGTCTGTTTCTTTCTTTTCACAAAATAGAGGATTTTGTGTTCATTCCTTTGAAAAACTCTTTAATGGGACGCATGATCACTTTGTCTCTCACCTTGAATAGTTAATACCTAGAGATTTATTGCTATAATGTATTGAGAAACTCATAAAATAAATTAAAGCAGTGTAATATTCTATATTCATTTGTTGATGAAAAGATGTGAAAAGTGAACACAAATATCAAAATGTAGGGTAATATATCTAATTGCAATTTTGGAATCCTTACCATCAATAGTACTTTGAACACCATGATCACAATAGTATAACTGAATGAAAATAAACTGAAGACTATATGACCCGAGTGGTTATGAAAGAATGGTCATTTATACATAGAAAACAAGATTTTATTGAATAACCAGATCATTATTTGCATGCTAAACTGAACAGATTTCTTGTTCTTGGAAAAACAGTCATTATATATCAAACAGAATAATGAGATTGCTGAATCAAGTATGTAAATCTTGTACCAGGGGCGTCATTTCAGTGTATATCAGGGGGACAAAGAACCAAGAAAATATTAAGGCACCTACCTATACACTGTGTCCGTAAAGTATGGAACAAATTCGATATTTCCTAAACTAAAAGCCTTTTCAAAAATATCTGAAACACGTCAACTACATTTTCGAGGGGGACATCGTTCTAAAATATTTTCAGCCCTGCGGCGTTGCCGCTTCTAACGAAAAGAAGCAACAACTTTGTTATTCCAAATGGAACAGCTTGTATTTTATTGCATTTTTAGATTCTCCCCGAAGAGCTGATTTCATCAATGCATCACACTTGGGGTCTAGCTGTAATGGTTTCAGGGATATAAACTGTTCAAAATCGAGATTTTTCAACTTTAACATTATTTTGTGTCGAAACTATTCATTATTGGTCAAAACGGCTTTCATGTCCCTATCTCAACTTGTGATTTACTATCTACTAACATTTAATTGGAACAGATACAGGGTGATCAGAATTCTGAATCTTGAACCACAACCACAACTACTTCCCTGGCATTAGCCAGGGAAGTAGTTGTTTTTCTCCCGAAATCTACCATTGTTGTTCATTTTATGAACACTGTGTGGATATGACTTTGAGCTTTTTGCATTTATTTAACATTTCATTCCACTTTGAGCATTGTGGCTATTTCGTAGTTGATTTATTGATATTCTTCTCTATTTCTTTTAACGCTGACTTTCACTTTATGGAACAGATTTTGTAAAATGAAGACATGTATACACCAAGAGGAATATCTATGAGCTCACTATGCTCAAGTTCATCATTTCAAAAAAATTATATGTATAACTTTGAATCAATATTTATGTGAAAATGGAATAACGCTCAGTCTGTTACTCATTACTTCCTTATCTCCAGGTATATATCTTTGTGTTTCATTAATATCTACAGAAAAATTCTATGTGAATCAATTATCAAAAAAAAAAAATAAGGAGAAAAGGCTGCCCCCTTAATTGACGCCCATGTCTTCTACCTCAACGATGATATTATTAAGTTAGTAAGGAATAACAGAATGAATAATGAATGGTTTGGTGGTACTTTTACATATTTGTTCATTCTGAAGGCGAATCCAATAGCTATACAGGGTTTTCCTTGATGTTATGTGCATATTGAAATTAATTACTATCTGGCTAATTTGAGGACCGCATCAAGTTCAAGTTAGAAATATCAACTGACCTTTTTCATCAACCAGTTTGAGCATTCATAATTGCCAAATTCATTCTGATTAGCGACTGGCGAATTCCTGCAGTATTTCAAATTTATACTGATCTCAATGATCGTCGTGAACTGTCTTGAGTGCATCTTCATCAAAATCAGGGGTCGAATCAGTTTTAGTTTTTTTGCGTCCAATAAACATAATCGAGCGAAAGGTACATTTCATTACATTTATTATCAGTTCACTAGGTATACATTTCTTATTATTTATATATCGATTTTATTTTAGAGTAGGAATAGGCAGCACTCACTCAAAGTAACCAAATACTTGTTTCGTGACTGCAGGCCCCTCCCTACTCCACAAACTGTATTTTTTTTTTCAAAAACAGCAAGTAGAGTATTTACAATTTGATCAATATTTTGAATGAGTGAAATTACATATTAATATGATAACTTCAATGGCGGATTATCAGATAATGAATATATGAATATATAATCATATTTATATATATACATATGTGTGTCCATAGGAATATTTAGATTCTATTTATAGGATGTAAAAATATCTAGAAAAGAATATCAAGAATATCTGGATGATTTAAAATATGAGATTTTATTTGAGTTTTGTATTTTTTGTAAGCTTTAATTTGTTTCAGATTAGTCGGAAGGAGGTTATATATTCTCGTTGCATAATAGAAAAAGGAATTTTTTGTGACTGCCTTTTTGAAGACTTCAGTTCTTATATTCAAATTGGTTGCGGATCTATTTCCTATATATGTCCCCGGTATTTTTCGCTGTTCATGAAAGAGACGAAGTAAACACTGATTAGCATACATTCCTTGAATATTCAAGATTTTTGTTTCTTTATATAGTAAGTCAGTGGGAAACAACCTGGCTTTGTTGAAAATCACTTTTAAAAGCTTATTTTGTGCTGTTTGCAGAGTGCTGAGTGTTGTTCTATAAGCCCCTCCCCAAGCTGTTATGCAATACCTTATTATAGAGTCTGCAAGTGAATTATAAAGTATTGTTAAATTTTTTTTTGTTAGAATATCTCGAAGTTCATAAAATTTATGCATTAGCACTCTTATTCTTTTTGCTACATATGTTATATGTTCTGTCCATTTTAAGTGTTGGTCTACTACGACTCCAAGATATTTTATGCAGCTGGTTTTTTCTAAGTAACTGCATTTACAATTATGGGGTTTAGAACAGTAGCCATTGTGTAATTTCATTTGATCTAGGTTATTGGGTTGGTCTACTATTGTAGGAGAAAAGGTAATATATTAAGTTTTTTTAATATTGAGTGTCAGCAAATTATTATTGAGCCACAAGTACAGTTTTTGTAGATCGTTTTCAGCATTTTGTTTCACCTGTTCCCAACTTCTTTCGGAAAATATAAGGGCTGTATCATCAGCATAACAAACTAGATGACCTTCGAAATTGTTGATTTTAGTGATACTGTTCATATAGATCAAGAACAAAATTGGTCCAAGTACTGTGCCTTGTGGTACCCCTGTTTTTATAATATTGATAGAGCTGTAGGAGTTTCCTATTTTAACCTTCTGTGTTCTATCTGTTAAATAATTTTTCATGAGTTCTAGAGCTGCACCTCTGATGCCATAATTGTTAAGTTTATCCATTAAATGTTCATGTTCGACGGTATCGAACGCCTTGGCCAGATCCAAAAAAACTGCAATGCATCTTGATGAATCGTCCAAGGCCTTCGTTGTAGTTCTTAAAAAATCAATTAAGGCAGTTTCGGTGTTGGAGTTTTTTATAAAGCCAAACTGCCTGTCTGTTATAACATTATGTTTATTTAAAAAGGATATAATTCTCGATTTTAACGATTGTTCAAAAATTTTTGAGAAATTATTGATAATAGATATAGGTCTGTAATTATCTACTCTTGAAGGATCTCCCGATTTCAGAATAGGTGTTATGATTGACTCTTTCCATTGTTTGGGAATTCTTCCGTGGGTAAAACATAGATTTATTATATGTATTAATGGTCGGACAAGATGAATGTGAATGTATTTTATTGTTTCAGTGGTGATTTTGTCCGGCCCGGGTGAGCAGTTCATTTTTAGATTTGATATATAAGTAATTAGTTCTTCTTTGGTTAAAGGTTCAAGAAATATCGTATGATCAACTACAACAATAATTGACAATGAAAAACTTATAAAATTGAACGTTTATCTGTATTCCAGCATGATTTTGTGAATTTGTTCATGGGAACTTATCTTTAGAGCAAATAACAGAATAGTAACACCTGACGGTCCTATTAGAATTGTCATCAGATGACTAATAACGACCTTTTTATTTGTTCTATGGGATGAATTTCCCTCGAGGGTTTTCAAGTGAATCACGAAAAAAAAACTTTGATAACATCTAGTAGAATTTGCATACTACCAAGTAAAAATTTGCATACTATATCGGACAAGTACTCGCTTCATTAGCCACAAGAAAAATGATATTTCTGAATCTGATCTTGTTGGAATTGATGTAATTTCAGGAACACATGTAACCTACTGATATTAAACGCTTTATTAGAGACAGAATATTTGTTTTATTGGCCTCAGTGTTCTTTCTACTTGCAGTTATACAACGAAAATATTAGCTAGGCGTTCAGTACGATAAGTACAAGTGACTTGCTTCACTTGGCCTCATCGAATGACTCACTTGTGGGTAGTGTATTTCTTACTTCAGTTATACAACAACATTATTGGCTATAGGTGTTTTTTTTTGATAACTACAATTGTTTGCTCCACTTGGCCTCATCGAATGACTCACTTGTGGGTAGTTAATTATGTCTTACCTTGGATAACTTTCATCCCATCTTTTATATCAGAATACACCAGACTCAATCTTCTTTCTCTCACTCCCAATTCACTTGGCCTTCGAACAAGGATCGTTTGTAATGTATCATGCTTTTTTTTTACATTACATTCTTGTTTCATAATGAAATGAATGGTTCAATGTCACCAATGTCAGTTCATATCTTGCAAATTTTATGTGAGTGATACTTAATAATAGGAATCCGAGTGTACCATGTTCCTGTTTGAAATCACAATTGATGGCACTGTTGCTACTACAGAACTCTGTTTTTTTTTTTGTTGCAATTGCATTACCTCGTTGGTCCCAGCACTGGGACCAAACGCCCCATAAGTCGAAACTTGTGCGGGGTTAGGTAAGTATACAAACATCCATGTCTAGTCTGAATTCATTATAGATGAATTGATAAACAGGCAAGCACTGACATTCATCGTATATTATCACAAACTTGAGTTATTCGTATAACATGAAGAACGTTCTGAGAGAACAAAAAAAATTAAAATTCGTTGAGGAAAACAGGGAATGAAAATTATATACATTTTCACCATTTTTGATTGAACAAAATTCCTACTTCATAATGTCAATTCATTCTACATATTATAAGCAGAATACCTAAAGGAGTTTCATTTTATAGTTTCATTTTATATCTTACCACCCTGAATAGCCTGATTATTGACTTATTATTAACTTTCGTTCTACACAGCGACAACAATTTTCAGAGAAAAAAACAAGTCGAATCAAATAGATAAACATCACTATTGATTGTCCAACTCTCGGCCACCCCCTCTAGGAATTCTAAATGGCACCCCCTATAATACCTCTCGTGGTTATTAGCCGGTACTTCCTCAGCGTATATGATAAATACAACACCAAACATTATTTTCCGATTTCGAGAAGTCATAACGAACTGACGCTGGTTGGATTCGGAAATATGAAAGACATCCCGGCGATTGTTCCCGATTACTTCCGATTGATATATTAGGTCAACATGTTATATTACCGTAGGAATATTAGGTTTTACCGCAGATAAATAACAGTTTCTGTTGTAATTATTTCCTTTTCAGAAACTTGAAGTTGATGAATATGAAAATACACTTCACCAGCGCTTATAAAATGTCGTCCTAGGACTATACAAAGTGAATTATCTAGGATGAAAACTATTAGCTGTAGGTGGATGATATTATAGCTACCAGTTCATGCGTTCAGAATTATCATTTTTCTAGAGGCGAAAGGTAATTGTTTCTTTAACAGGTATTATTTTTCTTTTCACAATACGAAACGAGTCAAGAAAACGTCTTACTTGGACCATTTTTTCCGTGTGGAGAAAGAAAACTATCTTATTCTCAATTTTAACATCCTGTTTCATGAAATGCATCAGAATATAAGGTTATGATCTGCATCGATATGTACTTGTAATTCAGGAATATACCTATCCTGCCCAAGCTCGCTGATAAGAACATTCGATGAGATTCGCTTATACAAGGTGACGAACAAACCTTTGTGAAATTATTTTTTCAAAGCTCCCAGTTGAAGAAACAATTTTTCGGATTATGTCCAATCATGTCTTTTATTACACAGTAAAAAAAAATAGAGTGGAATTTAACACTATACCTGTTCCCAGGATGATCACTAAGCTTCAGAGTGAATGATTTAACTCTTTAATTTAGTATATTATAGTGTGATTTTTTAATTCAATTAGTGTGAATTTTCAATGCAAGCACATTGAAACTTACTCTATTCATTTCTCTGAACATATTGAATAAACACAAAAATAGAGTTGAAAGAAACAATTTCGAAAGTGAATATTCCACTCAAGACCCAAGGTAGTGTCAATATCATCACTTTAGAGTGAAATTCAATGACCTAATATTGCATAGTCACAAAAGTTGAGAGTTGTAATATAATAGTAGAGAGTAGATTCCACACTATAAACATAGTGTCGGATCCACCGAAAATTGATTGAATTATTTACTCTACGTGGATGTCAAATTGCTCCTGCATTGTTCAAATTGACACTACTATCTGTTTAGGTGCTAATAAGGAATTATCATTTATTCATCATTTTAGATTGATATAGAACACTAGTTGAGTAAACTAGTCACTACTTCCTGTTGAGATTTCATTCAAGTTAAATTAACCATTCTTTCACATGTCACAGTATTTATGGGCCCCCGACAGACGTTCAGCGGCGAAGTCTCTGCAGCGCCACCTGTATGCAGTGGCGAGAATTGACGGATGAAAAGTAGTGCGACTTTATAATATTTCAATCATTTGATATTTGAAAAATGACTCGAGTCCCACTAGACTAATTAGTTAACCTATATCTGTTTCATAAATCGTTCGAAATGATAATTCAAAAAAGAAAAAACGGAAAATAACTGGGATAGGTATACGAAAATACGTTCATAACTCAATATTGAAAAAAATGTCTCACTACGCGGGTATAGTAAAACAGATACTTGAAGCTAATATCATGATCATTATATATCATCGACACTATAATCTGTATTCGTTATTTCACTATATCTAGTAGACTGAACGATCTGAAACTGTATAGATTGATATTTCATCGTATATAGATTGAATTGAACAATGATAGAGTATCAATTTAATCGACAAGAGAGGAATATTCAAGTTCACTAGTGTCAGTAAACACTAGTATGAATTCAATTTCAATTGTTTGTGAGTTGAGTTATCTGAATTGATATTTTATTGATATTTCAGGAATATAGAGTGAATTCAATACGAGAATAGTGGAAATTCAATCTAGAATTAGTTTCAAAGGAGATAATCTGCGAGAAGTGTAGTAATAGAGTTGATTGCAGTATTAGAGTGAGTTTGTCAGAGTATTTTAACTCTAAAAACATACTCTACGGATTTCACTCGAAGCGGTTTTATACTGTGCATGTATGCCTCGAGAAACGAAAAATTATTTCTGGACCAAAAACAGATGATTACAGCACTCATACTGCCATTTTCATCTTCGTGAGTAATATGTAGTCATCATTGAAATTTCACGCTTGTTGAATAATATACTATCATATGCAGCTGTCCCTTAGTCTTGATATTCAACATTATAGAGACTAATCAATGCATGATTGCCTCGCATAACTCGATCACCCTCCGCAGCACAGTGAAAAGAATACAATCAAAACTGTTACATTTTTCATATATAGACATAAAACTTTTGTTGGAACTATTCGGGCTTCGAAAGCTCGAATTAGCATACAATTCAGTTGGTAAAAAGTGAGGAAATTTTCATATAATGGCGGAGGTGCAGCGTACCGTAAATGTTCTATTCATATCAGTTCAGAATATACACATATACGATATGTTAAGAAAAAGTTTTGACGTCTGTTATACTGGCAAACGACTCTGATGCCTCCGCATGTCATTCATTTCTGATTTTCGAATGGATATTATGATAAAGGGAGCCGTGATATGTTGCTGTTTGATGCTTTATAAATATAGTGAGATTTGAAAGACAGTTTTTCCATATATTATTAGGTAGGGAAGCTTCGAGTTCTTCCAGTTGATTCTTCAAGAATGGAACAGAAATATGGACATTTTCTAGAAACACCAGAATTGGTTTACGGAGGTCCTGAGAATGTTCCTCAGAATATTTCAAGAACGTACACAACATGTTTTCAGAAAACATCCTCAGAATGTTTCCATGAATGAACTCAGAACATCATTGCATACTCTGAGAGAATGCGAACTCATTCTGAGGATATTTTTTTACTATTTTCAAGAGAACATGGAAATGAACCCATAACCAGTGCATATATACACCGAGGAAGAACTGCGAAAGCGAAAAGAGTGAGTTTGGGGTATTTTGTTCTACCTTGTTCCAACGGTTGTCTTTGTTATTAATATATAGAATGATTTGTTCATATGTGGTTCGAAGTAGACAAAATTGTGTACTTACTAATGGTTGCGAAAATATGAGAAAGAACAAGTTAATACGAGAATTTCCTTTTCGCTTTATTTTTCGAGTACTTCGTCGAAGAATATACTATCTAGGTCAAAAGTTTATTGATGTCGACTTAGGATAGATTGATTGGAAAAAGTATAACCACCTTCCATATGCTTATGCAGATGTCAGGATATTTTCCTCCCGCGTATATTCGATATTTCTGTGTGCATACGTCAAATGTATGACCTGTCTATCATCGACTGAAATAACATCACAATACAGTCAATACATTCACGATTATATTTCATAGTACTGACATAAATTTCTATTCCAACGAAAGGATAATACATGGTTTGCATACTGACCAGCTAGCCGGTTGCTATTCTGTTTGGTATTGGTATTGGTGATTGTGGATGGTGACAGATGCGCTGCGACCTTATTAGATCTATTGTGCTCCATCCACTTCTGCTATCTCAAGGTTTTCTTGTTTATTGCAGCCCGTCAAGCTTCAATTCTTTCAGGAATCTGAGGATTTTGAGGAGATCTGTTTGTGATTTTTCTTCCACGGTCAGCTGGAGTGCTCCCAGTATATTCGATCTTTCGTGGTGTACAGCAGAACACTTCAGCAAGATGTGGTTGGGTGTTTCTGGGTGTTTCCCGCAGAATCTGCAGGTGCTGTCCTCCTCTACGCCAAGCTTCTTTAACTCTACAATGTCCCGTGAGAAATCCCGTTATGAGGCTTTGAGACTAATTTTGGTGAGATTGATCAGTGTCTTCGATCTTGCTCGGTTGAAATTACCGAGGAGATCTTTGGCCTGCCGCAGTCCTGGAAGTCTTCGCTTGTGTGTTACTCTCATTACTCCTTCAGCTTTATTAAGTTCTTCTTTCCAAGTCCGCAGAATGGTTCTGGTCCGATCAGTGGCGTTAATGCTTCTTTTCGTGCCAGAATGTCTGCTTGTTCATTTCCCTCCACTCCGAGGTGCCCCGGCATCCAGAAGAGGATTACTTTATTGTTCCTGTCCGGGTTGTTGAGTTTGCCTAGGCATTACCAAACTATCTTTGAGTTGTTGTTGAAGGAGCTCAACGCTTTGATGGCTGCTTGGCTGTCGGAAAGATAGCGATCTCCTTGTTCCGGTATTTCCTGTCGAGGTTGCACTAAAATGCGTGAATTTTCGCTTGAAAAACACTGGAAAACTGGCCCATCGGCCTGTTACAGTTCCCTCGGGTGTCTCAGACCTGTCTGTGTACCATATTATGGTATTCTTTCCCAGTGCTTCGAATTTGTTCTGGAAATTGAACTTCCTGATGAATTTCATCAGTTGGGAGATCGGCGAGGTGTGCACTTTCAGTGGGCAGTGAATCCCCCATATTATGTGCTTTTCTTTTCAGCCCGACCTGCTCCAACCTGAAGCTTCTGAAGCAGCTCTCCTCATCATGATGTGGAGGGGTGTGAGGCCTAGTATGACCTCTAGTGCTGCTGTTCGAGTCGATCTCATTGCTCCTGCTATGCAAATACATGCTAGTCTCTGTACCTTCTCTAACATCCTTCTTGTTGTGACGAGTTCGGTTCTGCCGGGCCAAACTACTCCTCCGTAGATGATCATAGGTGTCAATATCATGATGTACATCCATCGCAGTATCGATGGGTTACAGCCCCATGTCTTTTTCTGCAATATTTCTGCACACTATCAGTGATGATTCCGCCTTGCTTCTTCTTCTTCTCTGCACAGGTGGGCGGGTGCGTAGACCCCTGCACTCAGGCCTCTTCAGTCGGGCCCATTGTGCGTCCACTTGTCCTGTGAATCAGCTGGGCATGCCGATTTCTTTGACGAAATTCAGCAGCTTCCTCAGCTGGGTCACTTTCACATCCTTTAGGAGCAGAACAATACTCCCAAAGGCAGCTTTCCTCTGATGCACCAGCGCGGGGCATTCAGTGAGTATGTGTGATGATGTTTCATCATCCTCCAAGCACCATCTGCAGATGGGATCATCTTCGATCCCTATGAGTTCTAGGTGCCTGTTGAGGTGGTTGTGCCCAGTTAAGAGCCCAACTACCATCTTGAGATCCCTTCTATTAAGTGACAGGATCTCTCTCGTGAGCCTTTTTGAAGGTTCCTTTATATGGAGCTTTGATTGTCTCATTCCTGGTGTGTCCCGCCATGTTTCAAGGAACTGCCTCTGTAGCATTTCCTTCATGAAGGACATAGCCGTACTATTGGGTATTCCCAATATCGGTTCTGGTCCAATGGGTGCCGTTCCTGAACCGATCTTGGCTAGTCTGTCTGCCTCCTCATTCCCCGGGATACCAGAGTGTCCTGCCTAGCTTACAATCTTTTCTACGTGTCGATTACAGAGAAATTTTGTGTCTAGGGTAAGCCCCAGATACTTCACGTCTTGCTGCCATTCTAGGTTTGCTCCGTCGAGACGGACAGTCCTCAAGTGGTGCTGTTTCGCTCTTCTGGTGAGAGGTACCACTGTGGTTTTTGATGAGTTGATTCTCAACCTATGAGATCGCAGAGGGTTTCTGCGAATTAGTCCTGGACCATAATGACTATGTCTTCAGCATAGCCAGAGAGCATAGGGTAGTTTGTGTACTACGAGACTCCACATCAAAGGGTGATACTTCCCCTCCTTGTGGACATCCTCTGCTTGTGAATATGTCAAATGCGGAACACACTTTCCTCCTGTCCATCATGGACTGAAATAACATCACATTTCATCACCATTAAATCTTATAGAACTGACATAAATCTCTATTTCAACCAAAGGATAACACATGGTGTGTATATTCACCAGCTAAGCGGTTGCTATTTTGTTAGAAATAGCTAATTCCATCATGATAACAACGTTCATGGCATTTTGTGAATTAGCAGATCAGTTTGGGAACCGACAAAGTTTCAATTCTGTCTATGATTTAGACAGTTTCTAGAAATTGTCTGGTGTTTTGGAAGAAAGTATATGATTCTTGATTTTCAATAATGGTCGTTGATCCTTTCTCTCAGTGTGGTTGAAGATGTATGGCTACAGCCTCGGAATATACAACCAAATAAATTTCTCATAGACAAATATCCTCCGGCGCAATTGAAATGAAACCCCTTCATTGTTCGAACAATACTCCGGAACGTAACCTCCGTCACTATTTCTTGTTTGAAAAGAGTTCAAATATGAAAGGAACTTTTTATCAATCATTCCGTATACGATTTCTAAATGAAATGGGAGTCTATTCGCTCGGTGGTCTGAATAATTAATAGTCTATTACTGAATGAATGGAAGCTGTATACGGCGAAATAAACGAGACTTCGGATCTCATTTATGCAACGATCCTGTATTCCCGTCTCCTGTATAAATACTTATTCCCACTGCACATTGAAGACACCTTTTTCCGAAGAACTAATCAGGTGGAAACTTTGGCATACATGAAGTGCTAACAGCTTGGCAATATCATGATAGAAACTGGAAGGTCGAAGGTAGGTACAATCAGTAACTATATCAGTGAAAAATATCTCTTCGAATTGTTCTTTCACAGTTAGAATAAGTGAAAATGAATTATTTATCCAGTATACTTCACGGGAATACTTGATGTAACAAACTCACTATATTCAAACCCTATATGTGTGATATAAAAATGGAATAATATATAGGGTGTTCCAATTGATGCGGACATGACATGAAGGATCACCCTGTGAATTCAATTGTCCCGTATGAATGTGGCGAATTGAAATTAAAAGGCAACCTATTTCGAGAGATTCTTCAGAAATATATAGTACGACTGAGAATTAATTCATTCACTACTTCACGAAAGCACTGTATGTCTGTCTGGCTGGGGGTTAGCACCACCAGAACTGCCTGCTTACTGAGGAAACATATTCTAATTGTTACCTAAGTAACATGCATGGAATTCAGCTGTGTTCTTCAGCGAAAGTTAAGTTACAATCATTCATCTAATGGATGACGTGATTTCTAATATTAACCCGAAAATAATATAAAAAATTGAGCTTCAAAGCATGACGAGAGTAAGTTGATATTTTCAGCACCTTTGCTCGCTGTAACCTTCCAAAGGCACCATGACCTCAACTTCTCATTTGCCCATCGTTCTTACCTGTGTTGGGGGCATGCGCTGAGAAACTTTTAGCTTTTATAAAATAACGGACTGGCGTTCATGGGATCTGGGACTATGAGTGAGACTATGAGTGTAAGACATACTGGAAAATGGTCCGAAAAACATGAGCACTTCGTAATCCCCAGGCTACTGATCACCTCTAGTTTGTCGTGATTATGTACAGAAGCATAAATCAATGACACTTTGTCCTAAAAAATTAGAGAATATGTGATTTGCAGGTCTGTCTGAATCGATAGAAGCGAGTTTATGAGTGCATGCAAAGTTCATAAAAAAGTATTATCGATGTTCAGGAAGGTAGGTAGGTTTCCGGAAAATAAAAAAAATTATCGAAATTATCTCAATTTCGTCTGGATATATGTATGTATTTGTGCCAACAAATTTCATCTCATTTATTTTTCGTCTACATGCTCATGTGGATGGAAATTATCCAAAAATAAATTGCTGATTGCCATGGTATTAATGTAATAAAGCATCTGATTGGTTAAAAATGTCTGGTATAAAATTTTCGATATAATTGTAACGGCCTTCATTTTTGGAGCCCTTACTTCGGCGCTTGTTCGGACAGAGACTACTCTGGTACTCGTCGGGGGCGCCATATTGTTTATGAGGTGGTTTTCTCTACCTGCTCTGAACAAAGCTATTTTTGTACAGTTGCCCAAAGTAGCAGCAGTGGAGACAGGTTCAGGAGGAATACCTACCTCGGTACCTTCAGTATAAACCAGCGATCAATGTTATTGAATCGACCTGGAATCAATAAGGAGCCAAGGCTTCATTTACAAACCCTGGGTTTAGCCTGGAATTCTAGTTGCTATTTTTATTCTGGATAACTACAGGAATCAAAGCAGATATCTTTGTCGGAAACGGGTCTCTGGTATTTTCAGGTCAGGCCTGGAATTTTATTCATTCACACCATTACATTAAAGTCCACCTGGAGAATCGGAAACACAATGCCAAACGAATTAGACAAATTCAATTCATATTCATCTTTCCTTTTCTTCAAATCTTCTAATTTTTGTCATATCAGAATTTTAGTGAGGTTAATTATTCTTATCCGTCCATGTTAAAATTTCATGAACCACAGACCACCGGCTGACAGGACACAAAGCACAAGGACACCGGTGCACAGGACTGGAAGGCTCAAGGAAGAGAAGAAGGAGAAGAATTGACAACTGACTATGTCAGTGTCAGCCGTCACCGTCAGTCAATAATAATAATCAGCAATGTGACAAATGGAAACATTGAAATCATTGAATATATTATTGAAACTATTCGGACTGAGAACAATGACAACAGAGAAAGAAATATGAGATATGCAATCACAAAAGAATCGGTTATTCGCAAATACAAATTTCTGGATTTGTTAAACAGGTCGGGTGAGTATCAGTACGAAAAACAACAGAAATGAAATGAATCTATGAACTGGATGAATAATAATGGTGAAAAATATTCTACAAACCTACATATGCATCACGAAATCACTATAAATTAATACTTCACACTGGCTTTGAATGAAATATCTGAACACTAGATCACCAAGAGAACCAGGAGAGACCCAGCTGAACAGTCTGTCTTGCGTAGTTGATAGTGACTAGTCGAGAGTAGAGTCGAGATCAATCCCTTAGCTGCCTTCTGTATTCATACTTTCCATCGATCACGGTACAAGGACAATCCTAGAATTTTATTGGCCGGAATCCTCAACTATGCCTGCAGGGACTAGCAACCAAAAGCGTAAACTCACAAAAATGCGGAAAAATTATATTTAACCCTAAATAGGCACAGGAACAGCATCCACTACCCTTACTGATGCTGCTGAATGAATTTGACTCGAGAATATCCAATAACAAAAAAGTTATGACCAGGTAAGCATCCATCATTTTAACAGTTGAATGATTCTTCCATAAATCATATCATTCAAGTCTTCAGGGTTGTTATGATGTTTATCGGAGTTTACTATCAGGAGAAGCTTTGGAAAGTCAGGAAACAATGAATTACTCAGCTCTCTCAGGTTTTCAGGTTTCGAACTTTCGAACGAGTGAAATTCAACTAGAAATAGTCTCAGGTACTTGAGTTTCAACCAAAACCAGTCATGTAGTAAAGATGGTTCGAAAACACTTCATCACATAATCATAAAAAATTGTAATCCCTATCTTATATCTTCAATATGGATGTCGAGACGCAATATTTTCACTGAGCGTGAGGACAACAAAGTCACACTTATGTGGGTTCCAGGGCATGAAGGAATCAAAGGAAATGAGACAGCTGATCGCCCTGCAAAAAAAAGTGCAGCATCTGCACTTTTTGGTCCTGAGCCTTTTTGTGGAATAAGCAAATGTCACCTAAAAGAAGAACTCAAGAAATGAAGAAGTCCTCCTACTGGAGAGCAACTCCAGGTCAACGACAAGCGAAGAGGTTCATCAACCATTCGCAAAACCGAGCCAAAGAGCCACTCAGCATCAGCAAACCAGAGCTAAAGCTTATCACAGGCTTTCTCACAGGACACGGCCCTCTGAGTTACCACCTCGAGAAGATGGGCCTGGCGGAGACTGACACTTGCCGCTTTTGTAACAATGCGACCGAAACCGCTCTTGCTCATGTGAAGTATTAGTCCGCCAAAGGCTGAACCACCTAGAACAGGTCTATCTCACCCCTGCTGAGTTGGAAAATTCAATCGTCATGGAAATTGTAGGCTTCATGAGGAGTCTAGGGTTAGAGGATCAAAACTAGATAAGGTTAATCACAATTGTTTAGGACTGATTGTTACAAGTGCACGCGAGGGTTGGTAGAACTGCACACGACGAATTGACAATGCATTTTGACAGTGACTTTGGTCCTGTGTTTTGATGTTGACATTTTTCGTGCTGTCATCTGTCTGTCAAAAACTATTTTTATGTTTCATATTTTTTTTTATGTATTCTGTACTTTTAAGAGAGCAATGAATGCTTAAGCTTGTTCAATTAAAAATGTTAAAATGTTTTAAAATAAAAGTAAAACGAAAAAGTATACAGTCCATTTTATAACGAAGTGAATACCAGCTCAACATTGGTCCACATCGAACCGCATCAAAGACAAATTAGTCAATGTGGAATATTGGAATTTAGTTTTGGATTCCCATATCAAAAAAGGGCGTTGGCCAACAATCCAAGCCATCCATCAAGAGAAGGAAGGAACCCAGTTTCCATTATAAGAAAACAATCCGTCAAATCAAACATACCTGTAAGTCTTTTCCTACTATCCATATCTCAATTTGAATCAATATTTAAAGAAAAAATATATTGAAATGGAGGAAGAATTGGTATTAAAACGACAACAAGTAAAAGCTAAACTTCAACGCTTCAAAAAGTATTTGGAGTCAATTGATACAAATATCGTTGATTTGTCTCTAATTACAGGGTTGTCTTTAAGAATAGAAAAAATTGAACCGTTGTGGGAAGAATTTGATATCATTCAAATGAAGTTAGAAGAACTTCAACCTTCTGAACTCCAAGGAGATGAGAGGGAATGTTTTGAAAACAATTATTTTGCCATCTGTGCAAATGCTAAATCATTGTGTTCAACTTATTTTCAGTCAGTTGAAGAACAAAATAAAAATATAGGCAGGTCTGTCAGTTCTATTCCTAGTGCACAAGCTAATGCATATGTTAACACGAATGTCAAGCTTCCTACAATAAATCTTCCTACATTTGATGGGAGCTACAGCAATTGGCTTGAGTTCAGAGATTCATTCAAAGCTTTAGTAGACAGCAATACTAGTCTATCAGAAGTTCAAAAATTTTATTATCTGCAAGCATCTCTAGAAAAAGATGCAAAACAACTGATTAAAGCCATTGAAGTGTCAGCACAAAACTATCAGGTTGCATGGAATCTACTAACAGATCGCTATGAGAATAAGAAATTGATCATACATAACCACATTAGAGGTATTTTTGAAACATCTAATCTGTCAAAAGAGTCTTACTCAAGTCTACGAAATCTATATGACACTGTTACAAAGCATTTACGTTCATTGAAATCATTAGGTGAAGCTACAGACTCTTGGGATAGATTACTAATTTATATATTAACAAGCAAGTTTGATAATGTTACTCGTAGAGACTGGGAATCTCATAAATGTCAAGATGAACTACCTACTATGAGTGACATGAATATTTTTCTGAAAACAAAATGTGAAATTTTAGAAAAACTTGAACAAAATAAAATTGAAAAATGTAAGCCACAAATATTTACCAAATCCAGTAGTTCATTCATCAGCACAAATAAAATACAGTGTTTGCTATGTAAAAAATCACATAGCATACATAGATGTTACCAATTTTTGAAACTTTCAGTTCCACAAAGATTACTTGAAGTGAAAAAACTTAAAATCTGCATTAAATGTTTACGTTGCCATGCTGCTAATCAGTGTACATTTAATGACTGTCCGAAATGTAAGAAACCACATAATCTGTTATTATGTGATGATCAATATAGTCAGAGCCAAGAAAATAAAACTGTTGATGTGCCTCAAAAAGGATCATCTGATACTTCCTCAGTTAGTGCTAATGTAGTTTTGGACTTAGCATTGTCATCTAGTTCAAATACAAATATTAACAATTCTCTTCAAGTTGTTACGAAATTTCCAGTGGCGTCTCAAGTTTTATTGTCTACAGCAGTAATAAGTGTAAAAAATCTGGAAAATAATAAGATGAGACTATGTAGAATACTTTTAGACAATGGTTCAATGAGTAATTTCATAACTGAAGGTGTATGTAAAGAATTAAAATTGAATTCAACTAATGTTAATCATGCAGTCAAAGGTGTAGGACAAACATTGTCGAAAATAAGTAAACAAGTATCTATTTCAATATCATCTTATTACACTGATTTCACTATGGAAATCAAATGTCTAGTTTTGCCACAAATTACAGAAAGTTTACCTATGATATCATTTAGTAAACAAGTATTGGAAATGCCTAATCACTTATATCTCGCAGACCCTAATTTCAATATTAGTAGTGATATTGATATGTTATTAGGTGCAGATGTTTTCTGGTCTGTACTTTGTCTTGGTCAAGAACAACTTGGAAAAAATATGCCTATCTTACAAAATACAAGGTTAGGTTGGATAGTTGCAGGAAACCTGAATAGTCAACATTTTGATTCTATTAATTGTTTGACAGTAAATACCGAAGGTTCATTAGATGAAAAAATTGAAAAGTTTTGGCTTATTGAGGAAACTGAAAATCCAGTTCCAGTTTTATCCAAGGCAGAAAGGTATTGTGAAGACAATTTCAAAAACTCCACAAAACGTGATGAAACTGGAAGGTTCATTGTAGAAATTCCATTTAAAAACAATGTAACAAAATTAGGCGACTCACGAATGATGGCATTAAAGCGATTTTATTCTTTAGAACGCAAATTGAATAAGAATCAAAAATTAAAGACAGAATATGTCAAGTTTATGGTAGAATATGAGAAATTAAATCACATGACAAAAATAAATGAAGTTGTTGATCAGAGCACATCTTTTTATTTGCCTCATCATGCTGTGATGAAGGAAACCAGTATAACTACCAAATGTCGTGTGGTTTTCGATGGATCGGCTAAAACTGATACTGGTTTATCACTTAATGATGTACAATTTTCTGGTCCAACACTACAAAATGATTTATTTACAATCCTTCTTAACTTCCGTAAACATAAATATGTTCTCACAGCAGATATTTCGAAAATGTATCGTCAGGTGTTGATTAAAGAAGATCAACAACGATATCAATTGATATTCTGGCGTGAAAATGAAAACGAAGAATTAAAATTATTTCAGTTAAAAACAGTCACCTATGGCACTGCGTCAGCCCCTTACCTAGCAGTTAGATGTTTGATGCAATTGGCATATGATAATCAAGAGCAGTTTCCCTCCGCTTGTGAAATAATTAAAAACTGTTTTTATATTGATGACTTATTAGCAGGAAGTGATTCTGTTGAGGAAATTCTGAAAATCCAACGTGATGTTTCTGAAATATTAAAAAGCGCAGGATTTGAACTTCGTAAATGGCTTTGTAATAAAAAGGAAATTCAATCCAAGTTTCAAATCGACGAAGGGCTGGATGTAGGCATGCTTTATGTGGGAGAACATGAAAATAATAAAACATTAGGGATTTACTGGAATTCTCATTTTGACTTTATTCAATATTATATTCATGACATAAGTATTTCAGGTCAAGTAAGCAAACGTTCAGTACTCTCAAAAATATGCCAAATCTTTGATCCCTTAGGTCTACTAGGGCCTGTAATAATTATTGCAAAACTAATCATCCAAGAGTTGTGGAAACAAAAAATTCCTTGGGACGATGTAATACCGGACCATTTATTGAATCAGTGGGTTAACTTTTACAAAGAATTATATTGTATCAATGAATTCAAAATTCCTAGAATGGTTTTAGTTCCTGATTGCATCAGAATAGAGTGCCATGGTTTTTCTGACGCATCCGAAAAGGCTTATGGAGCATGCATTTATATAAGATGTTTAGAAAAATCTGGCATGTTCAAGTCGCAATTGCTGTGTGCAAAATCAAGGGTTGCTCCAATAAAATCAATAAATCTACCACGCTTGGAATTAAGTGGAGCATTACTCCTTGCAAAATTAATGAAAAGAATTCTTGATAATTTTGATTTAAATATTGACTGTTGTTTTCTATGGACGGATTCAACAATTACGTTAGCTTGGATACAGGGTGATCCAAGTGACCGGAAAACTTTCGTAAGAAATAGGGTGAGTGAAATTCAATCGTTGACTGATGTGTCAGATTGGCATCATGTACAGTCAACTTATAACCCCGCTGATTTATTGTCTCGTGGATGTACACCAAAAACACTAATGGAATCTAAACTGTGGTGGAATGGTCCTGAATGGTTTTCCGTTGATAATTCTGAATGGATCATGAATGACTATAAAATAATTGATAATATTCCAGAACAACGCATTGTTTCAAATTTGTCAGTTAAGGTTGATGATATGAATTTATTTAATAAATTTTCCTCTTTAAGGACATTAAAACGAGTATTAAGCTATATGTTGAGATTCCTGGATAATACAAAGGCACCAGTCAATGAACGTAAAATTGGGCCATTATTGCCCGAAGAATTAGACAAGGCTCTAAAATTATTAATAAAATTAGCACAAATACAAGGATTTACTTATGAATATCATGATCTCATGGATAAAAAATCAGTCAATAAAAAAAGTAAAATATTATCTTTGAATCCTTTTATTCATGATGGGTTAATTCGTGTAGGAGGACGAATCGAAAGATCCAATATAGCCTTTGATAAAAAGCATCCAATCTTACTACCTCAACATCATAAATTAACCGATCTAATTCTAATTGATGAACATGAAAGACTATTTCATTGTGGTGCTCAAAATCTACTTTGTTCTATTCGTGAAAATTTCTGGCCAATTGCTGGAAGAAATACGTGCAAGAAAATTATCAAAAATTGCATCATTTGTTTGAAAGCAAAACCAAAATGCGCTGAGTATTTAATGGGTAACTTACCTGACATTCGTGTTAACAATTATGCTCCTTTCCTGAATGTTGGTATAGATTATGGCGGCCCTTTCCTTCTGAAGGACAGGAAGACTCGTGGTGCAAAAATATTGAAAGCTTACATTTGTTTGTTCGTATGTATGTCCACAAAGGCGATACATATTGAACTCGTTTCGGAATTAACCACTAAGGCCTTTTTGGCAACTTTGATGAGATTTATAGGTAGAAGGGGCAGACCTGTCAATATTTATTCTGATAATGGGACCAATTTTGTAGGAGCCAATAATGAGATTTCTAGTTTATATCAATTTCTAAAAAACCAGTCACAAGACATTGCACATCAACTTTCAAATGAAAATATTAGGTGGCATTTCATACCTGCTCGGTCACCAAATTTTGGTGGGATTTGGGAAGCAGGGATAAAGAGCTCAAAATTTCACATCAAACGTGTAGTTGGAGACGCAAAATTGACATTTGAAGAATTTTCTACAATATTGATTCAAATTGAAGCTATCCTAAACTCCAGACCTTTGTGTCCCTTATCTACTGATCCTGGAGATTTGACGGCGTTGACGCCAGCCCATTTTCTTATTGGAAAAACACTGACTGCATTACCTGAACCTAGTGTAGTAGATGTTCCAGACAATCGTTTAGACCGTTACCAGAAACTTCAAGCTATGTCACAACATTTCTGGGATAGATGGCAGAAAGAATATTTAGCTGAATTACAAACTCGTACCAAATGGAAAGTGAGGTGTCCGGAACTACTAAAGGTTGGATCCATGGTTCTTGTAAAGGGCGACAATAATTGTTTCACCAAGAACTGGCAACTAGGTCGAGTGACAAGACTTCATCCATCAATTACCGATGGAATCACTAGAGTAGCAAGTATCATGACAAGAGGAGGTGAAATTAAACGCACTGTACAGAAGATCTGTGTACTGCCAGTTGAATGAAAGAGAAAGGACAAGAAGAAATAGTGTTGAACAATCTTCAACATAGACTTTTCATGTAACCAGTGTTGAAAGCACTACTTTCAAGGCGGGCGGCATGTTTAGGACTGATTGTTACAAGTGCACGCGAGGGTTGGTAGAACTGCACACGACGAATTGACAATGCATTTTGACAGTGACTTTGGTCCTGTGTTTTGATGTTGACATTTTTCGTGCTGTCATCTGTCTGTCAAAAACTATTTTTATGTTTCATATTTTTTTTTATGTATTCTGTACTTTTAAGAGAGCAATGAATGCTTAAGCTTGTTCAATTAAAAATGTTAAAATGTTTTAAAATAAAAGTAAAACGAAAAAGTATACAGTCCATTTTATAACGAAGTGAATACCAGCTCAACAACAATAGATCTTCTGGGTCGCAGTGATCGAGAGGTCTCCCAGCCAATACGACCAATCTACAATCTACAATCTTCACTGAGCTAACCCAATTTAATTTACTGTGTTTTATCTATGGTAGCAAATAGGACACATCATTCCGGATCATCCTCCTGTATAATTGTGGAAATAAACCTGAACTGAAATAGGCTTTATTCGACTAATAATGACTGACATTGACAATATATATCAATAGATACGGAATGATACGAAACATAATAAAATCAAAGGTAATAAGATGATTATATATAACATTCACCCCCCCTCAGGTCCTCACAAAATCCTCCAAATACGTAGGGGGATATTTATTTCGAGTTGGCCGACCACCAGCAAGTTCATCTTTTCTTTTTGGCGTTCCCACTTGATTATCATCTGATGAATCTTGTGTTGAGTTAGATTCTTGTCCACACGTTGATCCTTGATCGGTTTCATCATTCAAGATCGGGTCGATGTTTCCACGTGCAGAATCTTCGGTTGATTCATCCAATAAAGATAAAGTCACATCTCCTCGGGGAGCCAAATGTCGAGTTGAAACAGTATTTTCCTTTCCATTTGAAAAACGTACATGAGCATAATCTGGATTTGCTTCGATCAGTTGTACTTCTTCAACTAAAGGTTCATATTTATTGGTTCTCACATGTTTTTTAAGAAAAACGGGTCCAGGAACAGAGAGCCATGTTGGAATTGAAGAACCATTAGATGATCTGCGAGCATAACTGAACATCCTTTCATGTGGAGTGCAATTAGTAGCCGTACATAGTAATGACCTTACTGAATGAAGAGCTTCTTGCAGCACCAATTCCCACTGCTCGATTCGAAGTTTCTGTGATTTCAGGGATAGTTGAACTGTTTTCCATATGATTCCATTATAACGCTCACATTGGCCGTTTCCTTGTGGATTGTAAGCGGTAGTATAACTTGATGCTATACCGTGTGTCCTTAAAAATTCTTTCAGCTCTTGAGATATGAAAGAAGTTCCTCGGTCAGAATGTATATACGATGGCATTCCAAAAATGACGAAGATTTGACGTAGGCATTTAATAACTGTTGTGGAAGATATATCTGGACAAGCAAAAGCAAAAGGGAATCGTGAATATTCATCAACAATGGTTAGGATGTACTTGTTATTTGTTGAAGAATGAAGAGGGCCTTTGAAGTCTATATTCAATCTTTCAAAGGGAGATGTGGATTTTATCAGAGTTCCTTGGTTTTTGTGGAATCGAGGCTTGATTTCTGCGCAAATGGGGCAGGATGCTGTAACTTTTCGGATGTCTTCTATTGAGAAAGGTAAATTTTTACAGCGAATCCAATGGTTCAATCGCGTTACTCCAGGATGACACAGGGAATTATGTAAATTATACAGGGTCTTACTGTTACCTTCATTATGAGATAATGCTGATGTTATCCTCGAAAATGTGTCTACTACAGTATTCTCGATTCCAGGCCTGTATATAATATCATACCTGAAACATGATAGTTCTAGGCGCCACCGCATTATTTTTTCGTTTTTGATTTTGCTGGAAACGTTATGATCAAACATGAAAGACACCGATTTTTGATCAGTGATTAGTTGGAAATGACGACCAATGAGGAAGTGTCTCCATTTTCGAAGGGCTTCCACGATAGCGTATGCTTCTTTTTCAACGGATGAGTGCCTTTTTTCAGTACTGGACAATGTTCTTGAGAAAAACGCTACTGGTTTTCCATTCTGGGAGAGTTGAGCTGCGATAGCAAATTCTGAAGCATCCGTTTCCACAGTAAACATAACAGAGTCATCAATTGATTTCACGACGGCATTGGCAATCGTTTTTTTCAAAAGTTCGAATGCCATAATAGCATTATTAGACATGGGAAATGTTTTACACTGCACTAGTGGTTGAATTTTCTCTGAGAAATTAGGAACCCATTTTGAATAATGAGCAAACATTCCCATTATGCGACGAAGTGAAGCTATATTGTTCGGCACTGGGAGTTCCAAGAGTGGTTTGAGTCTCTCTGGGTCTGGTTTTATAGTTTTTCCTGTGATACTGTATCCAAGAATATTTATGTGGTCCGTAGAGAACACACATTTCTTCTCATTAAGCGTCAAATTATACTTCTTTGCAGCATTCAAAAAGAGTTGTAGATTGTGATCGTGTTCCATCTTGTTTGATCCGCAAATGGTAACGTCGTCCAAATACGCATAAGTATCTTTCAAATCCTCACATTTGATTATATTTTGAATGGTTCTCTGAAAACAAGCTACGCCATTGGTCACTCCGAATGGAATTCTTCGGAATTGATAAAGGCTGCCGCAAGCTTCAAACGCAGTATACTTTCTCTCGTCTTCTTTGATGGGAATCTGGTGGTAAGCGCTACGAAGATCAATTGAACTAAATATTTCATATTTAGCTATTTGATTAACAATCTCGTCTATCCGAGGTAAAGGATAAGCATCAAGCAATGTATACCTATTAATTGTTTGTGAGTAATCAATAACCATACGCTTTTTGTGAGTCTCGCTTGATGTGACTAAAGCTTGTGCACGCCACGGTGAGTCACTTGGTTCGATGATCTCCTCTTCCAATAATCTCTTGACTTCATTTTCTATAAATTTAGAATCCTCAGATGTATATCGGCGAGATCTGACTGCAATCGGTTTACAATCGTTTGATAAATTTGAAAATAGTGGAATTGGATCAACGTTAGCTAAAGCTAAATTACATATAGCTAAAGAATTTCTTGGTCCACCAAAAGACATTTCCACACCAGAGTGTTCTTTGAGTAGATCGTGACCAACTATCATATCTGCACACAAATCGTCTAGTATAAGTAATTTGAAATTTTCGTATATATTTTCCGAAATCCTGATATTAACAATGCAGTATCCAGTTGCTTGAGAAACTTTAGACGTAGAAGCCATAGCTACATTACATGATGAAGGAAATATCTTGATTTTTCTGGCTCGGACTATCTTATTGGATATAAAGCTATCGGAACTCCCTGTATCTATCAGTGCATCTGTTTTGATTCCATTAACGTCAATTTGAATGATGGCTCTTGACAGACAAGCGGGGGATGCAGCCGAGATAGTATTAGCTAGTATTGTTGATGACGTGTATTTGGTTGATTTTGAAGAATTACCTCGAGACTTGCAAACTTTAGAGAAGTGCCCCTTCTTTCCGCATCCATTGCAGTTGTTATTTCTAGCTGGACACACATTACGCAGATGATAATCGTATCCACAAAAGAAACACTTCACAGAAGTAGCAGATGTTGATGGTGATTCTGAATATGCTGGTGGTATTTGTTGTTGTGAGTGATCAGTTTCGATTTTAGCTGCAGCGTTAAATGATCCATAGGAAGAAACATAAGCTTCGGAATGATGATGAGCCATTTCTAGAGCCCTAGCTTTATCGAATGCTTCTTCCAAGGTTAGTGTATCATTTTCAAGAAGTCGTTGTCTGATGTGGGGTGAGCTGAGACCAGTAATGAAGGAATCTCTGATGTAATTACTTCTATTTTCATCGGCAGATACGGATTTGAAATTACATTCTTTGCTCATTTCCTTCAAAACTTGTAGATATTGATCAATAGACTCATCGGTGTTTTGTCGCCTTGTTGCGAGAGAATGTCGTGCAAATATTTCATTTCTGGGCTTGATATAGACCTTTTTCAGGATTAGAAGAGCTTCATCATAGGTTTTACATTCACTGATGAATCCATAGATATTGGGGCTTATGTAGTTTATCAGTAACTTCAGTTGAATCTTGCTATCGGTAGCGTTGACTGCTTCAATGAAATTTTCGAAAGATCGAAACCAATGTGCAGGGCCGATCCTAAGGTGTCGGCCGCCCGCGTGCATAAACCTAATGTGCCGCCCCTCTAGAGAATTTTTCATATTTTTTAACTATAATACCTGATGACTTCATAACTTCAACTACTTGTACAAGGATAAGAAGTAAAACACAGAAAAAAAATGTTGACAAAATCTTCATGCGCCGCAGGCGAATTTTTTCTGAGTTCAAGGTCAAATGCATTCAGGTAATAACTCCATTTCAGTGCATACCGGGAGCGGCCAAAAAACTCAGACAAAATTTTCCTACGGCAAAAAATGCGCCGCAGGCGAAATTTTTGTTGGGATTCAAATTCATCACATTAGTATATTACAGTTTATTGTAATTGATATAAAATGATCTGGAATCTGAAAATAAGAACAATAAGAGAGCAAGTGAAAAGTATTTTAAATGGTGTCTGTAGTTTAACCAAGTGGATGTTCTCCAGATTTTTTGGGATTTTCTCTCATAGTCTCTTAGTAAGTAGTAGAAATGCATAAATAAGCTACCGCACAGTGATGGAACAAAACATCCTTAGGCGTCTGAAAAATATGCCCCTTGGTTATTGTTTCAAATAGAAATTTAAAATTTGGGAAGATAAGAATGTGTATAAAAAGTATATAGACATTAATTGACATTGACAATGGACCAAACACACTATTTACTATCATTTTATTTATTCAAAATGCAGCATATTCATTCGACTTATGAGTTTCAAATAATTTTGTTTGATAGGACAATATGCGGCCTGCGGCCGCCCCTTGTTTTGGCCGCCCGCGTGCGGGGCACGCGCTGCACACCCGCTAGGATCGGCCCTGCCAATGTGTCCACTGTTGAGCGGCAGTATTGGAGCTTGGCTCAACTTCTAATCTTTCCGGTCTGAGTAATTTATCCATCTTATGAAGGTTTATTAGTCGAATAAATTGTGGAAATAAACCTGAACTGAAATAGGCTTTATTCGACTAATAATGACTGACATTGACAATATATATCAATAGATACGGAATGATACGAAACATAATAAAATCAAAGATAATAAGATGATTATATATAACAATAATCATTCTCATATTCGACAATTTCAGTTTCGAATTCTTTTATGTTGGACGATTAACAAGATAGCAGAGAGGTTTCACTTCATTAGACGTAAGATTTTGCTGAATTGGTTACATTATGTTATTCCATCTACACATGCAATGATTTATGTGTATCCAAACAAATAACTCAAGACAGCGATAAAACTTTCCTATTATTCCATGCTCCATTCTCTTTCCGTTCTGCTGAAACAAAAACTTTTGAAAGCTTCTCCACTATGACGATACATGATGATATATTTATGATTTCATAGCGTCAACTGGCAATAATCGATTATAACTTCCATTCCAGTGGGAAAGTTTCAACGGAAAATTGTTCTTTTATTTATTACCTTGTAATCTTTTGTAAAATAACTTTGGTCTGTTAATAGTTCTTGTCGTTTTCAGTCACCAGCAGAGATAAACCAGTAGATTATGATGTATCCAGTAAATCGCCTGTCTGTGATAGCATTCCCCTTTTTGGAGATTATATTCCCGAGATGTTTCAGAAGAGAATCTTATCGAGGAAAGAAAAGTAGTTCTCAGAGTTGCTCATACGTTAGGAAGGTTTTATCAAGAATAGGTAATAAAGTAAAAGCTTCTATTTCATCAGGTTTCTTCGGATTTGGTCTCCTCTTTTTGATGAATTAATATTTACTCCGATATTCATCTGGAGTAAGGTGAAATTTGACGATTTACCACGAAATGTCACAAGTGCTTTGAGTGATGTTACCGTTTTCGGGTAGGTTGCGTTCGAACCAATTTCCGATTCACCCAATTTCAGATTGGCCCAATTTTCGATTCGCCCAATTTTCGATTCACACAATTTTTCATTTGCCTACCATCTCCGAATATTCCCGATATGTTGTAGCCAAATCTGAATGAAGAATCATTCGGGGCTTATCATTATCAAATATTAAAATATTTTAATGAACTTGAAATGTATGTATGGTACATATTTCAATTTGCCCAATTTTGGATTCACCCAATTTTCGATTCGCACCATTTCTCGACTCAGTACTCTTCTGCATTGAAATCGCTTCTCAAGCAATAAGATTCATGATTGAGGAGTGTATGCTCTCTCCACTCATTATCTAGCATCTGTTCATTAAAAAATTCTTCCAGATTAGGAAGACGAGTGAGTACATGAGCAATACTTTTCATTTCAAAATGTTGTGCTGTGGATTGTCATACAATAAATCATCGGATTTGAAACGATTCATATGTTCTTGTATCAGCACTTCATAGAATTTCTAGCAAGAAATTTGAAATCGTTCAATTTTTTTACACAGTACAACTTTCATCATTCTTTGATTATTGTATCTAATGAATGTTGCGCTGTTACTCCCAGATATAAATTATGGAAAGGCAAACAGCTAGGATCCAACACATTTACTCTGAACATATTTGATTTCTTCACTAGTGATGTCTCCATGAAATTGGAGCATAATGTTCTCAATAATTTCTCCATCTCTGGTTTCAACTCATGCAGAATAGCTACGAAAAACAAGATATCATTATCATGTTCGATAATCAAGCAGCCATTAAACTGCTGAGCTCTCTGATAATCAGCTCTGAAATGGTTAGGGAATTCCGAGAAAATTTGAACGAGCCAGCTAACAGAAATACAGTTACCCTTCGAGTTCCAGAATATTCAGAATTTGATGAAGTAGCGGACAAACTCGTTAGGAAGAAAGCTAAAACAACCTTCGTGAGGCCAGAACCATTCTGCTCGATTAGCAGCAGTACTGTATCAGATTCCTAACAAAAGGACATCTTAACCGGCTTAGAAGAGGAAGACGAATGCAATTTCTCTGGGGAAAAGGAGGAAACCTATATTCTCATACTTTCGGAATGTGTCAACCTACAGAACCCAATGGCAAGGAACCTAGGAACACGCATAATAAAGAAAGAGGAGCTGCCCTACCTAAAATCACAGTATATCATGGAATTTCTGAGGAATATAGGACTAGTTAAATTGTTGAAGCTAGGGAGGACATCCTCATCGGATATAGCAAAAGAAAAAGGCACAATAGATCTTCAGGTCGCAGTTTATTCACAATTTATGCATACAATACAGTCTAAATTGTTCAAAAATTGTTCTTATCCATCATTCGGTTGCCCCCTTACGAGCAACCCTCAGAAGTCTTCAAGAGACTTGTGCGAGCAAGGAATAACGGGGGTCTTACCTTTCAACGTGTGATACCAAACACTTTCTTAGGTCATCAGAAAAATTTCTGCGGTCGTGGGGGGAATCGAACCCAACTACCAGCAATCCAACTTAGATAGAACATTGACGCCTCAACCACGAGGCTACGTTGGCTTTACAATATAATGGAATAAAGGATATCCGAATGATATACATATTTCATGATCATTAATGAACAACATTCATAGAAAACTATGGAATGATCATGCGAGAACGTTTTCAGATTTTAAAATCATTTATTCTGTTGACATTTTTTGAATCAATTTCGAATATTCTGAGTGAGGTATATGGTAAAATTTGTGAGATCAGTCCTATAATATTCTTCGCTCTCTGTGCATAATGTATGTGGTCATGAATCTTCTGAGAGAATTTTGTAGGAATTTTCAACTTTCAATAGTCTCTTCCAATGTTTGAGAATTTGGTGAATCATTATATGTGGAATGCCAGTCACCCTCCACCCTTATAATAATATATTCTGTCGTCATTCTTCATAATGTCTCTTATTATTTATGTCAAGTACTCATTCAACCTAAATATTAATAGCGGTATCGCGTTAATATTTGTCACATAACTTATCTCTAATCACATATAAATGATTTTTCACCTAGGGTGAGGTGTCCAGCTGTGATAGGTTGGGCCCTGTTACTTATCAGATTCATATTCCGTAAATATATAAACGAGACCCTTGGGAAAAACTGACAAATTTTTGTACTGCTATTCCTCGCAATGTCCGCTTATCCAAAATTATGTTACCTCGTTTTATATTATTAATCTTCCTTAGTGGTGCTAGGTAAAACACAGTGACAAATCTATTGATGATAAGGGAAAGTAGTCATTCCACAAACTCATTCAGGATGCCCAACTACGAAATATACATTGGTCCCCTCAAGCAAATTTTCATATCAACATTCTCGAGTGAATAACCACAAAATATTCTCACTAATTATTTATACATAGGGATGTCCCTAAAACCGAGAATTTCGTTAGCATTATCAAGTTTTTCATCAATGAACCGACTTCATTGATTATGATCTTGTTTGTGATAAAATTGATCAAGGCAGACCCTCTACTTTATATTTTCTGACGTCGTCACTTGTGGGAATTTTTTAAACATAACAAGATCGTCAAAAATAGCTAAAACATGACATGATGATGACAGGTATTCTTTTTCGTTGTGTTCCATAATCAACTTGGCGTATGACAAAACATTGCTTGTTGTGATGATGATTGTTTCTTCTTCAGATTATTGATACTGTTGATGATTTTATCCGAAATGAATCTCCAAACATACTACGTTAATCAAAAATCATTTCCTTGGCTAACTTCAAGAAATAAAGTTCCTATGGATATTGCTCCACAAGCCCACCGTTTTCTAGATAGTCGTTATCTCCATTTAATATACAAGGTGATTCTAAAATAGGTGATCAAACTTTTGGAGCATATAGAGTGGGTGAAATAGTTACGAAAACCTCCGTAACAATTTTTACTGAAGTGACCCCCAAGAAAGATACAGCCCCTCAAAGGGGGGCCTCGGAGAATGATTTTGTATTATTATGTTCAACACCTTGTATAATGAAAATCTGAAATTTTGTCCATCCACTTACTATTCAGTGCCGGTTCGAATGGAGTTAAAATCACCTCAAAATTAAATACAGGGGTGTGTCAAAATAGGGAGGTAGGGGGTAAAAATAACCCCAATTTTTTTGTTCATTGCAATTTCAGTTTTTTGACATGAAATTATGAAATCTCAGGAGAATTTACATAGAAAAGGTGCTCTTGTTGCATCTCGATAAAATGAACCATTAGCGAACAAGATTCCATTCGAACCGACACTGAATAGAGAGTGGATGGACAAAATTTCAGATTGTGTACACATCTCATCATCGATATCAGCTATTTCATAGCTTCAATTTAACTCTCCCTTCATTCCAGTGACATGGATTTTGGTGTTGATCAAGCTTATTTTCTTCTAATTCCTGTGTCGCTGATGGAGAAATTGGCATTCTGATGAGCACATTGCGAAAAGACAATGTATTCTATGCACGAAAGACTTACTTTTGGTCGAAAAGAAAGAAGAAAAGAGTAGTAACATGATTTGTTGGTTACAAATAATCAAAAAGAACAACTATTTGTGTCTGAATCATTACTTTTATTCATTTTGAGTGTTTGTCAACACATTGTACACTATTATATCATTGGGGGCGAACGACTTACTCACTATCATCAAATAGTTCGTAACTTTCGTCGACCAAAATATCAAATTGCTCACTATCAACGATGATGTAAGTTTATGACACAAATAATTGGCGCAAGTATAGGTACTAGTCTCATGAGTAGAACTTTGTTGAATTGTCATGACTATAACAGATAGTCTGTTTAGACAGTAAGTAATCTATAAATGAGTACGTTGACTGCGTATTACAACATGCACAAATTACAATTCCAAGACTTTTCCTGTATCATTGCTTCGACTCTCGCTATGTATTTCCAGAATTTGTGGTTAATTTTTCATATTGTGAATGGATTCATCTAGCAATGAGTATACGGTATATGGTCATCACTGCTGACTTTCATGTCATTTCGACTCACCCAGATGTTTAATTTTATTTGGAAGATTATTAATTAGGAAAAGTAATGTTGACTAATTTGATTTAATTATACCCATTGTATCCATTATATTTCGTGATCAACAGATTTTTTTAATGTCAGTTACTTCAATCCTCTCGAGAGTGAAGATAACAAATGACGTGTGCCCTGTTCTCCAAATTAAGTTGATTAAAGTATTATGAGAATATGTATGGCCATCATTCATCCAGGTGTGTGAAATTTTATCGGATACTTTCGCGCACGCTATTGAATGCAGGAGTAGTTTTTGGTGATTTCACTAATCTCAAAATTGTTACATTTTCTGACCAATCTCAAACCAGAGACTAGTACTTATATCGTCGTCTCGTATACTACAACGAGCTTATTGATGATCATCGAAACTACTCCTTCGATTTTCAGGCACGAATTATATGGCTTAGATACTCCACGAGCTCATAGATTACCTATTTCATGAATTAAATAATATTAACTTTTAACACCTTATTTTTTTTTCATTCTGCATCGCAGTTCTGGCGTTATGCAACGAACGATATATCAAAGAATTCCGAATTGGTAAAATGGCGTACCATGTATCATGATGCCATTATTGGAAATTATATAATGGTTTGCGGCGTCAATCTTGAGTTGAGGTGGATCAATGATGTTCCTATAAAATGCCGATCATACAAAACTGGTCTGAAATTCTTCGATATAAAATAATTGTAAGGTAGTAAAATCGTTCCGGAAATAGTTTAGTGCTGAGAGTTACTTGATTTTGAATTTAAAAAAGAATTGACATCCAGGATACTTCTGTACGGTGAGTAATTTTGTTTAATTTTTGATTAAACTATAATAAGAAAGGGAAATGCAAAACTTTAGAGACATCATGTAGGTACCCCCTACCCAGTAAATAACTGAACTGAATACAGAATTCAAAATAAATTCAACAACTGACAGCTCAGATTTTCACCAAAAAATATTTGTTGTCCAACCTCACAGCACTTTTTTGACAGAGTTAAATGAAATTCACAGGCCCCACGTTGGGCACCATTTGTATAACCCTTAAACGTGAGAAATTCAGAAATTTCTAGTTACACTGTGCGAACGGTCAGCTCATATAGTCGGGGCAAATGGGTCGTGGTTCATTTACTTACCATATCATGTAACTTTGTCAAAAATATAACAATTAGCATAAGAAAGATAGTCCACCGGATAAGATTTTATTTGGACGCCATCTACAGAAAATAAAGTTCAACAAACCTCTTTCTTAAGCCAATCCCTGTAGAAAAAAAAATTCTGTACTGAAGGATAGGAAAACAAATCAAACAAATAAAATGTAGGTTCATTTACTGACTAAAAAGGGTATTCGAAGGAGTATTAAATCTGCATCACAAAACATTTATAATAGTGTCACAAATAAATTTGACTGCACCTGAAATGCAACTTGGTGTGCATAATTATGATACAGGGTGTTAAATAAACGATCTCCTATCAGTGAAACTTGACACAATGATCATCAGTTTTGAATAAATCTGATCGATAAAATCAATGGAATATTCCCCAGATATAATGCATTACACCTTCACAGATACAGGAATATTAAATAATGACTTTTCAATTGTACTAGATTTCAAATTGTAGTTGATTTTAGATTGTAAAAGATTTGATAATAAAAAATGTTTCAAACGATCAGTGGAAACTTTATAATATGCAGAGAATACCTTATATCAGCAAGACTGTGAATAAGCCAGAAAATGTTGTAAGACCAGAGCTTTTCGATATTTCCAGCTTCCAAATTACATCCTGGTCAATTTCATCATAATTTTGGTTCCAGGTTCCAGATTTCATGAGCATACGAGTCTGGTGATATGTCAGGTGACTTATAAGTATGCCTAGTCCAGCCAGTACGTTGAATTTATGACATCAAGCTGGAAATTATCTGTATCTTCTTGAAATTCACATCAACTTCCCAGTGTTGAAATCAGAAACAGTAAATCGGCTGTAATAGCCGGGACAATCTTTCCATGAAGATTGTTTCATATAACCATCAGAAATGCTCACTCTTTCGAGTCCATAAAAATGCATTTATATGCAAAATAGTAATATGATCTGCCAAATCCAAAAAGTGAAGACAGAAGTAGAATTACATGCAAAATGTAAAAGTCTGGCAGAACTGTAACATAGGAAAAATCGAAAACATGTTATAACGTAACCTCAAGATGATGAAAGTTCACAAATTAATTTTCTTGAATATGGATCAAATTCCATAAAAATTATAATTTCAATGAATCAAAAATATTCTTGATAATTGAATATTCACCTCTAATTATATAGATGTTTTTCACGAACAATGGTGGATGATCAAAAATGTAATTTAGCGGACATCCACCTACGAGTTCATTCAATGATGACCAGATGCAGAAAGAAACGATTTTCAATTTTTCTTCCTCTTTTCTAGTTGGAAATTCAAATGTCCATGTCATACATGTCAAAGAATCATAGTAACCAAATAGCCAGATTCGATTCAACCGTTGCAATAACCGATACCAGGTTCAAATGAATAATCAATACAAATCAATACAGATCAATAACAATAAGAAAACGCTGACGGCCTACTATTTAGACATCATGTTAAGGATAGAGAGAAGTTTATCAACCTTGATATGTTACTGTCGCGATCCTGCTCGTTGAAGGGCTGAACGCTGAACTACTGGTTAATGCTACATGGGACAAAGGAACAAGAGAAAGAAGAATTAAAATTACAATTTGGTTTGACATTTCACCTGAATATTTTCAGAACAAACTGAAATAATGAACTTTCATCAAGTCAACAAAACATAACATGCAATTAAAATCGATTATGCAAAGAATATACAGGATTATCTCCGAAGAATGCCAGTGACTCGCAGCTCCATGAAATCTGTAACAGAAAAGCTCAAAATATCCTACAAAATGGAATGCAAGTTCTCAAAATACATTCAGTGAAAACCAGAGTTGAATCAATTACTCTGAAAAGGTCAGTTGAATACTTGGTACAATCAATAGTTTGAAGAAAAAGTAACATTGACTAAAAGTGGATGTTACAATGAAAACATAATGTTTGTAGCATAGGCAACCAAACATACACCATTTATGCCATAACTTAAGTATTCTGCATTTCAATCGAAAATATGGACATCATCGGAGATTTTCCGTAAACGGTTTAGCATTTCCGAGTTTCTGTAACGATTTTAATCCCTGTTTTTTAACATGAGGAATTCATTTTCTATGTTGATTATTTCGAGAAATGTCAAATGTCACTTATGTCAGTTACAAGGCAACTGGGTGATTCTTAGTAGTTTCCGGATGAATGATGATTTCGCGAACCAAGTTTTCTTCATTGCAGGAGAAATGATATATCTCATTTCTCGACGGAAAAATTGTTTAACCAACTCATATATTGAAAAGCGATTGATGATCTCGAACATTATCGCACTCGCTTTGCTCGCACGTTGAAATATCTCGATCAATAATCGCCCTCATTAATACTCTAGCTAACTAATAGCTGTGGATCCCAGCATGAATCGCTTTGATTGAAATAGTTCATTCCATTTCATAATGAATGCTTTTATTTTCCTATTGAATAGTCTAGCAAAACACCTCTCTGCTATGGATAGTTTGTGAAAATAATGATAATTGTTAACCTCAATTGTGATGTCGTACAGCAATTGTCCTGACATGCCGTGCATGGTGTGGCTCGGCAAAACAATATCTTGAACAACTGAACAACAAAGCGACAGAATAAAATCTTGATCCTGATATTACTATTGAAACCAATGAAATGAATTTCCTAATCAAGGTCTCAGTGTTAACTCATGGATTTTCCTCTTATGTTTCTACTTGGGAAATTTCAAGCGCAGTGACATTTTCGAGCAAATCTTCCTGATTTGTTCTTACGAATGATAGAGAAAATGAAACAAATACTTGAAGAAACATAAACCATCCATACTGACAAAACACCTCGGTCTATGAACAGAATAATTCGACATTTCATAGAACGGCAGAGGTTTCTGACTCCGAAACCGCTACATTGTTGCTTTGATTAAATGTAATACCAGTAGTGTTGAGTTCGGGTGCAAATTTACAATGCGTTTGGTATTTAGAAATACTTCTGGAACCATTTATGGCCCCTCGTAAATCTTACAACTTTCAAGGAGGAGTAGATTTCCTAGATTTATTTGCGGAACCTGAAACTTAATGTGGGAATTTGTTTTGGGGGCGTGAGAGTAGTCTGACAACGAGACGAAGGAGGCATCAATATTATCTGTTGTTCCTGGCATTCGTTATACAGGGAAACAGTAGGGATTATTAGAATATACAGAAAAAAATCTCAAAAAACGGCAAGTGCTGGTAACTTCAGAATCATTCGAGGACGGATTTTGAAAGTTGGTGGGTAGCAAGTGTACAATCAATCAATCAATTAATTTGCTTCTGAAAAACAACAGTTATGTTAATTATATCAATACCTAATCAATACAGAGAAAAAGAAAAAAATTGAATCAAACAGAAAACAACAAGCCATCGAGTAAGCTCTATGCAACAAGTTGACGAAACAGTATTCGTTTCGAATGAAAGACCTCAATTTCAAAATGTTCCATACTTGAGTGATGAAATATTGATTTTGAAGTAAGAGTGGTTACATCATTGAGCGCAGCTACGTGAAGTTCAGAACTGTTGTGGAAAGCAAGGTTTTTGGATGTATGATAAATTGATATTCATCATACAGGACGTGGAAAGGAATTCTGAATTCAGAAAACCTACTCACGAATCTACGAATGAAGTCTATAAAAATAACAAGTTTCCATCGTTCAAGTTTGAACCCCTAGATTGGGTGAGAGTATTGAAAAGGAATATTCTCCTATATAATTATGAACATGAAGAAATGGATATATGTATAAAGAAATACATTGAGAATTCGCATTCTCCATGTGATGAAAATATCGATTCTTTCTCGGTCTATTCAACAGAAAACAACTACTTTCCTTGCTATACGCCAGGACGAACATTGAATTACATCTATCAAACATACACGATAAGAATTTGAAAACAAAATCTTCTGAAGTAGTTTGAGCGTTGAATTTGCAGCAGACGATCCAACTTAGATGCTGACACCGGTTTAGATTCTGTTTGACCAAAACATATGTTTAGATTTCGATATCTGGTTGAAACTGATCGGAGAATGATGGAAAAGAATCAAGAAGGGAAGTTAAGCTTAGAATTTAATTGCTGACAGTGAGACTTTCAGTTGAGAATAATAGCCAAGAAAGAACCTCACAGTCCTAATGTCATGCTGCTGATAGTGAAAGTCATAGTATCTGCTATTTTTCATTGGATGTCGTGAATACGAACAATCTCTGTTTTATCGACATTAGTAATCATAGATGTTGTCATTGTTTCCAAATATTTTCCTGAGGGCTGAGATGTTTATAATTATTCCTTTGGTGTGCCCACTTCGATATGAAAAATTGATTGCGAGTTCGGAACAATGGAATACGAGTTCGGAACGTGGGGTTCTTATATTCAATGATAGATGGCGTGTACGATGGAAAATTTCCAAGGTTGGTAGAACTGATGAATATCTGAAAATTTCATGATGAATTGCAAAATGCGTTTCAAATCTTATTATGAAGTTGAACTAGACTTTCAAAGATGTGTTTGTCTTCTCTCGGGACTTGAGGAGTGCCGTTGATGATGTACGTATCCAATAAAAGCTGAAAAGCATCTAGAGACAAGACGCGAACCAGACAGGGCGCAACAAATAATTCGAACGAGAATATCTTGATCTTGACTCAACATATCTGTCACTAGAGTCCCTGTAGATACCTAAGGTATATACAGGGACTCTATCTGTCACTAGTGTCACGTTTCAAGTTTTCTAAATAGTCATGATTTATTCGTTGAAATTTCAAACAGAAATTTTATCAATTATTATAAATGATAATTTATAAGAGCCCTAAGCAGGTATAGCGAGTGTATTGTGCTATCATCATGGACTGACTTTGCTACAATGTGTCAGGTTTATTTGAAATTCCTATAACATTCATTTTATGTACCAAAAGTGAGTAAATAAACTATTATCATAGGATTTCCTTTAGTAAGGACTTCGTGTCGTTCATGAAGTCACCTCTGAAGGTCGGAAATATAACGCACCGTTTCCATTTTCACAAGAATTTGTGGTAAAGAAAAAGTGAACTCGAAAGATTGTGTCATGATAGCTGTAAATTTGGTTTGAAACTTCGGAAATTTAGCAAGCCCTTCGCTATTTTAACAAGGTAGGCGATATCGAGAGATTTCGAGACTATTTTCAATAGAAAGTGATAACACCATTCGACTTACTATACATCTATCTGAAGGCTATTGTCACATTTTTGTAAATTATGGTTTTGACCTGATTTAAATTCTTTACGTTAACATTTGTCATCTCAATGCGTATTCGATCAGAAGGCCTGCGTATCCAGAAAAACATAATCAACTCCTGAAAATTCGTAATTTGCAAGTGCGTTAAAGCAACGTCTCTCGCACAGCGTCAAGAGAACCGTTAGACGAAACTTGACGAAACTTCCATTTCTGATTATTGGATGGCCAATATCGTCTTTATTCAGCTGTAGAATAAGAACAGAATCTCAGTAGGCACAGGACGATGGCACAGGCATTATTAAAATTATCATTGCTTTCTGTGAAGTGCGATTAAATTATTTGGAGGTGCTACTTGAGGGTACATTATACTGCGAGATCATGCAGAGGCGTAGAATAGAATAGATATATTGAATACAGCCTATGTAAGGAAATATTAAAATTAGCAGTAATATATTTACAACTGAAGGGCTTATTGTGACACAATGACATGCCTCAGAAAGGTGAACATTAGATACCGGGTGACCAGTTATATTTTGACTCATTTCAACTGCTCATATCTCCGAAACTATTCAAATTATCGTTGTGCGGTTTGGACTTCTCTATTTCGATATTCTTCAAGTTTTTTGATTGGTTCACCTTCTCACCTGAACTTCCGGTTCTACCGGAAACAAACAAGCCATTATTCAGGTATAGGGCAAATTTGATAACATTGCATAATCTCATTAAACCATTCCACAAGCAGTAGTTGTTTCAAAGACTTATAACTCTAATAGTTTCCTAGGAGAACATAACTTGTAATACATTGTTAGATAGAGAAAAGACCAGTGTTTCTGAATGTGTAAAAATATACAGGGTGATTCAATGAAATAAAAAAGTTGCCCTATACCTGGATTATTGCTTGTTTGTTTCTGGTCGAACCGGAAGTTCAAGTGAGGAGATGAACACGTCAAAAAAACTAGAAAAACATCAAAATAGACTAGTCCAAACCGCACAGCGATAACTGGTCACCCGGTATTTGACTTTGAATGTCTCCATCGACTTGTGGAAATTTTTTCGGATGTGTTTGTTTCTTCTCTTTTCTTAGTCATTCACCTACAACAAAATGCAATGATATAACAATCCACGTGACATGCCACTACAATAATACTTCACTATGCTTCATTTAAGACTGATAATAATGTGACCAGTCACATTTGGGGAAAAATACCTACTGCTGTATTTTCATCACTTGAGTGACTTCTAGATTGATCAAAGTTAGTGTCATGGTCACTGTCATTGAATGTCGACTCAACTCCACTGTTTTTCTTGCTAGACTCGTCAGAATTCACAGCATTATCGGAACAGCTTCCGCTCGTGTCCGCCATTTTGTGTGGCATGTCATTATGTCGAGTAGTAACTTGAGACAAAAATAGACACATGCAATAGTGTGACTGTAGTTTTTTCGAGCTATCTATTGTCGAAGGCCCGTAACAATTTTAAAGAGGCTTGTTATACTATTGCTTCAACGAAGAAAAGCATCAACTCATTTTGGACTCTTCTGTGGCTTGTCATTGTTCCACAATAAGTCCTTTAACCATGGAAATTTTCACAATAACTGGAAATTAATATAACATCGAATAGAATTATTAAGCTACAAGCTACAATTAGTTTTTGTCTGATGAATGGTGAATGATGAGTAATGATTTATTTTTAATCAAACGAAGAAATTTGTTATTCGTGCTAATATATTATATGTACATATAGCATTTTGTCAGCCTGTCTGAGATAGAGTTTGACACTGGGATGAATCGACCTTCCTTCTCTGTCCATCACCATGCATTTGGAGGAAGCATATTGCCTAACCAACCCTGAATAATCGAGAAAAACGAATGATAGGAGGAAGGAAATCACAAACTACATTCAATTTGAACCGTTTTCAACCTGAAGGTTTTTTTTTTCATCGAGGTGGTTGAAATCCTTTATGGACACCATATGGGTCCAATACCCCATATGATAGTGTGGGAGTCCCCTGACTCCAGGTATACCCACGAAACACTCCACTCCGTTTGTAGGCTCGTCTGACGTCTCCGACGACACTTAGGCCTAGTGGCCCATTGTATCTTACCTACATGCCGTTATTTTACCATATACGACTCATGATGCTTATTGAGGGCCACTTCAATATGGAAGACCCTTTTCGTTCAGGTTCCTGAAGATTACTCTTCCGATCCCTGTTCTCGTCTACGAAGAAGGCCAAAAGTTTTCCTTCTCCTTCGAGTGACGGGGAAAGGGGTTGGTCTAGCCCTGTGGTGCCCCTGCACAGGGCTAAGGCTACTTACTCTGAGATGTCGCCCTGTTAGCGACACCATACCTCGGTGCCATTCATCCATCACCACGGGTTCACACAGCTTGGATAAGGTTGCCAGAGCCTCTTGCGCACTGGAAAATCGGCTGAAACACCGACTACCTGGTCGTGTCTGTCAAAACAGAGCGTATATTGAAATACTCACAACAATTCAATGAGCTGCACAAATGCTGAAAGTTTCTTTATCTTCTACGGCACTGAATTTACTTATTTTTTCGTTCGTTAATGTGGAACTGTGCTTCCTTTAAAGTGGCAAGTTCAGAAACATTTCTAAGTATCTCCTTATTAATATTAGCGGTACCATCACAGACATTAAAGTCATTCCTGACAAAATTACCCTAAATATTACCGAGAAAGATCATGAAAGGACATATAAAGATTTAACCAACTACAGCGAAAGTTACTTCTGCTTTAGTCTCGAATTCTGGTGTCAGGTGGAAGATTTCGAACAGATTTACATTATTCGTCTTATTCGTTTCCATGCTTTAGTACAAATAACTCAATAATCTGAAAATAACTACTATATCTCAAATTTTAGGAACCTCTGTCGCATGATTAACAAGAAATGACAATATTATTGTCACTGAATGATTTATTTAACAAAAAAATATCCTAGAAAACCCTCAAAGGAACTTTGATTTCTCTTCGAATTTCCTTGTTTCGAATCTGAAGGAATTTCACATATCATATACAAAGTTATCACGTGTCTCTTCTTCTCAATATTTCATTCGAAAATCGTTCATTGTATTCTTGGCCTCATTTATTGGTGTTGTTTGAGAAAAAAATCAATCAAAATAGACCTTTTGCTAAAAATTTTCATTACTCTTGGAAGAACAAGACACACTAATCTTTGGTCAACCTTCAAAAATCGCTGGAAATATTTATTCGCACTGTCTATTTCAGTACGCGGTTCTGCATTTTATAATTCAACATATTCTACTTCTTCAATAAATTTTTCCATATTTTCTGTCTGAATAATTATATTGAAACAAAGCTATGAATTATAATCTTCAACATTTGATATTTGCCAATTTATTATGGGACAAAAAAACAACACGGTACCCGTTTGAGTATTAAAGAAAGACAATGAATAAATCAATTTTTAAATTGGGAATTAGGAATATATGATTATTTTTTTATGAGAGTAAACTTAAGTCCACTTATCTATCAGTCATTTTCCATGATATACACAATTTTCATCTCTCTATAATATAACTAAAACTATAACGGAACTGACATCTGAGAATTATTGTTGAAATTCAATACCTGTCATTTGGTTATTGTTTTTTGATGTATGACAAATTGATATTCATCCTACAGAAATAATTGATATTTTCATCACACAGAGAATACGAATTCTCAATGTATTTCGTCCTATCCATCGTCCTGGAAATGTGTCATGTAAATAATTGCGCACATTTTGGGAATAATGAGGAGGAGCTCCCCGTCTTGTTGGAAAATCAGTTCCTGTTCATCGTTCTCAATGATATTTGTTAGAGCTGCGTCGATGGAATTTTGTAGTAAATCCACATACATATCGCCTGTTGGATTTCTAGGAAGGAAAAAGGGTCCTACAATGGAATTTCCAAAAATACCATTCAACTTCTAGGGGTGTTGCGTGTGTATCTCGTGGAAAATCCTTGGATTGGTGTCAGCCCAGTACCGGCAATTGTGCCGATTCACTAAACCATTGAGGAAGAAGGAACACTCGCCCAAAAAACACACATTGAATAGAAAATTATCCTTGTGTAACGCTCTCTCACTCATAATTTCGCAAAACTCGCGAACAATTTTTCCAGAGGCATGTTTGTCAGGATGCCGTTGGTTATAAACAACTCCGCGACCCGATTTCCACATTCATCGTTTTTGAAAAAAAGCTCAATGATTTTCACTCTGTCTGCAATGGGCTTATATCACAAAAAAAAATTATTTCATAATTCAATAGAACTCATCCAAACTAGCTCGCCACCGCAAACCGTTTCTTGCTGTGAGCTCCCTACGTTTTATAAAAAATTATTGAAATTCCCTATTTTTCGTACCTCTGAAAACGAAGCGATGATGTGACGTCAAAACCCTAATACTGAAACAAGACTATTCCAGACAGATATGAATGGTACATGATTTCTGACAAAGTGAATTAGCGCGAGATCACAGTTGAAAGAATTTATATATCAGTTGCCTCAGTCTCCGTCGGGCGTTTGGTATTTTCTTTTAAATATGGCGAAATGAGATTTCTACGTCATAAGAGGGGTCCGTTTTCAGAAGGTACTATCATTTATGTCAAAAAATAAAACATTCCAGTTGATTTTTCGATCGAATTATGTCGTCAATCATTATTTATGTATAAAAGGATCATTATAAACATGGTTTGAGTTAAAAGTTCTACTAAGGTGTACACGCCCATTGCATACACCATAATAATGAATTTTGAAGTCAACAGTTTGTAAACACACAACCACGACAGGTATCTAGCAACTACTTGACCTAATTCAAACGTGGAGAAATGAATCCTATTCATTTTTTACTCTCTAAAATGAGCCTAAACAAATCTGTGCATCGGCAAAAACAGCGAATTCATTTGAAGGAGCTTATTTAAAGTACAATTGCACCGATTTTTGTATTTTTCGTCCCACATGATGGTTGGAGTTTCAACCCTCTATATTTTCTGAAAGAGTAGATCGATTTGAAAAATCTGAGCAGCACTGTATAGGGACTGACAAGCCCCTTCTAAAGAGGTATCGCTTGACCACCCTTCCCATTTGAATAAGATGTTGTGGTGACACCACTTTATAGGGGGTTGAAAGTTTCACTATGCTTGTTACGTCAAAATGTGTCCCCCTGACAAACAAACTTGACCTGTTTTCGGATTTTATCGAAAAGTTCTTTCCCAGTCTGTAATGCCTTGCGGTACGTTTTCGATGGGCCACCCTGTATGTATATTCATTTTATAATTTTTTTCATGTTCATAATTTATCTGAGAATATTCTCTCCAATGCTTTCACCCAATCAAGGGGTTCAAACTTGAACGATGGAAACTTGTTACTTTTATAGACGTTCAATAACAGATTGATCAGGTTTTCTCAATTTTGAATTTCTTTCCACGTCCTGTGTATGAATATCAATTTGTCATACATTTAAAAACAAAAATGAATCAGATATATTGCTAGTGGTGAAAAAAATTTAATATACACCTTGGTACTGAAGAACAGCC
Source organism: Phaedon cochleariae (assembly GCA_918026855.4). Classification (NCBI taxonomy): domain Eukaryota; kingdom Metazoa; phylum Arthropoda; class Insecta; order Coleoptera; family Chrysomelidae; genus Phaedon; species Phaedon cochleariae. Next base: position 29,154,288 of record OU896717.1, read on the forward strand.
TATATAGGGATATAATCTTGGTCCCTGGGTGATTCTGATATTCTTTACTACCTTGGTATGAATAACTATTAATTTGTTCAATTCTATTTATTATAGGAACGATTGATCTGCCTATCAATTATGGTTGGCTTTCTTTGGAAATTTCGAATTCTGTCTCTCTTCGGAAAATCATTAAATCAATAGATATACTGTATTCAAATACTCACTGGAAAATAACAATCTTATGTCACGATGTATTGAAAAACCACTAACTCATTGGAAATATGCAAATTATGCTTATAACAATCTTATGTCATGATGTTCTGAAAAAACACTGACTCATTGGAAATATGCAAATACGATATACACTTATCAAATTCATACTATCAAGTGATGTATTGACACCTATTATTCATAACTGATGAAGAATTTCGAAGAATATTTCAAATAGGACAGACACATTTCGCCGATATAATTAGGTCTAAAACGATATATTTATTGTTCAATATTTTTTGTCGATCTGTTGGGATTTCATTCTCTCTGCCAGATCTAAATGCAGGATTCCATAAATATTATACCCTATACCCATTTCATATTCATATCATTAATCATTCTGACATCTCTCAAAGTTTCATTCCCTATATATACACACACATATCGCGATTTTTAATATAGTCAAAAGTAAAATATAAAGTTTAACGTCGAGCGCATCATGATATATGAAATAGCGATATTAGAAAAGCAATTTCAAGGCATCAATACAAAGACTAACGTATTTACCACTCACATATGGATATTAAAAGCTATAAATCTGAACTTTTGATACCGCCGTTTGCCATATACGTTTATTTTGCTTCTAGATGTAGACTACTTTATAATATAATATCAGCGATCATAAAATTGGGTAGATCGTAAATGTGAGTATATGTACTATTAATTTGACTATCACTATTTAATACAAATTATATTGCCCAGAAGCAACCTAATTTTCGAAAAAGACTAGGGATTTTCGATATTCATCAATGAAAAAAATGGGAATCGATTGCTATCTAGTTGTTGACAAGCAAGAGACAGGACGCACCAAATATTGTCGCGCGTCTCATCTCGTCAGTGGTCGGAATAGTTGATGCGTTCTGTCTCTAGAAGATAGTGTTGAGTTGTAAGAGGTTAGATTGATATGGGTTGCGTGCAAGGACTGTCAGATAACCGACCCTGAGGGTGAAACATTGAAACATAACTGTTGCTGTATATGTGATATAACACATTGTATATATTTTTAATGGAAAACACTTTGTACATAATTTTTATTATTGAGTTGTCTTGTCATGTCAATGTCTGAATCTTGTGTCATTTCTATTGCTATAGGGAAAAATAATAGAAGAGGGAAAATAATAAATAGTTCGAGAAAATAAAAGTACAAGTCAATTTTGTGGATTATTTCTAGAAAATAGAAGAAGGAGAGGATATATCGTAAATTTGGTCATTCGAGCCAGGTTAACAGTTCTTTCCCTAAAGGTAATCCCCAACAATTGTGGTCCTTCGAGCCGGATTAACAGTTCTTTCCCTAAAGGTAATCCCCAACAATTGTGGTCCTTCTGAACCGTTAGAACAGCTCTACTGGAGATATAATGTCTTCGTTGCCGCCCAGAAGGAGCGAACGTATTCGCCAGAAGAGATTAGCTAGAACAGTCGTCAGATCTATAGAAAATGAGAGTGCATATTCAAGAAATGGACTGGAGCAGGTTCCAGAAAGTGGCGTCCATCAGCAGGTTCCTGAGATTGTCGTCCAGCAGGTTCCTGAGAGTGTCGTCCACGGTAAAAGTCGTCATTCTCATTCAGAGGTAAGGTCAGTAGCTAGTACACATCGCCAAATCTTAGAAAAGCAACTCAAAACTACTAGAAGAAAGCACGAAATAGAAGCAGAACGAGAAAGAAGAGAGAAAGAGATGCTGGATCTAGAGTTAGCTCTTAGAATAGCACAGATCGGAGATAAATCAACAAAATCCAGTAAGTTTACTTTTGAAGATTCATTCAGTTCATGTAGTCAAAGGTCAAATATTCAGGAATGGATCAATAATCAAGATCCTATTCATCGAGATTTTAAAGATTTGAATGATTTATGTCACACTGACTGTCGCAATACAAGTGATAAGTTCAGATCTCCTGATCAGTATCTTGAGAAAATGATAACTAGGCAATCAATTCCAAAGGATTTACCAATTTTCAATGGAGATCCGCTTGATTGGCCACACTTCATCAGTCAATATCAAAATACCACTAAAATATGTGGCTATTCTAATGAAGAAAATCAAACAAGACTTCAGAAGTGTTTGAAAGGTAAAGCCAAAGAAGTCGTACAGTCTTTATTAATTTTGCCAGAGAATATAGATAGAGTAATAGACACTCTGGGAAAACGTTTCGGCTGTCCAGATTATATCATTAGAGTCATTTTAGAGAAGATTCGGAGTACTCCATTTGTCAAAGAGGATAAACTTGACACTCTTATCGAATATTCAGATGTCGTTAGAAATCTTGTGAGTACAGTATCTATATTGAAGCAAGAAGATCATCTGAGGAATTCAACTCTACTGCAGGATCTGCTGAACAAACTCCCAACGAGATACAAAATGGATTGGGCAAGAAAACTGAAGAGCTTGGATCAAACCAGAATCATCAGGTTGGTAGAATTTCAAATTTGGTTAGAGGAGTTGGCAGATGATGCTTGTCAGGTGTCAAATCCATTTCCTAGTTCCTCGAAGCCTGAAACTAGGCAGCCTAGGAAGTTAGAGCAAACGTACACTACAACAGAAGAAACGAGAAACCAGAAGGTTTGTATAATTTGCAAAGAACAACACTATTTGAATAAATGTGAAAAATTCCTAGAGTTAGACGTAGATAAGCGCTGGGATCTAGTAACGAAAAATCATCTCTGCTTTTCTTGTTTGAATTCTCATCATGGGATCAAAAAATGCATGAGAAAAAGACCATGCCAAGTAAATGATTGCAAGAAAGTTCATAACCCACTGCTGCATAAAACTGTAACAGAAAATGTAAATTCTACGAATGTAACAAGTAAAGTTATAGCTTCCACAAGTCATCCAACTGTTGCTGAAACTAACTGTCATATATTCCAAAAAGAAAATCAAGTTATTCTCAAGATTCTTCCAGTAAAATTGAGTAGTTCGAAAGGATCTATTGACACCTTTGCCCTTTTGGATGATGCTTCAACAGTTACACTTTTGGATGAGGAAATTGCTCAAAAATTAGAACTCAATGGTCCTTCAGAGTCACTCTGTATTAAATGGACAAACGATGATGTTCAAATACAAAATGATTCTAAGAACGTTTCTTTGACTATTTGTGGAGGTCAACAAGAAACCAACAATTTTCAATTACGTCATGTGAGAACTGTGAAAAAATTGTCGCTTCCTCGTCAAAATATTGATTTGCAACAAATTGTCAAAGATTACCCTTACATCGAAAATCGAGAGTGTTTGAATATGTTCAATGTCCAACCTTCAATTTTGATAGGTCAAGATAATTGGCCACTCCTTGTTAGTCGAAAGATTATAAGTGGACCGTGGAATGGACCAGCATTGAACAAAACTCTCCTCGGTTGGGTTCTACATGGAAACATCAAAAAATCAATTGGTGAGGAAACTCCACAGTTCACATGTTTAGTATATGGACCAGAGAAAGATGACTTGGATATACTCCATGATTTGGTTCAAGATCAATGGAAAATTGACAATTTTGGAATGAAATCTATAAACGAGCAAACAGTTTCTAAGGAAGATAAGAGGGCTATTGAAATTTTGGAGAAGACGATTAGAAAAGTCGACAAGAACAAGTACGAAATTGGTCTTCTCTGGAAATCTGAGAATGAAGTACTGCCAGAAAGTAAAATGAATGCACTTGCGAGGCTTAAATGCACAGAGAGGAGAATGGATAAGTCTCCCATATTTGCCAAAGGGTATTGTGATAAAATTACGGAGTACATAAATAAAGGGTATGTTAAAAAACTAACCAATTATGAAGCAAATGAAAAATTTTCCAAAAATTGGTATCTTCCACACTTTGGCGTAGTGAATCCGAATAAACCCAACAAAATTAGAATTGTATTTGATGCCGCAGCAAAATCAAGTGATTCTAGTCTCAATGATTATCTTCTGTCTGGTCCAGATCTGTACAATTCTTTGATAGAAATATTGCTCAATTTCAGGATTCATAAAATAGCATTTGTTGCCGACATTAAAGAGATGTTCTTACAAGTGAAGATACGGAAAGAAGACCGATGTGCCCAGCGTTTTCTTTGGAGAGGTATGGATCAAGAACAAGACCCAGATGTCTATGAAATACAGGTAGTGTTTTTTGGATCAACATGTGGCCCTTGTCTAGCTCAAACTGTTAAAAACAGGAATGCTTTGGAACACATAGTAGACTACCCAGAGGCATCAAATGCTATCATCAAGAAACATTATATGGACGACTACTTAGATTCTGCCGAAACTGAAGAAAAAGCAATAAAATTGATTAATGAAGTGATACAAGTCCATAAAAATGGCGGATTCACTATTTGCAATTGGATTTGTAACAATGAAAAGGTTTTGGAAACGATAGATGAAAATTTGAAAGTCATTGGAGGTGAAAATGTGAACGTCAAAGATTCCACAGCCGTAGAAAGAGTCCTCGGTATGTGGTGGAACCCTAAAGATGATATTTTCACATTTCAAGTTCAATTTCATACCATTGACAAAGATATTCTGGAAGCAAAGAAACGTCCTACAAAGAGAGACGTTCTGAAAGTCATCATGTCTATTTTCGATCCTTTAGGTTTGATTGGTAATTTTACAATTCAAGGAAAAATTATACTTCAAAACATTTGGAGAAGTGAAATAGGTTGGGACGATGAAATCCCGAGTTCTATTGATTTAGATTGGAATGCATGGTTAACAGACCTGAAGAACATCAAGAATTTCAAGATACCAAGGCAATACTTTGCCTGTAACTCCGGAAATGATACAGAATTACACATATTTTGTGATGCATCAGAAAATGCCTATGCTGCAGTGGCCTACTTAAGAAAGAAAAGGGAAAATGGAATGAAAATTTCTTTTTTGTGTTCAAAAACAAGAGTAGCACCAGTCAAGCAATTGTCTATTCCTAGACTAGAACTTCGAGCAGCTCTAGCTAGAGCAAGAATGGGTAATTTCATATTATCAAAGATTGAAGTCAAGATTTCGAATACATTCTACTGGAGTGACTCAAACACGGTATTACATTGGATAAATTCCGAAAATCGGCGACTAAACGTATATGTTGCACATCGAGTCAACGAGATTCAAGAACTCACGAATTCCAAGAATTGGTTTTATGTGCCTTCTAAACAAAATGTAGCTGATGAAGCAACAAAAAGGACATTTGATTTTTTTTCATCTTCCAGTAGGTGGTTAACTGGGCCAAAATTTCTTCTTGACAGTCCATTACCAGATTTCTCAAGCAAACAGAAAACAGACCAGTTAGACATACAGAATTTGGAATTGAAAGATAGTAAGTTCGTAGCAGTGATTTCGAAAATATCAGAAAATCAGTTCTCTGAAGCATTACCTGATCCCTTAAGATTTTCTAGATTCAATAGACTTGTTCGAAGTACTGCTTGGATCTTGAGATTTATCAAAAATTGTATAAATAAAAATAAGAAGAAAACTGAGTTGTGTCTTGAAGAAATTGAAGATGCCGAATTCTTGCAATTCCGAAGAGTTCAGCAGGAATCATTCTCTGAAGAATTGTCTTTATTGAAGAATGGAAAGGCTTTACCTAAATCAAGTAAACTATTCAAACTTTCATGTATTTTAGATGGTAATATCATTCGACTAGGAGGAAGACTGGATAATTCATTGCTTTTGAATGAATTTACGAAGAGACCGATCATTTTGGATTCCAAACATGTCATCACCAAATTATTAATTATAAATGAACATGTGAAAAATCTTCATCATGGAAAAGAAGCTGCAATCAACAACCTCAGACAGAAATTTTGGATCATTGGATTAAGACAAGCTGTAAAGCAGGTATGGAAAAATTGTCAATACTGTAAAAACAAACAAAGTACTCCGAATTCTCCACTAATGGGACAGTTGCCATCTTGTAGACTGGAACCAACTATCAGGCCTTTCTACAAGACAGGTGTTGATTATTTCGGTCCTATTTTAGTATCTGTGAAAAGATCACATGAGAAAAGGTATGGAGTCATATTCACATGTATGGTCACCCGTGCTATACACCTGGAAATTTCAAATGATTTAACTACAAATGCATTTATTCATGTTTATCGACAATTTGGCTGCAGAAGAGGTTTTCCCCGAGAACTCTATTCCGACAATGGCAGTAATTTCAAAGGGGCTGAACGTGAATTGAAAGCTAAGTTAGAAGAATTGAAACAAGATGATATTTTGAAATATTGTTCCGAACGAAGAACAAACTGGTATTTTTCATCTCCATTGTCTCCCCATATGAATGGCGTTTGGGAAAGACTGATTCAATCAGTCAAGAAGAGCTTGAAAGAAGTTTTGCACGAGAAGTTTCCACCAGAGTATGTCCTAAGAACCTTATTCCATGAAGTTGAGAACATAATAAATAGCCGACCTTTGACTCATGTATCCCTGGATCACGAAGATGCTGAATCACTCACACCTAACCATTTTTTAATTGGTCCTGACTACTTGGCTGAAATTCCCGTTAAAACTGGTAAAAGCGATCTGTGTCTATTATCGAAATGGAAAGCAGCACAAAGAATGGCTGATTTATATTGGAAGAGATGGCTTCACGAATACTTGCCAACACTGATTCGACGAGAAAAGTGGTTATCACCCTGTGAAAATATTAAAATTGGCGATGTTGTATTAGTTGCTGATCCAGACAGCCCCAGGAACACATGGCCACGAGGAAGAGTAGAGGCAGTCCACCCAGGTAGAGATGGCATTGTGAGAGTAGTGGATGTCAGGACCTCGTCAGGCATCGTCAGAAGATCGGTCCACAGAATCTGCAAACTGCATGTGATGAAGAATGAAGAGGTAGTAATTGAATGAATAGATTCAATTACGGGGGCGAGAATGTTGCTGTATATGTGATATAACACATTGTATATATTTTTAATGGAAAACACTTTGTACATAATTTTTATTATTGAGTTGTCTTGTCATGTCAATGTCTGAATCTTGTGTCATTCCTATTGCTATAGGGAAAAATAATAGAAGAGTGAAAATAATAAATAGTTCGAGAAAATAAAAGTACAAGTCAATTTTGTGGATTATTTCTAGAAAATAGAAGAAGGAGAGGATATATCGTAAATTTGGTCATTCGAGCCAGGTTAACAGTTCTTTCCCTAAAGGTAATCCCCAAAAATAACCTCACTTTTCTTATTTGTTTACAATTATTTTGACATACAAATCGTATTTTTTACCTATTCATCAATTCGCGCCATAACATTTTGCTGTTGAACAATGCACAAAAAATGCAGTGAGAGACGAAGGAATCCAGTTGGTACATTATGATTCAAAAGTAGGTACCTACTATAGTCACTCACATACATATATAGTTTTCATTTTGAAATTTGGTAATTTCTCTGATTCATCATCACAATTTCTTCTGCAACAGGAGCTAACAGAAATACTCGTGAAATTTCTAATAGAATGCAAGAAGATTGGATTCATGCAATCAAACGGAAGGACTGGTCTGACATGCTAACGAAATATAATCGTGTGTGTTGAAAACATTTTCAATCTATCAACTGTGTTAGGTAGCTTTTATTGTAGAAGTGGCAGAAGGAATTTTAATATGAAATGACAAAATTTCTTAATGAAAAGTATGTGTGATTACGATTTGCCTGAAAGATCATATTCGTCCGTCTCTTGCTGCATTTTTTGTGTATCATACAACAGCACAATGAGAAGGCATGCTTGAATTAATGAATAGCGCAAAAAACACGATTCGTATGCAAAAATATTGAGGAAAACTATTTCCGTCCTTTGATTCCTCTGTGAGCAAATGAAAAAAGTGAGGTTGTGTTTCGATATTTCACAGAAAAGTGAGGTTGTGTTTCAATATTTCACCTCCATCAGGGTCGGTCATCGAGCACGCGATCTAAAGATGTTTGTTCGAAATGTCGATCATATAAAAGTTGGTCTGAAATTCTTCGATTCAAATTGAAATTCAGTGCCTATCTCCATTTTGTCTTAAGTTCAGTGTTTCTCGAGTGCTTTTGATCCCTGAATATAAGATTATTATGACATCCATGTCCATGACAGCCTGCTATATGTAAGTCATTTTGTTTTATATTTGATCAAACTACTAATGAGGAAGCGAAATACAAACTTGAAAACACAGCCAAGTAGGTATCCACTAGCCAATCAGCAGCCGAAATACAAAAACGAAAACAACATGTTCTCGATTATTATCACAAATATTTCATCCAATCAAAAACGTGTATTTTGAAATACGTGAAATTATCGTGAGTATATTCCATTCATTTCAAAATTTTCACATTATTCTCAGAAAGTGTGCAGAATTGACAGCGATTCTCTGCCAGTTATTCACTACACTAGTGCTGGAAAGTTAATTTTCCGCACGATATTTTCATGCACTGAAAAATAATGAAATAGATTTTTTTTTCATCGGTAGAATGGAAAAATTATTTGAAGAACATTTGAATAACAATAACTAAAGTATTAACGACGGTAAATATTGAAATTGAGAGTGCAATTTGTGATTGTTGCAGATGCCGCAACATCTTGAAGAACATCGTTCCTTATTTGAATTTGATTTTTTAGTGTCCCACTACAGAAATGCCTTGGGAGGTAGATTGGTCTGAAATGTTTATTTGTTGACTGCCACTACTGTCAGTTTATAGCGACTGCTGCTATGGGTATGTTCTGGTGCCGACAGTTATCACCACATGTCTCCTGGTATTTCCTTCGAAATCGTGCGAAAAAGTGAAAATAATGTGGAAAAGTAAAATCATACGGAAAAGTACAACTTTCAGAACGAGATATCATATGAGAAAAAGTTAGTTTTCCGCACGCTAGTAGGAAAATAGACTATCGTTTATAGGTTCTACACTACAATTCATATACTGCATGTATTGGGAGCACTGTTTCATTAGGATCGAAAGTGACACTTTGTTTGACAAGCGAATTTTGCATTTGCGAGGCGGAGCAGAAGCAAAATTTGCGATTCAAACAAAGTCAATTTTGATCCGAATGAAACATGCTAATTTTTCTGCAACCGAAAGAATCAACTAAAATAAATATGTGAAGTAACCACCAATGTGACTCATTTGACAGATTATTATAATACCTTTGTTATAATAATATAGGTAAGTAGATATAGCAAAACCTCAGACTACTTTACCTTAGAATATTGGTGGACGATGACTTCACTTTGTTACAATTTGTGTTGACATGCATCATCAGATAATACAGGCACGAATGCAATACTAGACCCGAAACGTAGATGCCGTGTTATATGATTACAGTGCAACAAATAATCCTCGTGGTGAGAATATTCTACCTGCATTTATAGATCAGGTTTGTTCAATTTTCAAGAATGTTCAAATTCTATTTTCAATATGAATATAACCACAGATTGACCCATTTGTGTATTCTATTGAATCGATGGATCGATGATTTCATTTGAACCAGGTGTCTGCCCAAATAGCAAATACCGCGTCAGTGCCAGGTATAAGAAAAATGAGTGGAAAATGTTAGATTAGTGAGCATATCAACAATAATAATAGTTATCATTTATTTCTCTCTATATTCCACTGTGTTTGGCTCGGCAATCTAATAAAGGTAAACAATATCGTTGTGTGAGACAAACAAGTATTGCTGGCCGTGAATATTCAATAACAAGTTATCGTAGGTAATATCCCGAGACCATGACAAATAGCCGACTATTATTTTCTTCATAATTCTATCGAGAGTACCTTGTATTTTGACAATTTGATGAGACCATATGAACATTAATAATCTGAATAACTCCCGAGAGCTTCAGCTCGAGGGAGTTATTCTATGATTATTTATGTTCATATGGTCGAATTGAATTGTCCCAAAATACAAGTTACTCGAGATGAATTAAAGAAAATAATAGTCTCCTTTTGTCATGGTCGAGTGATATTCAGGAAGATTATTTCATGAACAGTGTGAAAATACTGGTTCATTATGAGTTTCAACATTTTATTCAAGTTATAATTCTCTGCAGATACTATTTGAATAAAAATTCTTCTGAAGGCCGTCTGGAGTATTCTCATCATATCTACGTACAATTGTAATCAATTCATTTGATGTTAGAGTAAAGAAAGAAAATTGACGCTATTGATAGAGTTAATATTCTTTGATAAGAGCTTCGGTACTTTTCTTTCTTGTTTGAGGAAAATATTGTATGCTTCGCCTCTTTGCATTATGCGCAACCCTGGCACCTTTGAATTCGATATATTCAAATGGATTTGTCTTACGTTTATTTGCATTGAAGTAACCTTCCTGTACTCGTTCCTGTATATAGTTTTTCATATGAATTTCAACTGTGTATGCCTAATATTCCTCACCGTTCTCCTCACCCAATCTTTCAAGATTTGGGCAATCACGAGAGATGTCGTAGTCGCACAAAACTCATAGTGTTTCTGCTGGCAATAAAACATGAATAGTTCCAGACAGACTCTTCACTCTCCTCGTTATTTTCTGACATCGATTCGCTTACATAATCACGGATTACCGTAGTGGAAGTTGACCCAAAACGAGACATTTCACTTTTTGAGTGACTGATAGGTATATGTCAAAGTGTGACAACCATAGCACTCTTATGCTAGCGAACAGAATAGCCGCTCATATTGTTTGTTTACCTAAATAGCCGCTGATATCGCATATCATGTGACTTCAATCATGACATTTCATAGGTCCAGCCAAGTGTGAATGAAATAATCCAATCAATTAGATCCCGAGAATGAATAAAATACAGATCAAGCAAGTATGGGAATTCTGAAGGCTTTCCTGATTAAAACAAGAATACTGAACTATAATATGGTGTATTCATATGTCCAGCATAGGTATGAAATGGCAAATCTGCCAAAATCTCGAACAAATCAGGTATGCGTCCCAAACCAAATAACCAATCATAACAATGTTGTTCATTCTTGATGAACTAGTAGGTATATCCTTTTCAGTTCCTAGAAGCTGAAGTTCAACTTCAGCTCCTAGGAACTGAAAGTGTTGCCTAGCAACATACCTATGTTTGTGTCAGTAATAGTGACGTTTCTATTCTATTCAAGAGCTTATTTTGGTTTTGAAATGGACGACTTTTGTGTCGGTTGCAGAAAAAAGAAATTAAATTTGCAGAATTGGTGATGGGCCAATTATTACAATCCCTGATCATGTCAAATAGGGTTCTTGTTCAATAATCAATCAGGGGTGACACGCGGTCGATATTGGAGGGTGGACGGCTGAGAGAGTATCATAACGAGTGACTGAGCAGGGTGGCGAAGCGGTTATGACAGATCAGTCATCTGCAAAATCCTCGTTGTATTCCTCCCTTTTGTCACCAGCAATTACAAGGACAAATTAGCAGAGTATTTTCAAGTAAACATCAAATGTCACTGGAATTAATCGATGTTTTCAGATTTCCCTCGTAATATTTTGAATATTGGTTTACATTTGTTTCCAGGAATGGAGGCTGTCTAGCGGACAACCAGAACGAATTGATGAATCGAAAAGAAAATATGAAGGATGTATGTCTCTGAATGGTCTGTACAAAACGCTGACACAAAATTTTAGGGCTGAAATTTGATAATCTAGCCCAATGCATCCTAGTCCGAAAGTTGATAATTTCCGTGAGGAAGAGTTTTATCGAAAAGGAATATTCTCAGATATAATTATGAACATAAAAAAATGGATATAAATGAAGAAATACATTGAGAATTCGTATTCTCTATGTGATGAAAATATCAATTCTTTCTCGGTTTATTCAACGGAAAAAACTACTTTCCTGGCTATATCCCACGACGAACATTGAATTACATCTATTGAACACACGCGATAAGAATTTGAAAACAAAATCTTCTGAAGTAGAGAATTTGCATTCTCCTTCATATAAAGATATACATATAATATCATTCTGAATATTCAACAGAAAACAACTACTTTCCTGGCTATTTGCTACGTCGAACATTGAATTATATCTGTTGAACATTCAAGAAGGGAGCATGAAAAATGAAAATCCTCTGAAATTGAAAATTGACATCATCTCTCAAATCGGATAAAATAATATAATGTATTATGATACGAAAATATAACTCACCAATATGTTCAGTATTGCAAATTGAAATGTATATGAGAAGTAAACTTGTATAAACTCTGATCTTGATGAGCTCGGAATTATAAAAAGAATCATTCGTATTAGTGATATGGGAATTATATCTCTCACAAACAGGTTATATGACTCCACCCGAATAAACTCATTTCGGATATCAAATCCTCATCAGTAACATAAAGTCTAGTTATTCTCTCAATCATTCTTTATGATATAAACAATTTTTATCTTCCTATAATATTGTCACGAGTAGAACATACGGTATATCAGTAATTTCGAACCATGAGGGTTTTATAAACATAAAGTAAATCAAATCATCCGTTGACATTGAATTATAAAAACTGACCAAGGAACACTCATGAGAAACGTGCATATCCAATAAAATGTTGTATATAAATATTGGATGTGAGGGTTCCGAAGTTAGTCTGGTCTGGGGCTACTCTTGACTTGACAAGAGTTCGTCGTAATGGTCTCTATAATGTAAGTTGTTATTAGGTCTTTATATTCATTGTTGATTATTCATATTTGTCATTGCTACCCATAATGTTTCATGCTATAATATATATTGTTATGTTTGAATATATTCTCATACTTTCAGTTACCCCTAAACTATTAGTGCCTATTTGAATATTACCTCTCGCCAACCCTTTTGTTGTGACATGGTGGAGGCGCCTAAGCTTCTTTCCTTGAGTCGCATTCCTCATAATGGACTCATAATTTCAATAATTATTTTTCAATCATAAATTTTAGTCAATTTCATATATTTCATATAAAGGCACTAGCAAAAAGGGTTATTTGAAAGTAATTAAGTATAGCAGCATGAATTATGGGTGATAAAAAAGTAAGAAAGTCATTTAAATTAGAAATCCAAAATTTTTTCAATATTTTGAAAACCATTAAGCTTGAAAAGTTGAATAACAATCATTCCATTTCTATTCAAAGACATGATATAAAGCACCGGACCAGGCTCACAAAGTTTAGAGCTTATCTCTGAACTTTGTTATTTTTTTTCTCTACTCGTAATTTTCTATTTGAATTTGGGAACAAGTTTTTCCTATATCTCATTCTTGCCAGTTTTTTATTTCTCATATCGAGATAATTTCAAATATTTTTTTTTTAAGTTGATAAAATCATTCAAGAAATGCAATGCCAATGCCATGAACACTGAATTGAGAATAAAATAAGTCATTCACAACGTGCCTATAGTTTTATAACAATACGAAATGAAAACAATAATAACAAATCATCGTGCTCGATATAAGTCATTCACAACGTGCCTATAGCTTTATAACAATACGAAATGAAAACAATAATAACAAATCATCGTGCTCGATATAATTCATAATGAATTTCAATATTAGTGCGAATGCAAATAATTATTAATTCAAGTAATAGTTGAGAATGTTTCGATTCAAAATATCTTAGTCAGTATATATATGACCTTTCAAATATTGAAAATACTCTTAAACGTTGGTATTGTTTACCATTTTTTGTCATTCCTCCTGAAATGAATTATACGCAAATATGATATTATTATGTTATGGAAATATGATATGAAAAGAAATAATTGAGCTCAAGAATAATGAAGTGTATGTAAACTCTCAATGAAGAGATTGTTACTTGGTTTCGAGTGGAAACCGTTTCCGTACAGAATAATCACAGCGTCTCTCGTGGTCCTAGCCAAACCACATCCAGAGAAGTAGCTGTTTGGTTGATATTCTGAAAAGTACGAAGTGTTATAGTTGGAAGTGTGCACTGTAACAGTATATATAGGAGGGAATCCTGGAAGATGTGCCACACTAAGGCATGAAGGATTAACCATACTGAAGATATTTCGTCCTCGAATTGATAGGACATGAAATGATGATTTTATGTGAAATAATGAGCTCGTATATGATGATTATGTATATTTATGAATTATGAAGATGAATATAATGATATTTACCCCCGGGGATTATTTTTCCGAAAATGGAAAATATTTGCGAGTTGTTAGACAAAGAAATGTACATTCTAGTTCTAACAAAATTGTAGGAATGAGCATGCGGTATTTAACAGGAGTATTTTCAATCAGTTCAATAATGTATACGTGATGAAATATCTCAACATTTTTTTTCAATTTTCATATAATAAACTATCTTACTACTTGAATTCATCGAAACATGGTGAATAGGGGAATTAATTATTTTAAATTGAATAAACGCCAATATATTCGCTGAACCGGTTACACCAAAGATGAATAAATAAATCGAATAAAGTTCTGATAATATTTCATATTGAACAAAAAATAATCACAAGGGCCCTTGTGTCAAAATATTGCTCATAAAGTATATGAAAGGACCAATTCTGGGACGTTTCATCAGTTTATTCAAGCTGCCAATAATGAGTTGTCAGATGAATATCCTTTTGAATTTTACGGATTGGACCTGGGATGTCAATAATGATCAATATGTAGGTATGAAATAACATGGTAACAGTTTCGATTATTTATTCATCATATAGGTAATTTTTGTTTAATTGAAATTTCTCAACGAAAAGGCACGTTGGTTTGTTCACATGACTCTAATTATTTTTTAACCATAATTTCAATTTACCTGTTTATATAAATGATTTTCAATTGGCAATATTGGCAATTCACTTTAATCTCGATCTCGAGATATATTACTTATCACAGAAAATGCATTCGAATCCATTGACTCATTGAATGGAATGGGAACCTATCGGGAAATTTTTCATAATTTGGCACACATATATAAATATTTAAGTAGATATGTAGATAACTTTTCTTGTGTCGTCATTTATTCAATCAACTATTTCTTTTTTTTACAATTAAGAAACTATTTGCAATATTTATTTTTTTCTCGAAATGGAAGACGACGTTGAAATTTCCCTAAAATTAATGATAACTTTCTTGCAATACTTATACATTTTAATATTGCTCATTAGTGAAAACAAACTCTTTATTATGATGATGATATAATCATGAACTTGACACTTCGTTCACGTTACTTTGTGTTAGTTAGTATAATATTGTTTATTTTAATCATGCCATGAGAAACTCGAGAAAGCACGTCGATATGTTTTCACAATTAAATGGAATAATAATAATTTTAAGAAATTGAATAGTATAATGATTTTTCCCAATAACATTCATAATTAATAAGTAATAATTAACTCTAGAACTATAGTCTGTAAATTTGGAATCATCAGGAATTGATGGTATACTAAAACAAATTAAATAGGAAATTCATGATATTTTTTGAAAGAGGTAGACAGCGGATCCCAGCATAGGTTAAACATTTATTGAATTATATACACTGTGTCCATAAAGTCACCCCCCCCCTGGTTAACTATTGAACGGATGGGATTTTTTTTTTCAATTTTTTTTTGCTCCAATGGTAGTTTCAGTGCTATATATTGTTCCAAAAAAAAATATGTATCCTCCCAGGCGCCATTTTGAAAGATTTTTTTAAATGGAGTGGGGGGTCGAAAGATACCTCGATTGAAAGGTCTTTCGATTCTCTATACAACCTCAGAATCTCAGACGAAAATATCCATCCAAAACAAAATGGCGGATGATAACGTTTGAAATCTCACACCAGAATTCTTTCGACTAGATGGCTATTGAAGTGCTCGCATGTGATCTTCAAATCTCTATTGGCGTAAAGAAGAGTTCTCTATCCATGAAGATATCAATAGGAAGCCATTTTGAAGAGAATAACATGGTAGTCATGGTAGTCAATTATACCTTTGCTCGATTGTCTTTCCAAATTCTGCAAAATTTTAGAAATATTTATTCAAAATAAAGAACAATGTTTATTCCACGTGACTACCATGTTATTCTTTTCAAAATGGCTTTCTATTGATATCTTCATAGATAGAGAACTCTTCTATACGCCAATAAAGATTTGAAGATCACATGCGAGCACTTTAATAGCCATCCAGTCGAAAGAATTCTGGTGTGAGATTTCAAACGTTATCATCCGCCATTTTGTTTTGGATGAATATTTTTGTCTGAGATTCTGAGGTTGTATAGAGAATCGAAAGACCTTTCAATCGAGGTATCTCTCGACCCCCCACTCCATTTAAAAAAATCTTTCAAAATGGCGCCCAGGCGCCATTTTGGAGGATACTTATTTTTTTTTCGGAACAATATATAGCACTGACTCTACCATTGGAGCAAAAAAAAATTGAAAAAAAAAATCCCATCCGTTCAATAGTTAACCAGGGGGGGGGTGACTTTATGGACACAGTGTATAATAGTTTTCACTTATTGTGCGAAACACTTCAAGTTATTCGTATGATAATATATAGGCTTATGTAAGGACTACTTAGCCCATTGTAAATAGTTATCTACTGGATAAATTCCCTTTTTCACATGTTTCAACGAAACCACACAAAACAATGCACCCACACTGAGCACGGTAAAACAGCACGCATAATCGAATCAGACACCCAGGGGGGCGCAGCCACGCAGTCAAATAGCCAAACATGGACAAACCAAGGACCGTTTGACTATACAGCATGATTCGATGGTAGCTGCTGGGTAGCCCGGGAACGAAGAAGAAGATAGTAGGAATGCTACAAGTTGTCACAAGTTGTGGATAGCTACCTACTAAAAGTTCGACGATGGGAGACCACGGAAGTCATTCCACGAGGTGCCTGATCAGCCTCTGATATGACGGGAATTCGTCACCCATGGACGTCTACTAGCTTCATTGAGACGAATGGACCAAGATGATGTGCCGTCATGACAGCAACTGCCAACAGCCATCATTTCCTATCGTTCAGCTGCTAGAAACCTTGAAGGAATCTTAGAGCCCGAAAAATCTCACCCCTATGCCCAGGACGAGGATACCTTTCGAGCCCAAAAAGGATCCCGCCAAAATTCCCACGATGATGGAAGGATGCCATGACCATCAGTCGTCAGTCGCTACCCCAAGAAGCCAGCAGTTCCCTTCGTTAAGCTGCCTACTACCTCGAATGACAGTCTAGGAAATCTTAAAGCCCAAAAGATTTCATCCCGATGCCCAGGACAAGGATACCTTCGAGCCCAAAAGGATCCTGCCGAAATTCCCATGACGATTGGAGGATGCCAAGCCCAATCGTCATTCCCTACCCCCAAGCTGCCAGGAGTCTCACCGAGAAGAGTCTGATTGAAATGCTTTTGTTGAATAGCCAGTGCCGGACTAAGTAAAGGTGTGAGTGTGCATTGTAGACACTACACTTATTTTGAGTGTGTGAACTGAATTTCGGAGATGTATTGAGTTTTGTCATTTTTGAATCTTAGGTATATGTTCTCCTCGATATTTTTAGTTAGGTGGTAATTTCAAAACTGGGGTCCAGTTTTCTCGGAGAGAGGGGTCATGTCACGAGTAGAACATACGGTATATCAGTAATTTCGAACCATGAGGGTTTTATAAACATAAAGTAAATCAAATCATCCGTTGACATTGAATTATAAAAACTGACCAAGGAACACTCATGAGAAACGTGCATATCCAATAAAATGTTGTATATAAATATTGGATGTGAGGGTTCCGAAGTTAGTCTGGTCTGGGGCTACTCTTGACTTGACAAGAGTTCGTCGTAATGGTCTCTATAATGTGAGTTGTTATTAGGTCTTTATATTCATTGTTGATCATTCATATTTGTCATCACTACCCATAATGTTTCATGCTATAATACATATTGTTATCTTTGAATATAGTCTCGTACTTTCAGCTACCCCTGAACTATTAATGCCTATTTGAATATTACCTCTCGCAAACTATTAAATCAATCAATCAATCAAAATCTCATGTTCTCTTGTTTTTCAATTAGATCATTTTGTTCATTGAAGTTTTCATTATTTTATGTATTGAATATAAAAATGTGTTTCTATATGGGGCATCTGGCCAGGATTTGCGAACGGTCCAGCATGCTAAAACTGGACTGCCTCGGTTTGATCTTCAGATGGGGCGTTCCTGGTAGTGCACACAGATAGGCATGCTAAAACCATCTGTACCCATACAAAAACTAAGTAAAATATATTGATTCATTTTCAACACCAAACAACTCTTTTATTGTGACACTCCACCTATTTATTGTGACAATATAACCAAAACTAAGACAATAGGTTTATCGTTGTCATCTTTTTGGATTTGTTTTCGCGAGATTAACCCATCGAGTTGAGGCTTCGCACCCCTTCGTGGTCACTTTGGAGACCTGCAGAACATTTCTTTCCAAAGACTCGTTCATCCAACGAACAGCGAGACTCTGGAACACATTGCCAAGGGAGGTGTTCCCCGAGGCATAGAACCTCAAGAAATTAAATTCATGAACTCCAATTCCTAAATTATTTTCCTTGGTTCTCACGATGTTCTCTGAACATTACAGGATATCCCTTTTCGTGGGAAAAAGAACATGAAAAAATATTTTCTAATTCATAAGTTCAAGAAGCTTCCGAAAAATGCACCCTCTGCAATGTGTTTTCGTGCATCCCAATTTGGTGACTGCCAGGTTTACCGGTTGTTAGTAGAAATAAAACCTTCGCGGTTTTTCACGTTCCTGATGTCCTACTTTCTTTAAACTCAGTATGGCTCAATCAGATTCTGCATTACTGTTTTTGAACCTGTTCTCTATAAATCTACAAAAGTTATTGGAATTATTGGTGCGCTGACAATCGTCTAGCAGGGAAAGCTGTGTATTTAATTTTTTTCTAGGGTATGATTTAGGAGGTACGAACAAACTTATACAGCTTCTTCCTTCCAAACTGCACATTAGACGCATTTGAAGTTCTAAAAATGACACTGATCTGACAAATTTGTATACAGTGGTTCTCGATCGTGTCCTTTTCAATGAAAATACTTCTATCGAGAAGGACTGCATTGATTAACCTATATACAAATCAGATCAGTGCGTCATTTTTAGAACTTCACATACGTCTAATGGGTGGTTTGGACGGAACAGCCTGTATATTCTTCAATGGAACACCCCATATCCCTTAGTTTCGGTAAATCCATTTTTTTCAATTCCTAATGATGTTAATACTATACAGGGTGATCCACGGTGGATGGCCTATTATAGGAGTATCTGGAGAACGAAAAGACAGAACATCCTGAAAATTGTGTTACCCCGAAAAAAAAAGGTCGCTACTGGATTCAGCGCAAAATTCTCGAACAGTTCGTAACGCGAGATCATTTCTAATATCTTCGTAGATATAGGAGGGCTCCAAAAAGTATGAAGTGTCAAAATTGCCCTGTACCTTATGAACGAAAATAGTTGTGTGGATAATATGATCCAGCCATCTTGAGTTTCTCAAAAAGTAGGAAAAGAACGTAAAAACCGCAAATCTCTTTCTTCAATAACAACCAGGAAACCTGACAGAGTCAATCTTAAATAGGGTGCACTGTACATTCAAAATATCATCCCATCTCTATTCTTCATTTCACGACACCTGTCAGTACCAAAGTTATATGAAGCTGAATATTCAAAAAAATGTATAAAGAAATAACAGCTACGGAGAACTACTATTCGAAATCCATTATTTCAGCAACTAACCAAAATAGTTATTTACCTAACAAGTGCGGAAAGTAGCACTTTTCCGCACACGACGGCAGTTGCACGAACGGGAGTCGGACAGTTCGACCACGGGCCAGGTACCTGTTTTAAGTACACCGATCAGTTGGACCACGACCGCTCTTCGAGCGGATTAAGTTTGTATTCTAAGAATTAAAACAATCACTATTTTCTTAACATATATTAATATTTATTATTGAGGTGAATTATGATCAGACATGATTTTTTCAAAATTATTTTGTGATAAAAGGTCATTTCTTTATTCTGATAACTTGGCTTTAATAAAATCTTTTTTTTTTCTGTGTTGCACTTTTAGTTTTTTGGAGGAACATTTTACGGATATTATTTTAATATTTGTTTCTGCTTGAAAGTTCATTAAAATATTTACAAAATTGAACGAACTTGGGTGAGAACTATAAAAACTAGAATTGAAATGAGAATGAAATGATGCACACGCGTTTGTGGTCCTGTACATACTATCTGTAGTACAAGCCCACATACTTGGGGGAATATTACTTCCTTCATCGATATAAGTTTCCACGATATAATCGCAAAATTTCGATAGACTTGGATTACTGGGCATTATTGAATGAATTTCTTCAGAAAAAAAGAGGAAAAGGTTGATTCAGGCTGAGTTAGGTTAGATTGTTTAGAAGAAGTAGTATTCCTTGCTCGATTCCTTGTTCCCTCGAGCAATTCATCGAAGAATATACTTTTTAGGAAGGATTATTTAGTCCGAGTTGGGTTAGATTGTTTTGAAAAAGTATAGCCTTTTTGCTCTCTCAAGTAATATTCAAAAAAATATTTCCTAGGAAGGAGGTTCATTTAGGCCGAGCAAGGTTAGAATGTTCAGAAAAAGTAGTCTCCTTTCTTATGCAGAAAGGATATTTCCCTTCCTCATATTACGTATCCGGAATTCATCAGGAAGCCATAGAGGAAATGCTATAGCTAGACGCGTGTACTAGACATTGTGGAACTAACGCACATTGTGTTTGGCCACAGTGCATCCTTCGGGTATGGTCGAACTGCAGGGTAGGCTTAACTCGACCTTTTTCAAAAAAGGATTAATTCAGGTACTCGTGGTCCAACTGACCGGTCCCCTAACGCGGAGCGAAGTTCAGGCAAGACGTCAAGGACGGAACATACATTTTCCGCAAGAGTTAGGTACGAAGTTTTTCCCACGAGTGTTTTTGTCATATCATTCATGAAAAAAAAAAGGTCTTTAATAAACATTATTTTATAATGATGCTACCAAATGACACATAAGACATAAATATCCTTATTTCCAACAATACAAAACTCGTGCCATCAAGTAACTTTTCAGCACTAGTGCAGTAATGTAACTTTTCCGCACGATATTTTCATGCACTGAGAAATAATGAGATAGATTACTATCTCATCGATATAATAGGAAACTTATTCGAAGAACATTTGAATAACAATAACTAAAACATTATCGATGATCAATATTATTAAAATTGATGAAAGTGCAATTTGTGTTTGTTGCATGCTGTGATATAGCAGATGCCGCAACATCTTGAAAAACGTCGTTTCTTATTTGAAATTGATTGGTTAGTGTTTGCATCAATTATTTCCGGGAGGAGATATTGAAAGTTTCCTGAGTTGTCCATTTTTAATTCGAATTATATACCTAAACGAAAAAATGACGCTTGAAATGCTTATTTGTTGATTGCCACTACTGTCAGTTTATAGCGACTGTTGTTATGGTTACGTTCCGCCAACAGCTGTCACCACATGTATCCTCGTATTTCCTTCGAAATCGTGCGTAAAAGTACAAATAATGCAGAAAAGTAAAAAAGTACGGGAAAGTACAACTCTCAAAACAAAAAATCATGCGGAAAAGTTACTTTCCCGCATGCTCGAAGGAACAGATTTTTTCGAAAGCATCGCCAATACATAACACTCAGATTGTTTTGAATTTACGAAAGTTTTATAGATTTAAACAAGTTCGAAAAACGACTTCTCATAGCCTTCTAGTATATGTCAGAGCGATTCTCCGATGTGAATATACAATCTCATGTTTTCATCATTTTCTATAGCATCTTGATCCACCAGGATATTCCATACCATTCCGTCCTCTCAACATCCACCTATTCCCATAAGAGTGATACACGTTCAGCTCAAACTTCACTACATCTCTACGCAAACAGGATTTACCGTGCAATACGGATAACAATAATTATTCTGTCCGTCATAAGGACTAAACCAAGACGGATCTCAGCAATACACATCAAGGAAACTTTCCTTGAAAATACCGCACCCCTCATGATATATGCTCGTGATATCCTGAGTAAAGGGCCTCCTCACAAAGGCGCAATTGGCCCTGGGAGGCATCTTTGAGAGAATTAAATTTTATTTCAACAGATTAACTTGCCAAAGTTGTCAAAATTCTAACGGTAGCGACAATATTAAAATGAGCGATAAAGGAGCCAAAGGAAGACACGAATAGGGTTCTGCGAACTCCCGTTCATTGGAAGTTTTCACGTTTTTATAGCCACTTTGGTATTTGTTTTGTTCAGGGGTTTAGAAGTTTTCTGGTTGGAATTTTATGTGGCCGGTCTTATAGGAAACATAAAAATTTATGCAATTCTTTGATGAAACAATCACAAAAAGCAACATCAGTTGCATTCCAACAGTAGGAATTCGAGTACTGATACACTGATAATCACAAAACAGACGATGTCTATGATGATCGAGTGGAGTGTTTGGATTCTTTTTTACTTTTGGTGGTTATAAGTTCATGGAAATACTTCCGTTGGCAGAGAATTTCAAAGCTTTGCAGTTCTATGGAGGAACGAGTTCTGGTAAAGTGTTGTTCGACATATCTCGAAGTTGAAGAAAAAGTCCCAAACCTCTGGAGAAACAATTCTTCATGGTATTCCTCGAAGTTTTAGAATGCGATCAATGGTTTCAATGTATGATATACACATGTTCAGCTATAAAAAAATTCAAAGAGACATACATCACTAGATAGATTCAATTTAAATGTGATGACATTCTCAGATTTTTATTATTTATTATAATGTTTCGACATGGATTGGTATCTTCTTGATTTTCACCCATATGAATACAAGTTTCTACCTCATTATATCTCATTCCGAGGTCAAATCCTTGATATATCATATTTTCATGCTACATCAACCTTTGATCGCCGATCAGAAATGTTGAAGGTTTGTCTGACAAAATTTGACAGAATATACAGAAGTTGTGTTGTATACAGTTCTCCCGCGTTTTTCTAGTGATGGAATATCATGGAATAAAAAAATTGTTAAAAAAATTGAGAACAGTTACTGTTAGTAAAATAAATCTCAATAGTTAAAATGAAAACTATACAATAAGGAATACGCATGATTTTTTGTTTAATCGAAATTATATTCCTTCTTCCTTATAATAACACTGGATATCATTCATTAATCTCAAATGTGCTTGTGACTCTAACAAATTTCATTTAAATGAGGCTAAATATGAAGTCACAGGAAAACGGGTTAGTGGCCATCACTAATATTATGACGTCATAGTATTAGGCCGCACAGCCATAGACTAGCGCGACAGAATGACAAGATTCAGATTGAAAAAAAAAAAAGAAGAAGAAGAAGTAGGAGAAGAAAACAGTTTTAAACGCCAGCTGAAATTTGAAATTTGAAAATGGAAAATGATAATGTTTATACCAAATACTGCCTAGTGCCGCAATGCCTTTCATCAACAAAAGTATCGCCAGGAAAAACATTCCTTTCATTGCCAGTGAGATCGAGTGATGAAAATAAAAAGAAAAGAAAATTATGGTGGCAAGCCATAAGTAGAAATGATTTATCCGAGAAAACCAGAGGATTTGTTTGTGAAGACCATTTCGAAGTGAGTATACGTTAAGTATGTCCTAGTGAAACCCATTATATATCAATGATTATGTTCCTCATGTTATTAGGAGAATATAATATAATATGTGATTTCGTTTTCAGCTTGAAGAAGATATGGAAAACTATATGAGATATAAATTGATAGGTGGTAATATATATTTGAAACAACATGCAAAAAGAAGTCCTGTTTGATCCTTCTTATTGTAGATATTTGCTTATTATTCAGTTATTATTATTCAGAATATATCATAAAATTGAGATAGATTAAAGAAACTACAAGCTCAGATAATCATAACCTCACTTTCTCTTCTCATATTATTTTCAATCATTCGGACATGAACATGCAGCCATGGTATTCTTCTTCTATATTTTCCCATGAATGTTTGACATGACAAATAAAAACGGCCACATCCAGTCGGAAATCATCGCTGCAGTTCGGCTGTTGGTCGGAAAGTTGCAAATATTATGATTTTCAATCAGAAATTATTAAATATTCAGTGCTTAATAATGTTTTTCGGATGTATAATTCGACATTTATACATATGAGTAATGGAACAAAAATATATTCCAGTGTAAAATTTTCACACGCGTATACCCTATTATTAACTGAAACAAGCCCAAATTCTTCATGGGGAATTACATTATTTTTTGATATATGACAAATTGATATATGTACATTATTCAGGACTTGGAAATGAATTCTGACTTGAGAGACCTCATCAATAATCTGCGATTGAAGGTCTATAAGAATATCAAGGTTCCATCGTCCAAATGTGAACCCCTTGATTGGGTGAAAGGATTGAAAAGGAATATTCTCTGATGATTAATGAACATAAAAGAATTCTCTTTTCCACAAACGTCAAAAAATGACAAGGTTCGCGCATTGATAACAAATTGCGAAGTGACACTTTTTTTCAGTTTCCTACGTCACCATGATACCTAGCACAAAACAATGCGTGAAGTAAAACAGTGCGCGAAGTACCTACTTCGCGCATTGTTATATAAAATATATGTGAGATATTTATATTTCAACTTTATGGTCCTCAATCAAGCAAACATCCACGGAATCATTTATTTCTGAATGTTCAACAATAACTTTGTTTTATCTCTTAGAGCTCACGAAAAGAAATTTCATCTCGATTATTTTTTCAACTCGGCTACGCCTCGTGGAAAAAATCAGATCTCGATCACCAAAGTAGCATTTCGCGCTCTAGATACAAAAATAACTATTTTCTTTGTTTTTGGATGTATGATAAATTGATATTCGTCATACAGGACGTGGAAAGAAGTTCTGAATTGAGAAAACCTTATCACGAATCTGCGATTGAGGTCTATAAAAAAAACAATTTTCCATCGTTCAAGTTTGAACCTCTTGATTGGGTGAAAGTATTGAAGGGTACATATATTTCGTCGGAACGTATTATAACAGAACTGTATTTCATTAGAATATACTCTGTCATAATGGTATTTCCAAGGAATAGTATTTCATAGGATCAGAAATTCATCGCGAAATAAATCAGCATAACGTAATATATCATGTAGTTAAATGAAGAAATGTACTTCGAAAAAACGTGAAACATCATACCGTAAATCTTAGAGATGGTAATTTATCAAAACCGTATTTCATAGCGACAGTAAAACAACAGAATTGTATTTTGTCGAGACGATATCGCACAGGAACTGTACTCGTGCATAATTGTATTCCATAGAAAAACCTGAATATCAAAAGAATGAATGAAATTCTGCAATTTTCAATTCAGAGTCTTATTAACCATCAAATGTTTATGCCGTACACCAATTTTCGGAGATTTATTGTGGAGGATTTGAAGTTATGAAAAAAAATCGTCTTTGAGGTGTCCTATTCTAACGGGCGTAACTCCCTTAGGAAGCGTTTTCGGGCCCTTATCAATAGTAACTTTTTGCCTCATTTTCATGCGAAGAATAGGCCCCTGGAAGGATGCGGCTTACTTTCAAACCACCCTGCACATATATCAATTTTTTCATGTTCATAATTTATCTCCCTGCCGATTGATCGACGGATGTCAATTGGCAGAGCGTTGGGCATGTAACCCAGAGGTTGTGAGTTCGACTCTCATACGGGGCGGTGGAGTTTTTTCATTTTCCATTGTCACTCGAAATTAGGGCTTTCCATCTTTATCATTATATGTATCTTTTCGGTTGAGTAACCGACCAAAATTATGATTTGACTACTACATAATTTATCTGACAATATTCCTTTCCGAGGAATTACATTGTTCGACCGTCACAATGTGTCCAAATTGTTTTCAAACCCATAACATCCAACCAATAATCCCTCATCCCTTGCCCAGCGTCATTGCCTTCGTAACATCCCACACCTGATGACGGCGTGAATTTCCAAGCCGCGTCTTCGACCATCCACTAAATTTAATCAAGCGAGCCGGGAGCTTCTTGCCCGGCCGTCTTCGATATAATAAAAGGACCTTAGCGACTACGTAAAGGGTTACTTAAGATGAACAGGGAGCGTAAAAACGGGCGCGGGGTGGGTTATTTACGCTCTCATCAGTTTACATAAGGAGGAAGTCTATTCCGGGATATTTGATTCGTGAATCGTGGTATTCTTATAATGAAAGAATAGGAAATTAACCGAACAGAGTGAGAAAAATAACACCAATTCACACAAGCTAACACCATTGGGTGTCCCCTGAGGTCCTGATTATTTCAGTGAGAATTAACACTGAAATTTGTTACACCATCATAGGGTGTCATTCGTTTTTACATACAGTCAAGAACTACACTAGAATAGGTACCTACCCAGTGCTAATTTGATCGGTTCGTGATATTCAACACCATAGTGCTGTTCTATATAATCATTTGGTGATTATTTTGACACTTTATCTGTTGCGGTTTTGCTTTTACTGATAATATCACGATATGCGAATGTTTGCCGGATATTTTTCTGTTGTGAAAACACACTTATTGAGTGTTATCACGCTGAAAAGCGGTGCTTTCTTGTCTGCATCTGAGTGATGTTGTATAACACTACTCTTATATAGTAACATTTGTATTCAGTGTATGGAATAATCCATTGCAGTGAGAGTTGAGACATTACAAAATATCTCTGAGCTGATAATTGAAGGCTGTCGAGAGACGAGCGTTGAAGGAGCGCTAGTGTCGCGATCTATCAAGATAAATACTCATTATTTTTGGTGCAAAAAATGTATAGTTTGATATCCAATTTCATGTTTCAATCTGGTTTGGTATGAGTATAATATATCATATATAATTGATGAATCAACTTAAAATCTCGTGCATTATTTTCACGAAATTATCCGTTCTTATTGTCATCTATCAATCTGGATACTAGGATTTGTGGATGATGATATACGTACACAATTTTCATCCATTCTTCAATGAGTTTAGTTTTCTCAGGGGATAATTTCAACATCAGCTTTATTCATCCACATGGTAGAATGCAAGACGATGAGAGAATTATATTAGCTCCAAATCTCATGATTTATACACGGTTTTGATTTATTCGTGAATGGTCAGGGTTTAACTAGGTGTTAATTCCATATAAATAGGTATTTTTTAAGTTAGCTTGGATAATACCACTATCGAAAGTAACCACTTTCTATCCTTTTGGTGTTTCTTTTGAATGGATATTGATTTCAGAACCCCTCGAAATTACCACATCCGTGTGATTTTTCACTATGAAGGTGTGAATTGACACCACTGTACACGATATTATCAAATTTTCAATAATGTTGAAATAATATTGCTAATCAACTGTTGATTCAATAGGAGTTATTTCTGAAAGCCATTCAATTGAAATAACACTAGAAAATGTTTCACTTCATTCATTCATTTCGCTAGATAATTTGCAATATCTTCTCCTCGTTTCTATAAATTGAAAATATTAAAGTTATTTCAATATTATTATTTCAACACACAGTTTTCTGCTGATCTTATTACACCGATATGATATTATAACGTTGTTTGCTTAGTCCCTAAAAAGGGGGCACTGAAAACAATGGTTATTCATGTGAATAATGAAACCCAGGGGGTGGGTGTAAAAGTACAATATTTCTTTATTGTTGGTTGAGGTTGCTTCACTTCATATGGTGGTAGGTTAGGTTAGGTTAGGTTCCATGTGAGTGGGGCGAACACCTCCCCTCCACTGCGACCCCAGATGGGTCTATTGGTGGTAAATGGTGGTTTATTCTGAGAAATTCAAGCAGTGATTTATGAGAAGCGAGTGCTGACTATTACAGATGAAACCATGATAACACAATACAGATTGCAAGTTGCATTGGAAACTTACCCAGCTTTCCCTCTGGTATCAATACCAGAAGTGTACAGGTCGATCGCTAGATATGCTATACCTAAACTATGCTAATACTTGGTAAGGTCAATGCATCATAACCTGAATTAGTGCAACTAAAAGAAGGACTAGATACAGCTTACTTTGAAGGATTTTTATAGGTGACAGTGGCAGCTTGAAGCAGGAATGCCCCACAGCAAATAAGACAGGTAAGTGAGGGATAAGCAGTCTGGCCTGCTCAAGTCAGCTTCTGATCCACAGGTCGAATCGTTGTTGGCTACCCTCTGTTTCAAAACTACAATTGACATGCTAGGCAGGAGGTATATGCAAGCTGATGTACCAGGGTATTATGCAGAAAACAAAAGCAAAGCAGGCAATTATATAAGCATCTGTGATTATAGCAGCAAGTACACTTATTGACTAGTAGAAATGGTTTTTGGCCCTGCAAGTAATGATGCTACTATGTAGAAATTTGTAGAATAAGCTGCAGAAATGCTTGATTCAACCCATACCTTGTTCTCAGGTGGCCAGATGTATCAACTACGGCGAGTTGTGAAAATGATATCTGATAATCAAATTCTGACTAGGAATTTTATCCCTTGGCAGGTAGTAGGCAGTGGACCGTCCCTTGATTACTTATATTTCCTAGTGAGTTTTGATTATACAATTTGAATCCGCAATAATGCGATGGCACGTTTCAATACCTTCATAGGTTATCAGAAAGAGCCCTGTCAAATATCACTATTTTGGCGGTACTTTCCCAGAATCCCGCCAAATTGACCCACTTGTCAGGTTATACAGTTGTAGGTTATTAGGTTGAGTAAGAAGTTATCTGATTTTTAGGTTGAGGACTAACTAGATATTCCAGATGGAGCAGAAGAAAAAGATGAAAAAACCCAGAGTCCAGACTAGTGATAACCTTCAACTAATATATTAAGGTTAATGGTGGATGAATGTTATTATTTTTCCACTACTTGATTTTTCTACAAGGTAGGATCATTATATTGCAAATGTTGTTGATAATTCAACAATATATATGTATTTCACAGATTTGGACCAGAGGAAGCCCACAGTAGAGATCGGACCGAGGATATCGAAGTTGATGTCATGGGTAAGTAAAAATAGGAAAATGATTCCCTTTTATTAATTGTTTCTCATTATTTTTCAGGTATGCTGGATCTATGCAGAACTCGATGGAAGATGGAATATCGAGCATGATAACTAAATGATCTGAATAGCGATTGAATGAAGGATTTTAGATAACTCTGCGCACATACTCACATTATATCAAAGTGGAACCGTAACAATATCTCAATGTTGAGTTTTCCATTATGGAATTGTTGGAAACAGTGTTGATAAACTGCAATATTTTGTGTTCGATACGTGGGTATTGACCGTTACCACCGATACATCAGATTGGGGTGGAAAGCAATCGATTTAAGGTAACACTCAAGACAAAAACATAACCTAACCTAATTCAACTGCATGTGAAGCAATATACCCACCATATAGGTCGCGTGCACGATGACCGACCCTGGAGGCAAAATATTGAAACACAACCTCATTCTTCTGTAAATTATTGAAACACAACCTCACTTTTTCATTTGTTTACAGAGGAATCAAAAGGTTGAAATAGTTTTTCACAATATTTTGGTATACGAATCGTGTTTCTTGCGTTATTCATTAATTCAAGCATGCCTTCGCATTGTGCTGTTGTACAATGCACAAAAAATGCAGCAAGAGACTAGGGAATACGATTTTTCAGGTAAATAGTTATCTCACATAGTAATCATTATGAAATGTTATCATTCCTTATTAAAATTCCTTCTGCCTCCTGCCACTTCTGCAATACAAGCTAATGCTGCTAATAGATTGAAAATGTTTACAACACACACGATCGTCAGCATGTCAGACCAGTCCTCCGGATTGATTGCATGAATCCAATCTTCTTGCATTATTCAAGAAATTTCAGGTATATTTCTATTAGCTCCTATTGCAGAAGGAATTCCGATGAGAAATCAGAGAAATAACCAAATTTAAGAAATGAAAACTATATATGAGTGACTATAGTAGGTACTTACTTTTTGATCATAATGTACCATCCGGATTGCTTCATCTTCCGCTGCAGTTTTTGTGCATTTTACAACAGCACAATGTGATGGCATGAGCGAATTGATGAATAGCGAAAAAATACGATCCATATGCCAAAATAATTGTGGAAAACTATTTCGATCACTTGTGAACAAATAAGAAAAGTGACGTTGTGTTTCAATGTTTTGCCTCCAGCGTCGGTCATCTGACAGTTCTTGCACGCAACCCATGGGCTATAGTTCCTAAAGCTACGTCAACGCCTGAAAGAAGTGTCAGATGAATGACATTTTCGATATACGTCAGTGCATTATCTGCCAAAAAGATGTTCATGGGGAATGTGTAGATTTAATAACTAAGGAAACTTTAAACATTTCATTGTGTTTATTTTGCGAATAATACTAAAAAATAATCATTCTCGTTGTATCTATATGTATATTTCTTAGGTATTGTATTTAGTTTATTTTGAAGAGTTCTCCACAAGTATTACATTTTTTTTAATGATTTTTGTCTTTTGTATGCATGGCAATATGACTTTCTATACTATTTTTTCGAATTGGATGAAATATATTACAAAGCAATGTTTCATGCAAAATTATTTTTTTTAGGTTCTGTATATGTTAAACTTCATCATGAAGTGTCTGCCGTAACTCGTAATTCTCTTTTTTTTTTTCCAACAAAAATCGCCTAAGGTGGGCATATTGTATTCACTTACCTGACGTGTAGTATGATGACAATTCAGATGATTTACCACATAATGTCACTTCAAAACTGTTTTTATCAGAGAAGCTGGAAGGAAAATCCAATCGTTTGTCAGTGACACTATGTTTTGAAAAATATTCGAAGAAAAGAAATATACATACAGTGTGACCCACTTCTAATGGAACCACCCCTGTATCTTACGTAATCGTTGGGTAAGGATCCTGAAATTTGTTGGAGCGAGAGATATACCAAAAATGCATTCTATGACCAAGTGGGGTCATCTTCAGTATATACACTGCTCGCCAACAGCCATGAAACTACCCCATTTTTAGGAAAATGATATTAGGAGTCAAAATAGGTCGAAAATCACTTCCGATTTGGAAACAGGACGCGCAATTTACTAACTATTCAAATTTTTCCTGAAAAATTTTCAATTCGGAAAAATGAAATTTTGTCGCATTTTTTATGGAAGCACCCCCGTATCTCACGTAATTGACTTTATCTTTGGACTTTCTCTTCCTCTGGCAAATTTCAGAACCCTACCTCAATAATTACGTGAGATACGGGAGTGCTTCCATAAAAAATGCGACAAAATTTCATTTTTCCGAACTGAAAATTTTCCAGGAAAAATGGCATCTTTGACAGTGGTGTTTGGTGGAAGATTAGAGTTTATCAGAGTAGCGCTGGTGCGTCTGTTTACAATGACCCTCAAGAAGGGGGTAGCTTTCCTATACGCGAACACAAGCCACTGTTTGGATTTATGTCGATGTGAAAGCTGATAGCCGTTTCCGAGGAAGTATGCCGGCGTTCGAGGATTACGAGGTGGCTTTCTGATGGGTTGTCGCGGTCTCGAAAATTGACAATACATTGACTTTATACTCGGATATCAGGAATGGGCGAGTATAGACTGATAATGAATTATTGGCATTCGATTTTTTATTATGTTCTGGTTTCCACGAAAAGAGATATCCTGTTATGTTCAGAAAACATCGTGAGAACCAAGGGAAATAAGGTAGGAATTGGTGTTCTTGTTGAATTTCTGGAGGCTATATGTCTCGGGGAACACCTCCCTTGACAATGTGTTCCAGAGCCTCGCTGTTTGTTGGATGAACGAGTCTCTGGAAAGAGATGTTCTGCAGGTCTCCGAAGTGACCACGAAGGGATGCGAAGCCTCAACTCGACGGGTTAATCTCGCGGGGACTGCCAAGGGAGGAACAATTGTTTATATTCCAGAAGAGCATCGTCCATGAAAATATCTATGAAATAGATGCATATCGACAACTTTTCTACATCAGTGTTCCAGAGAAGTGAGTGAGTTTGTGAGCGAGGCATCACCGACGAGACGTATTCTCCTTTTTTGGACAGAATCCAACAGTTTCAGGGTATGTTTGGGTGCTGCACTCCAAATATAGGAACAGTATTCAAGGACAGGTCGGATCTGTGCCTTATAGATCATAAGCAGCTGACTGGAAGTGAAATAGACGCCCTGGCTCGAAACAGAAAACCAAGTTTTCGGGATGCAATTTTAGCAATTGATTTCACGTGATTTTCCCAAGGAAAGTTTTTGATGATAGTAATACCAAGCATCGAAATGGATGTCTTCGAAGGAATTTCATCTCCTGAAAAGCTTATGGTGGGCACAGTGAGATCGGCTTTTCTGGAGGAAAGGCATGCTTTTGTTTTTTTGCATTGAATTTTACCAAGTTATTGGATCCCCACTCAAGAATTGTTGCCAAGAAGTCCATATTTATGTTGTCAACATTTCTCCCTCGTTCGTTTCTGATTTGCCTGGCTGGAATTGGAGCTCTGGAAGACATGGATATGGGTATGATTTCTGTGGTGAGGCGGCGACACCAAACATGTTGTTATGGATAATTTCCCAAGATAACGATGACAGTTTTCGATTTCAATATTTATTTTTCATAAAATCAGCACTGAGGATATTTTTACGCCTGCGGAAGGATAAGAAGGTTTATCTGGTAACAAAAGAGGCGTATTATCGAGTAGGGATCGATATAATGTGACATATATAACCACGAGGGAGTTTATACCAACATTATACATCTTCCGTATACTGCGCTTTATTTCCTGGTCACCATTCTCCGAAGCGATAATGAGCTGCATATCATACATACTCGGCAATCTGTTGTATTTTTGGATGCGTGGTTACCAGGTGCGTGGTAGCTCTCCACCAAGTACTCGAAAACGCGAAAAACTCAAAATCCAATGAAAAATATGATATCCAAACCGTATCACGTCCAATTTGTATTCTCAGGAAAGAAATAATGATTAATCTAGCGAATAAATATAAATATAAATAATAAGTTGGATTGAGTTAAACATAGATAGAAGAAATATAACAAGTTATATTGAAAACAATCGAATGTTTGAAATTCATATCTGTGTTATTGATGATCGTAGGGAAAATAGCATACATAACTCGTTGGAGAGTGGATTTAATGCACTCGTTACATTTCCGCTACGCGGCGGCGTGCTAAATATCACTTGTGCGAAATATATCACTTTCCACAATTGTTATGCAATAACGTTCATAATAAAAAGGACCTTAGTCGAAAACCCTGAAGTATCTAAAGCTAAATCTGCCTGAAGCAAAACTGTCACTATATTCGGACATGAAAATGATTCAAGATCAGATAAAATATCAGTACAGTTTCGTGAAAGCAAACTGATATAGTTTCACGAAAGTTCATGTATGAATGAGTTACGAAAGACTGCGTATCCTGATCGACCAATCATATATTTGAGGAATACAATGATATGAAATAAGATATATACGAAGCATTATTCGAGGATCGAAAATAGCCCTACTCACTATATGCTATCATAGGAAAAACTGCCCTTCGAATGTTATTTGCTAACAAGGTCGTGGAAAACAAATAATTCCAACCGGTTTTTCCATGGAATCATCAATGTTTTATCACCTTCTGTCCATCATTCCCAGAGGACAATGACAAATTACATAAAACAATAACGAATATATATCCAATGTTTACCAAACATCACGTACCAGGGGTGGATAGGTATGAAATGATAACGTGTCGAAAATTTTTATCACCGCCAGATATCATTAATAACTTTGACATTACTCTCCATCACTGGATCAAAGGGACATACATCAAGGGGGATTTCGGCAGACAGATGTAGGAGAAATATAGGAAAGTGTATATGGTCTGATAGGAGAAAATTGATCCTTTTTCATATAATTATTGTCACCAAAACCAATACGAGGGAAAATATGTTTTTACGAAGTGAACAATTTGGGTGTACTTTCAATATAGGTACTGG
Organism: Phaedon cochleariae; assembly: GCA_918026855.4. Taxonomy (NCBI): domain Eukaryota; kingdom Metazoa; phylum Arthropoda; class Insecta; order Coleoptera; family Chrysomelidae; genus Phaedon; species Phaedon cochleariae. The sequence goes on from OU896717.1 coordinate 29,188,455, forward strand.
ATTTCAGAGCCAACTCCAATTGAATCAGCACTTCAAAAGTGAAGTTTCAATGGACATGGGACTGAAAAAAAGAGAGTGGGGGGCGGATAGGACAATATGTTGAAAACATCTTAGTTACGACTATAACCTCAAATTATATTTGTTTGTGATAGCAATGGTTTCAATTCGATTTTCAAATAATTAACGGTTATGATAAACATCCTAGAAGTGCAATTCTAGCCCTAGCTACCCCCCTCCTCTTTTTGTGCCCATGTCAAGATGTGTGATGATTGGAGTTTTTTGAAAAGCCCTTTCTCGAAACAATGAATAACAGAAGATTGTTTTATTAGGATCAAAAGTGACACTTTGTTTGACAAGCGAATTTTGCATTTGCGAGGCGGAGCGTTTAGCCAGTGCTATAGCTATAGGAACAAGACGTGGAAAATGTTAAGTTAGTGAGCATATCAACAATGATAATAGTGATTATTTATTCCTCTCCATACTACACTGTGTTTGACTTGATAATCAAATGAAGCTAAACAATATCGTTGTTTGAGACAAAAAACTATTACTTGCCGTGAATATTCAAAAACAAGTTATTCTTCCCGAGAATAACGAATGAAATACAGATCAAGCAAGTTTTTGAATCTTGAAGGCTTCCCTGATCATAACAAAAATACTCAACTGAGATGTTTATAATTCCAATACTAAACTATGGTAAGGTGTATTTATATCTCCAGAATGGGTATGAAATGCCAAATCTGCTGAAATCGGAAACAAATCAGGTATGCGTCTCAACCAAAATAACCAGCCGTCACAATGTTGTTTATTCTTGATGACGTCCAGTATATCCTTTTAAGTTCCTAGGAGCTAAAGTTCAACTAAAGCTCCTATGAACTAAAATTCAACTTTAGCTCCTAGGAACTGAATATATTGCCTAGCAACATACCCATTTTTGTGTCAGTAATAGAAACGTCAATTTAAGAGCTAATTTTAGTATCAAAATGGACGACTTTTGTGTAGGTTGCAGAAAAACAAATATTTTGCTAGATGGCGACATTAACGCATTTCGATTCTCGTCTCTTGACATCTTCCACTCATTAGATTTTCAGTAAATGCCAATTTTTTCGCATACCCAGTTCCTATCCTGCTCACCCTCATGTCGACGATTACTTAGATCGTAGCATTGCCAGGTGAATGTCGTTCTAGATGACAACCTAGTTAGGTAGTTAGTAGGCAAGAGCTTGTACCTCCTCGCCTACTAGGTCGCCTACTATAGGTTCTCATTCAGATCGACAATGGCCAGGTTATTAGAAAACATTTTGATAACATATGATTCTCATCACAACCAATTCTAATACGTTGCTCGAATCTCGTGATCTAACAATTTTCACCTTCCTTGGATTCTTATAATGCTCAATACTCATGATGGCAAATACTCACGATGACTTATTTTCACCATACATAACTTCCGCAGGTTTACACTATGCCAACATTCTATAGATTCACACCATACCCAATTCTTACCCTTTTCAAAGACTCTCATCATAACCATTTCTTGAAATGCCCAGTTCCTACCATGTTGCATATTATCACTATGCCCACTCCTTCCGGATTCTCACAAATTCAATCATGCCGACCTTTTTCGGATGTTCATTATTTTGACAATCAGAATATTTTTGAGATGTTGAGAATTGGGCATCGTTACAATTGGGTATGATGAGAAGGGTGAAGGGAAAAAACTAGGAATGTCACAATAACTTTGTTTTGAGATAATCGCATTTTACGAATTAAACACCGGATTACTTCCAAACTATTAATGTTAAAATAATGGCATAATTCGATATATGAAGTAAAAGTATATTCTCATATATTTTATGAAAATTGAAACAAACAACTGTATTCGTTATGCAGAAGAAAATGATAAATTCTCACAAGAACATATTAATTTGGAAAAAAACGAGGAATGTCATACACATTCTGGAGGAAATAACAAGTTACCCAATGTTATCATTGATGAGGTAATTCTGTGGAGTAGATCTGTGCTTCAGGTCCACAAAATCTCTTTAGAGTCAGAGTATTTTTTTCATTACATCAGTCATTCTACCTGTTTTCTTTCGTTTTTTTGTTATATTTTTGTTTATATCAGCACACAAATCACTATCAGAAGACATGTTCCTTAAACTGTGACATGACGTAAGATGACACGTACTATACCGGGTGGCTACGGAAGTATTGCCTACGGAATATCTCAGATATTGTATAAAGTAGGTTTGTGAAATTTGAAGCGTCGATATAATGACATGAGAGCTAGAATTTGAGCATATTGACATGTCGAAGTTAACTTCCGGTCTGACCGAGAGTAACATCAACTTTCTTATTTTGAATGCAAACCCTATTTGTTTTCTTTTCGCTTTATTCAGCATTCAATTCTCTTTTTAATAACATATCACAAGTTGGTATCTAACCAGAACCTAGATCAGAAAATAATTATTATTGAAATTCACCGAGTAGGCCGTGGAAGCAAAATGAAAGCCAAAAAATGACTTTCTATTATATCATTAGAAAGGAATGGTTATGCTGAATAGTACAGGCAAGAAAAAGTTGTATGTTCCTATTTTAGTTATGGACCTACAGAGTATTGTTTTTTCCCCAATTTTTCCAATATTTTTTTTGGCGGCTTTTTATAACGCCGACGAATGAAAATAAAATATCACAGTAGTAGCAACTGTTATCAAGTGACGTATGGTTTCCATAGCCAACTTTTCAATTATTGGCTTTCATTTTGCTTCCACGGCCTACTCGGTGAATTTCAAAAATAATTTTTTTCTGATCTAGTTTCTGGTTAGATACCAACTTGTGATATGTCATTAGAAAGGGAATTGAATGCTGCATAAATTGAAAAGAAAAAAAAATTGGGTTTTCATTCAAAATAAGAAAGTTGATGTTACTTCCGGTCAGACCGGAAGTTAACTTCGACATGTCAATATGCTCAAATTCTAGCTCTCATGTCATTATATCAACGCTTCAAATTTCACAAACCTACTTCATACAATAACTGAGATATTCCGTAGGCAATACTTCCGTAGCCACCCGGTATATTGATGCATCACGTTAATTCCGAAGACAAAGAATTCTTGATTACTTCTGATCCGGACGTGACTGACGATTACATAGCAAAGACTGATTTAAATTGCGAAGAATTCGGGTTGTGTGTACCTGCTGATATTGACTCTCCTAGTTCTTTTAAATTTCCGGGCGGACATTCCCTGTTTTTAACCGTTCTACGATATTTCAAGGCATGTTAACTGATAGACTATACGAGTTTTCAGCAGACTTATGGGTAGCGAATATCGAGAACGAATCTGTCTTCGTAAAGCAATGCATATCTCAATTTCTGTAAAAATATGACATTCCTTGTTTTTTCCCTTCACCCTTCTATGAAAAGTGGATGACGTGAGATTTCGCGAAAGGTGGGCATGGTAAAAATGTTATTTTCTATCAAATGGGTTTGTTAAAAATCTATGGAGAAAATCCTCTACATTACTTCAGTAAACGAACAGAAATAGGGGAAAACATTGTGTAGTCGCAAATTCTTGGAAAGTAGTAGGGAGAAATGCCATGAACAACCAACGATAAAATAAGGTATAAAAAATTGAACAACACGAAATTGTCTATTCATATCTCGTCTACAGTGAATTGTTCTGTAGAATTTTTTGCCAATGGAAGTATTCCCAAGAACTCATAACCTCCAAAAATTCGAATAAAAATCTAACACCTATATAGGAATTTTCATTCGGGCGCTCCAAGAGATAAAAAATACAGGGGATGAAAGCATTGAGAAGTTTCAAAAATAGAATTTTATGGTTTAAAATTCACGTTCAATGTCTCACATCATGAAATTAGTGTTAATCGTGACTTGTAAAAAAAAAATACTTTATTGCTTGAGGCGTTGCTCTCATATTGTCTATGGAGAACGCCTCTGAGGGGATATAATGCCGACTTGATTTTTGTTTGGCTAGGCTACGCTTAGTCGGCGGTCTTAGGACTGCTGACTGAAGACTGCCTTGCACTGATGAGAGTCAAAGAGCACGAAACCGTTCTGAAGGTGTCTAGCGTGGCCTGGCTAAATCGAAATTGATAGGCATCAGGGCAAGAATCACTTGTATCAGTATTGGTTCATACCGAGTCTATACATAGATTTCGGAAGGATATAATTCGATGTTCTGCGTGGCATTAGCAAAGAAAGAAGTTCTTTTTCTACCAAAATCTAACATTTTTTTTTATTTTATGAACATTGGGTGGAAATAACTTTGAGCTCTTTGTATTTATTTAGGTTAACTTCTCATTTACATCACTCATTCTTTTTAATTTGACACGAAATCTTTCAAATGAAAAAGATGTAACAAATTGGAAAAAATATCGATGATATTTGAAAGATTCGTGGTATTATCTTCGAATATTTTCGAATGAGATTGTTTTAAATGCAAAACATGCATTCCCAATGAAGGGATTGGAACTTATATCCCAGCTTAGTGACTACACCTTCTTCGATTATGAATCAGAAAAGTGTTCTGTATTTGTAATTCAGATTCCGAAATTTTCATTGGGATTAGTGAATATTCGGGTCAATCAACTGTAATTCAGAAATAGTCAATAGTTGTGAATCATAAATCATCCCTGTGATGGGCGAGAGGATTCATAATGAATTATTGGTATTCAATTACGCCACTGTGTCGTTAGGAACCTAAATTGATTTTTTCAACACTTCTCATTTTTTCTTATGTGAATAATGAGTTTATGCGTTGTTCAAAATTGTTAAATTCCAGAGCTCATTTCAAACGTACTGTCATGGGCGCCATTTGGCGATACGTCGAATAAATAGTGACGTCAGTTTTCATGCTGTTTCGTGATTGGTCAGATAATCTTCTATCACCACTCATGAAGCAAGGTTGTCAAGTAACCAATTATAATCAAGTAATCAAAACGATGTTAGAGTCTTGTCGTTGAAGAACACATAATATAGGAGGAACCTATTATATTATAATTCATTCCTAACTTCCTCAAGCAATCAGCATGTTCAAATATTTCCTATTCTCCATAACAAAATATCATGTGAATGTTGGAGACTTGGCAACATTGTGCTCAATGCTGGGAACTGACAAGACCTAGCCCACAAGTCGTGCGCTGTGTTGACACATTCACCAATTCAAATGTCCTCTAGTGTGTATAAATTTAATAATCAGTCACACAAATCAATTGAGAGCAATAAGCCACAAATCATAGGGAAATATTTTGAGAAAGTTTAATTCTTATTGCTATTCAGGATTGATACTAATAACCAATTGGAAATTCATGAATTATTGAATAACTATCATTTCTGAAGTTCCCGATCGTATTTCAACACATGGCAATTGTGCTATGGTCTGCTCCAACTTTCCCCTTCGTGACGTCAGTTTTTACTGGCGGTAAATTTCTATCTGTTTGAAATCTATCGTGGCATTATCGATGAATTTAGCACCTTAACATCGACCGAAGAATTCCGAAAGATTATGAAATTGCAAGGTGTTTGTGGAATGAAGAAGAAGAAAATCAATCCGCTCTCCTATTAGAAAAACTTAAGGACTCGAATTTATAGTGAACATCAACATTGAATCAAATATTCATCGACCAACGGGTATAAAGCTAAATCAACATGATGAATGTTGTAGGATTGAGCAGCCCTAGCACAATCACGTCCAACAATGTTTGTATCTTCAACATCAATAAACTGCTCAAGTAATACAAATTGTTGCTCTGCATTACCCAAACCTACAACTCGTAAAATTCGATGATTCACTTACGTGGGACTAGATTGATCAATGGTATTGATTCAATTTGGTTCAACGTTGAGGAGTATGAACGCTAACGAAGAATAATCTAGGAGGATACATATTGGTTGTTTTTGATTCCTGAATTACAGTTAACACTTCCTGAATCACAAGTGATGCTTTTTGAACAATTAACTGAATTGAATAACAAGTTATACTTCTCAAATAACTGTTCACGAATCTGAATTAGTTTTTGTTCGAAATCATCGAATAATCATACTTCGTATGGAAACTTTCACCAAGACATGGGTTCCAGCCCACTAAGCAAAGTAATATCTCCACAATATTGCAGCAGTATTCCAATGTTATGTGTAATGTTACATCAGATATTGTCGCTATCTTACTGCAAGGTCGCAGCAACTACTGAAACGGACGTTCAGCAATATTATGAATGTAATGTTCGCGAATGAATCATTCCAGCAAAGTTATTGTATAACATTGTGTACGAGGTACAGTAAGATTTCATATTCAATGAACGAATGTAATCTTATTGTTATATTTCATTAAGGTTACTGGCAACATGAGATAAAGAGTATAGGAAAATTACATATTTTATATTATAAATTATACATAGAAACAATTTTCTAATAATCGGATAATCGTGTCGACTATTTTATAATTTGAAAGTAGATTGAGAAAATCTCTAAATATTTTCGATATAACGGTACTACGGCTTATATGCACTGCACTGCATGAGAACCTGGAACAAAGGAAATAATGATAAAATAAAATAGTCAGGAATCTGTTAGTTGAGTTAGTTCATCTACCGGTTGAACTTGAGAGTTGAGGATTGTATACTTGATTCTGGAAATATTCATTTTCCAAGGTATGCTGAGAGTATCCTTGTAATAGGACAGATACACTGAAGATAAAATGAATATTTCTCAGCATCTAGAGAATATTATGAATAACGATATTTGAGGTTGTTTTAGAATGAATTGTGAGTGCGAGCTCAAAGTTTTTTCTACAACAGCTTAGTGTAGTGAAATGAGAAATAAGATTTGATGATTTGAGCAATGATTCCACTATCACCATGAGATTTAACAAAACCTCAATGTCCCTAAGTGTTTCAGTAATGAAAATGGATTGATTTCATATAATTTGTAATGTTTAATAGAGTTCCTGATGAAGAGCCGATAAAGACCAAAAAGCTCAAACAGAAACAATAAAAGAGTAGGTACACTTTGATTCACTTTGAATGCACACTCAAAGGAATTCACAAGGTTGTCCTATAACTTTCAGTAGGTATAGGAATAATTATAATCGTTCTATGTTATCAATTGTCGATCGAACGATCCGCTTAGATCATTGAACGATGTATGAATATGTAAAATGTATACCTAACCTAGAATAACTGTTGACTTACCTAACCATCAACTTCTAACTGCGATTCAAAACCTTCCCAACTGCCTAATATCACATAACGCCAGATCACCACTATACCTCACTTCATGTTCCAATAAACTGTATCATTTATTGGTATTATTTGCCATTTGGACGTGTACAACAACAAAATACCTGTTACCGAAGCCAAACACCAAAAAATATGGCGACTGAGATACTGGCGTTTGTCGAATGCAAGTTTGCGACTGCGCGTAGGCATTTCATGAAATGGCGTCTCTCGATCGATACCCAATGTAGCATTTGGTATATTTCAGCTATATTACATTTTTTAATCAAATAAGTGTTGCATCCCATAAGTTGTAGCAATATTGTTTGTAGTTAGCTTATGTTATTCACAAACTCAATGAAGTATCAATGTTAATGCAACATTACAATTGAAAATTCCATGTGTAACGTTGAACAGATATTGTTCGTAGTTGATCCATGTAATGTTGCAATTTCAATGAGAATATATAGTTGATGCAATATTGCTATTGAAACTCAATTGAAAGTGTCATTTTGTAACTTACAAGCAATTTGTCAGTAAGTTCTTCTGTTATATTGTCAACACGAATATAGCAGCAAAATAGATACAATATTGTATTTTCATATTACGGAAGAAAGCTTCTCAACATATTGTGGCAATATTTTGTAACATTACATGTTTAGTGGGAGCCCCAGTTCAAACACCGCTGTGTTTACTTAATTATATGAGGCATTGGTTTCAGTGCTGATATTACCAAGAGATTGCACTTGAGAAAAAAATTGAACAAAATAGAAACTCTGATGTAGTATATATGCAGCTGAAAAAGCTGTAGTGCACATCGCGCCCAATTCCATTTGTATTAATGATCATTCCGAATCGTCTCCTCAACTCATCTTCAAAACAAATAATATGAACTCCACTAAGACGGAAAGGGTGAAATTTGCATTTTGCTGAGCCCGACATCATTTATTTACATCGAAATTCCGAATTTAAATAAAACGAAATGTGGAAATTTGGCTTTATACATTTTATCACAACCCTATCTACCCTGACACCTCTCCTTATATCCATTCGAACATTCCATCATAAGATTCCGCTATTCCTTCAAGACATACTCTGCATCTCTTTTTCTCGTAGGTCTGGATATCTGCGACAGAAGGAAGAAACGAGTCTCTATTCGAAGTGGGAACCAGTTGGAACACGATAAAATAATTACACCAAATCATTACGATGCAAATTTTCTTTAACTTCTATATCCAGTGTTTGCCAAACAGGGTTTCTTGTCTCGGAATAATATTCTGGATTAATTCAGGATATCTACGAGTAGATCAGTCTATAATGTTTCTTATCCCTTTCCTTGCGCGTTCCCCGAGGAACCCTTTCGTTTCGACACACGAAATATTACGTTTGTATCGGCGCTCCGTAGAGTCTCTGTTCCTCTTTGCACTGTTTTTTGTCTCTTTGTTGCTATATCTTGAATTTGTCGAGGAGATCGTTAACATAGTTCAGAGGTTCCAAAGTATAGACTAAGAAGCCATAAAGAATGACAAAATTCGAAGAAATTCCAGTTTTTATAACAAATTCAGTTCTATTTGCGAGGTTACTAAACGGCTTCAATTCTTTGGTGAGGCATTGTTCTTAACAGAATGTATGATTGTTTAAAATGGACCATTGCAGTAAAAATCGCCTATACCGGGTGTCAACGAATCTATTAGACAAGTCATAACTTCTAGACCACTAGGTGTATCAAAATGAGATTTGATATTGGTAAATGATATGTGAAGAGGAGAGTTTTCACATATTTTTCACTTCCCGGTCACTTCCGGTTTCACCGGAAATGGCTCCGGTTCTAAATTTTCAAATGGAACACCCTGTATATTGTAACATTTTTTGATTTCTGAGACAATTCTAGATCAGAATGTGACATTTTCGGAAGTTTTTATGCCTACTCAATTTTGTCGGAGTCACTTTTGAAATTACATCTAGGTGGCCATGATAGGAAGTAAACTAATCTGAGGACCTCAGGTCATATTAGAAAATTACATTCGCGATGTTTTAGTGACAAGTATGATAGATATGAATAAGGCAAGTTGGCAAAATTACATTTTCGTGGCTAACTATTATTTTTCAAATTGCGACCATTTTGTGACAAGCACTTTCCGAAAAAAGGATATTCTGACGAATCTAACGATACTAATTTATTTGCGATAGGATTACAAATAAGAACATGAATTAAATATCAAATATGTGTCTCGAACAAGGAGGAATGCACTTTGAAAATTTACTATAGTGAAAATTTAAAAAACAAATAGGAAATTAAAGAAAATGTAAGTGCATCGCTGAAGTTATTGGTAATTTTGTTAAATTGGTTGATCTAATCGCAAATAAATTAGTATCGTTTGATTCGTCAAAATATCCTTTTTTCGGGAAGTGCTTACAAGTGAATGAATTATCATCCATGGCACACTTGACAAAAGTAAATAAATTATTATGAAGTATTTTTGTTAGTAATGTTAAAGATTCGAGAAGTTTCATTGTTCATAAAATTGTTTTCTTGAAATCTGGTATGTGTCTGATTTATGATGAGAGGGTTATATTGTGAAATAAAGAGGTACTAGAACTTTCAGATCCATTGGACTCCTAAATAAACCCCTACCCCTCCCCTACCTCGATAGTATGTAACCAATGTCGTTAATTGGCCTTTACAGTCCCATCATTTATGTATATGCTGGGCTTGCTATGGGAAACTCAATGTGTCGATTATATTGTACTGGCCTTTTGCCGGGGAACTGATTATGGTTGCTGGGTACCCAGCACTGGGATCAGCTGCCGGCCGCAGTGTACTGTAATATAGAGTCCCGCATATGGGACCATTTACTGGGCCGCTGATGTCAGGTATGGGAAAAATATATTAAGCCATTGATGCCCCATATAAAAATGTTTGCTGGGGGGTGACGAAAAATCAAAACGGCAATTAACTAATACATATAGGAACCCACATATTACTGATACTACATTTCCTTTCGCAAACCATATTCTCAAAAATAGAAACAAACTCATTATACAGGGAGGTCCGTTTTTTAATACGGAAAATTCAACAGCGTATAGTAGGTTCTCGTTGAAATAATGAATAAACTTCCTATGAACATATACTTTTAAACGCTTCGTTTTCGAGATATAGGGTGTCCAAGTTTCTTTAAAAAATCGATTATTTATTGATTTCTCAGGAATGCTACAACCGATTGTGATTAAATTCACATCTATTGTGGAAATATCGATGAGCTAACTTTAAGACCTATTACAGTTCCTGAATGTGTTAAATATTTTCAGGGGCGTGCATTTCAAAATACAATTCTTTGGACTCTTAGATTTCTTATCTAATATAGCTTCGTTTCAGAAGGAAAAATAAAGACCAAACCTATGCATGTCTCTAAACCCAATGAAAGAAACATTGTAATGCATTGAATCTAGCATTGGCCGTTTATCAAACGTGAGTGAGTATTGATAAAAACTCGTGCATTAGGTATACCCTTCTCCTAGGGAAGCGATTTCTGTATTCCCGAACTGCTGCCTCTGCGTTTTCATTACAAAATCCGTAAACGAAATGAATATCTGCATACTCTTCAGTACTAAGTCCCATAGGCATATTGACAAACGGCAAAATTGGAATAGAATTATTACACTTTTTGGTAAAAACACGGAATAACTCCAGTTTGTTATTTCTTTGACAGAACTTTCAGAGTGACAGCACATACAGTGTGTCCACCTTAAGGACTTACCAAAATTGTTATTTTCTGACCGATTTCGAAAAACTTTTTTTTGTTGGATAGGTATTTGAAATGTCCATCCAACAAGAGAGTGATTTTACTCATGAACTGTAATCGTGGCCAACTGCGACCAACTTTATTGACCCATATTTGGGAAAGTACTATTAGGGATTTTTTTTCACAAAAAATAATGATGGATTCTGAATCACGATCACTTGAAAAACACCTTTACTGATTTTTATCATCATAAAACACAGGGTGTCCGAAAAAACGAATTATGTTTTTTTTTTCAATAGGTGATCAGAAAATGTAGTATTGTGGTATTTTTGAGAAGAATTGATGACACATTATTATTGAGTATCACTTTGAACATATCTGTACCGATTTTCATCATTCAAAAATACGATGTGTATGAGAAAACAATTAAAAAGAAAAAGTAGGCAATATTTTTTCATCAACTCAAAAAAATATTAATTTGATTTTTCGAACACCCTGTGTTAATGATGATGAAAATCGGTACAGGTATGTTCCAAGTGATCCTGATTCATCTTTTTATTTCGAGTGGAGATTTATCAGGATGAAAAATATTGCTTACCTATCCTTTTTAATTTTTTTCTCAGACACATTGTATATTCAAATGACGAAAATTGGTACAGGTATATTTGAAATAATCCTCAATGATAATTTGTGATTATTTCTTTCTAGAAAAACCACACAACTACATTTGCTGATCACCTATTTGAAGAAAATGATGATTCGTTTTTTCGGACACCCTGTGTTTTATGATGATGAAAATCTGTACAGGTATATTTCAAGTGGTACTGATTCAGAATCCATCATCAAGTTTCGTGGAAAAAAATCCCTAATAATACTTTCTGGAATATGGGTCATTGAAATTTGACGCAGTTGGCCACGATAACAGTCCAAGAATTAGATCACTCTCTCGTTAGATGGGCATTTCAAATACCTATCCAACAAAAAAAGGTTTTTTGAAATTGGTCGGATAATAACGATTTTACAGGGGTGGTAAGTCCTTAAGGTGGACACACTGTACATATAAACAGTGAACAGTGAACAACTGAGCATAGCCACCGAACATCAACTAAAGATGTTGATGTTCGGTGGCATAGCCTACTTCTTTAATTGATATCAAGTAGTATTATTTAATTAAAAAATGTGATAAAATCTTACAAGCGAGCTTTTCTCATTGAAACTTGAAAAATAAATGAAAAATAATTACCCGAAAAATTTGTGTAATTATTACCTTCGCCACCCCAGATTCAGCCGCCACTGAATAGTTTTTATGAATAATTTTTATCCAATCTGATAAAGCTCAAAGAGTTAAGTATCTGTGAAAAATGTCGTTAATTTATCTACCGTTTCTTTAACTTTTGATAAGAAAAATGTATTCTGAAGCGTATTTTTGACACCCAATATCTCAAAAACGAAGCGTTCAAAAGTATATGTTCATAGGGAGTTTTTTTATTATTTCATCGAGAACTATACGCTGTTGAATTTTCCGTATTAAAAAACGGACCAACCTGTATACTGAAGGTAAAAACTTAATCTCCTGGAACTTTTATATGATTGTCTATCCAAGCGTGTTCATTAGGTTATTTATGCTGATAAATTCATGATTTTCGTCGAGAAGAAACAGTTTCACTTTCCAGATTTATCGATACCACTAATGCTAGTGATCACTTAACAATGCACATGACATGACTCTCCTCAATTGAATTACGGAGACAAAACAAATTGGTCAGTCATGAAACAACTGGATTCGATGTGAGGTATACCTGACAAATGATCGCTATAATTTTGTGTCGTTTGCAATTAATCTGGAACCGCACCTTGATAGGCCTAATGGCTTTTTATTAAAGCACATGTTAATGAAAATAGGTCCGCGTCATCACTGGATGCATGATGCTATTAATCCGGAACTAATAACTGATTGATATCCATTTAGGGGTGAGCTTAATGAGCACGAATGGTGGTCAAAGAACTAATAGCAGTATTGTTCGAATTACTTGTCAAATTGGGTGGGAGAGATCGTTCGAATTGATATTTATTATTTCATGAAGATATGAAGTTTTAAATGTTCTCACAAAGTATCTGCTAGATGTCAACACAAGCGTGTTCACAACTTTTATTTTATTTCATGACTGATTTCAAGAATTGGAGAAATCCTTCAAGCCATCTTCGAATGAGTGAATATCACAGATCCTGTGAAAATACACTTCATAATAACCAATAACATAATGGGAATGAAGAAATAATTGATATAATCATTTGAAGCTTAAATTACATACAATTCCTACCTTGCAGAAGCTACCGCAGTATCTACAATAATCGAAGATATTTATAAGTGTGGTGAAACGGTCTTTATTCTGTGGCCCTTACTTTGGCACTCTGTACAGCGCAGACTACTCTGGTATTTGACGGGGGGGTTCTCGAGCGCCAGATTGTTTTTGAGGTAGTTTACTCTACCTGCTCTGCACAACATGTTTTTGTACAGAGGCCCAACGTAGCAACAGCTGAGAAAGATACAGGAGGTATACCTACCTCGGTACCTACAATATAATCCAGGGGTCAATGGTATTCAATCGACCTGGAATCAATAAGGAGCCAAGGGAGTGTAGACTTTAATTACAAACTCTGGGTTTAGCCTGGAATACTGGTTGCTATTTTCAGTCGGTATAATTACAGGAATCAAAGCAAAATATCTCTAAGGTCTATGGTATTTTATGGTTAGGTCTGGACAATTATTTATTCAAACTATTTCATAACTACCTGTACAATCGGAAGCAGAATTCCAAACGAATTAAACAGATTCAATTCCTATTTATCTCTCCTTTTCCTTCAATTTTCTAATTTTCTGATATAGGAATTTCAGTGGGGTTAATCATATTTTCCCATTCATGTCAAAATTTCGTGAACCACAGAACACCGCCTAACGGGACTCAAAACACAGAGACACCGGTGCACAGGACTGGAGTTCTCAAGGAAAAAAAGAAGAATTGACCACTGGCTTGTCAGTGTCAGTCGTCAGTCAATAATCATAATCAGCAATTTGACAAATGAAAATATTGAAAATCACTAAATAAATTATTGAACTATTTGGGACTGAAAACAATGACAACAGAGCAAAAAATATGAAATATGCAAACTCAAAATCCGTTTATTCGCAAATTCAAAGTTCTGGATTCTTTACACAGGTCGCCTGAGTATCGGTATGCAAAACAACAGAAATGAAATGAATCTATAAACAGGGTGAATAACAATGATAGAAAATATACAAACTTACATGTGTAACAGAAAATCACTATACAATAATACTTAACACTGGTTTTGAATGAAATATGAGAGCACTAAGAGATCAGCAAGAGCAAGAGCTTGAAGAGCAAGTCGAGCAGGTAGTGTAGACTTGTTGAGAAGAGAAGAGAGTGTTCCCTTGTTGAGAAGAGAAGAGAGTGTTCCCTCAGCTGTCTTCAGTATTTATATTCCCCCCTTGACCTCGATCCAAGGACAGCTCAATTCTAGATTCTTATTGGTCGGAATCCTCAACTATATCTGCAGGAACTATCATCCGGAAGCACATGTTCTTAAACTCACAAGAATGCAGAAAAATGATATTTAACCCTATATCGGCACAGGAAGAGAATCTACTACCCTTGCTAATGCTACTGAATGAATTTGACTGGAAAATATCCAATAACAAAAAAGTTATGACCAGGTAAACATCCATCATTTCAACTGATAAGTAATTCAATCAAATTTCATATCATGAGCAAAGGGTTGAAAAATATTGAAGTCTCTAGGGTTGTAATGATGTTTATCAGAGTTAAATATCAGGAAAAGCTTTGGGAAGTCAGGAATCAATGCATTACTCAGCTCTCTCAGGTTTTATTTTCAGATTTCGAGCTTTCGAACAGGTGAAATTCAAGTAGAATCAGTTTCAGGTTACTTAGATATTAATCAAAACCAGTCTAGTAATGAAGCTGGTCAAAAACACTTCATTACAGTGGATGGATTCTTTCAAGTACAGTGTGTGTACCAAGGAGGATTTCCATAGTCGTTCATTCTAGTTCCAAATGCAGTATTGCCAATGGTCAAAGAATGAGGTGACTCAGTGTCAAAATGTCTTTGTCACGCCTGCCAAATTCTCAATGTCAACTTCTCCTGACAGTTGTCTTCTAGATATGTTCAACTGAAGTGCACCTGCACTTATCAAAATTCAGCATCATATTATTATTATTACTCCAAAATCTCTCTTCAAATCCAAATTCCTATACACTTACAAATTTGCTATCAATCATCAGTAAAAATCAACTAGTAGCTAGAAGTAGCTTTAAAAAAGTTATGAAAAAATTATTGAAATGATCCTTCAAATCTTGAAATCGGTTAAAAAATAGCAGAGCTAGAGGGGGGGAGCAATTATGATGAATCACCCGGTACAAGACCATCAGACATCTCATTTGCAGTGGGGAAGTTGGCGAGGTTTAGCAATAACCCTGAGAAAATTCACTGGATTGCATTGAGGCGAATCTTTTGATACTGAAGGGAACTCCAGCGTTAGAACTCACCTTCAAGAGCTCTGGTGAAGTTATAGTTGGTTATTGTGACTCAGCTGACTGGCTGTGTATTCACAATATGTAGGGGAGGTGTGCGCTGGCCTTCGAAGAAGCAGAGTACTGTTGTGTTATCGACTACAGGAGCTTTTCAGCTCATATTCCTGAAGAATTGGCTCATAGACCTCATATCAGGTAGCCCTACTAATATATAACAGTTTTTTTATGATAAAGGTGCTACATATCACAGCAAAAATGCTGGTTATCGACCAAGAAGTAAACATATTGATATCAGGTACAATTTTGTTTATTAATGCACTAAAATTAGAGATATCGATGTTCAATCAATCGGTACCCATGATATGGTTGCAGATACTCTGACCAAGGGCCTGTCTGGAGAAGAGTTGTTGACCTCTATACATAAAGTGGGAGTGTTAGATTCATCATGTGATATATATGAAATATACTTTGTATATGTTCATTAACAGTTCAGTTGTTACATGAAAAATTATCGAGTAATTTAATCTCTCATACTATTCTGAATATACTTGTTATATTCTTCCATAAATTAGTAGCTACCAATGCTCTGCTTATAAATTTCCTATCGACGGGTCATGTCATAACTGATGAGCTTAATAGTGTATTTTACAACTAGAACGGAATGACACACATTTCCTACGAGTATGAAAGTTTGCAGTAGGAGCTGCATGCGGGTGCTCCAAATCATACGAGGGGAAATGGTAATTCCATGCGAAGAGTATTACAATGTACTACATTTTGAAATCATCAATGAAAATACTATTACAATAAAGGTATCTCGTGGCAGTTGTTAGGAAATATATATTCTGTACTCATGGAATTTTCAAAGTAATTTATGAAGACATGCCATTTCTCTCTTATGATTTCCAATCTTTTACTGAATCCTATGAAAGTAAAGTGATAACTTGTAGTCCACACAAGCATCAAGGATATTGTGAAGGAGTTTTTAGAAAAAGGAAATAAGTATGAAAGGATTACTGGGACTACAGATTATCATAACACACCTCTTACGGGTTCAACCGTATCTCCCTGTCAAATCCTCAAGAACAACTTCAAAAGCATAACAATCCAAGGCTGAAAATGATGTGCGCAGAATGAAGAGTGTGAAACAACTACAACAACTCCTCGTGAAGCAGTTGATTTCCAGGAAGGAGAGAAGGTAGTCTGGAAATTTAGCCGTGCTGATAATGGAAAATCTGCGCAAATACCTGCTCGTTATAATTCACCACGCTCTCATCTCATTGTTGAAGAAATTTTACGAACCATACGACGCAACGAAGTTCATTTGAAAAGCACCAAGAATAATGAATTTGAAAATGACCATGGCATAGCAGCCTCGATGAAGATGTTCTTAATCATCATTGAAATCACAATTTCCGGATCGACTTGAACGCAGATTCTACTAGAGATTCTGATCATAGAATTCCATCTCTTGACACGACTCGTAGTGAAAGATTTATGCGCCTTCCAAAACGCTTGAAAATTCAGGCCATAATCGGTTTTAGATTTATCTTGAATTTTTGAAAGGGGGCATGTAGTAGCAGTTGATACTGAAGGGTGACCTGTCAGTTCTGTAATTGATGTCATTAGATCCATGGTGGAGTGGATCCTGATTTTTATGTAATGAACACTAAAACCCTACTAAAACAATATTAATATTTTTCTGCAACCGACACGAAAGTCGTCCATTTTAATACCTGAATTAACTCTTGACTAGACGTTTCTATTACTGACACAGAAATAGGTATGTTGCAAGGCAACATTTTTAGTTCCTAGGAGCTTAAGTTGCACTTTAGTTCCTAGGAGCTGAAGTTGAACTTTAGCTCCTAGGAACTAAAAAGGATGTACTAGACGATATCAAGAATATACAACATTGTTATATGATTTGTTCCGGATTTCGGTAGATTTGGCATTCCATACCCATGATGAAGGTATAAATACACCTTATTGTAGTATGATGAATGTCAATTTATCATACATCCAAAACAATTCTCAGTCAAGTATATTTGTTTTGAGGAATATCCTGTAATGTTGCTTGATCTGGGTACTGAGAGGAATGAATTATCCCAATTATTAGAGAGTTGAAGTGTTGTCATGAACGTTAACGTAAACGTAGAAATTGACAGCTACGCATGCGCATTTTCCAATTCTTCACGTTTGCGTTGTTAGTGGACTTACGGGTGTACAGTATCTCACGTTCCTTCACCTTAAATATCAACGTACGTTAACCAAACTATACTCGAAATATGCCGATGAGTCAAAATTATCAAATTCGAGATCACCAACGTGTTCTGCATCAAGGAGTCCTCTAATTTTGACAGGAATAAATGTTCGAATCTAAACACACAACCAAAAATGACCAATACAAACCGAAAACAATAGTTATTTATTATACAAGGGAAAAAAGCAGTAGATTTTAGCTCCAGGTTGTGTTGTCTCCCGACGCGTAGCGGAGGGAGACAACAAACCGTGAGTTAAAATCTAATATTTTTCCCGTGTATAATACACTACATTTTTCTGTGACAGAAGAAAGGACGAATCAATATTGAGAAGATATTACATTATTTTGATATCTGAAAATTATCGACGTGAAATTTTAAGTTTTTAACAGTAGGGACACCGCGTTGTAGGCATCTCTATCATTCATTTGAAGTAATCAAATATCTGATGTCACTTCTGTCAGTCTGATTTTGTGATTTTATTTCGAGAAATTGCGAATTCAGTGGTTATTTAGCAATATACGTAACCGCGAAGTCGAATGGAAGATAAAAGGACTTGCAGTTCTTTCTCGGAGACGGTATTATTGACTCATTTTTCGGAACTATAGCACAACAAAAGCCATCAACAGTGTATATATATGTGATATATATCCGGGAAAGAAGTACTCACTTTTTTCCCACGGGAAAAAAGTAATTTATGAAAAGTGACATTTTATAACCTGCCAAATGGGATGAAATGTCAAACTTTTTTCCCGTCACAGAAAAAAATGTATTATTACGTTATGATGACAGTGGCGACCAAAGTGGCGACTTCAACTCAATTTAACGACAATACGTAAACGTTATTTTTCGTACGTTAACGTCTACGTGGAGGTCTACGTACAGTGATTACTTCAACTATCTATTATGATTGATATGCTCACTAACCTAACATTTTCCAAGTCTTGTTCGTATACCTGGCACTGACGCGGTATTTGCCATTAGGGCACCTAGTCCATATACAAATATGTTACTCTGTGATTGTATTCATATTGAAACTACAATTCTCACATCCTTGAAAATTGAATAAACCTGCTGTTGATGCAGGAAGAATATTCTCACCACACGGATTATTATTTGTTGTATTGCATACATATGGCATGGCATACCATTACTCCACATATTTATTTGAGTTAATTATTGTTTCGGTTGCAGAAAAAATAGCATGTTTCATACGGATCAAAAGTGACTTTGTTTGACTCGCAAAAAATGCGAAATTTGCTTGTCAAACAAAGTGCCACTTTTGATCCTAATGAAACAATCTATCATTTCATTGCCTTAAAGACAAATAGAGAAAATTCGGATGAATTATAATGACAACTCCTATATCAATTGTCAGATAGTATCTTTTATTGAATTTGGAAATAGATTAATGAATGATGCGGTAAGTAACTCTAATGTTCTTGAAACAATAATTATGATCATCTTATTGTAACTTCTTGTAAAACTCGGTGAGAATATGAATTTGAAAATTTCTGTGTTAATTATTTATTTCATTAAATAACAACTGAACTAAAAAACATTTCCATCTCCATGACATAACATAAGAACTTATACATGTTGAAAACATCATCAATCTTTGATCTTCCCAACACCTCCCCTCAAAGTTGTGAGTTTTAAATTCGTGTCCTGTTAGATGTAGCTCCCTCACTCCTAACGCTTCCATGAATTTCTTGTGACTCGGACTAGGTAATGATTTTGTTAGTATGTCTGCTATCATCTCTTGGGTAGACAAGTATTCAATTCCTATTTGTTCGTTTTCGTATACTTCTCGGACGAAGTGATGTCTAATATCTTTATGCTTAGTCCTTGAATGATAAACGGCATTCTTCACCAAGCTTTGTGCACTCTGATTGTCGTTATATATGGTTATTTTGTTTTCAATCAAGTCCAACTCCTTCAGAAAATTGTATAGATAGATCGCTTCTTTGGCAGCTTCAGTGAGGGTCATATATTCAGCTTCTGTACTGGACAAAGCAACGGTACGTTGTTTTCGTGACTGCCAACTTATTGCTCCGTTACCAAATTTGAAAATATATCCTGTATATGACCGCCTATCGTTGATGCAACCACCCCAGTCAGCATCTGCTTAGCCAGATATACTGTCATTTGATTTTTCAAATTGCAGGCAAAATCCCATCGTACCTTTCATGTAGCGTAATACTCTTTTCGCCATATCCCAATGTTCTTTTAGATAATTCGCATTGAACTGGCTCAACATACATACTGTATATGCGATATCTGGCCTTGTGGATACAGCAAGATATAACAAGGAACCTATCAGGGATTGATAGGGGTACGTTTTCATTTCTTCAAGAAACTCGGTGAGAATATGAATTTGAGAATTTCTGTGTTAATTATTTATTTCATTAAATAACAACTGAACTAAAAAACATTTCCATCTCCATGACATAACATAGGAACTCATACATGTTGAAAACATCATCAATCTTTGATCTTCTCAACACATCTCCTCCTGTATAACATTGTCAGTTACAAGCTTCTCCCTGGTTCTTGACAGAGTTGACCCACCAGCCCGTAGATTCTTTGATATAGCGAAAGGGTTGTGACGGATTTCAAGAATTTCAATTCACAAAGGATCGAGGTCTCTTTTGGATGAGCTAAGGGTAGCATTTTACAGACTGTCACCGCTCAACCCCATACAGGTAGTTATTGTAAAAAATATAACGAATATTTCCTTGCAAAAGAGAATGCCACGAATGCTTTTTCTTCATTTTCTGCATGGCTTGGATGAGGGTTTATCATACTGAAAAAATATCTGGAATATCTCAGATACATAGGGGTGTATTGTGATTCGTATTCAAAAACATTTCCTTGCGGGATAAAATCATTCATCTCTATGAATAGGTGCGGAAGCAACTTCACCAATATATCGAATATCTGAAATAGACAACAAATGCCTAATTTATATCCATACCAGACAATCACGAGAATAGTTATTTATACACCAAGATAGTAAATAATATCACTATCACTAAGGGACCAAGAATATATCCCGAGGCTTCAGCCGAGGGTAAATTGGATCTTTCTTTTATTTTATTCAGACCAGGGAAGAGTCCCTCTTATCGATCGAACGGAATAAATAAATATCAAAAACTTGAGAATAGTAAATTTGGTCATAATGTCGATATTTTCTCTAGTTTATGGACAATATCGGTCTTTTGAACGTTGATTGATCACCTGTGTCATAATCAACTGCATTTCGAAGAAGCTGATTCTCATGAACCTCAGCTTTTTCGAAAGTCTTGATGTTTCGTTCTTTAATGACTGACACGATTGGAAAAATTGTATTGCTAAAATGCCCAGAAGAAAAACCTGGAAAATATTTTCAAGTTTCTCAAATGACCGCTAGGGTGTGTGACTGAATCTAAATCTGAAAATTGATTTTTCGGTGAATTCCGCTATATTAACCTAACAAAAAATTATCTGTTCTTTATTGTCGATGAAAATCTGAACCTTTTTTGTTCGACAATTTCTGCTGTATCTCGAAAAATGAAGTGGTGGGGGTATTCGAAAGTTCCTGTAAAAAACACCCTGTATCTTTGAAATTCACCGAAAAATCAACCGAAGATTCAAGATTGCAGTTACGCACCCTAGCGGTCATTTGAGAAACTTGAAAATATTTTCCAGATTTTTCTCTTGGGCGTTTTATGTAATATAATTATTTGCCGCAAGTCCCTAAGATGGATAGTTTCCCAGATACAGTACCTCGCATTCTTAGTTGGCCACCCTGTACATTTTTTGAAAATTGAAGAAATGTTTTTCGGAAAGAACGCTCGAAGTCGTCCAATTTGATTTCCATTTAGGTACTCAGCTTTCAAATTCGATTTATATATTATTATTAAGAATGATTCGTATATAAGGAACTAAGTACCCGTCATCGGTATTCATTTCAAGAGAACACTGAATTTAACGGACGCACTGTATAAAAACGCTCTCTGTGATAATTCTGAATCCAACTTCTCATCGAGATTTCGAATATTTGAAAATATAAAGGGTTATCCAATTGAAAAAATTGTCGCGAACGTCATAGCTCAAACGTATGGATAACCCTGTATACCTAATTTTCCTCATAAATGTGGCAAATTGATAACAGAAATCGCTGTGTTTCAAGATAATGCTCAGAAATGAATAGTTTGGCAGGAAATTGAATTAATTTATTCACTATTTCATGTGAGCCCTCAATTTGATGGACACACTGTAATATATTTTTGAATTCAGCTTTTGATGGAGATTACAAAGACTTTATAACATAATATGGGGTGTTTCATTTGGAGTAAATGTTGCGGACGTCATAAATCGAGCATGAATTACCCTGTATAATTAATCTTCATTTATAAATCTGTAGCAAATTGAAAATTAAAATCGACCTGTTTCAGGAGATTCCTCAGAATAGTATATTATGTAACAAGTGTTATAAACGTCCTTTTAGTAACGAGTAGTTTAAGCACGAGCGGAGCAGAGCGGAGCGAGTGTTTAATAAACGAGTGTCTTGAAGAGTCTATAAACGCCTCACATACTATGATTTTTCTACAAACCCCAAAAATTGAATAAACATACCTGCAATTCCTGCTAACCTACAAAATAATTCGAAAGGAATGGGAATTTAGAACGTAATACATGCAACTGCATGCAACCAGCGAGACACGTATAAGTGATATTGGTTGTAGATGTGTCCAGTTCATTGCTTACTAACCTTTGTTTCACGTTTATTGTCATGCTTAGCGCAGAATAAATAAATTGTTCTCAAAGATGGATGTTTACACTTCTTGGAGATATGCGAGTACCAGAACATTCTCTTCCATTTTTCTTTCGTCTACTTTTCGCATATATTTTCAATGGAGAATTCTGATACAAACGAATATTGTTTGAATAATTCTGATACAAAATTCGAAAATAACAGTTGACAGTTAATACAATTGAAAGGCCAGACATGTCTGAAATTACTGAAGCTGTGTTTAATGAACTGCGTTGCCATGCGATGGTAATGTGTTTAAGAAATCGTGTTGCCATGGTAACGTGTTCAATATTTTGAATAAATCACAGATCGACAATCCGTGATTAATCGATCATTTAGCGTGGTACATATCTGTACGCTAAATGCCATTTTAGTTATGTGAGTAGAAAAATGAATATTTTGGCTATAAATCAATGTATTCAGTACTTTACGAGAGCATAGTGTCTTTTTTTTCTTTCAGAAATACTAAACCATTTCTTCAGTTGAATATTCAGCGAACTGAACTGGAACTGTATTTTTATTCATACAAAATAAAGAACCAACTCCATATTTTGGCAGTAAATCACCACGAAAGTTATTAAAATCATGACGATTCCTCAGAGATAGCCCTGGCGAGCCTTTGCTGATATACAGATTACGTGACATAATTTTATATTAAAATTAAAAGGCGGGGCGTGGACGAATTATTATCAAGCATGTGTCCAACGTTGCCATGGACAACTATTCTAACCTCATGGCATGCCGAGGCGGTAACTAATTCAATCATTTTACATGATTATTTGGGATTTTCTCTTATCTTTTCTATAAAATGAACATATTACCTTTCTCAGTAAGGACGAAGGAACAAAAGTACCATATCAAGAAAAAACATATCGATAAATCAAAGCTAATTTAACATATCCTTACTGAAAATGGAGACAGCATACGCTAGTGTGGAATAATATTGAAATCATAGGAACGGAAGATGACAACCAAAAGAGAAAAATAAAGGAATCCGCTTGCGTTTTTCCGAACGGAGACAATAGCATTGCTTTCTGTTCAGTTGATATAGATAGAACATGATATTGACTACTGAAAACTGAACATGGAAATGTCGGATTCAAGATCAATTATTGGAAACATCCTGTAACTCATTTGTTTGTCACTGAAAAGTATCAAACTAAGAGAGCACAACGGACCGCGGTCGGACCGGAACCAATTTTGGGAATACCAAATAGCCTGGCAATGTCCTCTATAGAGGAACAGCTGCGAAAGCAATTCCTCAAAATATGGCAGGACACACCAGGAATGAGACAATCGAAGCTCCACATAAAGGAACCTTCGAAGAGGCTCGCAAAAGAGGTTTTATTCCTAAACAGGCGAAACCTTAAAATGGTAGTAGGGCTCCTAACGGACAACCACCTCAATAGGCACCTAGAGCATATTGGGATCAAGGATGACCCCCTTTGCAGATGGTGCCTGGAAGATGACGAAACGTCATCACATGTCCTCACTGAGTGTCCAGCACTGACGCATCAGAGGAGGGCTGTCCTTGGCCACATAATTTTGAGGCCAGAGGACGTAAAAGAGATTCAGCTGAGGAAGCTGCTGAACTTCTCCAAGGCAGTCGGCATACCCAGCTGAATGTCGTAACATGTGGGCGCACAATGGGCCCGAATAAGGAGGCCCACGTGCAGGGGATTCACCCGCCCACCAGTGCTTCGAAGAAGAAGAAGAAGAGAGCACAACTTAAAAAAAATATGTTTGCATTTTTATGTTGAGAACGGGAGCAGATTCGTTCTCGAAACTACCAAAAATGAGTGAATATCCGATATGTTTTCAATATATCTATATTAATTTCTTTTCATTTTACTTGATTTTTTTGGAATTTCTCTCCTCGTTTGGACTTAGAACTTGGGATTTCAACACAGATCTCTGAATTCCAACTCAGATTTCTGAATTCCGACTTAAAACTTGGAATTCCGACTTAGATCCCGGAATTCCAACTCAGATCTCGGAATTCCGACTTAGATCTCGGAATTCCGACCTTATCTCGAAATCATTTCCTGATCTCATTTATTGCCGCTCTTGCAGTAGAAAATATAGGTCCAATTTGTGCATGAAAGTTACTGATCTAGCTATTTGATCATCTTTTGAAGATTACTTATAGAAGGAATCCATTTAGCATCATAATTGCCACAAAACTCGTGCAGTTCCTCCATTTCTGCGTTTTTTAAATCATCTTTAGCGTTTTTCAATTGACGGTGAAACATTTATGAAAGTTATCTAACACCTGAGAATCTGTTACTTCTTGGCCCAGACAATTCTTTGAAAATGTTGGCGCCAATTGGATGGGAATAGTAATTTTCATTTTTCAATTTTCCTAACAAGTGCGGAAAATGATTCTTTCCCGCACGCGACTGCCGTTGACACGAACAACGCGAAGCGGAGATCGGGCAAGCAGTCGAGTGCGGGAAAGACACTTTCCGCATGAGTTAGGAACAATATTTTCTCTACAAGCGTAGGAAATTGATTGTTTTGTTGATTATTCATTCATATAGGACCAATTAACAAGAGAGAGAAATATATTCTCTATCTACTGATTATTAGTAATAGTTATTGTGAACTTACAGTTTGACGCATTATGTATAGGTTCATATCGGAAGCCAGCAGGCCCATAAGGCGTTTGGTCTCTAGGTTTAGAAAAAATATCTTTCAGATAAGGAACTTTCTCTGATTCTTTGGCCAATTGCACCCCATTCTTCGTTTTGATAATCATGACGTGAAGCAGGCACTTTGAGTTCTGCCCCATGGTGCATGTTTCATAAACGTTTTGGAGAAATTCTGAGAAGCAATCACGCAGTACCTCGCCAATATCTTTGGCTTATCATTTGGAAGCATCATTCCAATTTGAATTGATCGAAAATGCACTTCTCTTTGTTGGAAAGTAGCAAGAAACTCATTGAAAATATTACCTCGGTGCAGAATAAGTTTTTCTGAACTCGACCTTATTTGTTGGTTATTGTCAAATGAAGGATTATCCATGAAATTGTAAATTTCATACAGATTCTGAAAATAATGAGAGAACGATTAAATTTGGATCATTCTCAACTAGTAATTATTCAGTTTCTTTATTAGGTCATCATGTAAGTCATAACTATTTCTTCAACAAAGTTCATTGTTCAATTATTAGATATTTCCCAATTTGACAAGTTCACTTCATCACGACACTATATGCCTCAGCCATGATGGCTGTTTGAGAAAATGTAAAATTTAATCTGCATATTATCCCATTTCGGGAAACAGAAACATTTAAATCTGTTTGTGCCGTAATTAGCCATTATGTTAATAATACTCAACTGGACCAGGTATATTTTTATGGAAGATTTTCTTGTCAACTTGACGAGTACGCACTGATGATGACTGTGTGAAGGCTCTGCTACGAAAAGATTGAATGAAAAATATTTTGCACGAAATACAAATTATTGTACTATATTGGTACATGAAAATATGGCTGCTAGCACTCCTGCCGCTCAAGACGAATTTCGATCAGTCCTATATGCAACTTCGAGAAATCACAGTATTGTTTTGGAATTTTGCGGAGCATATAGTGTTTTCATTTCTGAATTGAGCTTTTTTCTACCTTGAACGAGAGAGGATAGCTCTCTCTTTTTCCATCCTTCTCTTCAATGCTACCAACGTGGCCGCATTGAAATATAGAGAGGTCTGATGAATCCTTGATTCCTCGTCAAATTAACGATAATAACAGAATATGTCAAAATGAGTATGATATAATCATATACGTATTGATAAACAAAACGGATCATAACGGGTGCCAGGATGAAGCCAAAAATATGAAACAAATGAATATCCATAAGGATTTGGTGGCATGATACGCATGCGCCATGCGCTATTATAGTAGTCATCAAAGACATGCGTTTCGATGGACAATGACGTTTACTAGCCTTCCAATCAAAGCAGTATGTGTCTGATCGTTTCAAAACTTTTCTTTATGGATAGTCATTTGTCTTCAAAAATCGGCTTCATGTTTCGCTATGGAAACAGATAGAGATTATCCGTATTGATTATTAATACGTATATGGATATAATCTGTAATGGCATTTCTAAAATTCGAAAGGTTATCACTCAATTGCATTTATGACAAAGACACATGACAGAAGGAGAGAATATCAATTATTCGCGATAGAAAATATACGCTTAGCCACCTATCAGAGTTCTTGAAAGCTGTCAAAGCGGCATGTTTACTTTGTTTTCATTGGTTCACATTCGTTTTTTGTTTGTGCTCATCGGTCACATCATCAAAACAAAACGCTCAGAGTTCAAGTTGTTACCGTCAAGTGAAGATTTTCTATCGCGAATAACATCGAAAATAGTTCAGTGACACAGACTAGAGGCACTAGAGGTAAGATCAGGAAAGATTCATCGGATCTCTCTATATTTCGATGCGGTCAGGTTGGTAGCATTGAAGAGAAAGATGTAAGAGGAGATAACTTTCCTCTCTCTCGTTCAAGTGCTACGTTAAAATTAGGAGAAAACAAATGGAAAGCCAGAGGATAGAAGATCCTCTGTGTAGCAAATAAATCTTTATAGTGCACAACCTGCGGGAGTCGCACACTCCGGTTAGCTAGCGGGGGGGTTAGGGTTCGTATTGCTAGTGGTAGTGGTACAGACCCAAAAATGAAACAAAAACCAGATCGTTAATCAAATGAGTAGGTATTTATAGATAAACACGTTGATGTACCTACAAGCTCATCGATAGATACAATGATTAGTGTAACAATAATAGGAAAGGGAATAATAATGTTACTGTCCCCTTAGTATATATACTGTCGGTTCACACCATATCAATTATTTAAATTTTGAGGGTTATTCATTCCCCTATTATGTGAAATAGATAAAATATACTGAGTAGATACGTGTTCGGAAAGCACAAAAGCAAATTATCTTCTATGATGATAAAGCCAAGCAGCAGGGAATTAAATTGCCATGCATAGTACTGGTTGGATCTTACTTGAAAAGCTGCCCTTTCCCACAGGACACCTCGACGATACGGGGCCTCTCTCACTGCTGGTAGAGGCACCTACGCATGCTAAATGAAGCAGAGGATATCACACTTCTAGTAATATACAGCCAAGCATAGGTAGGATGATAGCAGTTACATGTATAGTTCGAGGAAATAGGACACTTCTAGGTCGTATTGATGCAGGGTCTGGTGCAAGGCCTGTGACAGGGCCCCAAGTAGGGGGGGGCGGAAAAGCCTGAAATGGGTAGATTAGTAGTAATGAAGAACCCACGGCTCCTTTAAGCAGAAATATGAGACAGAATAAACGAATGCAAAGCAGAGTACACCTACCTGGGTTGGTGAGTGGCTTTCAATGTGGTTTCTTCACGAAACAAATTAGGGATAGTGATCGGAACTCAAATCCTATTACATAGGTATAATACCCCAAGACTCGGGAATCAAACGATATTCCGATCACTGAATTATTCGGCTCCTAAAAATCCTGACAAACAGAAATTGCTCCTTTATGAGCACGAGGAAGGATAACCAAAAAATGAATTCCCCAATGTCGATATACCATTCATGATGGTAAAATGAAGTCCGTCATTCTGTCAAGTGTCTTGACTTGAGAGCTGACAGCAGCATGCTAAAGCACCAAAACCAGAATAGGTACCAGCGCTGGTGAGAACACAATATGACGTCATAATATGTGACTTCGAATCGATCCGCGATGATGCCAGCGTTTTCGGAGATGGCCATGGGTCATTCAAGCATGCGAGTGATAGTCTTGCCACGATTGAAGAACTCGACCTTCGCAAATATATATATATATATCACCTACACTGGGAATAACAAAAGAACAATCGACACGAGATTAGTCGCTGAAGTAGCTGCGATCTGTCACCGTGTGCATCAGCTGATCGAAATGTAGGTCACTCTTTCCTGACAGGTTATCGAGCTGTGGTACCTGTGTTCGTCCTTGTTCGTTGTAAACAAGATTGATAAACTCGATAACCAAGATGAACCATGAGATTGAAGGTAGATATGATATGCAACTATTGAGTTGTTGTCTTCTAACTATTCTTGTGTTGCAGAGAGAAGCCTGTTGCCAGAAATCCTACTATCAGAGGGATCAATATTTGGTCTTTGTATCGGTGACTACAAAACAGGGAGATGAAGCAATGAGCTATAGAGTACCCAAATGTGTTTTTCATTCTTCTACAGAGTGTTCAAAGGTAAGATTACTAGTGAGTTTGGTATCATAAATTATTATAATACTTGCTCCATTATAAATTTCTGTATCGGTAAATTCTTGGTTACAGGGTCATATACATTCAAGTGGAATACTGGACCAAAGCCTATACAGAGTGATACTACATTTCCTCTCTCAATAACACCACGCACCTACCTGATGGATACCTACTATTTCTGAAAAATTAATGATTACCTAATTTTGTGGTTTAACAATAGAAATTGATATAGTTCTTTCCTAGGAAAATTTTTACTTGTAACAACTCTCCCTTTACCCATACAAAAAAACAATAAAAAAAAAGACGATTACGTGAGTGTGTAGTGTTCAGTGTGTATAGTATTATGGTTTCTTCCATATAAAATCCCCTAAGGTTTCTTCGACAGCCTCAATAAATGCGCATCCTTTCATATAGCTCCTATATGATACAATCCCTATCTATAACCTACTTCACCTATTACTAAATCTTAACTACATAAGTCCGACTCATCGAAAACTATTTTTGCTTACACCTAATCCACTGAGGTGGCCAACAACTCACATGGCCCTATAAACAAAAAACATCTACTACTATACACCACCGATTTTCCCTACATACACTCCTGGCTATGTCGGAGTCACGGTTGGTTCAACGATGGAGGTATCTAGTCTGAGATCTTTGGCGTGCCAAGTACCGGCATCTCGATTATTCATATCTCTCAATTCATACGTCCAGGGTGACACTTTCTTGTGAATTACAAAAGGACCGATAAATCTGGGAGCTAACTTAGCAGTAAAGTACTGACCCCCTTTCGAATTAACGTAATTATGCCTATATACCTTTTGACCCACATTATATGTGACGTCTCGTCTCCGTAGATTATATACACGTGCGCTTCGCTCCTGGGATTGTTTGATGCGATTTTTGACATCTTCAAAAATCTTAGATAGTAGTTCGGGCCTTTTTCGCGGGTGTACTGCTCGGGGAGTGTCAGGGAAATCGTTGTCGTAAATTCGCGCTTCATGATCTTGACCTGAGAGAATCATCTCTCTGCCGAAATTAACGAAAAACGGACTCAAACCTGTGGATTCACTTGGCGCAGTTCTCATCGCGCATGACACTTTCGGAAGTATCGTATCCCAAGTTCGATGATTTTCTCGAACATAAGAGGCCAACATCGTCTTGAGCGTTTTATGTTGTGCTTCGCAGGGATCAGCTTGCGCGTGGTAATTTGCAGTCCTGAAATGTCTAACTCCGTAGGAGTCCAGTAACCTTTTGAACTCCTTGCTAACGAAAACCTTACCGTTATCGGTTATGAGTGTTTTAGGGACACCGAATAATAAAAAGACATTTGTCTCCACCAGGTTCGTTATGGTTTTTGCGGTGGCAGACCTCATCGGGAAAAATAAACAAAATTTGCTAAAGTAGTCCTGAATGCTAAGAATGAATATATGGCCATTCGAACTCTTTGGTAAAGGACCAACGACATCGATTGAAATTAACTCCCAAGGGCGTGATACATTGGAATGACAACGTAGGAGTCCCGCCGGTGCTTTGTTATCTGGTTTAACAGCAATACACGTCTGGCAGGAGCGAATGAATTTCGCAATATCCGACCTCATCTTGGGCCAGTAAAACTTCCTGGTTATTCGGTGAAACGTCTTGAACACACCTGGATGTCCAGATGTCGGAGGTTCATGATGAGTACGTATGATATCGGTTCGATGTGGCTTTGGTACTACCACCTTCCAGTCGAAGTTTGGATCTTCGAGGCCAGGGTAAGCATTTCTCATCTTTTTGAATAGAACCCCGTCTCGAGTCCGCCATTGTGGGTAATTGAGCGGGTGGTCACTAATTCTTGCGATCATATCATTATACCACGAATCGTTATGATTTCCGAATTCGATGGGCCTATCAACGGATAGCTCGTTCACGATAGGAACAGAACGCGACAATGCGTCAGGCACGATATTATCTTTTCCCCGTCTATGGAGGACTTCAAAATCGTACTGCTGGAGACGAACACTCCAGCGAGCCAATCGACCCGTAGGGTCTTTGAGGTTATGCAACCACATGAGTGCAAAATGATCCGTAATGACGACAAAATGAGTTGCTTCGATATATGGACGGAATTTTTCGATTGCCCAAAGAACGGCAAGGCACTCTTTCTCCGTGGTAGTATATTTTCGTTCATTTCTACTCAAGGATCTACTGATGAAACTGACCACCCTTTCACCGTCATCATAAGATTGAGTCAAAACCGCTCCCAGGCCAAAATCACTAGCATCAGTTTGGACACAAAAGGGTCTGTCAAAATCTGGACAGCTAATTATTGGTGCTGATACTAAACTCTCTTTCACTTTATCGAAAGCTAACTGACACTCTTCGGACCATTCGAATTTGGAATGTTTACGCAAAAGGTTTGTAATTGGCGCTACCATAGTAGCGAAACTTGGTATGAATCGTCTATACCAACTTGTCATACCCAATATCCTCCGCACTTCCGAGACGCTTTTTGGTGATGGAATGTTCAGAATCGCTGAGACTTTATCTGGATCAACATGTAACCCCGTACTATTAACTATATAACCCAAATACTTCAGGTTAGACCGACAGAAGTAACACTTTTTTTGACTCACAGATAAACCAGCATTAGTAAGGCGTTTGAATACTTCCCTCAAGACTTCAAGGTGTTTTTCAAAAGTTGGTGTGGAAATGATTATATCATCAAGATAGACGAAGCAGTAGGGTTCAAGGTCGAACCCCACTACTTGGTCTATGAGTCTCTGCCATGTGGCAGGGGCATTGTGCAACCCGAATGGCATTCTACGGAATTGGAAGAGACCGCGCCCTGGTACAGTAAAAGCCGTTAATGCCTTACTCGAATCCTCCAATGGTACCTGCCAATACGCGCTTTTGATGTCTAACGATGAGAGATATTTCGCGTTTCGTAGCTTATCTAGGGTACTAGTTACTTGAGGGAGGGGGTATGCATCCCTCGTGGTCACTTTATTCAGTTTACGAAAGTCAACACAGAATCGATAAGAATCATCCCTCTTCCTGACCATCACGATTGGTGATGCCCAAGGGGAGGAGGATGGTTCCACGATTCCGCGCTGAAGCATTTCGTCCAACTCTTTGTTAACGTGTTTCTGGAGAGCGGGTGATATTGGGTAAAATCGCTGTTTGATAGGTTCTGAATTAGTTTTAATTTTATGTTCCACTATTGATGTACACCCTAGGCCGTCAGGCAAGTCGGAGAAAATACCATTGATGAAAGTTTCCAATTCTGCCGCTTGTTCGTTAGTCAGAGGAGAGTCATCTGTTATAGCCAACAGTTCTGCATCCGGTGTCCCATTCTTAGCAAAATACCAAAGTCCTTCTCTCAAATTGGGAACAATCCCCATTCTCTTCCAAAAATCTGAACCGAGAATAAGAACATGTGGAAGCGCAGGCATCACTAATACATTTAGTACTTGAACTTTCCCTTCGACCCGGAACGGAATATTATAACTTCCTATAACTTGCTTATGATTACCATCAGCCATGCTACAGGATTCGACGTCGCTAGGTAATAATTTTAGATCAAAAACTCTGAGTTGGTCATAGCCTTGACCGCCTATGACAGTCCGAGACGCTCCGGAATCCAAAAGACCCAGGAATTCCTTATCGAACATATTTACCCGCAAATATGGTCTTTCGTCACCAACGACGTTGGCAAGAACGAAATCTAAGTTATGCGATATGCTATTGTCAAGCGCGATCGAGTTCATACGACGAACCGGATTCAAATCTCGATCTACTTTTGATCCGGTGTGACGTTTCCCGAACAAAATGAACAGTTACGAACCGTTACACCCCTCTGTCCACAACGGTAGCAATGAATTACGCGCGGTTCCTGGCAATCTCGTTTAAGATGTCCCTGTTTACGGCAATTCCAACAGGTTGGCAAGCGGTTATTATTATCTGTGCTACAGGGTGAAGCCCTAGTCTGAGGAATGGTAGCTACTGCTTCGAGCTCGTGGACTCTAGGTTTACGGTACATGAGATTTGCTTCAGCGACTACCCTTGGATTCGTCGGCGGTGGACGCCATTGTTCGGTCCGCCAGAAGACATCTTCGATTCCTTTGCCATACTCTACTAATTCTCCTAAGCTGAAAATCGGTCTCAATGCCAGCTTTTTTTGAATTTCTGGGAGCATGTTATCGATAATAATGCGTAATCTTTCTGATTCCGATGGTTTTTGTTTTAGCCGATTGAAATATGTTTCCATTGTTGCTATATATATTGCAGATTTCTCATTGAAATGTTGTGTTCGCGCGCGTATGTCCGCCATCAGATGTTTTTCATAGTCTGTAGGAAGGTAAGTGTCTTTTAGTCTCGATACGAAATCATCCCACGTCAGGATTGAAGAACGAACTCCTCTGAACCAAATCTGCGCAGACTCCGTAAGTAAAGCATTAACACATCTGAATAATTGTTCCTTAGTTATGCCACACGCAATTCTTAGCTCTTCGACTTCCTCGAGAAAATCTAACACATTGTTGAATCCCGAGAACTTTTTGATGTCCCATTTCGATACAGTGGAAAAACACCTAGCTTGATTTTCGGTACTCACGTCGTCGAATTTAAAGTTATTATTCTGGAATCTTATTGAATCAACATCAGATTTTTCAACTCGCGAAGGAGTTTGATACTCCATGTTCGCTGCCTCCCTCGGGTGTGACGTATTAACCTGCAGGGACTGACTGTCACTTGGTAAATTTGTTTGCATTGGAATCGAAATTGGAATAGTATTTCTTTCGCCAATACTTCCCCTATTTGTCACATATTTACGTGGATAGGGATAGTTTTGCGAGTCTATAACCGGATAAAATCTAGGCGGATCAGTAAACTGAACATATTTTTGTACCCGTTGTGGTTCATTACATGAATCTTGCCTTGGCCACGATTGATGAAAACCTAGGTTCGGATCATGCTGCTCAAATGGGTATCTAGTTGGCTCTGGGGGAGCAGTGCGATAATTAAGGTTACTTTCAATATTACTTTGATTAACCAGATTTCTCTGAGACATAAATATTTCTCTGTTCGGTTCCGTAGAAGTGTTGGGTCTTGAGTGAGCAGGTTGGGTTGAAAGGTTGATAGGCGCTGTTGACCTTTCACCCGTAGGCAACTGTTGGTTTACCGGTGCGTGCGCATTCGTAAAGGACCCACTGTTTCGCGATATTCCTTCGGAATTTATTGTTTCCCTTCGATCATCGTCATTTCTATTACTAGGCGTGGACATATGAGTCGGACTAGTGTTATTTTTAGTAGTGAAAATATCGTTAGAATTGACTTCCTGTTGAATATTTTTAGTAGACCCACCCTGTATTTCGATAAGGTTACTGGTAGGAACATAAATTGAACTAGATCTCGATCCGTGAACAACCTCAGGCAACAGAATATTTGGTTCACCCATAATGGAAATATGTGGATTCGAGGATTCCGACCTATTATTAATTTCAGTCACAACTTGGCTCAACGAATCGAGGAGTTTAAGACAAGTATCCGCTAATCTTTTTTTATGGGATAGCAATTTCGGATCAAGGATGTTACTTAACCGTCCATTTACGTGCAATAATCGTGATCTTATTCGACCAAGTTCATTTGCTGCGTTACTATAATTGAAATTCGCTATGGAATTCTCTAATTCTTGTAATTTTGTCTCGCAGATGATAAACTCTACATATGGATCGAATTCTTGCAGAAGAAAATTTGAAGCTGCGCCTTGCTTCTCTGATCGATAAATATCACGTAGGCGTTGTCTTTTAACATCCACTTTGCCTGAATCGGATGCCCCCCGTATGCGGAGTTCGTACGAT
Source organism: Phaedon cochleariae (assembly GCA_918026855.4). Classification (NCBI taxonomy): domain Eukaryota; kingdom Metazoa; phylum Arthropoda; class Insecta; order Coleoptera; family Chrysomelidae; genus Phaedon; species Phaedon cochleariae. The sequence continues at coordinate 29,223,159 of OU896717.1, forward strand.
AACTCATCACTTAGGAGTCTATTGATATCCATAATTTATAAATGATTGAACAGGTTTCTCTAATTATTTTATTTACTCCACTCTTTCCTAGCAAAAGTAGCAAGCACAACCAACACCAAAGGACCCGACGAGGCCAACCCCAGACTAACTCTTCGAAAATTTATTTCACCCTGAATAACTTGAAATTTATCTCGAATTACCCGAAGATACTTCACAAGTATGATAATGCTCAGAAATAACCAAAAAATATATTATTTCAAATAATAATAACGAGAGCACCCTGTATAATTTGAAATTTTCCTCGAATTAACCGAAGACACTTCCAAATATGATTCCGTTAAAAATTACTGAAAAAGAATATTATTACACTAATATGAATAACGGGGACACCCTGTATAACTTGAGATTTTTCTTGAATTATCCGAAGACGCTTCCAAATATAATTATGTTCAAAAATGATTGAAAAAAATATTATTATCCTAATAAGAATAATGGGGACACCCTGTATAACTTTTCGTGAGAGTTAATCCTAGTTTTCCAAGAATACTCATCAAAAATCCTATCTTCACAATACCTTTGTTTGAATCACTAAGGAAAAAACGGATAAAAAATAATTTAAAAAAAGTGACCACCCTGTATAGAGCCCTTCGGTCCTGTATCACCTTGTAAAAAAAAATATTACATGTAAACTGATACAATTCAATACATATCATATGCATCAGTGCATATACCTAATTCCTAACATTTTGTTAGAATACCCAAGGACACCCTGTATGCATACTACGTATGTAAATATAATATGAAGGTACTTATCAGTAGGTAGCTTATCAAACCCAAAAAAAATGAATCGATACCAAATATTGAACTACGTTCCCTTCTGGCAATTGGCTTCTAATCTATGAACACCCTGTATATCGAAATTCCAAAATAATTATTACCTAATTGTTGATTCCTGGCAAATAAAAAATGAACATGAATTTCGAACGTACCTATAGGAGAAAGTGAAGCCTAACTTTTATTTCATTTTTACTTATGATCTAACGAAAAGTGAAAAGATGGAAATTGTCATTAACCACTAAATATTCTGCACATATACGATTGAGAAAAATGATGGTCAATTTCCACCACTGAGCAAAAATAGTGGGCGCCAATTTGCTACGTTAAAATTAGGAGAAAACAAATGGAAAGCCAGGGGATAGAAGATCCTCTGTGTAGCAAATAAATCTTTATAGTGCACAACCTGCGGGAGTCGCACACTCCGGTTAGCTAGCGGGGGGGTTAGGGTTCGTATTGCTAGTGGTAGTGGTACAGACCCAAAAATGAAACAAAAACCAGATCGTTAATCAAATGAGTAGGTATTTATAGATAAACACGTTGATGTACCTACAAGCTCATCGATAGATACAATGATTAGTGTAACAATAATAGGAAAGGGAATAATAATGTTACTGTCCCCTTAGTATATATACTGTCGGTTCACACCATATCAATTATTTAAATTTTGAGGGTTATTCATTCCCCTATTATGTGAAATAGATAAAATATACTGAGTAGATACGTGTTCGGAAAGCACAAAAGCAAATTATCTTCTATGATGATAAAGCCAAGCAGCAGGGAATTAAATTGCCATGCATAGTACTGGTTGGATCTTACTTGAAAAGCTGCCCTTTCCCACAGGACACCTCGACGATACGGGGCCTCTCTCACTGCTGGTAGAGGCACCTACGCATGCTAAATGAAGCAGAGGATATCACACTTCTAGTAATATACAGCCAAGCATAGGTAGGATGATAGCAGTTACATGTATAGTTCGAGGAAATAGGACACTTCTAGGTCGTATTGATGCAGGGTCTGGTGCAAGGCCTGTGACAGGGCCCCAAGTAGGGGGGGGCGGAAAAGCCTGAAATGGGTAGATTAGTAGTAATGAAGAACCCACGGCTCCTTTAAGCAGAAATATGAGACAGAATAAACGAATGCAAAGCAGAGTACACCTACCTGGGTTGGTGAGTGGCTTTCAATGTGGTTTCTTCACGAAACAAATTAGGGATAGTGATCGGAACTCAAATCCTATTACATAGGTATAATACCCCAAGACTCGGGAATAAAACGATATTCCGATCACTGAATTATTCGGCTCCTAAAAATCCTGACAAACAGAAATTGCTCCTTTATGAGCACGAGGAAGGATAACCAAAAAATGAATTCCCCAATGTCGATATACCATTCATGATGGTAAAATGAAGTCCGTCATTCTGTCAAGTGTCTTGACTTGAGAGCTGACAGCAGCATGCTAAAGCACCAAAACCAGAATAGGTACCAGCGCTGGTGAGAACACAATATGACGTCATAATATGTGACTTCGAATCGATCCGCGATGATGCCAGCGTTTTCGGAGATGGCCATGGGTCATTCAAGCATGCGAGTGATAGTCTTGCCACGATTGAAGAACTCGACCTTCGCAAATATATATATATATCACCTACACTGGGAATAACAAAAGAACAATCGACACGAGATTAGTCGCTGAAGTAGCTGCGATCTGTCACCGTGTGCATCAGCTGATCGAAATGTAGGTCACTCTTTCCTGACAGGTTATCGAGCTGTGGTACCTGTGTTCGTCCTTGTTCGTTGTAAACAAGATTGATAAACTCGATAACCAAGATGAACCATGAGATTGAAGGTAGATATGATATGCAACTATTGAGTTGTTGTCTTCTAACTATTCTTGTGTTGCAGAGAGAAGCCTGTTGCCAGAAATCCTACTATCAGAGGGATCAATATTTGGTCTTTGTATCGGTGACTACAAAACAGGGAGATGAAGCAATGAGCTATAGAGTACCCAAATGTGTCGTTCATTCTCCTACAGAGTGTTCAAAGGTAAGATTACTAGTGAGTTTGGTATCATAAATTATTATAATACTTGCTCCATTATAAATTTCTGTATCGGTAAATTCTTGGTTACAGGGTCATATACATTCAAGTGGAATACTGGACCAAAGCCTATACAGAGTGATACTACATTTCCTCTCTCAATAACACCACGCACCTACCTGATGGATACCTACTATTTCTGAAAAATTAATGATTACCTAATTTTGTGGTTTAACAATAGAAATTGATATAGTTCTTTCCTAGGAAAATTTTTACTTGTAACACAAGGTAGAAAAGATCTCAATTGGAGTAGCATTTGATGCGAGTCGTATTCATTTCCCCTGTCTCGTTGATGGTTTGACTTGATTAATATCTAAAACAGTTATTCAAGCGTATAACAGTATCTTTTTTATCAAAAGTGCTTAGTGCTAAGTGCTCGCTATGTCGCATAAAACTTGAAAGTGCTTAGTAATCGCGAGCATTTTGTCAATCATAGTGCTTATAGTGTTTGAGATTCCGGAGCACTTTTCAAGAGTGCATAGTGCTTAGTACTCGAAGCACTTTTTGTCAGTGCTAGACACAGCTCTACCACCCTCTATAATTTTTATTTCAGTTGCATGGAGTAGAGTAATACATTCATTTTAATAAAACTATCCTATTGACATCAATGATTATCTACAGTGTATAAATTCTAAATTATTTTCAATCATGCTGTCTCCTCGAATGGAATACTGTCAGTAGAAATAAGGAAAAGGGTATTCATAGTATCGGGAGGGTTATATTTGTACGAGACCTATTCATTGACAATACGGGTACGATCCTCTTTGTTTTTGCTAATTAAAGACGAAGTCCAATTCGTTTAACCAGCAGATCTCAAAATGTCTCTTATTCACTTATGTATATGTATGTTTTATAGCGGTCCGTAGAGATAGAAATTGATAGAGGTGGTTGTAATACCTTACCATAGTGATATATCTTCGAAGTCAAACATTCCTCACTTTTTCCACATGTCATTATAGTATTTGATCAATAGTTGCTGAATTACTTCATTACTCTGAATCAATGGATATATATGGATGTTGTCGTGGGCCAATTATAATATAGTATACAAAGTGACTGACAAGAGATGCTCCAAACCATAGTGCTGTTATTCATTGTCCAACTTTGATGGAAAAAAACAATTTGAATGATGTTCTAATCGAATATACAACTTTTCCAAAACTCGTTCGTATGAAGAGAGATCAGCAAAGCCCAGGAATGCTTTGCAAATGAAGGAATTCCCAAGAACTTATAACCTGCAAGAATTTAAAAAAATCTACGCATGATGTTCGTCGATCATCAAAGAAATTTCCTTCCGTGCTCTCCAAGAGAGATACAGAAAATAAAGGAAAGAATAAACTCTTCAATATTTCTTTTGAATTTCAACTTTCCAGCGGTCGTTCATTTAGTTCGAATGGTAACATATTTTCATATTATTACTGAAACATTTTCTTCCTGAATTCAATGATGTTCGATGATTTCGACTCGGAAGTAAATTAATAATTTGACAAAAACACAACAGGAAATAAATTGATGTAAAATGCTGGCTAGTTCCAGCAATAGTTTCCGAAATAGGTACTCATCATTATACATTGAAGATGGGAACTTTTTGCACGATTTTTCACCGTTTCGACATATATGTAGAAATCTAAAATTTTCAGTTAAGAAACGTTATATAACATACAATTGCACTTAAATTCGTAACAAATATATTCTAGATAGGTATCATTCAATTGTCATGACATTACGTTCAAATCTTGAAATTGTCATAAGTAATATCACGATGTTCAGAATAATTGAGATAACTCTGTCGCTTCATTGTTCACGACATTATGTTGCTGTATGGCAACACAATTGAGTCAACAATGGGAGACAGAATTATGAGAAAATATTCAGAGCAGATTGATATTTTGCTAAACTATCTAATGTTCACGGAGCATGAAGAGCATTTATTCATTCTGACAAGTACAGCCATAATTATTTCATGGCAAACTGACATACTTTGCTTGGCTATCCATGGTTTCATCGTTGAAAACATCAACGCTGATAGACCAATCAGAATTGAAAGACAGCTCATGCTTTCGCGACAGTCACACGTTGTCTGAATGGATGAAGGATGCAAATATATTGAATCCTCCATGATTTTGGTGTTTTTTCTGCGTTTACTTTTACTACTAGCATCCATATGAGCGAAGCGAGATCCTGAATGTTTTGAAGTACAATATCGAATAGTTTGAGGACCGCTGTCAATCTATTAGTGATCCCAGTGATCACAGATCACAGAAGGACTACAAAAGAAGTTCTGTGAAGCATTAAATGCGTCGGAGTGTGGACGAGGTCCATCCTGGCCATTCCTGGCAGAATGTGGTGCGGGTTTCGAATATCGGCCGACCGCAGAGAGAAGGCCATGCACACTCGTTTTCGTCTCATCTTTGATTTGGATTAAACAAACGGTAGAAAGGAAGTTTGATTGGCTTCAGTCGTTAAAACTTTGCCGTCGCTAGCGTCATCAGTCTCGATAGTTCAGTGAATATGTTGATGATCGTCCTATGAGTAACCAAACTCTATAGACCTCTGTAGACATTACTGAGTTTATACGAACTTGGCAACCCCGTCAGCTCATCTTTTCTTCGTCAATCAAGGTCAACCTTGAGATATGTCGAGCAAACCTTCACGAAAACTCATTTTTTCATAGAACGGCAAAGCTTTCAAATTTTTTGTCAAAGGAGGTATCCCCAAGAGCGTATAATCTCCAAAAATTAATATAAAAATACGAGGTGTTTCAAAAAATGTAGCACCGTTGCCAGGATAGGTAGAACATTGCGAAATGAGTTGAGATTATTTAGTAAAAAAATGTCATAACGACATCTGTATTCATGATATAAGGTAATACACATTTTTTACAATTATATCGAATTCACTGAAAATATTTTAACGATATTTCATAAAAATATGTTTTGGAAGCTGACACATCGTACAACATCGCATACCGATTCAACTCAATACCAGAAATAAAAATGACCTCGATATACCTTTTAATGAATACATTGCATCTTTCAACTCTCCTCTATCCATGGCGCCAAGGGTATTCAATAAATTGCCAAAGTATATCAAAGAAAGTAAAAATACAAATATATTCAAGTGAATATTTAATATAAAAATATTTGTATAATTTTGAAGAGTTTATGTCCTGAAAATAATTTTGTTTGTGAATTTTCATCTTCACCTTTTCATGTAATATATTTTTATTTGATATTTTATCACATTTTATCTATATTGTAAAATATTTTGAATTTTCAAATTCCAAATTTATAAGTCAATTGTGTACCTACTTAGTTTTAGTTTTTAGTATATTTTGACCATTCCTATACAATGTTCTGTTGTCTACTGGAAAATAAAGATCTTATCTTATCTTATCTTATCTTATCTTTATCTTATTTTGCCAGTGCCATCCATGATTCATCTGAACGAATTCAAAATAATTTTTTTAATCTCATATTTACAGTTAATGAATATCTCAAAAGGTTGTGCATAAAATATTGTATATATATTTTGGGCGTGACTGGACTATTAAACTTTTTCAAAAACAGCTCTGGATTTTCCCGATTCTGGAAATGTCAGTCGATTGAGGTTGAGTAGACAATAATTCCATGAGAACATCAGACAAATTGATGGAGCTGTTGCGGAAAGTTATGACCAAAAGATTTTTCACCAATTATGAGATCATAATTCACCCTATATATTGGTGAATAAGAGAAGAAGACACTTTCTGATGGTCATTAGGTATTCTCTTCAACGGCCTCTATTCTTGGTAGGAGTATGAACAGTTCCTCATGACTCACCCTGTATACTATGAAATGATCCAGGGTAGATATAACTTCAACATAAACGATGATTATAATAAATGAAACACCAAAAAACAATGCTTGCTCGCTTTATCATCACACTACACGATAATAAAGATCCTCAATAGGCTTGAGAAGGCCCACTCTACTACCTAGTTCTTTTTTCAACTTTTGAGGAGCACGGAAGGAAACCCCTAACCCAATTTCCTGAAATATATTGGTGTCAGTTGACCATACAAGTACCCACCATACCTAAGTATAAGATTCCATGCCGAATTTATCATCCATTCCATCCGCTTGTCTCAATCAAACTATACCTACCACAATTGTACAAAAACAACAATGAACTGAATATAATTTGGCCAATTATTGATCTGGGCACAAAAGAGTCTAATGTGAAAAAATCATGGCATCCTCAAGTAGATTGTAGATGGGTCGTATAGGCTGAAAGACCTCTCAATCACTGCGACCTAGAATTACTATTGTGATAACCCTTATCTAGTTTTGGTCCTCTAACCCTAGACTTCTGATGAAGCATAAAATTTTCTTGACGGTTGAATTTTACACTCAGCAGGAGTGAGATAGACCTGTTCTAGGTGGTGCAGTCTTTGACAGACTAATACTTTACATGAGCAAAGTATGTGTTCCGCGGTTTCGGTCACATTATTGCATAAGCGGCAAGAGTCAGTCTCCGACAGGCCCACTTTTTTGAGGTGGGACCTCAGAGGGCTGCTGTGAGAAAGCCTGTGATACGCTTTAGCTCTGGTTTGCTGAGGATGAGTTGCTCCTGAGCTCGCTTCTGCGAATGGTTGAAAAACCTTTTCGCTTGTCGTTAGCCAGAAGTTGCTCTCCAGTAGAAGGACTTTTCAATTTTTTTCCATTTCCTAGATTATCACTTCAGGTGACATTTGCTTGTCCCACAAAATGGCTCAGGACCAAAGAGTGCAGCTGATGCACTGGCATCTCCATATCTAGTCCACTTCAAATAAATGATCCCAGATCATAGACAAGTGATAGTAGACTGTACCAACTACTGCCATGTCATAGCCTTCTTTACGAAGTCAGTCGAGACTAATTCAGCAAAAAATATCACCGGTCCGTTTCAAGGGTTCAAGGGACTAAACTTATAAGTTATGGAATGAAAGAATGATTCTGTATGAAACCATGCATTGTCATTTGAATAAAATGCTCTTTCCTTATTCATTTCCTTGGTGAGCACAATAGGTATTTATATTCTTGATTGCAAATTATGAACCACACCTGTTTTGAAAAAATATTTGTACAAAAATTATCGTTTCGATTTTCCAGGAAGCCTAATTCCATTGTAAACAGCTTGGGTGGCGTGCCAACGGATGGGGATGAAAGGGGTTAAAAAATTCGTTATGGAAATTATGAAAGACTCTCATCGACCTAATAGGGGCTCTTATAAATCGATTAAAAAGGTAGGTATCATTAGTGCGCTTGTATATCTACCATTTACGTTATTAATGGAAAATCATTAGATTTCCTTCAACGCCTTTCAAATGAGTAGTAGAGTGAATAAGAATCATGGATTCATCTTTGTATAATATTTCGTTTGTCCTAGACGTTGCACGTCTTTTTTTATTATAACCATTATACATTTTTAATTTAGATTATATTTCCTTGAGTGTTTTACCCAAGTCGGGCCCCAATTACCCTTTATACAGATAGGTAGAACTTCTCGATGTTTCCACATATATTGTGGAGCATAAATACCAGTCAGTTCGATGTTAATAATGATAAAAATAATCTTAACAAATACAACTCGCGCTATGCGCTAGTGTGGTTGCCAAGCAACATAATTTGTATTCCGAAGGTTATTAATACACTTGCAGTATTACATACGATAATCGCAATTGAACTTGATGACCATAAGTACATGATAATTAACCTGGCGTCAACAGGTAGAAAACCTTTATCACCCACTTGAGATCTGATGTACCCTATAGATAAAAACACAATGAAAAAAAAACATTATAGGAAAATTTTCAGATTGATACGTGAAATTAGGTTGTAGATGTATTCTCTTCATAATAATGAACTGAAACTTTTTATAATAAGTTTGATTCAGGAGATATCATCAAAAACATGTCAATGGTAAAATTCTCGCAAATAGAGCATGGTATCTTTGAGAACTGTTGAAAAAATATTTTACACCCAATATTGTGAGACTTGATGCCGAAATGATTATGCAAATGTTCGAGTTGTCAGCTAGAAAAGTTACATGTGATATATGAATAAAACAAAGAATGATCACTTTTTGGAGGAAAATTCATACGTATCTCTTAGGGCATATTTATGCATCATTGTCTCAATCATACCTAGTCTTAATCAAGGTGGATAGAATATTGACTCATCATATTTGGACCTTCATGCATCACAGTTTTTAGGCTTAAGAAATATGATATAACAATTGACAATCCGTCAGGAGTGTCAACTAAGTTGTCAATAATGTCAACTGCCAATTCAAATATTTTGTTTTGAAGCAGGTTTCTGAGCTATTTCTGAGGATTATTTGAGTTCATTGTTTTTATTCGTAAAAATCTCTTACGAATTGGAAAATGGAAGTAGATAGAGATTTAATCATTGGAATTACTCTGTCATATATTTATTTGAATCTTGCCACTCTGGTTTGCTTGATGCAAAAAAGAAAAAGAGTCAAGAGATTTGGAGTTTTTCCCATTAACAGAATAATAAAAACACAAGGTTTCTTCACGACTTTAGTGGAGTCAATGAAAACTTGAGAATTAGATGAATGTCAATTCTTCAAATACAAAAGAATGACAAAAAATCAATTCACCTATATTTGTTATCAAATGTGATCGAATTATCAGAATGATGTTATCAATTATCAACACAGCACAAAATGGCACTGATTTTTTGGTGACAAACACAAAATTAAAAGTCATATGTGATTGTCAAATATGTTAACAGTTCGACACAAGCGCGTTTTTGTGGTCTCAATCATAAACATAAAAATTAAGAGTTTGTAACTTTCAAGGTCATGATTTAATGATTATGATTAAGACTGATACTAAAACTGTTGCATGAATTCACTTATTGAAATGTATGCCCATAACATGATTTAATGATTAAAACAATGACTGTGACTAATACTAAGACAAAGACAATGATACACTACACACTGTTTCACCACTAACCAAACCGATTTTTCACACCTCGACACGTGTTTCGCTAACTATGTTAGCATCTTCAGGAGAAGATTACAGCTTAATGCTCTATCGTAGTGGGCTACTTATAAACTAAGTATATGTCCACCCACCCGTGAATAGACAATAACCAATAATATGTTATATCATATATATGTTATATTACCAAACTATACAGAGGGCTGAATGGGATAGGTCCATCACCCTTAATCATTACTCAATTACTATTCTTAAATATCTGTAAGCTTCCATATGCATCTAATTTTTTAATATTATTATCTTGCTTAACTAATTTGAGGTTATTGATATTTGTGTTATGATTGTGATTGAAAATGTGTTCGGGTACACACGATTTATCTAACCTACCATATTTCAAATGTGCTAGGTGTTCTTTGAACCTTGTTTTTATGGGACGCCTGGTTTGGCCTATGGATGTTTCATCACAATCATTACAACTAATTTCATATATTCCTGACTTTTCAAGTGTGTCCACCGTATCTTCTGGATAACCTAATAAATTAATCTATGGTAAAAGTATATGGTATCTCAAAGTGGAGTGAACAGATTCATGAGCAAGACACAGACACAGACACAGCCATGAAGTGTTTTGGGAAGCTATAGGCAACCAATGAAACGTGCATGCATGTAGATGAAAACAACATCAAGTGAAAAATATTCGGAAAAATAGTTCCCAATTTTTTCAGATAATCGCCTGAAACTCAGTATTTGACATGCATTCTTCTGAACGGAGACAATAGTATTGCTTTCTGTACATTGGATATACATAGAATACGGTATTCTTCAATAAAATCTGAATAGGAAATTGGTTAAAAAAATGAATTAATAACATACTGGTTTCTATCAACATAATATGTCACTGAGATATATCAACACATAAATCCAAAGAAAATTTGCCAAGAATGATATTCATCATTTTTATGTTAAATACGAAGCAGATTCGTTCCCGGAACAAAGCTGAAAATTTCATATTCTTTCGATATAACATATACATATAGCAACGTTTACCTACCTCTTCCTGTATGTATGTAAATATATATATTCTTTCATTCGGAAGTGCTCGCAAAATGTTGGGCCTGTAATCCCGTGGTGGAACTGCGAGCACTAAAGGACGGACAAATATCGATGGATCCTCCTCTTGAAGGTAAATAGATTGTAGTTCGCTGGAAATACATCTGTGGGTGAAGAATTCCACAGTGAAGATGTCTTACAAAAGAAGATGTTCTTGAAATATGTTATTCTAGGTGTTTCAATTTTGACTGCATATTGGTGTGAGACTTGAACCAGCCGCGTTTGGCGAACAAAGGTCATTCCAGGGAGGACAGCTGATGACAATAGAAGAGTGATAGGTCTGCAACGTCTCTCCGATGTTGTAAAGTTTGCAGTGATCTTGTCAGAGTTGGGTCATTGATGAGCCTGATGGCTCTTCTTCCAACCGATTCCAGCAATCTCAGGGAGTGTTTTGGAGCTGATCCCCAGACGTGCGAACAGTACTCAAGGGATGGTAGAATCTGGGCTTTGTAGAGTGTCAGAAGCTGTTGTGAGGTGAAATACTTCTTCGCGCGGAAGAGGAATCCCAGCTTTTGAGAGGCAGCTCTAACTATATTGGCAACATGGTCATGCCAAGATAAACTGTCAGAAACCGTGCATTGATAGTGATGAACTGATTGGTAAGGTTCTTCCAGCCATAATTGTATCAGGACCCGCACGGTTAGCCTTCTTAAAAAAAAACTGTTGCTTGAGTCTTCAAAGCGTTGAATTGTAGGAGCAAAACTGAAGAAAGGGTTGGTAGTCATGTGCAACAGATCGTTGATATGTAGTAAGAAAAGCGTTGGGGATAGAATAGAGCCCTGTGGTACTCCTGCATTGGTAGGCAGTGTGTCTGAAGTAATCCCGTCAACAACTATATATATTTCATCTCCAAACAGTATTTGAAAAAAGGTGTACCGACTATCGATCGCATTTTTATTATGAAAATAAATTCTCAGACCATCTGATTTGTCTTCACTACATATATATTGAAGTATGACACTCATGATTTCAGACATGAAAACGAGAAGACGAAATCTCATGAAATCTTGAGGAACGATTATTCCCATTTAGAATTTATATCTCCTCAACCTGAAGTTGACTGATCAATCGAAATCAGTTCTTGAATCTCAATTGGATCGCGTAATGCAGGAAACTAATAAGCTTCGGGTGCAAATTTGGGTAATTGAATACTCGTTCTGCATTCTGCAAAAACCTACCAAGCCTCAATAAATTATAATCTCATTCAATTCTATGAAATGCTATCCCTCACATCTATTTTGTCCAGACTTCTGATTTGCAGAAACCTTTCAACCCCCATGGTATTATACTTATACTTGCTTCTCCCTTTGCTTTGATTACCCACTTGAAACCTACAACCCACTTGGACATTTTCACCTTTTTCAATATTTGACATATCAAACCATACCTACCATAAATATCCCAGCAAACATTGAACTAGCGGGAGAAGTCCGGCCTAGTGCAGGCTAGTCTGGGAGAGTGACGATGCCGGGGTATTGGTAATGGGCCAATGATATCCCTATGCCAAGTAACCATCAGTTATAAATACGGTGATGGCCTTGTGATGGTGAGATGTCTGGAACTAATTGAATACTTACGAGATCTGGCCATTTGCTGGCCAATTACATGTTCGCTACTCGTCCCCCTGGTGGAAGTTCTGGGAACGTCAACATCAACAATCAGCTGATCAATATTAAATGTGACTAAGATGGCTGACTCTCGTGAGTGGTGATCGCGAACTAGTTTGTTTATTTCGATGAATTATTGTGCTCCTCTCTTTCCCTGGTGGTTATTTATGATGGCAGGAGTATTCTCAATTGATAATGATAGAAGACAGATTCTCCAATTATGATAAAATTGAGTAAGTATCAATCTACCTACATAGTGTTTAGAATTGAATTATCGAATGCACATGTTTGGTATCTCGTAACCTCATATACCTAATGATCATAATAATTGGAGTGGGCTGTACTTCTCCACAAAAGCAACTATCAGTTTTAACTATCGTTTGTTGCTATCAAAAGCAATCTCAGGTTATGTGAACCTATATATCTCTATATTAAAAAACTGAATAACAATAAGGTGTCAGCTATATACAGAAATATCTGTGCCAAGAAAATAATGAGAATTGAATAGCTCCATGCTAACACGTCATCAGATTATATTATCAAGTTATAAACTCATATGCAACTCATAGGCCACATATACAGGGTGTCCCTAGACCAGTGGGACAGTTAAATATCTTCTGAACCAATAGGAATTTTCAGAATATTATAATCTCACATCATATCGCATTATGAGTGCTAACTTCAGGAATGACTATATTTTATACGAGGGGCACAAGAAAGGCTCACAAAATCGAACATCAATTTTTTCAATGGAACACCCTGTATTCCATTGCATTTTCATATTCTCCTTGAAGAGCTCAGTTCAACGACCTAGCACACTTGGGGTCTAGCAAGAATGATTTCCGAGATATAGGGTGTGGAAAATCGCGATTTTTCATTTTTGGGAATTTTTTGTGTCGAAACTATTCATTATTGGTCAAAACGGCTCACATGTCCATATTTTAACTTTTGATTTACTATTTACTAGTATTTAATTGAAACAAATACAGGGTGGTGTCGAATTAACAGTTTCAGTCAGAATTCTACACCACCCTGTATTTGTTTCAATTGAATACGAGTAAATAGTAAATCAAAAGTTAAGATATGGACATGTGAGCCATTTTGACCAATAATGAATAGTTTCGACACAAAAAATTCCCAAAAATGGAAAATCGCGATTTTCCACACCCTATATCTCGGAAATCATTCCCGCTAGACCCCAAGTGTGCTAGGTCAGTGAATCCAGCTCTTTAAGGAGAACATGAAAATGCAATGAAATACAGGGTGATCAATTTGAAAAAAATGATGTTCGATCATGTGAACCTTTCTTGCGCACCTCGTATAAAATATTATCATTCCTGAAGTTAGCACTCATAATGCGATATAATGTGAAATTATAATATTCTGAAAATTTCTATTGGTTCAGGAGATATTCAACTGTCCCACTGGTCTAGGGACACCCTGTATAAACAAATGATGCATTTTATATTTCAGAAGTACTTCACAACGAAGAATCGACTTTGAAGGAATATGCTACCCAATAAGATGTGGATACCACATACCAACCAGTAAACAGTCACTCCGAGAAAGTTTGATCGTTGAAGAACAGAAATAAGGTTAAGAAGATATTATTGTGTCATTCATAACATTGTTTTCTTGAAATCTGGTATGATGAGAGTGTTATATTGTGAAATAAAAAGGTACTAGAACTTTCAGATCCATTGGACCCCTAAAACCCCTACCCCTCCCCTACCTCGATAGTATGTAACCAATGTCGTTAATTGGCCATTACAGTCCCATCATTTATGTATATGCTGGGCTTGCTATGGGAAACTCAATGTGTCGATTATGTTGTACTGGCCTTTTGCCGGGGAACTGAATATGTTTGCTGGGAACCCAGCACTGGGACCAGCTGCCGGCCGCAGTGTACTGATATATAGAGTCCCGCATATGGGACCATTTACTGGGCCGCTGATGTCAGGTATGGGAAAAATATATTAGGCCATTGATGCCCCATATCAAAATGTTTGCTGGGATCCATCGGCTTAGATCTCTGGTTTTCATAAAAATATACGAAAATTCCAAAATATTATGTTTTTACAACTCTAAGCCTTGAAAATCCCACTATCCTTCTCCCTCAGCAAGTTTATCAAGTCTGCTGTGAGATCTACAAAATGTGAGGTATCTATCATGGGGGAACCCCGAGATAAACGAACCGTTTAAAAATTCGCAGACTTAATCGATTACGCTATGATGAAGAGGAAAAAACAAATGGCATGTAAAACAAAGGAATAAAATAAAATTTACTGTTTCCAAATCGCCGGTTCTGGAAACCATTCGACTCGAATGAATTTGTTGCGGGAAATAACAGTTGGTTGGTCTCTTTCACGTAAAGAACGCCACTTTCTTTCGATGGAATAGAAAAATGATGTATTGTGTTAGTTCGCGAATATTCCATTCAAAGATAGGGAACGATGACAATAATGTGAAGAATTATTCGTGGACACAAGCAGTGGCGTAACTAGACATTCTATCCTCCCAACTACATGAATTTCTAGAGGCTACAATGGGGTTAGGCAGTCTGAAATTTGCAATCACATCACATCTCTCGGCTTCATTCTCGACAATGAATTGAATTGGAAAAATCGAATTTTTGTCCTTAATAATAAACTCAACACGAGCTGTTATTTTTTTAGAGCGATGACGAGCAAAGGCATAGGACTTCCTGATGTTGTGAAAATGATTCATTAAGCTAGTTTCCATTTTAATATGTCATATGGAATATTTTGCTAGGTTAACTCATCCAACTGGATTTCTACTCTTCGGATTCAAAGGAGGACAATCAGAATAATATATACAAAATGAATATATACAGGGTGTTTCAAAAAAACCTGAATCCCTCACTAGGGTAGGTAGAACTCTGCAACATAAGTTGGGTTCACTCAATAAAAACATTTCGTAACTGTATCCGTTATCAAGATACAAGGTGTTGAAAAAATTATTTTTTTACACATTTTTCAAGATTATGTTGAAACTACTGGCAACATTGTAGTGAAATTTTGTATGGATGTTTCTTGGAATCTGACACATCGCATGCATTCGTTTTGATATCCGACTCTCATAGAGGGCGCTAGTTACACGGTTCTTACCAAGTAGTTTTGAACATAAATTTTTTGAGGTTAGATTTTTCAATCCGAATTTGATGTGAACCTGAACAGCATTCATTTGCACACCAAAAAGGTACTCTTGGTAAAACTCGATTCTGTGTTCCGTTTTCGGAATATTTCGATTTGAAAATGATGAAGTGATAACTGTTGCTGGTATAAAGCTATGTATTAGAGTGAGTATTATGAAAAATTATCACCTATTTATTGAAAATCGAAAACAACAATACATTTCTGATGCTGAACTTATTGATTCAACAATGAATCACAAGAATAACATCGAAACAGTTTTGACTAAGAACATGGATTACACATCAGTATTGTTGTATCTTGAGCAGAAAGTTTATGCTACATAGGTAAATTCACGTCAAGATTGTAAGACATAATTGAACATCACTAAAATGACCTAACAGCTGATCCTCAACTGTTTAGAAGAATAATACATTCTCAAGAAGAAAATATAGAAACGTTTTTTGTTCGAAACGTAGGACATTTTGAACATTTACTCTAACTGATTCAATATTTCATGTTTCAAATCAAATATCTCTCAATTTCATTCATGATTCTTTGTTTCATCAATAACTTCAGCACGCGAGTGATTTTATTGTTTCTGAATCTGAATAAATAGGTAATTGAACTCAATAAAATTCATTTTATACCAGCTTCAGCTATTGCTATTACTCTATTATTTTCAAATCGAAATATTCCGAAAACGGAACATAGTATCGAGTCTCACCAGAAGTACCTTTTTGGTGTAAAATTGAATGATGTTCAAGTTCATATCATATTTGGATTGAAAAATATAACCTCAAAAAAGTTATGTTCAAAACTACTCGGTACGAACCCTGTAACTTGCGCCCTCTATGAGAGTCAGATATAAAAACGAATTCATGTGATGTGTCAGATTTTAAGAAACATTCATACAAAATTTCATTACAATGTTGCCAGTAGTGTCGACATAATCGTGAAAAATGTGTAAAAAAATCAATTTTTCAACACCTTGTATCATGAAAACGAATGCCGTTACAAAATTTTTTCACTGAGCAAACCCAACTTATTTTGCAGTGTTTCTCCTACCCTAGCAAGGGGGTTATGTTTTTCTGAAACACCCTGTATAGGCGTGATACATGTAAGAATAACCTTAGCAGACTGAGAATATTAAATGGTGAATTCAATTTCAGCATTTTGAAGACCAGAAAGAAAAGTTTACTTATAATCGTTTCTTGCTATAGAACAACTTATTTGGAAAAGCACTATTCCTATATCGCAGCTTTACTTTATAATTAATTGAATAAATACAAAAAGCTTGAAGTCATTGCCACACAATGATCATGAAATTCCTGGCTAATACCACGCAAAACATTGAATTACATCCTCCAGAAATTTATGCACCTACTCGTATAAACGAATCCTGAATCAAGTGATTCTTCCCTGAATGCCTATTGATTCCGAGTTAGCCAGTCCACGCTAGACACCTACAGACCGGTTTCGAGCTCTATGACTCTCATCAGAGTAGGGCAGTCTCCAGCCAAAAGTCCTAAGGTTTTAACAGTAGCTGCTTTGAACTCTGTACCATCTGTTTTTCTCATGTTCAAGTGTTATAAACGTCCTTTTAGTAACGAGTATTTTAAATACGAGCGGAGCAAAGCGGAGCGAGTGTTTAATAAACGAGTGTCTAGAAGAGTTTATAAACGCGTTACATACTATGCTTTTTCTACGAACTCCGAAAATTACATTAACATACCTGCTATTCCTGCTAACCTACAAAATAATTCGAAAGGAATGGGAATTGAGAACATAATACATGCGACTGCATGCAACCAGCGAGACACGTATAAGTGATATTGGTTGTAGATGTATCCAGTCCATTGCTTACTAACCTTTGTTTCACGTTTTTTGTCATGCTGCGCTATTGCGCTGAATTGTTCTCAAAGATGGATGCTTCATTTTTACACTCCTTGGAGATATGCAAGTACCAGAACATTTTCTTCGATTTCACTTTCGTCTACATTCCGCATATATTTTTAATGAAGAATTCTGATACAAACGAATATTGTTTGAATAATTCTGATACAAAATTTGAAAATAACAGTTGACAGTTAATACAATTGTCAGGCCAGACGTGTCTCAAATTACTGAAGCTGTGTTTAATGAACTGTGTTGCCATGGTAATGTGTTCAAGGAATCGTGTTGCCATGGTAACGTGTTTAATATTCTGAATAAATCACAGATCGACAATCCGTGATTAATCTATCATTTAGCGTGGTACATATCCGTACGCTAAATGCCATTTTAGTTATGTGAGTAGAAAAATATATTTCTCAACTTAGCCTCAATAAACGAGTGAATCAGTTCGGGAAGTGAATGAAACTCTGATGATAAAGTTAAATCAGGATCTCTTGGATCAGAACTAATCCCGAATAACTTTTTATCTATACTACCGTTGATTGAATTGAAAATCAGCCGAAAATCTCGTGATCTCTTCAACGATGGCCATTTGCATTTTGATTGTGTTTTAATACTTTCGGGATTGATTTTCTTCCTCGGTAACTTAATTATTTTTTCGCGGCAACGACAAGTCTAATTGATTCCGAAGCGAAACGACGGAACTGTCGAAATTTAATAGTCTTTTTATTTCCTGGGGTGTAAAATTACCCATTTTGATTAATGAATCCGTGATTATGTGACATAATTCACTGATTTATTTTTATATGGGAGACTCTATGACGTGCCAATTTGTCAACTGATGACTCTGATGGTAATTGATGAGTTTATTCTGGGACTTCTTTTATTTCTTGGTTCATCCGCTGGACATCAGACTTTGACAGATTTATAGGTTGGTGATTTCAGTAAGTATAGTTTTCATAGGTTCTCATATACGACTGACTATTTCCCGCAGTCATCAAATGAACCATTTAGGAGCTCAAGTCAAGTTCAGATTTTCGAATGTGATAGAACAATTGTGTAGATGATTATGGAAATGGAATTCTCTCCAATTCTGAGGAATAATCATCAATGAAACGAATTGTATTTACTTAGAATATTCCACTCATTATTTCTAAATAAAATAATAATTTTATGTCTTATTTCCATCCGCAGTCGTTGCGATATGCAACTAACTAAATATAAATCGAATAATTCCTGGTCAAGTTGTAAGATTAGGTAGGTACCTATATTAGCTTTGCGATATCACTCAACTCGAGAGGTTAAAATTGTTTCTTCAAAGTTCCGAACATAAAAATTTTATCTAAAACTCTTCGATACAAATTCAGTGAGTTCCTATCACGATTTTGATTGAAGTTCAGAGTTGAGTGGTTTCCATTCCTGAATATGTAGATATCCATGATTCAAATGAGTGGAATAATCGATAGCACCCAACTTCACTCTGATTATCATGTCAAGTTCGATATTTTTCCAGATATGTGTATGTGACAGTTCATTAACGTCAAATATAAGTAATAACGCTGTGCACGCAGTAGGTTATATCCAACTTAGTGAACATCGGTATCACGAAAAACGTATTGGAAAAATAAGGAATAATAGCGATAAATATATGAGAACTATTTCAAATACAAGAGGGTGTTCAATAATTGGCAAATATTTGAGTACTTTATGTAGTTACTGGTTCAATCAATTGTGTAGTTTACTTGTGGTATTATACTACTGGATAATTTCAAAATGAGGAGTATTATTTCTATTTGAACAGAGAAATTTTCAAAGCCATCTGCACAATTAAATGTTGTAAACGAATACTGAAGGGATCATGAGATGTACTGGCAATAGTTATTCATACACCAAGGTAGTGAATAATATTATTATTACCCAGGGACCAAGACTATATCCCGAGGCTTCAGAAATATAACTAGTAACTAACCTCTTCATTTTATCGAAAGAATTAATTTCTGTTTACAACAAAATAATATCTTAACAACATTCCCATAGCTCCCTACGTTTCTTTCTAATCATAGACATAATCAACTATCCGAACCATAGATCACAAATCATAAACTTTTATATGTGTCATGTCATGTGTCAGCCA
Source organism: Phaedon cochleariae (assembly GCA_918026855.4). NCBI lineage: Eukaryota > Metazoa > Arthropoda > Insecta > Coleoptera > Chrysomelidae > Phaedon > Phaedon cochleariae. Next base: position 29,242,983 of record OU896717.1, read on the forward strand.
TGAAAATCTCAACAATAAGGTCCCGTGGTAATAATCTTCTTTACTAGTATGGTGTATATTGAATTTTTTTCACCACTAGCAATATGTTTCAATCATTATCGTTTTGTGAAACTGAAATATGGACCTATTGTCTCTATGAAAGCTTTTTTCTTCCATTCTAATTGAAATATAATTGTCATGACTATAACAGCATTGATAAGATTCGACATCACCCACCAGGGGAACGGCCCGACTCTGCATGGAATCTACAGGGTGTTTCGAAATTCGACCGACAACGTTTGACTCGTGATTTCATAATCATTGAGATAGGAACATTCGGTCTTCAAGTGTTCAGTTCTCGAGATACAGGGCGTTGAAGTTGAGAAATGAAAATAGTTGTTTCGCAATATCTCAAGAATAATTGAATATAATGCATTCAACTTCGGTATATGGTTTCATCTTTGAATGGGCCATTTTTTGACCTGGAAGCCATTCCGGACATTTTGTCCAGTGGTGCCCTACAGGGGGTTGTGGCATTTTTTCCTTCCATATTTTCTACGCCACTGATTGAATTTCGATTATTTCCAATTCCTCGAATTCATTGTTCAATTTTGTTCAGAGAATGCATCACCTTCAACTGAGCTGAAGTAAACAGTTTTCGAGATATTCGACCCAAAATAGAAGATTGCATAGTAATATTTCATCATTTTCAGTAGTAGAAAATTACGAACATTTTTGTTCTCTCTTTATGCGTGGAATAACTATTTCTGTTCAGCTATAGCATGAGATCTGAATAGTATCTAATCTACTCAACACCAGGAAAATATTTTTGCAATTTTCTACTACTGAAAATGATGAAATATTACTATGCAATCTTCTATTTTGGGTCGAATATCTCGAAAACTGTTTATTTCAGCTCAGTTGAAGGTGATGCATTTTCTGAACAAAATTGAACAATGAATTCGAGGAATTGGAAATAATCGAAATTCAATCAGTGGCGTAGAAAATATGGAAGGAAAAAATGCCACAACCCCCTGTAGGGCACCACTGGACAAAATGTCCGGAATGGCTTCCAGGACAAAAAATGGCCCATTCAAAGATGAAACCATATACCGAATTTGAATGCATTTAATTCAATTTTTCATGAGATATCGAGAAAAAACTATTTTAATTTCTCAACTTCAACGCCCTATATCTCGAGAACTGAACACTTCAAGACCGTCTGTCCCTATCTCAGTGATTATGAAATCACGAGGGCTATCACCTGTCAAGCGTTGTCGGTCGAATTTCGAAACACCCTGTATAGAAGCATCAGCGTATATTTGGGGGCTGAACTTCATTATGTGGGAGCAGTAATCTAGAATGGGTCGTATCTGTGCTAAGTAGATCAAGAACAAGTCATTGAGGTGTTAAGTAGTTTTTCGCATGAAAAGCAGCTTCCGTGTGTCCCCTGTATAATACTTTCAACAAATACAAGGTATACTATATAAATACAATTTTTTGATGATTGTTCTACATTTTTCTGCTTTGTTAAGGTTGGAATGAATCTCATTGTATATTCAGTTTTCAACACAGTTTTCACTTGATACTTATCACCAATACGATTTATTTTTTCTGATATACCGGGAATGTACGGTATAAAGGGTGTATCTAAATAACACCGAAAAAATTCAAGGGGTGATTCCTTGTGATATTTTGGGAAATAAGGTTCATATAAACATGTTTCCTATTTTGTTTCTATTTCGAGATACAGAGTATTAATATTTCCATGAAAAATATTTGTTTCATTCGTTTCTCGACTGTTTTTTCATCAATTCCAATAAAACGTTGTGGTTTTGTTAATAGTAATATGGAGCTTCTTCTAGTGCAATTAGATTTGAAATAATATCGCCAGTGGCGTCACAGTGTGTAAATTTATCGATATTTATGGTGAATGTCATTGTACACCACCGGTTTTTCTTAGTTTCATATATTTATTACATTGAACTATTGACATAACAACGTTTTTATCCTCTGTGTAATTTTTGTATGTAGCTTAGTTTTTGAGGAAACAATAAAAATTCGATTTGACTCCAAATTTCAATGAAGTTGCTTTCTAGACTTCCATTGAGATTACTCAATAACCCCAAATAGAATCATTTTGAGGCTTTCTCAGTCTCCATCCATACTAAATTTCGGCACTATGAAAGCTCATAGAGGAGGGTTATAAATGAAAACAATTAATCCTTCCAACTTCATCATTCTGTATCTCAAAAACGAAGCAAGTTATAGGACACAGGTTTATATGAACTTTATTTGCTAGAATGTCACAAGGAATGAATTTTTTTGGTGTTATTCAGATAGATATATAGATAGATATCTTCAAGGAACTAATGATTAATGTGGGGCTCATAGCCGGCAGGTAAATTTAAAATGTCAATTGGGTAGTGAGCAAGTATTAGCAAAGTGAAAAGAGTACTCTCCTCTTAAGCGAATAAGACGATCATATCCGCTAACTACTAATTGTTGCACTACGAATATGACGAATATATTCGCCGAGAGATTTTTGTTGTTCCTCTCAATGACGTATAAGTCCGCTAGCGATAGATCACGTGCATCCCCACACTTCGCTGAAGAATTTGGTGTAAACAACGCATATTTCCGAATCATTTTTGTTTGTACAGTCAGCATTGATCGTTCGTTAGGTGCATCACGAAGTCTAAGAGAAAGATGATAGATATAGAAAGTGATTCTGAAGGCAGTGATTGGTCAGATGGTGATAGCCTCTTGTCAATTAGTTCATTGGATAGTGATTATGATTTATCTAGTGGTGACGACGACTTGTCTGAACAATCTGATGATGAAGTTGCAGCTCCACCAATTGATGTTCCTTGGACAAATACTGGGGTACCACGTCCATATTTTCCATTCACCTCTGATTCTGGTGTACAAATAGCTATTCCAGATTGCAACGATGTATTGCAGATATTTGAACATTTCATTGATGATGATTTTGTTCATATAATTGTTGAGGAAACTAACAGGTACCTAGATTATTCGAAGCATTCATACATATGTTAGTATAATATAACTTGTATTTTCAGATATGCCAATCAATATATTATAAGAAACGGGGAGAATATCAAGCCAAAATCTAGAGTAAGAAAATGGAAAGTAACTAATCCGAATGAGATCAGAACACTCATTGGCATACTCATTTTACAAAGTGTCTGCATGAAACCGTCTTACGAGCTTTATTCCACTAGGCGTGGAAGCATTGAAACGCCATTTTTCACAAAAATCATGAAAGAAAGCCGTTTCAGCTTATTGATGAAATTCTTACATTTCGCTGATAACAACCTAATGCAGGAAACTATGCCTAGTCGTAAATTATTCAAGGTAAAACCTATATTGGACCACATGAGGGGGAAATTCATGACGACCTACATTCCAGACAGGAATATTTCTGTAGATGAATCTTTAGTAGGGTGGAAGGGTCGTCTTCAGTGGAAACAATATATACCTTCGAAGAGGAAGAGGTTTGGGATGAAGCTCTTTATGTTATGTGAAAGTTCGTCTGGCTACGTTTATAATTTCATAATCTATACAGGAAAAGACACTGATTACGGCCACAAATACAATGATGAACCACTTTCAGCTCGAGCTGTCTTGGCGCTCTCAGATAATCTATTAGATAAGGGGTACTGTCTGTATCTGGATAATTTCTATACGAGTCCAAATTTAGTGGATCAATTGTTACGAAGAAAGACAGACTGTGTGGGAACCATGAGATTGAATAGAAAAGGAGTTCCAGAAGAAATGAAGAGTAAGAAGCTAGAAAAGGGACAAACTTTTGCAATGTACCGAAGAAAACAAATGCTCCTGAAATGGAAGGATAAAAAAGATATACTCATGATGAGCACTGTCCATGATGACAATATGATCGAAATAGATCAAAGAAATAAAAAAATCAAAAAACCTGCTGTCGTTGCTGAATATAACCAACTCATGGGTGGAGTTGACTTAGCTGATAATTGCCTCCATTTCTATTCGTTGGCCAGAACTCATCTCAAGAAATTTTATAAAAAGTTGTTCATGCAAATGATGAATTTTGCAATGTTCAATTCCTACATACTCTACAAAAAAAGTGGAGGAAGAAAATCGCGACTCAATTTCATTATTGAGCTGGCAAAAAAAATTATTGCAAAATATGGTGAGCCGATGAGTAATCCAATAAGGCGTTCAAAAACAGATAATCCTAGTCGGCTTATAGAACGGCACTTTCCAGCCATCATTCCTCCAACGGCAAATAAACAGAAACCTACAAAACGGTGTGTTCTGTGTTCACAGAAGGGAGTAAGGAAAGAATCCAGATACTGGTGCTTGGATTGCAGAACTGGACTTTGTCCAGCTCCATGTTTCAGAGACTACCATTCCAAGTAATTGGTGATCGTGAAAATTTTATAGCTTATATCTACAATTATTTTGTGTCAATAAAAATATGTTCGGAATATTTTATGTAATACTGTATTCACTGCGTGTACTGCAATAAATTTCCTTCATACTGATCAAGACGGACATATACGCGAATTGACGCTCAATCGAATATGACGGATATATGCGCATGCGACGATTTTGCCGCCCAGAGTGGGTGCATCCGTCATACTTCAGCTGTACCGGTTAAGAGGTTAAAGTTCGTCCAAGCTTTCAGAATCTTATATTTCCATCATCAACAACAATTTTCTATCAGGTCACATTAATTCTACCAAGGGAAATTTGTTGGTTATGCAGTTCTGTAATACTTACTTGCACTGTTGATGGTTGTATACTGTATAAATTATATTGTCATATTGTCAATGTCATGTTCTATAAACAGTTCTGTGATTTTGTGAATCTTTCAGATTAATCAAATCATCTTCTAGTTTTGTTTTTGATAGGATCCTGGTTGCCATAGTAGTTGTTGATATGACTGATGCAGGTTGCATGAATGTAAAATTGTGCATTTTATATATTCACAAAATATATTGTTTGAAACCTAAATCCATTTCAAACTTATTCCAAATAGAAGCAATCCATAAAATTCACTTAAATCTTTGTTGAGGTTGGTCACATTAATGTTAGTAATGATAAAATTGTATAAGACGATAATGACATAGGTGAAAAGACGAACAAAAAACAGGATCAATCACCATTATGTGGAATTAGTTAATTTGTAAAATGTTAAAAATGTGAAAAAAACATCATTTAAGCGACAAGTACTTCTCCTTCAATCATCACTTCATGACTGAATATTTATGGAAAAATGATAGATGGAAAAGGTGCTAAAGCCACAATGTAAATTTGCTACATTCAGTCAAAAACAAGAAAACTGAAAGAGCAGAAGAGATATATTTATCCTCCTCACATTTTCAACTTTGTCAAAAATGTTTTTCACCGACCTCAAAAAACATGTAAGTGAATTTACCTTGGTAGAATTGGAGTGACCTAATGGAAAATTGTTGTAGTATCCCTGATGATGGAAATATAAGATTCCGAAAGCTTGGACAAACTTTAAAGAGTACGATTTGCACTTCTTCAATAAACCTAGTTTTACCTATATTTTGTATATAAGATTTCGTTGCATTCACAACTTTTTTCTTGATTTAATAATTTCCATGAATGTCGAAATACAACTTCTCTAGAAATAACTGAAAGATGCCCGTTCATTAATACGTATATCCCGCATGTTCTCTCATAAATTTAATGTCCCTAGCCGCTAACACCCGAAAATTTCGCAATATATAATAGATTCACTAGAAACGACACCACCCATCCGAATACCAAGAGACGATCTCAGGATCTTACGATCTTATTGTTGACCGATAAATTTTCTGGCCTTGTCGGTTCCATAATTAAAGACACACACAGAGGGCTCCTCAGAGAGGGGTCGGGAGTTAAATCGTACCCTTGTTCTGTTGTTTTCACCCCTTTTGCTCGCCTTACGCGTGAACGTATGTTTTAATGAAGGATGTTAGGAAGGTTGATCTAAGACTCCGGGGATTAGCGTTCGACCATCTTCGGAACTAGTTTAGGATACAAAGTGAATAAATAAGACGAGGGGATCGAATAAATTTTGCTTTAACACATTCGTTCTCTGATAGGGATTCCAGCTCCTTTTATTATATACAGGGTGGAATTCACCACTTTGCTTCTTATTAGGTGAAATTAAAAATAGTGATAGTTATTCGACCAACTATAGTGTAATGATCGTAACAGTAAGAGTTGATTATAATTATTTTATGGCGAATATACAGGGTGATTCACGGTGGGTTTCTGGAGAACGCAACTCAGGATAATTCTGAAGATTTGGTGCCTTGGATAATGGGCGTGAACACCTTAGTAAAACTCAAACCATGTTCATAATGATCCTTTTATACATAAAAAATGATGATTGACCATATAATTCGATCGAAATATTGACTGGAATGTTCTATTTTTGGACATAAATAATAGTACCTTCTGAAAACGGACCCTCTTATGACGTAGAAACCTCATCGCCATAGTTAAAACTGACACTTATCACTGTTGCCATATCATCCAAAGAAAAAATCTGCGAGAGATCGAAATCGATATTGAAATATCTTTTGATATCCACTACCACTACTCAAAACCATTTGCACCATTACAATCTCACAATAATCCAATATATTTCATAATCGCAGCAACATTGCTTTGTTGGCCTGTTTCACATATGGAGCTGCAAAAAGTTGATATAGGTTAGAATTGATCTCCATCTTGTTCTTATTATCTTTGTCCCAAAAATCAACCTGCGGATTCACCAATCTTGGTGCTTTGTCAGATATCATGTATCATTCATCTTTGTCTGGACATGTCTGGAACAGTCCTGTTTCACTATTAGGGTTTTGACGTCACATCATCGTCTCGTTTTCAGAGGCCCGAAAAATCGGGGAATTCAATAATTTTTTATAAAACGTAGGGAGCTCACAGCAAGAAACGGTTTGCGGTGGTGAGCTAGTTTGGGTGAGTTCTATCGAATTATGAAATGAAATTTTCTTGTGATATAAGCCCATTAGTTGTGTTCTATCGACCTAGAATATCCTCAGCGTTGCAATGTTGCCGCTTATATTGAAACGTAGCAACAACTTTGATTTTTTTCAATGAAACACCCTGTATATCATTCCATTTTCAGATTTGCCCTGAAGAGCTGATTCCATCGATGCATCACACGTGGGGTCTAGCAGGAATGATAACAAAGATAAAGGGTGTGAAAAATCAAAATTTTCCAACTTTTAGAATTTTTTTGTGTCGGAACTTATGATTAATTATGAATAGTATCGACAAAAAAAATTCTTGAAGTTGAAAAATTTCGATTTTTCACACCCTATATCTTTGTTATCATTCCCGCTAGACCCAAAGTGTAATAGATCGATGGAATCAGCCCTTCAGGGGAAATCTGAAAATGGAATGATATACAGGGTGTTTCATTGAAAAATTCAAAATTGTTGCTACATTTCAATATAAGCGGCAACGTCGCAACGCTGAGAATATTTCAGGTCGATAGAACACAACTAATTATCCAAGGCACAAAGTTTCCAGAATAATCCTGAGTTGAGTTCTCCAGAAACGTCTATTGTGCCATCCACCGTGAATCACCCTGTATATACCGTGTATTCCTCAAAAGTGGCTCAACACTATATTTTTTTTACAGTTAGACAAATGACATTTTGTATGTTGGTATATTAGATGAATACAAATTTGTTGACATATTCATGTGTTTCTTGTAACTTTTGGTTCCTGGAAATGACCCTGACTTCCTTATTTTGGTTAGGATACCAGGTATATTTCTGATTATTCGATGCTATACCTAATAAAAATCATCCAATAGCCATGAAAGTCAACTTGACACTGATATTTGACATTTTGTAGAAATTATCAATATGGATAACAATATAGCTAGTGGGCATTCATGATGTTGGTGTTAAAATTGTCATTTTGTTTTGCGGGAAGGAGTTTGGGACTCGAACGTAGCATAGCCAAAATAATAACTGAAACTATCAGGGATTTGGAATTATTCAATCACAAAGTTTAGGATTGCATGGGTCATGAAATGATATTATGATATTAATTGTTTGTTCGTTCATGATTACCTAGCAACCAATGTTGATTGTTGTTATTTCATCATTTTACTCGAATTTTGATGGAATATTCTCGAGAAAATGGTCCATTACTTAGCTACCTACTCTAGATTTTCTGCCAAAAAGTCCTGACAACAATACGAAGCCGCATAAAATAAATGTCTGTAGTGTTGCCAATTTGATCGCCCTGTAACTTGTTCAATTCTTGTCCGACCTAAATAGTGAATTTATGTTTCGAAATGTAAAAAACAGTCACCCAGAATTCTTCTCTCTTTTATGGCCCTGAAATATTCACCATTTCACCAAAGAATCTCAAAGATATTGCATCCATCAAATTCCATCAAATTCAAAAAAGAAGCAGAAAAATTATGTACAGGGTGGGCCGAATTGAGCACTTTTAAAGGGAAAGTCCTATTCCCGTACAAGATAAAAAAACTGATGTCGGTGCCTGTTGATCGATTATCCACATGAAAAACTCAAAGGTAAAACCTGCATATCGATATCTATTTTATTTCAGAGTTACTAGGTGTTTTTGAAAATGTGAATTTTTGGAAGGTGGCTGAAATATATTTTTCATTTTGTGAAAAATTCTTCGTGATCATGAAAATATTGTGTTTGTCATGAAAGCTGATCCTTAGGCAATGAGATGAGTCACCGTATACCTAGTTGGAAAATGAAACTTTTATTTCGAGAAGAACAAGTTATATTCTCGAACTACATATAGGAAGGCTCGAGAACAATTTTCATCACAAACTCAATGCTTTCAACTCTTTCAAGTACTTTGGTGCAGAATTTGAAACACGAATTTCTTGGAGTTAGAGGTATGCTGGGACAAAATATATCCCGCTCTGCAATGGGCTTATACTTTGTGGTACGACGGTTTATTTTCTCTCCCGCCCCATATTACTCACTCATATTGGTCTTTTGAATCATATGTTCTAAGCTGAAGCGAATAAAACAATACATTATTAGGGAATAGAATAAACTCGAAACTTGTTCCGTACGTTGTGTTTCTCCTCTCGAATTTCGGCTGCAAATTTCATGCTCATCATGTTATTACATTTTTGTTCTAAAAAAAAAAATTGTTCTAAAATTGTTCAATCCGTCATTCGGTTGCCCCCCTACGAGTAACCCTCAGAAGTCTTCGAAAGTCTTGTGCGAGCAAGGAATGACGGGGGCCTTACCTTTTAACGTGTGATCCCAAACACTTTCTTAAGCAATCAGAAAAAGTCTGCGTTCGTGGGTCTCGAACCCACGATCGATACCTCGACGTGAATCGATATTGAAGCATCGAAGCACTGAGGTACGCCGGTCTATCTTGCATTGAATAATATCTAGGAAATTTGTCCCACCATACAACATGACTAAGACATTTTTCAAGGATAATGATGAGGAAAATGATGTCGAATTCAATTTTAACAATATTATACTGTCTGATATAAATATCGAGACACAAGTATATGGATACATGGGACCCAGAAGATCTGATACCCATATCGCGGAGTTGAGACCAGAGATAGAGAAAAAAATGGCGTGGAGTGAATTAGATCGTTCAGCCAAATGATTTCAATAGAACCTCTGGAGTTGCTCAAGATGAAGAATCTCTCTCTTCATCAAGGACAAATTATTGAATCACATAGTTTTCCAGATCAATCTATATACTGAGCAGAATTATGAGACGACTGGAAAGACATATAAAGAAACAGATATTCATGAAATGTTCTCCTTGGATGCCGCTGTAGTCAACTCATTTATTCTTCACAGGATACTCTATATCTTTCAAAGTTATCAATGAAAGATTTGATCATTTAGTCGTCAATAAATATCAGTATGTTCATCGAGAACATCAATCGAATGGACGATTCAAATGGAGAGAAACACTCAGTCAAAGCCCGGTAATGAGAGTCACACAGGGTGCCATCAACCTATCCGAATAAGTCGAAGGAGATAATGCTCTTTGCAATTCAGGAAAGTTTGAAGTTGGAACAAACTGGTTGTGTGTTTCACTCTGTCTTGCAAAGAACAAAACATGTTTGCAGACGTTTCACAGTGATTTGAAATGAGTCGATTCTCATGAAATCATTCACCTTATGAAATGGTGGGTTAGAATTTGACCCACTGTTTTTTTTTGTAAAAATTTTAAAATTTTGAAATTATTCAATATTTGTTCGTATCTTTCGAGACATTTGGAGTTAGTTTGTTGATGAGTCTCTTGAAAATCTGAAGAAAAATAAAACTGTACATCTAGGGGGTGTTATATTTCGAAATTCCTGTACCTGAGAGAGTTAAGTTATTTTCAGTAGTAATAACCCAAGGACATTGATAATTGTTCGAAAAAATTTTATAACAGATTTCGAAAGCTTGTTGCTTGGAAACAGACCGACGCCGTAGGCGGAGGTCTATTGCCTATAAGCAACAAGCTTGAGAAAATTGTTAAAAATTTTTTGAGCATTTATCAATGTTCGAGGGTTATTCGGATAGAAAATTTTTTGCTGACAATGCGGAAAAAAATAGGAACAGAAACAAAAACAATTTATTTGAATGTGCAATTAACAAAAGAACAATTAGAAAAATGTAATGAAGATCCAGCCGTGTTAGTTTCTATAATTGATGAAGATGCATTTCCACTACGCATTCTGTTAATAATTTTATTGTGATGTTCTTCGTCAATATTCAAGTAGGGTTTTATTGAGTTGGGATTGTTATGCCCAGTAATTTTTATAAGCTCTTGCTCTTGTACACCACTTTTGGCCAATCGACTGACCGCGGTTGATCTATTGGAGTGATTTGTGATTTTTTTCTCCTTGGTTTTCAAGCCAATCGCTTCTGCAGACGTTCTTGTCCAATTCTGAATCATATTTTTTCCAATGGGCATATTATTATACCAATGATCACTTTCGGCTTTCCAGTACCGATTTGTTCTTAGAAATAATCTATTCGTTTTGATATTTGGGCCCCTTATTGATAACAATTTTTCAAATAACCTGACGGGACATACGTTGCTGTCGTTGTTTTCGACTAAAAATTTGCTGTCAGCACACATTTTCGAACCACCTTGGCAAGTCTTGCTGAATACAGGGTTATATTCAACTCGATTTGATACAGAACCATCGTTATTTGATTCGATACGAAAGAAGTCAGTCAAACAAACAGCAGCTTCTCCACCTCTCCAAGCTAATTCAACGGCGACTATGTGATAAAATTTCCGTTGCAGCCCTTCAGGGGTATTCTCATCCCACAAATTTATCATTTTTGTTATTTCTTCTGCACTTAACGCCGCTGAACTTTGTTTCCTTTTACAGGGATCCGATTGTAGTTTTCTTCGTATATAGTAGAGTGCCAATCGAATCCTATCGTTCACCCCGTGGGAAATCGGAGGTAAAAAGCTGTGACATGGCTAGAATTGTTACCTACCATCTCCAGATCATGGATCCACTTGTCGTCAAAAAATCGTCCTGTGCGTTTGGGGGGTAGGGGGTAATTTATAAAAAAATATGGATTTTTTTTTATTCGTGAAAAATATTTATGGGTTTCAGAACTTCCACCCTGTTGAATCTTGATTTCGTGTGACAAGTAGAACAAATTATAGAAAATTTTGAAATTTACTAATTACATTACGATATATGAGAGAATCATATTTCAAACGCCTATAACTCAAAACTTGTAAATTCTCGTTAAATTGTTTTTCATATACCTCGCATTATCTCAGTAACTACAACGTTTATCAAAAAAATACTTCGAATAATGTCGATGCGCCTATGTTTCAAGATGCGAATGGTTCTTCGATTTTGAAAATCGAAGAATAAATAAGGAAGATATTGAGAAAATCATAATGCAATGCAGGTACCACGGACCATTGAATTTAATGGTGACATTGTGAATTAATTATTCGATATTTGGTACTGTGTGCTCTGTTCCAATAATTAAATAAGTATTGATCAGTTAACGAAATCTATTATTGTAAATTTACCATAAGATATATGTTTCCCTAGATGAAAGATGGAAAGTACTAGCAATTCAGACACTGATCTTTAATATGTCTTGAAGTTGAAGATTCCTTTCCAGCAGAGTACAGAATCATCGAGAAAATGTTTCATTTGTGGAAAGGATGGTCAACTCCTTCGTTGTACAGAATTATCGATAAAAACATTTGAAAGTTGTATGAATATAAGAAAAAACCTCGGAAAAAACTATGCGAGGCAAATCGATATGGAACTCCAGAGAATTGATGATATTTTCAATCAAAATAAAGGTCGATCGATCTTCTGGCACAGGAATATTGAAAACTGGAGACAATAATGTCAGGAATAAAACGCTTTCTATAGTGAAATTGATGTGAAGGTATTTTTGATGTGTCTAAAAGAATTTTCTACCAAAAACGTTCAAATAAGAGTCAAGTTTTGACCTAGTATTGACTACCAACATTATTAATTGCCTTGGAAGTCAAGTATCATAACCAATGCTTTGTATCGAATTGAAAACATTATAGAGGATCACTGAGTGAGAATAAAGTTGTCATACCACACATGACAAAGAATTTGATAATCTGATGAAATTAATAGATGGTGCAGATTTTCTAATGAAAAAGGGTATACTTTCAACTGTTTATATCAAAAATATGCCGAACTTGGTGACAAAACTGGTAGGAAAATCTCAATCGAAGATTACTGTCTGTATAGGTTAATCGAGAAGGTGTAACATTAATTTTACTCGATTTTTTGGGATTTTCTCTCCTCGTTTCTTTGGACGGTTCGGCAACGAATCTGCTCCCGTTCTCAACATGAAAATGCAACTTCCGAAGAAAAATGTTTCGCATTTTTATGTTGGGAACGGGAGCAGATTCGTTCCCGAAACGTCTAGAGGAACGAGGAGAGAAAATCTAGAAAAATCAAGTAAAATGAATTCATCGAAGAAATCAGAAAGCACTACGACAAGAAAATAGAAATTATCAAATTAATCAAAACGTTTTAATGAGTCGTAATTTGTGATTCCAAAAGTGACAAGAACTCATCTGATTCATTCACAAAGTGAAATTACAGAAGATAATTCCCCTGACTTTTCATATGTATCAGATATGACCCAAATACACAAATTGAAAATTTTTTGAGATATTTATCAAGATATGAGAGATATTCCAGAGTATAAACAACTCGAAAATATGGATGTCAAGGCTTACAAGGATATGATACCAAAAACATTTTTTTTAAATTAGTTGCCTTATACACGATAAAGTTGATTCAGTTGATTCAAAGGTGTTCAGTATCTGATGTCAAGGTATAATACTCGCTAATTCGAAATTCAAAAAACTCACACCGAAACACGTTGGTTTGGGAATAATGATTCATCAAGAGACATGATGGAAAAAAATTATCGTAGCTTTGTGTTCTTGTGGACACTGTTTCGTATTTACGTGTATTTACAACTTCGCAATTCGATAGGTATCAAATAATGTTTTTTTTCAAGTTTCCACAAGGATATCTTATTTTTATTTCAATATTATATGCATCATGTTCTGTTTCAATATTTGTCAATTTGTTAATAAATGAGATGGTTGACATTTTACTCTGTTGGATAATAAATGTACTTTCGAGATAGAATCATTCATAAAATAAATGGAGGGTACTTCCAAATCAAACAGCAAGTTAAAATAAATGTCTGTTAACTTGGAAAATAGCGATCAATTCCATTTCTCCCGTGAATTCCAAGATCGTACTATCCTGTAACACTCAGTATTTCATATTTACGGTGATCGTACTATGACGGCTGCGGGCGTTGCGGGGAGAATCGGGGTATGAAAGCGGCGAGTCGCCGTCCTTCGTACTACCTGCATTGGATTATGATTTTCCCAATATCTTCCCTATTTATGCTTCGATTTTCAAAATCGAAGAACCATTCGCATCTTGAAACATAGGCGCATCGACATTATTTCAAGTATTTTTTTGATAAACCTTGAAGTTACTGAGATAATGCGAGGTATATGAAAAGCAATTTAACGAAAATTTACAAGTTTCGAGTTATAGCCGTTTGAAATATGATTTTCTCATATATCGTAATGTAATTGGTGAATTTCAAAATTTTCTATAATTTGTTCTACTTGTCACACGAAATCAAGATTCGACAGGGTGGAAGTTCTGGAACCCATCAATATTTTCCACGAATAAAAAAAAAATCCATATTTTTTTATAAATTACCCCCTACCCCCCAAACGCACAGGACGATTTTTTGACGACAAGTAGATCCATGATCTGGAGATGGTAGGTAACAATTCTAGCCATGTCACAGCTTTTTACCTCCGATTTCCCACCAACTTTTGATCTAAGCGACTTACGGTTCGTTTGGCACTCTACATAGTATCGCGGGCAGCTCGCGCTTGTTGAAATACAACACTTTTGAATGGGACTATAATAACATGCATTTCTTTATGATATTTTTCTTGTAGTAGCTTACTTGTTAGGTTCCTCATGGTTTTAACAGTAGCTTCTTTGAACTCTGTACCATCTTTTTTTCTCATGTTCACAGCCCAATCCTTTAAAATCGACGCCAATTCTTCCACTGCCCGATTTCCATCTAATTCATATTTTCTAACATTGCAGAAGTCCATAAAGGCTTTCCATACAAATTTTTTACTGTAAACAGTATTCTTCGGGATATTTGATTTGATAATTTCATCGATATTCTCATCAGTATTACAGCCAAATCGTGACATTTTGAAATATTAATTATTTAATATGTCAAAATCGAAATGAAACATAATGTATCCATAGCAACATAATATAGTGAAAACAGACCATGGGATCTGTTTTCAGTTCAATGTTGATTTGATTGGTTGTGTTCAATCAGATGTTCACAAATTAACTGATTTTATTGGATTTCTACTTGAGCAAAAAATTTTCATGAGAACAGACAATTTTTGCCAATGAAAAAATATCTGTAGTCACTTTTCAAAAATGGCCATTTCCGAAAAACACCATGTAACTTCGAAACGAAGACAGATATCGATGTGCGGTTTCACCATTGAGTTTTTCATGAGAATCGACCGTGAGGCACCGACATCAGTTTTATTCGATCTCTTGTGAATCCTTATATTTTTCGTTTTTTTCTCTCATCCTCTATCGGCAAAAATGTGAGTAAACAGGATATTATGCCGTTCGGATACCATTACATGAGACATACACTTGTACAACTGCCTTGCTGATTAGACATCACAAAACAGGCAATATTGGCTAGATGATTCATCTACAAAAGTCTTGTATATAATTCAGATGTGAGTGAATGGTGTGAATGAGTACCATTGTATTCTTTCGTGAATAAATCTTGAGAATCTTGAATCTAGAAAATCTTGAATTCTATCACTAGCAATACCAATCTATAAAAATACTTTTTTCTACAAACGTCAAAAAATGACAAGGTTCGCGCATTGATAAGAAATTGCGAAGTGACACTTTTTTTCAGTTTCCTACGTTACCATGATACCTTGCACAAAACAATGCGCGAAGTAAAACAGTGCGCGAAGTACCTACTTCGCGCATTGTTATATAAAATATATGAGCTATTTATATTTCAACTTTATGGTCCTTAATCGAGCAAACATCCACGAAATCATTCATTCCTGGATATCCAACAATAACTTTGTTTTATCTCTTGGAGCGCCCGAAAGGAAATTCCTATTATGTTCGTGGAACATCGTGGGTACCTAGGGAGGATTGGGGGAGGCCTTTTAAGCCAGTTCAACACTATTTTTTATATCGAGCTAAGCATATTTTCACTTTAGAACTATATTTTTTGACGTTTGTAGAAAAAATGTTGTTTGCAACTCGAGCGCGAAATACTTTGGTCATCTCGACTACTTTTTTAACTCGGCTACGCCTCGTTAAAAAATCAGGTCTCGATCACCAAAGTAGCATTTCGCGCTCTAGATACAAAAATAACTATTTTGGACTGCGGACTTGACATGTCATACAATTATTTCGAAACATTCTGCATCCTTGGGAATAATTGATGATAGCACAATAATCATAACGTTCCTCTAGTATGTATCAAAATAACTCTTGATGCTGCTGCTTTTTGAGCAGATTTGCACGATTCTTGAGTCATTTCCCTTTATCCTCTCAAATCCAACAAGCCATCAGCCCCCATATAAATCATCCCCGTATACATATTCGATCCGGAGCAAGAACATAGAGAGACAATAATATTTCAAGAAGGCCATTAGATTCCAGGACTAAATTTGACAAGACGTACGATGTGCGGCAGCCTGTATTGATATCCCAGTCAGGTATGCCGTGTCTATAGGGAATGGTATCAATATATCTAGCAGTCGAGGCATCTGTCACTTGTACCGTATTGTATATCGAATGTCATCGGCCTACCGCGATAGAATTTGTGCTGTTTGGTAAATCGAACGCGTCCGAAATGTCCCCGGCAATCAGGAGATTGGATTAAGCGTGGGACGTTTTTGCCGCTGGGCCAAGGGGTTGGATCTTGAGTGGCTGATGGGTGGTGGGATGTTAGGAAAAGGGTTGTTTTACTCTTTCGATGATGCTAATTGCATTTGTGTAACCTGGGGTAAAATATCGCGTTTTTTTACTATTATATTATTTTCTCAACTACCCTAGATTTTCGGGATTTTCCTTCTCGCCTCTGTGCATGAATGGAAAAATCAATATTTCAATATACCTACCAGTAGTAAGAACAAATTATATAATTTGCCCCAGAATGCCATGTTAAAATGCCACTATTAAAAACCTAGGAGAAAAAAAATCTATAAAAAGTCAGTGAAATCTAGTTTGTAGAAGAAGAATATAGTTGCATGTATTGAGAAAATATGAAATTTCACAAAGTCTCACAAAACACTGAAGAGTCATCAAAATGTAAGATATCACAAAAAAAAAACCTTAGGTCTAGCACAAGTATCAAGATATTAAAGTAAAAAAAAAACATCACAGCTGCAAATGACATCACATTATGAAAATAAACATGGATGACAGTCAAAAATAACAAACATTGGACGGGGTTACATTGTAGGAGCTTTCACATTTGTATTGAAGAGGTCAATATCCCTATCCTTGGAAAGATCATTACACAGCCTTACCATTTGGCTTAGAGGATTATCAAATAAGTACTTTATACTAAATAATTTGTCACATTTTGATCTAAGCTTGATTTTTGGACCGACTAGTTTTATAGAATTGATTAATGAACATTTGTGGTATTATGTTGTTGATTATATAGTATATGAAAACCACAGAATGTTGTTTCCTCCTATCACAGAGTTTTTGAAATTTATATGAGTCAAGCATGCTTTGATAAGAAACACGATAGGGGTAGATATTGTTTTCTTTAACATATTATTATATAAAGCGGAGAAATTTCTTTTGAATACGTTCAAAACGTTCTGTGTGGCAGCAGACCATCGGTGACCAAATTACCAATGCATATTCGAGGTGAAGCCTCACTAAGGCATTATATATTTTGATTAGCGTGCTGATGCTTTCAAAGTTTTTGGAATTGCGTATAATAAACCCAAGTTTTTTATAGGCTTTATTAACAATGAAGTCGTAATGTGTTGTGGATTTTAAATTGCTTTGCATATAAACCCCGAGGTCTTTGATTTCTTGTCGACGTTGTAAAACATTGTCATTCATGGCATAGTCGAAGTTATGTGAAATCAATTTTCTAGAGTACGTCACTGTGAAGCATTTATACGTGTTGAGGCGCATTTTGTTTTGCATGAACCAATTAGCTACCGAGTTGAGATCCTCTTGTAGTTGGAGGCAGTCAGATTGTGAAGAAATTTGCTTAAAAATATTAAAATCGTCCGGGAAGATGAGACAAGATGAATATGTTATGCACTCAGGTAGGGTGTTTATAAAAATAAGGAAGAGAAGGGGGCCAACAGTACTCCCCTGGGGTACTCCAGAGGTTGGAGAGAAGGATTCAGAGTAAGTACTACCAACCTTGACTTGATGTGAGCGATCTGTAAGGTACATTGAAAAAAATCTACATGCCTGCTTTGAAAAACCTAGATTGCCAAGTTGTTTGATAAGAATACTATGGTCAACAAGGTCGAAAGCCTTTTAGCACCGTCTGTGTATTCAGTGTCCAGTTGACACTAATTATTGATGGCATCAAAAGCCTTATTTGTAAAGTCGCACAAGTTTGATACTGTGGATTTACCAGCAGTGCAACCATGTTGCTGATCCACAATGTTGTCCCTAACATTATTTAAGAGATCTTCATAGAGGATAATTTCAAATATTTTTGCTAAGGAATTTGAGAGGCATATAGGTCTATAATGTGTGATATCATTCTCACATCCACCCTTGAAGATAGGAGTTATGACTGATGTTTTGAGCTTTTCAGGAAAATAATTGTTTTTGATAGATAAGTTGAATAAGTGAGCGATTGGCTTAGCAAGAATGTCGGCACAGCCCTTGTATATTATGTAAGAAGGGATGTTGTCTGTACCTGTGGATTTTTTCGGCTTCAATTCCTTAATGCACCTCATTACTGTGATGTCATTGACCTCTTTCAAGTTTATATTGCCAAACTGACAGCTGTGGTCATTGATACCTTCTAACGTGACGTTTCTGGTACAACAATGCTCCTGTTTCTGTGTGTTTTGACTCCAATTTAGATGTTCATCTGAATGCAAGCACAAGAATTTAACAAGTTTATCAGTACTTAATCATTTATATTCACTTGTAAAGAGTCAATTTCATTCTGATAGTTATGATAGTGATGATGATAGTTCAAAAATAGGTCGTGATCACTGAGAAACTCAGAGGCATTAGCTAAAGTAACTTCGCATTAATTTTTAGGAGATTCAGTGTTCTTTGCCGAAATAAGTAAGAATATATCATCCTCATACGCGTTTGAAATTCATCATTGCATATTCAAGATTATTGATATGAAACGAGAATAATATAGGCCTTATTAGATGAAACGAAAATCCTTATAATATCTCCATCTAATATTGTCATCGTAACTTGAAGTCTCATAATTCACGGCATTCACGAAAACTCGTGCAATATTGCTGATAATTTCTCATCAGCGATAAGAAACCGTTAGACAAAGTGAACTATAGTTTTTTATGGGACATGTAAAACAACCACAATCGCAGTAAACCGTGAATGTCTTGGCGATGGTAAACAATGGCCTCCCGACCATAATTCATAATCTATTGTCAAGAACGCTGCGATGAAGGCGGGAACAGTCTTACCAACTTTACTGACTGGAGATTAACAGCGCGTAATCTTCGGCTAACTTTACATGCATAAATATTCCCATATACCCCGACGAATCAGAGGTCCTGCAAGAAAGTCATATCTTTGATATTGTTGGTTTAATCACCTAGAGATATACCAGACTTTCTCTTTATCATCCCGGGTATTATCAAATGAATGATAATGACAATACAAACAATAATGGACGGGTGAACTGATAATGAATTATTGGCATTCAATTACTCCACTGTGTCGTTAGGAACCTAAATTAATTTTTGCAACACATCTTCTGCTTGTTTCATGTAAATAATAAGTCTATGCGTTGTTCGAAATTGTCGAATTTCAGAGCTCATTTCAAACATGTCCAAATATTTCGTATTCTCCATAACAACATATCATATGAATGTTGGAGACTTGGCAACATTGTGCTGCATGCTGCGAACTGACAAGACCACGCCCTCAAGTCGTGCGCCGTGGTTGTCACGTTCACCGCTTCGAACGTCCTCTATAGTGTCAATGAATATAATTATTATTCACACAAATTTTTAATAAGCGATGAGCCACAGTTATGAGGAAACATTTTGAGACAATCGAATTTTTATTGTTAATCATGAGTATTACCAATACTCAATTGGGAATTTATGAATTATCGAGTAACTGATATTTCTGAAATTCCGAATAGCATTTTATCACATGGCAACTGATGTGCTATGGTCTGCCCGAATTTACGAAATCGTGGCGTCAGTTTTCACTGGCGGTAGGTTTTTATCCGTTCGAAAATTATCGTGGCATTATTGATGGTTTCAGCACCTAAAAATCGACCAAAAATTAAAAAAAAAAAATGGAATTCGAAGGTATTTGTATGGAACGCCGTTTTACTTTTTATTACATGACTAAATCATTATACTTCTAGAATGATTGGGCAAAATTTTGTTACGAAGAAATTTAATGTGGAAGATTTTGTTTTCATCATTCATAAAAATAACAATCATTTAAATTCAGATAATAACTGTTTTGGTGAAATAAAATTATATAATAAATATTTTGGTTAATATTAAAGTGAAATGCTATCCTTTATCATGGAGAAAGGCGAATAAAATTATCAATAAACATTTGAAATCAACAATCAATTTAATTACTCCTTTTAAATGATTTCTATTAATATTAATGACCAAATAAAATAGCAACATGAATTAATATGTTTCATGGAAATTTTCATATAACATTTAAAATGAATTTATTTTTTGGTTCAAACAATAAATACTTCTTTTTGGTAATTTTCTTTGAGTTGAGAACGAATCTTATTCTTGAATAAAATTGATTGAATGAATCATTGAAGGAAATATTAATGATTCATGATAAAAAAATTTCGATTTATTTGTTTGTTCATTTCACATGTTTCATGAATTAAATTGTTTCATGAAATTTTTCCACCAAACATTTGAATACCTATAATTCTGAGGACCAACATCAAAATAGCATCAATCATAATAATTCATGTAACATTTGTATTCATCAATCAAAAAAATTGTATTCAGAATTAAAATGATTGTTGAATTTAATTGTTTGACGGTTATAATGTTGTCCACAAATAATTGTATTCGTTTGTCGTTTATATTTCAATCATGAATAGAATTGTTTGATGATTTTTTTACAACAATCTTTTTAAATCGTTCATCTATTTAAAACGATTGTTGCAAAAATATCATCAATCGTTCATATTCATGTAACATTTTAATTCATCAATCAAAAGAATACATACCTTCGAAGTTGTGCAACTGAATGGATGGAAGAATTAAATTGTTTGTTGTGAATAGAAATTTCTGAATTTAAGTGATTGTTGGAATTATACCAACAATCATAAAAATAGAGAACAATTAAATTCATCAATCTTCAAAATTGAACAATTCTGGTGACAGGTATTTTTTTGATTGTTGAATATTACTGAGCCTATTATTATGAATGATTTGAAATGTTCGATGAAAAATATTCGTCAAACATTTTGTTTCGTTCAAAAACAATCATCAATCGTATAAATTCATGTAACATAATAATTCATCCATAAGAAAGACCAGCAATAGAGTTGATGAATTAAATTGTTTGAATTTATTTGTTTGAATTCATTTGTTTGACAATAATTACTTGAACATCAAATTAGTGAATTAAATTGTTTGATGATTATTACATGAACACCATTTATAGATTGGTGAATTAAATTGTTTGAATTGTTTTGTTTGAATTGTTTTGTTGGAATTTATTTGTTTGATGATAATTTCATGCACCATATAGATTGGTGAATTAAATTGTTTGAATTGTTTTGTTTGAATTGTTTTGTTTGAATTTATTTGTTTGATGATAATTTTTTGCACCATATAGATTGGTGAATTAAATTGTTTGAATTGTTTTGTTTGAATTGTTTTGATTGAATTGTTTTGTTTGAATTGTTTTGTTTGAATTGTTTTGTTTGATGATAATAACAATTCAGTTCGGCGCGCGCAACTAGTAGGAGGCGCCTGGGCGCTCCTGGCCAATGGAAAACGGAGAAGTGAACTAAATTTTGGCAACAGTGTATTTGCTTTCATTTGTCATTTGTATTTTGTTTACGTTTTTATATAATTTCTATTTCCAATCATCAATAACCTGAAACAAATTAATCTTCGGAAATCTGAATGTTCTTCCAGTTTTCGAACTGTGAGGTAGTTATTTCTATTTCCAAGCCGAATAGCAAATAAACAAAATAGTTGAAATGATATAGATGGAGGATTGATCTGAGGTAATAAAAGTGCCCTTTCGATGTTCATTTCTCCTGGATTTTTGACAAAATTTCTCTTATGGCTGAAATGAGGAGAAAAATGTTCAATATCCTGCTCAAAATTGGGAAACACATAACGCAGTAGGTCATCTAGGTATGTTTGTGAAGAATCTTTTTGGTTATGACAGCTTGTAGGTTCTGATTTTAGGGCTAGCAAAACGGTTCACTATAAATATATTATATATATATATGGAAAAGACAGCAATACTTCCAGTGTACAGTTCAAAAACATGACAAGTGAGCTAAGAAAGAAAATAAATATGTTCATGATGGAACACTGCAGCCAGCACAGGTTTTATCCTATTCAACACCTAAGTCAGCACTTCTTATGTACATACAGAAATGCTGATTGTTATTTCAGCAATGCCAATGCATAGTACTTCCACAGAAATGACTATTTAGTGGCCAAGCATAAGGTTCAAGGATTAAAAGGTGAATTCAACAGTTTAGTTTCCTGATACCTATTTTGTAATTCTCAGCTACTTATTGATATTTTCAAGTCAAATAGCAGAGTTACTATTATGGCCTTGCTTATGGCTAAAGGGTAATGGGAAATATTTTGATTTTAGAGCTATCAAAAAGGATTTACAATGAATATATAATATCTACCTATACCAAAGGTCAGATTACAACTAGTGAAGAGTATGGAAACACTACATGATATTATGAGAACACAAATGAGTGGGCCTCCAAGTGATCTCAAAAAGGAAATATATTCATGATGGAACACTTGTCTAACCCTTATTATAGACATACTGATTCATAAATATAATAGGCACTGTTATTTTTCCTCAATAAAAACATTCTAGTGTTGTATTTTTTTATGTCTTTGTGGTCTTATTGTTTGTTACTTGTATTTTCACTGGGTGTTTCATAGTTTATCTATTTGCACAATCTTCAGCAATTAGCTTTATCATCCAGATAAGTAGAAAACTTTTTTTGTGAAAAAAAAAAGATTACTTATTTTGATGGGTATACCTAACTGATGGAATATGTGGAATTATTCATTAGATACCCTGTGAAAATATGACCAATATTATCTAATCATAAAAACAAATAGTTTCCAACATTATATTCAGACTATAGATTTTTTTTATAATATAATTTACTACAATCATTCCAAGGTGAGTATCAATGTTTTACATTGTAATATTCTTGCACCTTCACATGAAATTTGACCAAAGATATTTCATTAGGTACCTAGTTACTCCTTTGGTAAATTTTCAGGGTTTGTAGGTCTCCCTTTGTTTATCAATCCTCATTTTCAGAATTTCCAAATCGAAGGCAGAATTCAGGATTTCTTGGTTTCACTTTGAGTACCTGAAATCAACTCTAATTAACTTTAAAATTAGTACAATTCCAATTTATCTATTTCACCTGTGGCAATAATTAATAGGCTTCAGTTGCGAAAATTAAGAGGCATGACAGTCTCCGATCTGAGAATTGAGTTAAGTAGGTACCTATGTTCAATGCATTTTGCCCAGCCTTCTTCAACTGTGGTTTGTTTTACTCACATCATTGAGAATTCTGATGGAACCTGGAGAGAAATAGATAAGGTATATACATAATTAACATAATTTTATTCTAGCTGATCGATTTTCAAGTTAGTTTTTTCTACTAACTGGATATCAGGCAAGTATGTAGGTACAGCATTCCTTTCTTGGAACAAACGTTCTTCGAGACTTTTGAATCATGGTGAATAATCCAAATGCAAGCAATTTTGATGTGTGCAAATCAAACTGATTAATGAGATTTTGAAATAATTAATAATTGTCGATTCATATTTTCACTTCACAATTTTTAAAAAAGCAGGCAAACTCGCAAGTAAAGAGAATTCATTTTTGACGCAAGTGCAAGATAGTCAAACGTCAACCTGTCACGCTCGTGAACCTGGAGACTCTCTCACCAGTTATGGAACTAGAAGCATGCTGCTGTGCTGCTCGTGTTGTGAGCACTAGTTGTAATATGGTTGTTATGGGTGCGTTTTTCATTGCAACATTTTGCTATGCGCACGAATCAAAGAAACCATCAAACTGTTGCAAAATTCCGCTGGAATGTAGATGGAAATCCATCAAATTGTTGTAATAAAATGCGCACCTTCAAATCGCTTTTTGAGAATCCAGCGGTTTGAAGTAGATTGACATGACAATTGACACATCTTAGTATTGTTTTTTTTTTTTATAGAAAACAATGATTATTGAGGATTTCTGAGAGATTTCAGAAAATAGAGTTAGTGTCAATCAATAAAATTGTATCAGCCTCTTTTGATTCTTAAGATACATGTTGACTGACACACAAAGAAATGCGTTTATCCATCAATGTGTTGTATAATCCATTGTTCCATCGTTCCAACATAAATTCCATCAGACAATTGGTGACGTCACGACAAAAAAGCGCATCTATAAGTGCTCACTTTCTTCGATGGAATGGAAAACATGGTTGTCGATGTGATAAACAAGCCAATACACGATATTTTTTCTTTTTTTATAGTAATAGTATATGATCCGAAGTAAGGTCGACCTTCATCAAATCGTGGAAAGAAATTCTGAATTGAGAAAACCCAATCACGATTCTGAGAATATTCCTTTCCAAGAAAGAATTCAGTCGACACAAGCAGTTACCTGGACATGGTTTATTTGTTAATTCGTTGCATGTTTGTTGCGCAATAGACGTTTCTCAACACGCAGGCGCTTCTCGGATTGTTCTGATTGGTCTAAAGGAATCGCCTATGCATATGTTTGGGACGAAATTTTCACAAGAAGAACAAAATGAAGACAATTAATCAGTCATCTTGTTAAAGAAAATGAGAACCCTATTACCACTCCTAAGAGAGTGTTATGAAAAATATGTCAGGGGGTGATGGTGGTTTCAACCCTTATACAATATCTTCCATGATTCTTCGATTACTGAAAGAAAAGTTATTATCATCTGAAATGCACTACTGTCAAATTTCGTCCAATTTGTTTCACTCCTTTTCGAACAGTATACAAAAAGGTGTTTTTTTATGTAAACTTTGAACTCGTCTCACGGACAAACGGTACATTTCTTCATATAAATGAGTTGAGTTTCCCAGCAATTTTGAATAAATACAAACATAAAATAAGGTAGGTATACGATTCCAATAACGATATGAGTTGAAGTTATTTTTCAGAGAATAACTTTTCTTCAACGTTACCATGTGCCATTAAGCCAATTGGTAGGCACCTGTTGGAGAATATTTAGTTATATACTCTGTATATTCTGTATCAATTGAGGTTCCTCAAGGGTCAACTCTTGCGCCACTTCTTTTTATAATATGCATGAGTGACATAGAACTCGCGAGTATGGTCCAGCAAAAAACGATAATCTATGCAGATGATACAAGTAAAATACTGGCAGAGAATAAACTGTCGCTCTCTATAAAATCAGCAAACTCAGCTGCAGAAGAATTCGCCAGATGGTGTGAAAATAATGGATTAATAATCAATAATAGTAAAACGGTCTTCATGGTTTTCCAACAAAAAAACATTTCGTATGATCCAACTCCATAGAGCAAGTGAGTCAGTTTGAGTATTTAGGCCTGACTGTAGATCAGAAATTAACATGGGAAGTACATATAGAAGTGAGCAGTATTTGCTTTGTAATAAAACAATTACGAGAAACAGTCTCGCTACATGTACAGGGTGAACAAAATTGGGCGTTTTCACCGTCTATCTCAAAATAACTAGAGGATTTATCGAAAAACCGATATACATGTTCCGGGTTCGCTTTTGGAGAAACCTCGAATGGCACAATGAAAATTTCGATATCTTCATTCGTTTTAGAGATACAGGGGGAAATTGAAAATTTGCCGATTTCGATTTTATTTTCTGACTACTTTACGGTGAGAGGTATCAAGAAATTTCAAACGTATATTTATACAGTATGATGCGTGGAATCCATTGGCATCATCAGAAATTTTATACAGGGTGACGTTGAAAAGATACGGCAGCCAATTATGTTTTTTCTAATGGAACACCCCGTATATTTTGGCACAGTTGAATAGTTCCAGGCGTTTTCATTGCACATATATATATATATATATAACCTTACCTTTTTCTTCCACAATTCCAGATATATTCGCAAAAATATATTCAGTGTGTCACATTTCTTATGGTTACACCCCCGTATCTTCTGTAAAAATAATTGAGGTAGGATTCAAAAATTCGCCTGCGAGTTATCAAGGTATCATTTGCTATAACCATGCACTCAAACTATTTGAAAACGCATGTAGCTTAGGAAGTTTCAAATCAGCTCTATACAATCATCTAGTCCAAAATATGCACCTAATTCCTGTTCATTCACCTGCCGTGTTTGATGTTTCCTTTAAAAGGCAGAATACATTCTATACGAATTTTATTTGAGTTTTCGAATTTGAATTTGAATTGACATTTTCTTGACTTGACAACACCACACGCGTGAATCCGTTTTGCCCAAACATATGCATAGGCGATTACTTTAGACCAATCAGAACAATCCGAGAAGCGCCTGCGTGTTGAGAAACGTCTATTGCGCAACAAACATGCAACAAATTAACAAATAAACCATGTCCAGGTAACTGCTTGTGTCGACTACATTCTTTCTTGAAAAGGAATATTCTCAGAATCGTGATTGGGTTTTCGCAATTCAGAATTTCTTTCCACGATTTGATGAAGGTCAACCTTACTTCGGATCCTATACTACTACTATAAAAAAAGAAAAAATATCGTGTATTGGCTTGTTTATCACATCGACAACCATGTTTTCCATTCCATCGAAGAAAGTGAGCACTTATAGATGCGCTTTTTTGTCGTGACGTCACCAATTGTCTGATGGAACTTATGTTGGAACGATGGAACAATGGATTATACAACACATTGATGGATAAACGCATTTCTTTGTGTGTCAGTCAACATGTATCTTAAGAATCAAAAGAGGCTGATACAATTTTATTGATTGACACTAACTCTATTTTCTGAAATCTCTCAGAAATCCTCAATAATCATTGTTTTCTATAAAAAAAAAACAATACTAGGATGTGTCAATTGTCATGTCAATCTACTTCAAACCGCTGGATTCTCAAAAAGCGATTTGAAGGTGCGCATTTTATTACAACAATTTGATGGATTTCCATCTACATTCCAGCGGAATTTTGCAACAGTTTGATGGTTTCTTTGATTCGTGCGCATAGCAAAATGTTGCAATGAAAAACGCACCCATAACAACCATATTACAACTAGTGCTCACAACACGAGCAGCACGCTTCTAGTTCCATAACTGGTGAGAGAGTCTCCAGGTTCACGAGCGTGACAGGTTGACGTTTGACTATCTTGCACTTGCGTCAAAAATGAATTCTCTTTACTTGCGAGTTTGCCTGCTTTTTTAAAAATTGTGAAGTGAAAATATGAATCGACAATTATTAATTATTTCAAAATCAGTAGAAAATCTCATTAATCAGTTTGATTTGCACACATCAAAATTGCTTGCATTTGGATTATTCACCATGATTCAAAAGTCTCGAAGAACGTTTGTTCCAAGAAAGGAATGCTGTACCTACATACTTGCCTGATATCCAGTTAGTAGAAAAAACTAACTTGAAAATCGATCAGCTAGAATAAAATTATGTTAATTATGTATATACCTTATCTATTTCTCTCCAGGTTCCATCAGAATTCTCAATGATGTGAGTAAAACAAACCACAGTTGAAGAAGGCTGGGCAAAATGCATTGAACATAGGTACCTACTTAACTCAATTCTCAGATCGGAGACTGTCATGCCTCTTAATTTTCGCAACTGAAGCCTATTAATTATTGCCACAGGTGAAATAGATAAATTGGAATTGTACTAATTTTAAAGTTAATTAGAGTTGCTTTCAGGTACTCAAAGTGAAACCAAGAAATCCTGAATTCTGCCTTCGATTTGGAAATTCTGAAAATGAGGATTGATAAACAAAGGGAGACCTACAAACCCTGAAAATTTACCAAAGGAGTAACTAGGTACCTAATGAAATATCTTTGGTCAAATTTCATGTGAAGGTGCAAGAATATTACAATGTAAAACATTGATACTCACCTTGGAATGATTGTAGTAAATTATATTATAAAAAAAATCTATAGTCTGAATATAATGTTGGAAACTATTTGTTTTTATGATTAGATAATATTGGTCATATTTTCACAGGGTATCTAATGAATAATTCCACATATTCCATCAGTTAGGTATACCCATCAAAATAAGTAATCTTTTTTTTTTCACAAAAAAAGTTTTCTACTTATCTGGATGATAAAGCTAATTGCTGAAGATTGTGCAAATAGATAAACTATGAAACACCCAGTGAAAATACAAG
Organism: Phaedon cochleariae; assembly: GCA_918026855.4. Lineage (NCBI taxonomy): Eukaryota > Metazoa > Arthropoda > Insecta > Coleoptera > Chrysomelidae > Phaedon > Phaedon cochleariae. The sequence goes on from OU896717.1 coordinate 29,271,457, forward strand.
TAACAAACAATAAGACCACAAAGACATAAAAAAATACAACACTAGAATGTTTTTATTGAGGAAAAATAACAGTGCCTATTATATTTATGAATCAGTATGTCTATAATAAGGGTTAGACAAGTGTTCCATCATGAATATATTTCCTTTTTGAGATCACTTGGAGGCCCACTCATTTGTGTTCTCATAATATCATGTAGTGTTTCCATACTCTTCACTAGTTGTAATCTGACCTTTGGTATAGGTAGATATTATATATTCATTGTAAATCCTTTTTGATAGCTCTAAAATCAAAATATTTCCCATTACCCTTTAGCCATAAGCAAGGCCATAATAGTAACTCTGCTATTTGACTTGAAAATATCAATAAGTAGCTGAGAATTACAAAATAGGTATCAGGAAACTAAACTGTTGAATTCACCTTTTAATCCTTGAACCTTATGCTTGGCCACTAAATAGTCATTTCTGTGGAAGTACTATGCATTGGCATTGCTGAAATAACAATCAGCATTTCTGTATGTACATAAGAAGTGCTGACTTAGGTGTTGAATAGGATAAAACCTGTGCTGGCTGCAGTGTTCCATCATGAACATATTTATTTTCTTTCTTAGCTCACTTGTCATGTTTTTGAACTGTACACTGGAAGTATTGCTGTCTTTTCCATATATATATATAATATATTTATAGTGAACCGTTTTGCTAGCCCTAAAATCAGAACCTACAAGCTGCCATAACCAAAAAGATTCTTCACAAACATACCTAGATGACCTACTGCGTTATGTGTTTCCCAATTTTGAGCAGGATATTGAACATTTTTCTCCTCATTTCAGCCATAAGAGAAATTTTGTCAAAAATCCAGGAGAAATGAACATCGAAAGGGCACTTTTATTACCTCAGATCAATCCTCCATCTATATCATTTCAACTATTTTGTTTATTTGCTATTCGGCTTGGAAATAGAAATAACTACCTCACAGTTCGAAAACTGGAAGAACATTCAGATTTCCGTAGATTAATTTGTTTCAGGTTATTGATGATTGGAAATAGAAATTATATAAAAACGTAAACAAAATACAAATGACAAATGAAAGCAAATACACTGTTGCCAAAATTTAGTTCACTTCTCCGTTTTCCATTGGCCAGGAGCGCCCAGGCACCTCCTACTAGTTGCGCGCGCCGAACTGAATTGTTATTATCATCAAACAAAACAATTCAAACAAAACAATTCAAACAAAACAATTCAATCAAAACAATTCAAAAAAAACAATTCAAACAATTTAATTCACCAATCTATATGGTGCAAAAAATTATCATCAAACAAATAAATTCAAACAAAACAATTCAAACAAAACAATTCAAACAATTTAATTCACCAATCTATATGGTGCATGAAATTATCATCAAACAAATAAATTCCAACAAAACAATTCAAACAAAACAATTCAAACAATTTAATTCACCAATCTATAAATGGTGTTCATGTAATAATCATCAAACAATTTAATTCACTAATTTGATGTTCAAGTAATTATTGTCAAACAAATGAATTCAAACAAATAAATTCAAACAATTTAATTCATCAACTCTATTGCTGGTCTTTCTTATGGATGAATTATTATGTTACATGAATTTATACGATTGATGATTGTTTTTGAACGAAATAAAATGTTTGACGAATATTTTTCATCGAACATTTCAAATCATTCATAATAATAGGCTCAGTAATATTCAACAATCAAAAAAATACCTGTCACCAGAATTGTTCAATTTTGAAGATTGATGAATTTAATTGTTCTCTATTTTTATGATTGTTGGTATAATTCCAACAATCACTTAAATTCAGAAATTTCTATTCACAACAAACAATTTAATTCTTCCATCCATTCAGTTGCACAACTTCGAAGGTATGTATTCTTTTGATTGATGAATTAAAATGTTACATGAATTTGAACGATTGATGATATTTTTGCAACAATCGTTTTAAATAGATGAACGATTTAAAAAGATTGTTGTAAAAAAATCATCAAACAATTCTATTCATGATTGAAATATAAACGACAAACGAATAAAATTATTTGTGGACAACATTATAACCGTCAAACAATTAAATTCAACAATCATTTTAATTCTGAATACAAATTTTTTCGATTGATGAATACAAATGTTACATGAATTATTATGATTGATGCTATTTTGATGTTGGTCCTCAGAATTATAGGTATTTATATGTTTGGTGGAAATTATTATTTATAAACCAATGCAACTCTTGCAACTCTTGTGTGCATCTAACAAAATAATGTACAATATTAAATCAACAATAGTTTTAATTGCACCGGGAATAAATATGAAACATTTTAAATGTGTGATTTATAATTTACAACGAATTGGTAATAAAAAGTAAAGTGGCGTTCCATATATTTGAGTGATGATTCTATTGAAGAAATAAAAAAAATAGTGCACTAGCCTATTAAAAATGGATTGTGCAGCCGGTTCAGGAAAGAGAATTTAACCACTCCCCATTTTAATAGATCATTTAGGATTCTTTTTCCTCGTTTCTATCATGTGAAAATATACGTGTAGTGAGAAGATATGATGATTTGCTTCTAAATTTTACTGCGTTTAAAGGTTTTCCTATCTCGTAGTCAAAAAGAGAAATTCAATCGTTCACCAGTTACACTTTGTTCCCTAATAACACACTTATGTCCCATGGATATCCTTAGGACGTCCTGTCGAGACATTCAGGACGTCCATAGGACGTTCGAATTTGGTACCGTGGACGTCCATTGGACGTCTGTGGAACGCACTAATGTTCCACTTGAGGACCAACTAGGGACGTCCTTGAGGGATATCCCTGGGACAACTATCGAATACCTAAATCCTACAGTATTCCTCATCAAGCACTACAGAGGACATCCTTAGGACATCCATAGAACAACCTATCAGCAACGCTGAGGGATATTTATTAGATGTCCAAAGGATGTCCCAGGGACGTACGAATTATTCTCGAATTTGAATTTTTCTGGGTCCCTCTAGGACCAGATCTTGCATAACTGATTAGAACATCCAGTTGAGTTGATGGTCCGTAGAAGGTCCCCAAAAAGTTTTCCAAGGATGTCCAATGGACTTACGTGAAGGACATTGTCGAGGAGTACTTATAGCCTACGAGCAATCATTCGTCGGCGAGGTGTTAGTTAACGTCCTCGCAGGGACAACATATTGAAAGTACCGACTGGGACGTCCATAGGACGTTATTTCTAGGACATTGGAAGAGTACAGTTCATGTATCAATTGGAACATCCGACGGATATCCCTAATGGACATTCAGAGGATGACCCTGAGGGACATTTCGATTGTTATACAATCCTGGAAATATTAAGGGCGTCTGTGCAGATATATTTGAAGGAATGCACCATCAGGGACATACTTATCATGGTTGTCTAGAAGGGACATTATATAAGATCTGAAGTCATGCCAGAATGTGTCCTTGCTCGGACATTGCATGAGATGTACGGGATGGGACGTCCCAAGGACACCTATTTTTGGTTCGGGGCATTCGGACGTGAATTGTACCAAATATGGACGTCCCTAGGACGTTGTGTGCTAATAGGGTTTAGGAAAATGTTTGAAGAAGAGGAATATATTGAAGAAATATAGAATTTTCTGCCCCTGTTTTCAATATAGTGACTGGAATTGAGGTTGACATTCGAATGGGTTACAGAAGGTTCTCATTAATTTCATTAATTTTGGATTATATACCATTCTCATGTTCAGTTTTTCTTAGTTAATACCATGTCCTGTATAAATTAACTGAACAGGGAGCGATGCTATTTTCTTCGTTCAGATTCGTTTCTGAAATGTCTAAAGTTGAGTGAAACTTTGATATTTTTTCCATAATGGGTGACACAGGAGACATGTAGCAGCAGTCTGTAGCCTCTTCATTCGATGAGATTTTATTTTGGAATTCACAGGAGCTATACATTATCAATAATAGCGCTCTTTAATTATTCAACGGAATTTTTTTTCAGCCATCTGTTTGACCGGAAGTGATCCCAACTATGTTTTTAAATATCACCCTAAATTCTCCTCAGTCTATTTCATTAGTAGTTAAACTTAGACAGCCTCACCATGAGTATAGGGATATCCACGCTTCACTCTTGACTGGAACGCTGCCTATATGTTCAAACGGGGAAGCGGGACGGGAAAGGGGCACGGTAATGCGATGGAGTGACATCATCATCTACAGGGTGTTTGAGTGGAATGGAAATTGAAAAGAATATATACAGGGTGGTCCACGGAATTTTCAGAAAACTCTAATATCATATGATGCAGGCATAATAAAACATGCTCGACATTTTCGTGACGATTTCGTGGCGTTTCCATAGTACTTCCGTGATGATTTCATCTTTAGTAACGTTTCTGTGACATTTTCGTGTCTTTCCCGTGGAGGTTCCGTGGTGTTTCCTTGACGGTTCCAGGTTTCGTGACATTTCTGTGGCGTTTTCGTGATGATTCCGTGACGTTTCCGTGACATGTCCGTGACATTTCGGTGACAACTTAGGCCCTTTAGCCCTGTAATTCCTCGCCAATAAGCCCCATTAGCCCCGTTAACCACGTGGCTAGAAATCTTGCGAGTCAAATGAAGTCGCATTTGATCATATTGAAACAATCTACTATTCAACTCGACCAGTCTAACGAAGTCACTTTTGAATCGAATGAAATAATGAACTCGATTGAGGACTCTAGTCACGCGGCTAACGAGACTAATAAGGCTAATGTGGCTAACTGGGCGGATTGGCGGGGGCAACGGGGCCAACGGGGCTAATTTTTCTCGGGAATAACACGGAGTCTTCACGGAAACACCACGAAAATATCACGGAAACGCGACGGAAATGTTACGGAACACGAAATCCTCATGAAAACACCACGTAAACGCCTGGAAATCGTCACGGAAACGTCGAATTCTGATATAACACGTAGAACTCGATGACAAGAGTCTGATTAGTGTAACATATTATACAATGTAGATTTATACAAGTAGAATCTAGCACTGATATTCAACACACTTTACCTGATAAATGTGTGGGAAGTGAAGCACTTGCTGTTTTTCTGCGCTATGGCTGCGCTTCTGGCACATTGTCGAGGTCGAAAACTAAGGCCTCTCAATATTAGCTCAAAATATACAACACACTAACGAAATTAGAACTACTTGACCTTTTCCATTCTAGGGATTAACTGATAACTGTGGTTAAGCTGTATAGATAAATTGACACAACTTCAGCTGTTTCTACTGAAGTTCATCAGCACATATACTTTATCATAGTATATTCAGGTATTTCACAAAAATGATACCTATCTTATTATAAACGTGAGAATGAAAGTGTTTACTGGCTCAAAGTGGAGTGGTAGTGTTTAAGGGAAAAGTAAATCTCAAAATCATCATCAGGGACAATTTTTGGGCTTATATTAAGCCTATCATCAGCCAAGATTCTATAACGTCCTACAATTGCTTCGTTTTTTGATTTTTTTCGATGAACAACTGTGAGTTCGATTTTTTAAAGTCTTTGTTCAAATATTCATTCTGTTAATTGGAGATATACAAAGTCTCCACAAATTGTAAAAAACAAATGAGTGAATTGGGTGAATGAATATAGTGTATCATTCCTGAATTACCATCTTCCATTATTTCTGGATATAAAATTTTCATATTCGTGTAGTCAGTCTATCATTGGCGTCTGCAACACATTAAACTCCATCATTTTCCCATCATTGTATAGAAACAACATTTCATAACAAAATGATACCGTTGTTTTGTATCCTTGAAGAAAATTTGACGTCTCATATAATATCGAATCGCGATAATAACCATAAAATGAACTGACAATAAAAACCACGCAGTGGCAAAATCGTAAAAAATCATAAAATTAGACTATCAAGCGTGGCTTACCAACAACCACGAGAAAATGAGAATATCGTGAATCTGACTTGATATATACTACGATTACAAAATGTATATAGGTTGTGTGAAAATCAGGGTGTAAACTGATAATAACAGGTGATTAGAAATATAGTGCAGCTTTATGTAGCCCATGTTCAGAGATTCATTCCTGATGTCCTGAGATTAATTGATATGGTAGATGATGTTAATATTTTTACATTGCTATAAAAAATTAATTATAGATATAAGGGTTGTCACTTCTGTAGTTTATCTCTCTAGTTAATCTGAACTAGATATTTAAGACGTCATTAATCTGACTAATGTTCCTTCTTGAGCTAAATTTTGGACTTTTTCATATTCAACATTGAAGAGCCATCGATTCTTGTAGCCTCCATGGTATCTACGATTGTTGAAGATGACGATTTAAACTTGAGTGATGAATAATACTTGGACAATTTGTTGCCAATAACTTTTCATGAAGCACCAGATTGAGAATCAAAAGATTTATAGAAATCATTCGAATAATGCATTTAGGAGACATTTCAGGCTTATTTAGTTGTGTATTTAGCCAATGCTTCTTCTTTTTTCGTTATGTCTACCCCTTCATACTCCATATTATTCTCAGCGTTTATTTTTTTTGAAAATGTTTTGCTCAAGTAGAAATCCAATAAAATCAGTCAATTTGTGAACATCTGATTGAACACAACCAATCAAATCAACATTGAACTGAAAACAGATCCCATGGTCTGTTTTTACTATATTATGTTGCTATATGGATACATTATGTTTCATTTTGATTTTGACATATCAAATAATAAATATTTCAAAATGTCACGATTTGGCTGTAATACTGATGAGAATATCGATGGAATTATCAAATCAAATATACCAAAGAATACTGTTCGCATTAAACAAATTGTACGGAAAACATTTATGGACTGCAATGTTAGAAAGTATGAATTGGATGGAAATCGGACAGTGGAAGGATTGGCGTCGATTTTAAAGGATTGGGCTGTGAACATGAGAAAAAAAGATGGTACAGAGTTCAAAGAAGCTACTGTTAAAACCATGTGGAATAAAGAAATGCATGTTATTATAGACCCATTCAAAAGTGTTGTATTTCAACAAGCGCGAGCTGCCCGCGATACTATACGAAGAAATCTACAATCGGATCCCTGTAAAGGGAAACAGAGTTCAGCGGCGTTAAGTGCAGAAGAAATAACAAAAATGATAAATTTGTGGGATGAGAATACCCCTGAAGGGCGGTACTTTGAGATACATAAAATTGAGAGTCTATCAATGATCAAATCAACCAGGTGAAAAATTATTTATTTCGTATACAGGGTGAGTAATGAGGTACTGTATATACTCCTACCACGAACAGAGGCCCCTGAGGGGAATATCGAATGGCCATCTGGAGTTTTCCTCCTCTTTTACGATCATGAACAGGGTGATTTATAGGATATTAGAGAGTTGAAGTAATCACTGTACGTAGACCTCCACGTAGACGTTAACGTACGAAAAATAACGTTTACGTATTGTCGTTAAATTGAGTTGAAGTCGCCACTTTGGTCGCCACTGTCATCATAACGTAATAATACATTTTGTTTTCGGTTTGTATTGGTCATTTTTGGTTGTGTGTTTAGATTCGAACATTTATTCCTGTCAAAATTAGAGGACTCCTTGATGCAGAACTCGTTGGTGATCTCGAATTTGGTAATTTCGACTCATCGGCATATTTCGAGTATAGTTTGGTTAACGTACGTTGATATTTAAGGTATACGTGAAGGAACGTGAGATACCGTACACCCGTAAGCCCACTAACAACGCAAACGTGAAGAATTGGAGAATGCGCATGCGTATAGCTGTCAATTTCTACGTTTACGTTAACGTTCATGACAACACTTCAACTCTCTATTGAGCGAATGCAGACAAGTCAATCGGGAAACGTTTCAAAAAGTTCGTGAAGAATTCGAAAATAGGCTGTACTATTGTCAAGAGAATAATGAAGCACATTTTGTGCAATTGCTTTGAATACCACTCTGAAAAATTGCATTTCTTCTTAGACACGATTCGTCAAAATAAATCATTCTAGTTGGTTTTGAAAGGAACTAGTAGGGTATACCATTCTCAGATGGATGGAGCACCAACACATTTTTTTCTGATTGAAAGAAAAGATGTCATTGATAGCTGGCAACATTTCACAAGCACGGTCCTGGAATTTATTTCAATTCTGTATATATTAGTCTATTGGTGATGATGTGCATAATGTTCCATGAAAAAATAAAGAGAATCAATGAAGCTGTTGTTATGACGAAAGTATAATTTTTTGCCAAATCCTATGGATCACTCTGTATATTATTGTAGAAGAGGAGAAAACATTTTGGATGGCCATGCGGTATATTCCCCTCAGGGGCATCTGTTCGTGGTAGGAGTAGGTTCAGTTCCTCATGACCCACCCTGTATGCAAAATAAATTATTTTTCAACTGGTTGATTTCTTTATTGAAAGACCTTCAATTTCATGTCTTTCGAAGTAGGGGGTGCCATTTGAGATTTCAAAGTAGGGGTATCTGGGGGTGAAGGGGATCAACATAGAATTCAATTGATACTGGCATTTTACTTCCCCCTCGATATCTAAATCGACCTGTATTTTCCGAAAACTGTAATCTTCGCAAATCGAAAGATATGCAGGGTGGTAATTTTCGAAATGGGAAACGGAAATCTCAGATATTTTATTCAGTTTTCATTCAAGCAAAGTTTCGTCGATACATTTTTACCATTCAACAGTTGTTCATTCATACACTGTATTTCTAATAGGTACATTTATTGAATTTATGGATTGAGTATGTGGATTTATCTTCGAATGCGTCAATATTTGACACAGAGATATTTTCAGATATTTTATTCAGTTCATGCGATACATTTTTACCATTCGACAGTTGAATACCTGCCCCCAACAAGGTTGTAACGATCAAATTTCACAGGAGACGTTTTTTTGTGTACAAATTGTAACTATGGAAATATAAAGAGCTACATGATCTATTATGTCATATTGACACATATGAAACCGATATTTGAGAAGAAATAATTAGTTTGAAACATAACAGTGGTGAAATGAGGATAAGAGTAGCTGTTCAGCAGAACAAGGTTGTAACATCACAGAACAAAGTTGTAACAGGCTGGTTACAACTTTGTTCACATTTGAATGCTTGTATGTGTGTGTGTCTGATTATAAAAAGTAAGTAAACATCAACATTTTTTAGATCTGTTAGGTATATTGAATTCATTGTATTACATTCATGCATGAAATAACGCATTACATTTCAACCGTTACTTTGCAAATCATTGTAAAATTCTCTGTATTCCAATGGAATGCATCTGCACATGCATGTCTAACAAATTTTCATTTAAATCGCACCACACTTGACGGCATTTTGCAAGAAAATGAACGAACACAGAACACGAAACTATGAGGTGCACTTGTTGTTACAACCTTGTTCTGGCCGAAGCAATGTAAACCGAAAGAAAAATCTCAGTAATAATTATCAAATATTTGTTAACGTCAAATTAATTACCAATATTCATAATTGAAAAGGCTCATTCATCAAAATCGTACCTGTTTCTATGGTTTATTTATTAACAATAAATGATTCATTACTCTCATATTTGTTCATTGTGAACAGCATAATTTATTAATTAACAATTCATTCACTACGCCGATTCACGAAGTGATAATCAATAAGATGAATTTATAATTATAATGTGATTTGATGATATTTAACAATGATACAGTGTCTGTTTGTTATTATGAATTTGTTTATTATAAATGAACGTAATGTAAAGGATAACAATGGATATTTAATTTTATTCTTCGTTTGGTTATTATAATGATTCATTTGCTAATAATCAAAAAACTGTCATGCGCATGGGCCATAATTTTAGTTTAGCTTCCATCTTATATCGCGTGAGCATCTTCTTGATATCGTAGCTGATTTTCATTTGATTGAGACTAACGCGAAAGTTATGAAGTGTGATGGTTATATTAGTTCAATCCCTTATAATAATGACAGTGCGGGTTTGGAATAATTTCATATACAGGGTGTTAACAAATAAGTGTCACAACGGAAAACTGTATAGATTGCTCATTAAAAAAGAAACATTTTTTTCCCTTTCGAAATTTGTCTCCGGGCTTCCGTTATCAAGATACAGGGCGTCAAAAAAATACAAAAAAATTTGTTTTTTGCTACTATCTCAGGAACCGTCTGAGCTACGGAGTTGAGCCTTCGTACATACTTCATCATCAATAATGACTACTTTTAGGGCTCTTAATCAATTTCCGTGGACATGTCTGTGGAGGAGAATTCAACGCCTCGTAAGGGTTTAACCCCCCAAACATTTATGCCACTGGAGAAATTGTAATTTCCGAAGTAGATTCTGAAACGCCAATATCTTTCACACAAAAAACGTCCTCTTGTCTCAATGCTCTAAAGTCAATAGTTTCCGAGAAAAATGGATCTTTATGAATAAAAACATACAAAATCCTGATGGTATCTCCAAAAATCGTCTAAAAATCCACTGGAAATAAATACCTCAGAACTGTCTAATAATATGTTGAATCAAATTTCAGGTTCTTGAGTATGCTGGTCTCGATGCTGGTTTTCGATTTGTTAAGTTTATTAAGTGTTGTAAAGTGTGTTTAATTAATCTGAACATTTTTGATTTCTTGACGCCCTGCATCTTGAAAACGAAAGCCTGGAGAAAAATTTTGAAGAGGAAATAAATGTTTCTATCATCATAAGGAATCTACAGTTTTCCGTTGTGACACTTATTTGTTAACCACCCTGTATATAGGTACGACATCACATATGAAAAAAATGGCAGACGACTATCAGTGCATCTATAGTATACAACATTTAGTATGTTCTCAGAGAAACAGTGGTGCATATGTGGTCATGCTAATCAATCAATATTGAAACATTTTAAACGTAAGTAGGTGCGGATATATATGCAAAGTAAAATGATCCTTAATAATATCTATTTTGAGGTCGATCACAGTAAGAATGGCAATATAATGTTGCTTACAACGTTGTTTTATGTTAACCACCATTTCTGAATTATCGTCGGTTACAACCTTGTTCGGGGCAGGTATTCAGTTGTTCATACATACTCTGTATATCCTATACATTTGTCGAATTTATGTGTTCCCTTCTCTAAAGTGTAAAACGAAAATCCGGTCTGTTTTCCGAACGTTTCAGATTCCCCTCATTACCCCCCGCAGCGCTCCCACGACGAACTTTGAAATATATCTCCCAATATTTTCGCATGCATATCAAAAAGGGCCATAAACCAAGTGGCTTTATATTTTATTGTGCATATCAGACTGTTTTTAATGGTTGTATCCAATACGCGAAATGGCTTTCTTTATTTCTCGTGTCTTTTATCCAAATCAAAACGATCCTCGAGGGTAGGGCGATATATGAGATGTGGATTTGTTTTGAAGCATTTGCATATTTCTATTGTCGATAGATTCTTCGACAGAAGATGTTTTTATGTTTATTGCTTGAGATATTACGCAATATGTTATTGCGTTGAGAAGGATAAATCACAACAGTCAAAAATCATGAATACAAAATATTTCAGAGAATCAATGTGATTAATCAATCAAATTAAGGAGTTCTACAGTTGATAACATGACTTCTCATTACAAGAAAATATATTATCTCGGCAGTTGATTATCACACACACACAACGTCCTAGGGACGTCCCTATTCGGTACAATTTACGTCCGAATGTCCCGAACCTGAAATAAGTGTCCTTGGGACGTCCCATCCCGTACATCTCATGCAATGTCCGAGCAAGGACGTCCACGGAATGTCCCAGTTGGTACATCATTTCAAATGTCCTAGAAATGGCATCCCTTAGACGTCCCACGTGGTACATGTTGTAGAATGCCCATGCAAGGCTGTCCTTGGCATGTCCTTGATGGGATATGATTTTAAACGTTCCTTTAGGGACATCCATCGGATGTCTCAAGTAGTACATATACTGGCATGACTTCAGATCTTATATAATGTCCCTTCTAGACAACCATGAAATGACCCTGATGGTACCTTCCTTCAAATATCTCTGCACAGGCGCCCTTAATATTTCCAGGATCGTATAACAATCGAAATGTCCTTTAGGGATTCCCTTTCGTGCGCTCCAAGCGATGTAAGAGAAAATGTCCCAGAAATAACGTCCTATGGACGTCCTAGTCGGTACTTTCAGAATGTTGTCCCTGCGAGGACGTTAACTTACATCTCGCCGACTAATGATTGCTCGTTGGCTATAAGTACTCCTCGTCAATGTCCTTCACGTAAGTCCATTGGACATCCTTAGGAAACTTTTTGGGGATCTTCTACGGATCATCAACTCAAATGGATGTCCTAATCAGTTATGCAAGATCTGGTCCTAGAGGGACCCAGACAAATTCAAATTCAAGAATAATTCGTACGTCCCTGGGACATCCTATGGACATCCAATTGATATCCCTCAGCGTTGCTGATAGGTTGTCCTATGGATGTCCTAAGGACGTCCTCTGTAGTGCTTGATGAGGAATACTGCAGGATTTAGGTATTCGATAGTTGTCCCATAGACGTCCCTCAAGGACGTCCCTAGTTGGTCCTCAAGTGGGACATTTGTGCGTCCCACAGACGTCCAATGAACGTCCTATAGACGTCCTGAATGACAGGACGTCCTAAGAATATCCATGTGACATAAGTGTGTTATTAGGGAAATTGACGAATTCAAGACTTGCTCTGAGGCAACTATATCTTTGAGAATCACATTTTCTGAATTGGCTCGGCGGTTACTTGATGGAAATTCATGGCAAATGTAAGAACTCCACAAACGATAAGATTTTCACAAAATCCTCAAACACACCACATGTTTCGCTAATACAGTAGCTTCATCAGGTGATATACTGGTACAATGAACTAATCTAACCTTGGCTTGCTGAACTTTTATATATCCTACTTTGCCAACCTGAAGGATTAGAATTACCTGTGGAAATGTTCGATAAACCTTCATTTTCGAAAATTAGGCACAATATCTACATTAAAATACGGTGTATCGGATTAACTTGAAAGGGTTGATAACAAATACATATTGTTACCAAATAAGAAATCGAATCGAACAGTGGTGAACTATTGAGATATAATTGATCATTAAGTAAATGCCAAGATTTTTGAGTTTGTTGATTTCTAATGATTTAAAATGATTGAGTTCCATTCTATTATTTTCTACGTGTAGAATTTCGGAATAATCATCCAAACTATGGTTTCCTTATTAAAAGAAATAATTAGGAGAAAACCAAAGTTTTGATGATTATTTCGAAATTTTACACGTAGAAAATAAAGGAATGAAACTCAATCATTTTGAATCATTAAAAATCAACGAACTCAAAAATTCCGACATTTTGATTAACGATCAATAAGACCTCAATAGTTCACCACTGTCGAATTTGTTTTCTTAGTTGCTATCAACCAGGGCCTACTTCTAGGTGAGATAGAGTAGGCCCTGTATCAACCCTGTCGAGTTAATCCGGTACAACGTATTTTAATGTAGATATTGTGCCTAATTTCGAAAATGAAGGTTTATCGAACCTGTCCACAGGTAACTAATCCTTCAGGTTGGGAAAGTAGGATATATAAAAGTTAGGCAAGCCAAGGTTAGATTAGTTCATTGTACCAGTATATCACCTAACGAAGCTACTGTGTTAGCGAAATATGTCGTGTGTTCCAGAATTTCGTAGAAATTTTATCGTTTGTGAAGTTTTAACAATTACATTTTCAATTTATCGGTTCTTGTCAGAAGAGTATATACTTATTCCAAACCCATGTCACATATGGTCACGTGGTGACTTTTACAAAACAGTAGTTGGCATCAGTTTGAAGTGTGGAGATCTGAAGTTTGCAGTGTTTGAATATTGATACATGATTCAGCAAGATCTTCATGAATACTTATTGTCATGAGTGAACCCATATAGCACTCTACGTCTTGGAAACGTCTATTTCGGGTCTGATTCAGTTTTGAACGTCTACGTCAAGACGTACTGAAATCGTCCATTTCTAGATGTACCGGTTACGTACGATTCCGATGTACTGAGTACGTCCAACTCTGGACGATATCGACTCTTTGTGGACGGGATTGAATATATTGTACAATGATATTGTCAAGAAGTATAAATGCCTATTAATTAACACCACTCAAACTCTCGTTCGTTTCAAGATCTTTTATCGTTAATTAACTCTTCCAAATTGAAACAATCAGTAGGTACATTGTAGTTCGATCAGCCCAGCGGAGTTCATAGACATCATTTCCTTTATAATTTGCAAAGAAATCGCTTACCGCGGCGATAATACCTAGGTAAGCGGTATCGAAAGGTAACGACCGTTCCCATTGTGGAAAATTGTGAACCTAGTATCGATTCTGAATATAAATAATACCCGAATCAATGAGGCAATCATTCATTAACGACACAAGTCATTTTAGTGATCATCAATTGAAAATGTTCGCCGTTTTCCTTCTGCCTGCTGGTCAACCCCCTGCTAGACGTTATAATGTAAGTACTGTTTTTTTCAAGTGTTGTTTTGCGTTGATTTTTTCCTTTGCTAATCTGCCATGTGGCAGCAGTTATTCATGACCTCTCCATTAATAATAATAATATTTGGGGATGAATAGGGTTGGATGGTGAAATGATCAAAGCCTCTTGTCAGAAAGCCAAGCGAGTAGCTAAGTCACGACCTATAGGAGGGTCAACATCTGACTTGCGACAATATATTAGAAATCATTGCACAAAATTTCTACCCTCGATCTCTGATATCTATTGCTAACATGAACATATAAAATACAATACTCATAATTAATTTTTTACAGGCCGTACCTAATCACGAATCATCTGTTAAGGAATTCTCTGCTGTGATCATCTAACTCCATGAAAGAATCGATGTCAAGGGACAATCGACATTCGCACATAATCTGTTGTTTTATACCATGGACGTTTTTATACTGACAGTCTTCTATAGAGTAAAAGGTAGAGCATCTATCTGCCCGGTAATCTGAAGGTCGCGGGATCTATAACCGGTGGGAGCGTTGTTTTTTCAGTTTCAATTCAAAATCAGTTTTTATTACTCATTACATTGATTCAGGTATCCATGGTCCTGAATGGACGTACGGGGGATGTACAAATGCGCGGAATCTGGACATCTCTAGTGCGTTTCCGGTCCTAATCTGGACTTTTCCAGTACGTACGAAACGTCTTGGCCGGACGTTCTTAGTACGTGTTGTGGGCGTACAGTGTATCTTTATGTGTTTCAACCCTCGATGCTTCTTTCTCCAAAATTGCATCCTTTTTCATATTTTTGAATGGAATTTCGAAAAGTTTCATCGCCACTCATGTTTTTCCTGAAAAATCACACATCAATACCTCTTAACGGTGCCACTGAAAGTGAGATTGAGTCTATAATGCTAACCTTCCAATCACTCTCAGGTACTGAGTAATGCATGAATGTATGAAGAATTTACCTTCAGCGGTTATATAGAAATGCAATAAAAATAATTTTTTATTTTCTACTTTACACCATGTATCTCGAAAAACTGAGCCTTCTACGAATTTTTTTCATGAGAACTTATTTATCATATTGAGACGCCTTATCACCTTTCGAAGTGCGGCTCACATATTACAAAACACCCTGTATATTTCATCATATATCACAGCACAAGCATGTTCGCAGCCTCACACTGAGTCCATCCCTATTTCGGACCACGCAGTGACTGATAACATCCGTAATCGCTTCTGCTACGAATCTGTACTAATCTGTATACAGAAGGACGCCTATTTGATATTGATGGTCAATAACTATGCATGTTCCCATTCATACCTACGGAATAAGGTAGGGAATAACCCATTCATATTGCCAATCCGAACAGGGTGTCGTATTAGACTGTCCATTTGGATTTTTTGCGATATTTTCAACGCGGAATTGCAGTTCGAGTTTGCGTTGACGAATATGTGTAATGCATTTCGAATTAGCTGCTATAGTGCAACATTCATATCACCAGGTTCCCCATCGCAAACTGCAAAATAATCTGGGTTTAGAGTAGATCAGATTTAGAGTGGGTCCTTCTCGACATCTGCCACCAGACCTTTTCAGATCTATTGTGTCTGCCCTCAGAATCGTTTAAAGGTCATTGGCTAGCTCCGCCTTCTCTATGAGACTCCATAGGCTAGCTTTCAGATCCCTCGTGTAACTTTGAGCTCTTGGTTTTTCCTCGCCCAGCACATGGATCCTTAGTTTTGACAAGCCCTCAGAGTGACCAAGTATGTTTACTGCTGTTTTCTCCTCTTCCTGGCATAACCTGCACAGCAGATCTTCAGTCAGACCTATCGTACTCATGTATTTGTTGAGCCTACAATGCCCTGTGAGAAATTTCACTAGTATGTCTTCTAGTTGCACTTCGTTTCTGGCTCAAAAGATATTCTGTGAATATTGGCGATGTTTTTTCAATTAACTATTTTGCCTGTCTCATTCTTGGCGAGTTGTTTCAGCATTCTTGAGATTTAATTTGCATCCATGATTCGATAACTGCCTTCTGTATAGCTTTCGCAATATCACAAAAGAGTTCTGGGCTATTGAGAGCCTTGTTTGCTCCTGCTCGAGCAAGTAAGTCTGTCTCTTCATGGCCCTCGTACCCTCCATATGTGCTAGTACCCATGCTATAGTCAGTCTGTTCTGACTGCTCAGTTCATTTAGGGTTTCTGAGCAGTTCCATACTAGCTTTGAGTTAACTGCTTTGATTGCCGCCTGGGTATCCGAAGAGATTGCAATGGTTTTCCCTTTAAAGTCTTGCCTTATCAATTCTTTCACGCAAAGATGTATTGCAATAATTTTGCCTGCTACACCATCTCGTATTTGCCTAATTTGGGTTGAAAGAAAGAAATGTATACACATCTTTCCAATTATTTTGAGATTACTGGCAATACTGTAATGGAATGTGATATATAATAAAGAGTTGAAGTGATCATGACTATACGTTTACGTATTGCCTTTGAATTGTAATAAAACTTTTTTTTTGTTGAATTGGTCATTTGTGGTTGTTTGTACAGATATGAATATCTATTACTGCTGAAATGAGAGGACTCCTTGATGCAGATCTCCTTGGGGATCCCGAAATTCTATTTGGAGTAGAGTTTGGTTAACGTACGTTGATATTTGAGGTGGAGGTGAGAGTTTGTGAGTTAACGTATACCCGTAAGCCTACTACCAACGCGACCGTGAAGAATTGAAAAATGCGCATGCGTTGATGTCAATTTCTACGTGTTAACGTTCATAGCAAGTAAATTCAGGTAAAAAGTTGCAAAAAAGAATTCGATATCACGTTAGCATTAGAATCAATGTTCTTGTGTTTGAGTTCGAATAAATAGGTAATGGATTTTAATCATTTTCGAAAGTGGATTTGAATATGGCTGAAGCATATAGGCAAAATACAAGATATCAATAAAAAAGGATATTCCGCAGAAATTGATTTATTTAGCATATGACATGGGAGGTGTGAGCAGTCAAAACCCGTCGCTTCACAGTTGCCTGAGGTGTACCATCCCACTCATCAGTCTTTGAAACTTTTTTTACCGGTTACAATTTTCTTATTGTTCGACTAAGTGAGGTGAAAGCAAATCTTTCAAATGTTTTTCTGCCATTTGTTTTCACTTGATTTGCCGAATGTGCGATTGGCAAGAAAGAACATATCATGATCATATTTCATATGTATGGAGCATTTATTGATCCCTTGAAAGGTAAAATGAATTGGTTTCAGCTCGCTACCTTGGTATGGACTATAGAGTATAGAGTATACGTATAATATCTGTGCTATATCGAAGAACCTGATCAGTGTTTCCATCTATGCTATGTGCAGATCAGTGGTGGTAAAATCACTAGTGAGGGATGTGATTTCCAGAAGATGTACACCTGAAATTCAATTGAATGTGGCTGTCACTGTGTCTCCATCAATATACTTCCTCATATCCCAATCACTCGATCGAAACTTTAAATGAAATGCAATTACACAATAAAGAATTCAATGTGACAGAAGTGTCAATGTCAAATTAGATTCGAATTCTGTCTGTATCCTTAGATCATGTAACATATCGATTTGGATCGAGACTCAAGAGATAGACCGCTTGAAGCACAATTTCAAGAACGATGCTCTCTAATATATGCGTTCGTGGATAAAATCATATTCAACAAACCCACTGAGCAAAGTAATATCTCAACACTATTGCAGCAATATTTTCATGTAATGTGTAATGTTACATCACAAATTGTCGCAACATTGTCTATGAAGTATTTCATCAAGGTTACTGGCAACATAAAATAAAAAGTATAGGAAAATTACAAATTCATGTTATAAATTCTTCTTAACATCAACTTTCTGATAATCAATAATTAAAATCATTCTGTTTTAATTATCGTCGATCGAACGATCCGCCTCTAGATCAATAAACGGTGTATGAATTTGTAAAATGTATTCATAACCTAGAATAAAAACTGATGACTCACCTAACTATCAACTACTGCTAACTGCAATTCTAAACCTTCCCAACTGCATATAATATCATTACATACCTATCGCCAGATCATCACTATTCTTCAAATTATGTTCCAAAAGTATATTAATTAGTATTAATTGTCATTTGTACGTGTGCAACAACAAAATACCTGTTACCGAAGCCAAACACCAACAAATATGGCGACTGAGATGCTGACGTTTGTCAAATGTAAGTTTGCGACTGCGCGTTGGCATTTCATGAAATGGCGTCTCTCGGAAGATCTTTTGTTATTTACAAACCCAATAAAGTATCAATTTTAATGCAACATTACAATTGATAATTAACTGATAGTTCCATATGTAACGTTGCGAATATATAGCTGATGATTTGTCAGTAGGTTTCTCCTTTATATTGTCAACAGGAATATAGCAGCAAAATTGATACAATATTATATTTTCATATTAAGAAAGAAAGATTCACTATACAGGGTGTTTCAAAAAAACCTAACCTCCTTGCCAGGGCAGGTAGAACACTGCGAAATAAGTTGGGTTTGCTCAGTGAAAAAATGTCGTAACGGCATTCGTTTCCATGATACAAGGTGTTGAACAATTAATTTTTTTACACATTTTCACGATTATGTCGAAACTACTGGCAACATTGTGATGAAATTTTGTATGAATGTTTTTTGAAATCTGACACATCACATGAATTTGTTTTTATATCTGACTCTCATAGAGGGCGCTAGTTACAGAGTTCGTACCGAGTAGTTTAGAACATAACTTCTTTGAGGTTATATCTTTCGATCCAAATATAATATGAACTCGAACAGCATTCAATTTCACACCAAAAAGATACTCTTGGCGAAACTCGATACTATGTTCTGTTTTCGGAATGTTTCGATTTGAAAATAATGGAGTAATAGCTGATGCTGGTATAAAATGAATTTCATTGAGTTCAATTACCTATTTATTCAGATTCAAAAACAATAAAATTATTCTTGTGCTGAAGTTATTGATGGAACAAAGAATCATAAGTAGAAAATTAAGAGATATTTGACTTGAAACATGAAATATTGAATCAGTTAGAGTAAGTGTTCAAAATGTCCTACGTTTCGAGGAATACACGATTCTATATTCTTTTCTTAAGAATGTATTATTCTTCTTAACAGTTGAGGATCAGCTGTTAGGTCATTTCAGTGATGTTCAATTATGTCTTACAACTCTTGACGTGAATTTTTACCTATGTATCATAGACTTTCTGCTCAAGATACAATAAAATTGTATAATCCATGTTCCTAGTCAAATCTGTTTCGATGTTATTCTTGTGATTCATTGTTAAATCAATAAGTTCTGCATCAGAAATGTATTGTTGTTTTCGGTTTTCAATGAATATGTGATAATTTTTTATAATGCTCACTCTAATACATAGCTTTATACCAGCAACAGTTATTACTTCATCATTTTCGAATCGAAATATTCCCAGAACGGAACACAGTATCGAGTTTTACCAAGAGTACCTCTTTGGTAGGGAATTGAATGATCTTCATGTTCACATCAAATTTGGATTGAAAAATCTAACCTCAAAAAAGTTATGTTCAAAACTACTCGGTACGAACCGTGCAACTAGCGCCCTCTATGAGAGTCAGATATAAAAACAGATGCATGCGATGTGTCAGATTCCATGAAACATCCATACAAAATTTCACTACAATGTTGCCAGTAATTTCGACATAATCTTGAAAAATGTGTAAAAAAATTATTTTTTCAACACCTTGTATCTTGATATCGGATGCCGATACGAAATTCTTTTACTGAGTAAACCCAACTCATTTTGCAGTGGTCTACCTACCCTATAGTAAGAAGGTCAGGTTTTTTTGAAACACACTGTATATTGTGGCAATATTTTGTAACATTGCATGTTTTGTGAAAGGTTCATGTCCTCTCATGTGTGATTAATCAAATCTCACACGCGGGAGGAAATGGATATCTTTGCTCCCTTGCTATATAAATTACTATTGTTCAGTATTTATTTACCTCACTATTGATTGATTTGAACTATTTCAGCAGATTGAATTATTATTCTAGAGAATCGGGTATATTTCGTGACTCGAATGGGTAGCTATAGGTATGAGTATTCTGAACAATTCATTGAACCAATATTCTCATTCTATCAATCTGTCGAGATGGCCTACAATAACGCAGAAACTTCAGTGGTGACGATCCCCATCATATCCGGTTATCAATATTGATCATCACTCAACGACTAATAAATAACGCGACAACAATGCGCAACGATGACACAAAAAAGAAAAATAATTGCACACAACTTATTTAATGATCAGGCGTCCTCCCAACAGAAAAGAGCTCAATTTTGTCGAACAAAAGAACAAGAAAACAATATAATACATTGTCGGCTGTCACTCTGCAGATAGAGCAAATCAATTTGGTGAATTTACTGACAGAAATGCCAAGAAATATTAGCTATGGGAATACGAGCAGCATTAGACATATTGTGAAGGGAAACGTGGAATTTTTTATACGAGGCCAAAGCACCTATCGCCGAACAAAATGGGATGTTGATGAAAAATTGATATTTTCACGAAATTGTCAAGCAATTTTGATACCTATAGACTATAGTGTCTTGAATAACTTTTATAACGTGTTTCACTGCCACACTTACACGAACTTTTTCTGTACCTAATGTTTTTTGTTTTCATTTATCATATGTAATATTTGGATGGATATAGTGCATAATTTTAGTCTAGTGAAGAACGATATTTCGTTAATGAAAGGATAGATGTATTGATGATGATTTGGGCAACTACAGCTGAAAGATATTCAATTAAAATTGTTGTTGAAATCGATCTAATAATACATTGTAAAAAGTTCACAACACAAACTATGTAGATCCACACTAGATTGTGTAATCATTTTATATAAAGCTATTCTTTCAATTATAATAAACAGATTGTGCATGTCAGATTAAATGTTTCCAGAATGTTCGAAAAGTCTGTTGTCAATTTTGAGTAAGATTTTACACAATTCGAGTTCTCGATGAAACTAATATTTGTGATGGATTTAAATAATGAATGGTTCTAACAAGTAATATTTGAACATGAAACTATATCGATATGATATAGATATGTGGCCTTGATTCGACTAGTGTGTATATCAGCTCTACATTCAACAAAATATAAAATATGTTATCGTTATATTGATATATTTTCACACTTCACAAGATATAGATTCGGTGTCATTGGGAAATGACATATGTGTAGTGTTCTGTTTTAAGTGAACTAAACATGAAAAAATAAAATGAATGTTATATTATCGGTACATTATTTCTTCGTGATGTTATTTAGAGATGAATATTTATTATCATAGATACGTAGAGTTAATGGATCTTTGTGCCTCTTATAAATATCAAAATATTATGTTTAGTGAATATCATGTTAATATATTATCAAGAAAATGGAGTTAATGTTACTCGATAATATATATTTGATGTTACTCAATACATCAGAACAATATTTCAATTTATTCCATTAACGAAATCGCCATAATGGTCGAAGTGAAATGAAATGTTAAATGAATTCAAAAAAGCTGGAAGTCATTTTCACAAATGTTCATAAAAAAAAAACAAATTTCGTAGTTGAAATTACGTTATGGGAAAATGGGAATATCAGTTTTGTGGAGTGATTTTTGCTTCTAGTCTAGATGACATTACACACATGTTTCTCAGGAGAGTTTCCTCTCCTCTGAGACTTCAAATAATGCTGATTGGATTTAATTGGTCCTGGTTACGCTTAGCCGGCAGTCTTCGGACTGGCTAGCTGGAGACTACCCTACACTGATGAAGGCCAAAAGCTCGAAACCGGTCTGTAGGTGCCTTAACCTGGCTATATCGAAATCAGGAAAGAAACACTTGCATAAGTATTCGTTAATCGATGCATAGATTTCGAGAGGATGTAATTCAATGTTCTGCGTGTTATTAGCCAGGAAAGTAGTTGTTTTTCTCTCGTCATATTGGAATGTTGTTCATTTCATGAACATTTGTGCAAATGACTTTGAGCGCTTTTTTTTATTTATCATCATTTTCTAGAAGCAGTTTTACGGAAATCATCAAGATACTCCACTGAATGATCCCAGGAACAGGCAGAGAAGTTGATCTGTCCTGTGTTGAGCTTGACGTACTCCTGAAAGTTTGAGCATGATCCATTAACACAGTGATATTTTGAGACAGATTTATATCTTAAATTTCAAGTGTCATTCATTTGTTATGCTTTATAAATCCAGAGATCAGGAGAAGAAAATGAAATTCGAGTACTAACTGGAATCCTAACAGGGCACTGCCGGTTGAAAGAACATCTTAGGAAGCTCGGCGTCAAAGAGGAAGGCGAATTTAGGTTCTGTGTTGAAGGAGAGAAAATCTCCACCATACAACATTTAGTTTGGGGCACTTGAGATTCTGAGAATGCAAATTGCCAGGTATGGAGCACCTTTGATCTTCTTTCAATTCAAGAGCACCTGATGAGTTGGAATGAAAACGAATGCTCCCACCTTGCAATTGCCATCGAAAATCTGATGGTGGTGGCAAATCCGGGTGAGACAGATGAGCACGATGCCATTGATCTGATAATGAACTCTATCAATATATGGCATTAGAAAAGCTCTGGTAGGTATCAAGTTTTCTCCTCAAGTCTCAATTTTTGTGTGAACGTTCGCCACCGAAGCTCTGCCATGTCAGAAATAAGGGTCATTTACTTGGCATATGAACTTTGCGAATCAATGTCTGTCTCCATCAAGTTAGTTATCTGAAATTCCAAGCTCAGTGCTCTCAAAACTTCATCTTCTTCTTAGTTGAAGATTTTCCAGAAAGAGATCATGATACAATTGAATGAAATACAAATGTGCGGTTTCTACTAATTCATCAGGTTAACTGTCAACATATATGATGAACTCACTGTTTCCTGTTTCTCCACACGATACCCAATACGATTATATTTGGTGCTTCCAAAGATACCCCATTCCTCTCAGGCTTATTGTTAATGAGCATTGAAAATACAATTGAGTATTAGTGATTGGAAACCTTATACGAAAATAAAATATAAGTAGGTGTTGAGATATGTATCTAATTGTGCAGCTCATGTTTAACCTTGATTTTTTGAAAAAAAAAAACTCAAAGGAACTCATAGAATCCAATATTCATCAGCTATGTATTGTCTATCTCGAAGTCATGAATCTCAATGAATTCAAATCAGCAATGAGTGCAGTATACGAAATAAAAATACTCACAAGAATGTGCAAGACTGATGTTCGACCTATTAGTGCAAACAGGAAAACGAATTTCGATATGAATCATTTGTGATGATTAAACATTTTCCGAAAGTTTGTTTAGATTGGAACACTATAAATTCCACTACACACTATATATATATAGAAAGAAATAAATTGAGAATTCATATTCTCTATGTGATGAAAATATCAATTCTTTCACGGTTTATTCTACAGAAAACAACTACTTTCCTGGCTGTATGCCACGATGAAAACTGAATTATTTCTATTGAACACACACGATAAGAGTTTGAAATCGAAATCTTCTGTAGTTGAGAATTTGCATTCTCCTTCAGATAAGAATATGTATATGCACATAATATCATTCTGAATTCAACAGAAAACAACTACTTTCCGGGCTATTTGCCACGTGGAAAATTGAATACTATCTGTTGAACATGAAATGGAAATTGAAATGAATGCGAGAAGTGTTGTATAAGGTCTGATCTTGATGAGCATGAAACATGCAGAAAATTCATTCGCATCAGTGATATGGAAATTATATTTCTCACAAACAGGAATAAAACTCATTTCGGATAAATATTGGAGTTTTGATTTATTTTTTTCAATCAACAATAATTGTTTCTGCAACAACGAAAACACTGTATGTAATATACTCACTCATTGACGTCGTGAGGACGTCACTAAAATTACTCATAACTTGAAAACGCCGCAACCGATTTTGATTTTTTTCCAGCGATGAAAAGGCGAATGATGTCGGAATAAATCTGTGATGAAAAATACAATGTGTTCCATTTGAAAAATTCTAATGAACGTCATCTGAATCTTAGGATATTCAGAATGTAAATTTCAGTACCCTGTCAAGGATCATCTCGCAAAATTACTGGACTGGTGTACGTGAGACCTTGCTACTTCTGTATGCCAAAAAATATTTTCAAAATCTGAATGAATGAATATACCATACCCATTTCATTATGAACCTTCAATAATGATGGTAAAAAATATGCTCATCAATAATAACTTGGCAACGCCGCAACCAAATTAATATATTTTGGAACGGTGTAGAGCTAAACTTTAGCGGAATAAATTTCGAATAGAAAATACTGGGTGTTCTATTCAGAAAAAACTCGTCTCCGAGATATCCCGCTTTTATATAATACTCAGTATTGTTGGAAATATTTTTGATATGGGAACCTTTGATAACGGAAGAAATTTGTTTTCAGAAGTTTTTCTGTAGTGATAATGGATTTCGAGATATCGAAGAATTACGCACTGAATAGACACACTGTTTATTACGTTATTCAGGGGCAGAAGTAAAAAACGACACTGACTATTCAATAAGAGATAGAACTGATAATACACTATAATTCAATGGAGTTGATTGAATTACCTACATAGCCACTATATGCTTCGATGATTTCTTTCTGTCCTTCGAAATACAGGATAAGGATTGACAGATCGATTGAATTGTCTCAATCATAACAAATATAAATTTTTTCACCAATCAAGGGCCAAAACGGATGTTTTAAGGCCCTGGCTGAGGCGATAGCTCCCATGCATCCTGGCTCATCAGCACGCTCCTGATGCTCCTGTTGCCACTAATCATGCAGATGTTCCAATATGAAAATACGCAAAACTATTTTTTGGATCAATCAGTTCCATCAAATTCCATCACTGTCATCTTTGCATCGTTTTTGCTCATGATCGGTCGATGAAAAAATGTTTCAATATTGTCGTCCCTACCTCCCTTCATTATTGCTATACCTACTTTGGATTGTGATTAATATGCACCATTCATATAGGTCCAATATTGAAGTTGAAAAAAAAAAACGAAAGTCTGTACATAGCCGAATTCAAGCTTATTCCGCAAAAGATTAACCACTCATGGAGTCAGTTTGAAACATGAAATACTCTGATATACCAAATTGCCTGCAGAATCACAGATATCCTACACTTGACATGGCGTGTTCTTCTAATTTCGTGATATTCGTTATACGTTATTGTTCGTATCTTTTCAGGAAAATGAGGGAGATCGAGAGAGATAGCTGCAATACAGGGAATACAAGACTGACAATGAAAAAACATGAATAATTTGAGCTCCCATTCAATTCACAACGAGAAAAAAATTCGTACTAATAGAATAAGTATTTTGTTTGTTGAATTGTATACATTTTTGCAACATTGACGAAATATTGAATTCTTCAGGATATCTTCTACTCGTTACTGTAAATGAAAATATGAATATTATTTCAATTTGCAATTTGCATAATCATGCAATCAGCTCAATTCACGTTTCATCCATGTCTTTTTGACATCAGTTGGATGCTCGTCATCTGGCTACCTGGGGATTGATCTCTTGCTATTAGGAATTCAGAACCATAATATATTCATTGATTGAGTTCCAAAATTATATCAGCTGATGATATCGCAAATATAATTTTAACAGGAAGAATTAATTGTCTTCGTACATCAAAGAGTTTCCTATCTATAGATGATTTTCATGTGAGAATAGAACAAATAATAATATTGCTGTGGCCTAGGTACCTCTTGATTTGGAAATCATACTATTGAAAAGTCGAACACATTTGCTATCGGCAGCTGTACATCGAAGAACAGATAAGTGAATTCGAGTTATAGGCTAGATAGTAAAGAAAATTCAAGTTTCGTGAACGGCATTCAATTTTTGAAAATCTTGAAGTTTGTATAATTGGAAAACGAACAACTTACCAAATAATCTTTTGTTACAAAAACTTGAAGAATAGCTCAAAGTGTATTTTCTTAGACGGCCTGGATAGACATATGGAAGAATGGAAACCTAGTAAAATTCAATACCTATATTTCACACCAAAATGAGACAAGGTTAAATGTAATCCATATACAGGGTATGTCACGAGGAGCTTACACTATTTCTATATCAAGAAACAGTCGGGAGAATTCCATGAGAATATGCATTCTTATATTTTAGAATACGCTCTTTTCATTTGAAATATTTTTAGCAATGCAGTGTTGCCGCCTCTATTAAAAAGTAGCAACAACTTTGTTATTTCAAATACCCTGTATTTTATTGCATTTTTAGATTTTTTCTGGAGAGCTGATTTCATAGATACATGCGCTGATAGGGCCTGCTTTAGAATACTGTTCCCACATATGGGGATGGGGCTCAGCATCCATCAAACATATGCTCATTATCTCAAATTCAATGCAGAAACGAGCTATTTTTCTGGTGGGTGTTAAGGCCGTTTCCAATTAAAGCAACGTGCGATGATAACTGATCATACATTTTATTCATCAACATACCAATTATTGGTTGGTTGATTATCTCACATAATCCTCATGTTCCCCGAATTGTGCAACTTTTGTTCCATTTTACCAATTTCCTACTCTAAACGTTTCTGATATAGCAATAGTGGGACAACGAAATGTTGGCCACCCTGTATAAATATTTATTCGATGAATAATAATACATCTCTCAAGAAATAATGTGAAGTAACAACTCGAACATTGATGTAAAGATATAATTTTCAGGTAGGACGAAAATCCTTCCTAAAGTAGGAGGAGGTAGTAGGAGGGGTAGAATCTGCATCAGTTGATAAATTTCCTCCATATGAAAATATCCCATTTGAAAATCAGAAAATTTCAACAGATGCATTTCTCAGAAATCTCGAGAGCGAATTTGAGTGATCATTTCATATGAAATTAGTCATTATATTTTTGGGGAAATATGAGATTGATGATGTTCCTCATTTTTCCAACACCATAAGAAATTTCTCATCCTGTCACGGGTGCCTTTGACCCACTTCATTTCTGAATTCACCATGCAAAAAACACCTAATTCCTACTTTCCTCCTTCACTTCGCGAATCCTCTCTAATCCTTGGAGTGACAAAAACAGAAAATCCGCGCATTTCATTCATATAATCCTCGGAACAAAATCATCTCAATATCGACTCTCGGTCCATGCCTACTGAGATATAACTTCGGTTTTTGGCAGCATTCTAATACAGGATCTGCATATTCATACGGACGAGTGAAATCCCGAGGAAGGCATACCAAAATAGGGGAAACGGATGGAGGGATGGAAAAAGTTCATGTGATTGCCAGATTGATACAGTGGCACGCCTATTCAGCCATTTGAACCCTGGTTCGTACACTCTCATTGTAGCATTTGAAGTTGATACAAAATAATTTCAGCTCATTATTTCATTTATTTGATTATTTATTCATTCGTCTTTCATCCATACAAACCTATTGGTTCAATCACATGGACAAATTATAAATTAAAAAAATTTACACATAATAACTCACATGAGTTGATATTGATAGATAATAAATAATGGACTATACTAAACTGAACTATAGATTACTTTTCTATCCAGGACCATGGAAGCAATCTTGAATTACACTGAGAACATTACGAGGTAATCAAAGATCTTCCTTCGAAAAGATGATCTAGATTGCGTCCACTCTAGATCGACAAATAGATTCATATTATTAGCTAATTTCAACAAGGCTACAAGAGGGGTTCTGTTGGTTATATTAGATGCATTAATATTATTATTTACGATATCATATAGGAACATAATTAATTTGTCTCTATTTGTCCTCGAAAAAAAAACAATAATACAGAGAGCAAATGGGCAGAAGTCTAGTCATGACCAGACGAATCCAGTTAATTCCTACTCATTACGATCTGGTTATATCACATTTTTGATATAACGTTTCGTTCATCCGGAGGCAACCTCAACAAGTGGTCAGAGATAGCAATAGTGGAACAACGAAATGTGCGCCACCCTGTATAAAATCAAGGTAGCAAAGGTAACAATTTTCTCCCTGGTGATGCCTGACGCGTAGCGTGGAAATCTATCTTGCTTATTCAAGTCTCTCACTCCTTGGTTTTTGTCTCCCACTCCTTGGTATGTTGATGAATAAAATGTATGATCAGTTATCATCGCACGTTGCTTTAATTGGAAACGGCCTTAACACCCACCAGAAAAATAGCTCGTTTCTGCATTGAATTTGAGATAATGAGCATATGTTTGATGGATGCTGAGCCCCATCCCCATATGTGGGAACAGTATTCTAAAGCAGGCCCTATCAGCGCTTTGGAGATCATGAGAAACAGTTGAGGTGTATAGTATGTATAGTATGATCTTCTCCTGAATAAGTGTTGCTGATGGGCAAACCGAGCATAGATATACTGTAGTTTGTGAGGATGGTAGTGCCAGACATTGATATATCAGGCATACCGAGGTCCGCCTCTGGAAAGGATATACATACTCGAGTTTTGGTAGCATTGTTGTTTCGCCACCAGGCTCTAATTCCAGCATGACCTTTATTTACAGCGTTCAGCTGCCTTCCTCGTGATTTCCCAGTTTCCTGTAGAGAAATGGAAATTCTGGAAGAGAACAAGGTATGAAGAGATGCAAAGCTCTGGATAGGGCAGGTGATTACTCCCAACACAATATTGATATGGATTGGTAACAATGTTGATGCCAAGATTGATCCTTGTTGAATGCCGACATTTTTGGATATGGTATCAGACAATACTTTGTTCATCATCATATGAAGCGATCTGCCTAAATTGAAGAGAAACTTGATGCAACAAGGCATAACTGAGGTGGTAAGCCGTATGATGTAATTTTTCTAAGTGGAGTGTTTTCGATATTTCTAACGCCACAGCTATGATATCGCATCATGTTTTTCTTATGGGTTACATAGGCAAATCCCCAGTTGATCTCTGATGACAAAATACATATTGTCTATTGAGCTCCCCATATATTTGTTAAGCTAAATGTTGATGGCGTCCTCTATTAATTTGAAAATAACTGATATCCGAACTCTTTTTCAAAGAGATAGCATAATGATTTTGAATATTTTATATAGAAGCCATACCCTGTTGCTGAGCTGCTATCTTCTCATGTTGAGAAGTGATTTGGGCAAAGATCTCTTGCTGAGCTGCCATCTGGTCCGTGATATTTCATCACGGATTTGAGCAGTGGTCTGGGCCGTTATCTTTCCTTGATATCTCTGAGCTGATATCTGTACCTGCTGAGCTGCTACCTGGTAAGTGTCTCCTGTTGAGCTATTATCTGTTCGGAGATCCCAGCCAACATCGATTCCGCTGATGCTGGTTTCTCAAAAAAAAAAAAAAACATTCATGCGCTTCAAGGCGATACTGAAGCGTCGCCTTCATTCTTAATGAATCGAGACCCCTTTCCTTCAACTCAGGTTTCAAGTTCACCACTTTCTACTCGTTCAGTTTCTCCATTGTCACAGTCTGTTCACTTCACAAAGGAATTACCCACTGCTGACATCAATAGGGTTGTAGACACTTTTCGAATTCACGCCACATACCAATTCGATATTGATCAGTCCATGTTTGAATAGTATTGAATGCCATATTCCTTATCGGAAGTAGGAGTGTTATATTGAATTGGCGTTAGTTTGAATCAAATCAAAAGTTTCCAACAAGTCAACTCAATTAGGCGATTGATCTTTTCAAATCCATCTCACATGATCAAACGTCTTGCATCTTAGTGATATACAGGAAATAACACTTCAAAGAAATACGTGTTCTGTGTCCTAATTGAGGAGTGGTGTAGCAGGTAGGTGGAGAATACATATGGCAAATTGGAAATAATTTAGACTTTAATATACACTCGATATCGAAGTATACACTTGTCAAATGGTCCCACAATATGGGATAATTAGGGTCAGATCCTGTTAATCCTATATTTCAGCTGTTACAAGTGCATGATTTGGTATTGAACTCTGAAGAGATTCTTAATGGTGAATGAATCAAGCTTTGACTTCGATTTTAGTAAATGTATAGTTGAATAAAAAGTGCGCGATATTTGATTAATTTATTGATTTATTCACGAGTATTCATTTCAACGAACAGCCAGGCTCTGGAACACATTGCCATGGGAGGTGTTCCCCGAGGAATATAACCTCCAGAAATTTAAGAAGAACACCAATTCCTACCTTATTTCTCTTGGTTCTCACGATGTTCTCTGAACATTACAGGATATTCCTTTTCGTGGGAACCAGAAAAAAAAATTGACGATTATGAATTTATGGGTATGTACAAAATAACAATTTCAGCTTATTTTCCTTGTAGATCAATCTAATTTGAAGTAATGTTGAAATATTCGAGAGATATTTCAATTACTTCAAGTCATTGATTGATAACTTGAGTCCAACAACAATCGTTGTGAACCTGATGATTTACATCATACTGTTTCTGAGATTATGTGTGTATTTTATTCACATATTTTTTTACTCAACTGAGCTTTCCCCGTACCTATCCTTATGGTAATTTTCAGGTAGGTACAGGCCGGAGGAAAATGAGTCAAGAAACTTATCATAGACTAATATCCCCAAATGTCACTAGATCTATGTATTACGTCAAAGTCTGTTTCATCAATAAAAGTGAATTGCTGTTTTTTGGAAATTGAAATTATTTCAATAGTTCTCATAACTATTTCAGACACCAGAAACTATACTATAGGTATATAGGTATTGGCTATTTCCTAATTCAATAGTAGGCAGTTGAGTAATAAATAATTCAATGATATATCGTTCGAGGAAAACTGCCTCATTTCATACAGAATCAATAATTGGTCTCAATTCGAATGAAACAAATCAAATCATTGGGGATGATTCTCAATGCAGACATGAATCATAATCCTCGCAAAGCGATGGTTATCAAAAATCGTTCATGAATTTTGTAACTTTTAGCGGACAAATACATGTTCGAAACATATTATCCCGTGTTTTGAATTGGAAGGGATATTCATACCAGTGGGAAAAATCGATATAATCGAAAACCACCACAAATACATCGTCAATTACACCAAAAGAGATTTAGAGAGGGTAACAAACGCAAAAGAGGGCGAACTCGCGTACATTTTCTGCTTTCCAATGCGGGGAATGATTAAATTTTCATGCCTCTAGGTATACGGGATCATCTATACAGGCCTATTCATTGATTCATACATCTAAATAATGTATAAGTTTTAATTGAGAATTTTGACAGAGGGGGCGAAGAAGGAAATGAGACTTGAGACTCACGATATGAATATGTATTTGAAATAATCGGCCGTTATCTCATGACAAAGAGTAATTCGTGTCTAAATAATGTATTGGCAATCAAACCGATGTATATTATTATTATGAAATCCACTCTTCTGTGACATAGCGTCGGCCAGCATACGAAAAGGCGTATCTCAATTTTCTTGACTTTTTAATTTCCGAGTTATTCAAGGAAGAAGTTTTGAATTAAAGCTGGTTGCAATGATTTATTTCTTGGCATTTTACTTTGCGATTTTCTGATAAGTCATCAGAATTCTTGTCGATATAAACAATTATAGAATTATCATCATATTTTGACAATAATCTCTTGAATTATACCGCGTGTAACAGGATCATGATACACCTCCTTTTTATCCCTCATTTTCAGAGATAAAATGATGTGATTGAAATTTTGAATGACCAATCAACTCGATATAAATATGTTTCATTTTCAACTTCCGGTTCAATCGGAACTAGTAATATCATATAATATATATATAAAATATACAAGTTGTACCGAAATTACATCAGGTCATCGGCAAACATCGAGAAGGAACTGTTGATGATGATATCAGAGAGGTCATTAACAAAAATATTATATGACAGAGGTCCCACCTGATGGTACTTCGATTGGTTGTGAAACTGAGCTCCCATATTTCACATATTGGACTCTACTAGTGAAATAGCTTCTAATCCAACTGAAGATATTCGCCTCTATACTCAAAGCTTCAAGTTTTGCAAGTAACAGACTATGGTTGACTCTATCAAAGGCTTTAGAAAAGTCTGTGTAAATAGAGTCTACTTGCAGCTTATTCTCTAATGGATTGATGATATAATTTTGATAAAGCAACAGGTTTGTTGATGTTGTTCGACCTCCTACAGAAACCATGTTGTTGGTTAGATATAATATTTTAAAAATCCCATGATAGTTTTTTAGTGATCAAACAATCCAACATTTTCGGTAACTCTGACTGATTACAAATACCTCTATAATTGCTAACATCCTCCCGTGAACCACTATTAGGAATATGTTTGACAAAACTATGTTTCCAGTTATTATTTAACTTTCCCTTCTCAAGAGATGAATTTAACAGCAAGTGAATAGGTTTTGCTAGAGTATAAATACATTTTTTTATCAAAAATAAGGGATCATCAATAGAACGTCAACAGTATTATTGAAGTGATAGAGAGGGATTTGATTAATTGTTGTTTTGTCGTAAACAGTCGAAAAATCGTCAGAGAATAGTTTTACTATTTCATCACAATTATCACCACATATATCGTTATATACCATACGAGATGGAAGACTGTGGGACTTTTTCTTATCATTAATGAATTTACAGAAATGGCGAGGATTATAGAAGAAATGTTATTTTCAGTTCTGATAACATAATTACGTTAGCATTCATCTCGTAAGATTTCCCACCGTTTCCTGAGAAATTGAAACCGATTATATGCTTCTATATTGCCATTTCTATATCCCTGTTTTTTTTCGAAAATAGTTTGTTTCAATTCACTATCGAACCATAAGGAGAACGCAGACGATTGATACTTTTTCAGAGAAACAAGTTCATGAATGGCGCTATATAAAACATCATAGAGTTA
This sequence comes from Phaedon cochleariae, assembly GCA_918026855.4. Taxonomy (NCBI): domain Eukaryota; kingdom Metazoa; phylum Arthropoda; class Insecta; order Coleoptera; family Chrysomelidae; genus Phaedon; species Phaedon cochleariae. The sequence goes on from OU896717.1 coordinate 29,304,946, forward strand.
AGATCAGATCCAGATCCTCAACGTTCAAAAACGACATCCAATCGAAGCTAGCAAAGGAATTATTTATATAAGGATATAATCTCCATTTTTGAAATCATAAAATATTCCACAATCTTTGAGTTAGTATTCAAATCAAAACCAATGGCAGAATGATGATGAATACTGTTTGAAAAATGGGATCAACTGGATTATCAACAATTGAATCCTGATATGATGAGAGAACCTGGTCCAGTTCAAGACGGCCTTGCACATGGGCATCATAGCACGGGTGATATTCTTATTCCAAGAAACTGAAGAAACCAAAGCCGTATCGTGCGAATTAATAAAACCCTTATGAAACTGAACATGAGCAGAGGTTTGGATTAATTCAAGACGTCAACGGAATGGATGTGTAAAGTAATACTCTTCGTCAGATCAGCTGTCAAGCGCCGGTGGAATCTTGTGCGCCGCTCAGAAATGGGGCTGCAAGAAATTTAATTAGTAGACAATACAGCACTTCACACCTCCAGTCGGTACATACTTTACGATATCTTATCGCATTTCAACAGAATTGGAAGTCGATGTGTTACTGCTCGATTCCAGTGGCGGAAATACTGGGAAATGTCATCAAGAAAATTGAATTATTCCAGATTGTTTCGGGATTTTCTATCCTAGTCTCTATAAAATAAGGATATGAATACTATTTCAATATACGTGAAGTTAGGACAAATCAGATGATTTGCCCCAAAATGTCACTGTGTTTGAAGAATTTTCCTATCAGAGAGCCTAAAAGAAAAATTCACTAGCTTGTCAGTGACAATTTGTATTGAAAAAGTTCAGAGAAGAGAAGTTTTTAACATTGAAAATGGATTTTTCGTATGGCAAATTCGTATTTGTCCGGACACTTTCCAGTTCTCAGAGACAATTGGTGACGTTGGCAATCAAATGAGTTACAGGATGTTTTCATTAATTTATCTTGAATTTACCATTGTTATTTTCAGATTTCAGTAGTGTCATGTTCTATCGATATCAACTGATCAGGAAGCAATGCTATTGTCTCTGTTCAGAAGAATGCGAGCAGATTCCTTGATTTTTCTCTTCTGGTTGACATCTTCTTTTCCAATGATTTTAATATTATTCCACTCTGCCATATGTTGTCCATCTTCAGTAAGGCTATATTCAGCTAGTTTCGATTTGTCAATGAGTCTTTTCTTTTTATTGTAACTATGTTCCTTCGTCCTTACTGAAGGAGGTGTCTTGGTTTCACCTGTATTAAACTTTCTACAAACACAAGGTATACTGTAAATAAATTTTTTTGACAATAATTGTTCTTTATTTTTCGGTTTTGTTGAGTTAGAATTGATATCATCGTATTTTCAGTTTTGAACACACACTTGAATTTTATCACCATCACGTTTTATTTTTTCAGATATGCCGAGAATGTATGGTATTATATTTGTCATTATTGATGGTTGATTTTGATGTGATGGACCTTGTTTGTTTTCAAATTGATGAATCATCCTATGTACAAAATTCTTTGGATAGGAGTTGAGTTGAAGAACATTTTTAATTGAAAATTTGTTGGTCAGTGATTTGATTATTCCTTCTTCAATACTTTTCTGATGATTTGATTGCAAGTTCAGGTATCTATTAGTATGAGTCTTTTCACTATATACACCTGTTACAAAGGCCTGAAAATCAAATAATATGTTGATTTTCATCAAGCTGAAGCATTGAAAATGTGAGTATCATTTTTATTCGTGAAATTTATGGTTTGAGAAGTATTAATTTCCAAATGAATTATTTTTTTGCCGAATGTTCGTGTTTTCCAGAAATTTATAGTGTTTTTCAAACTGAAGTGGAAGTGGGAGAAAATCTGGAATATTTTATTTATGAAATTTGTTTGTGACCTTTGAAAATTCCCTGTCACAGTTCACAAAAACGATATACAGGATGAACTTTTTGCTATAAACTAAACACTCAAAATAATTCGAGTTCGATTCCTGGATTTCTCCGATTCTAAATGAGTTAGTCGATTATAAAGTATATATATATATAACTCTATATTAGCATACAAAGTGCTTTTCACAAAAAATACAGAATAAGGAACATAAACAACACAAGTATCACAAATAACAAAAGTCCTTCAGAAGACAACAGGTACTATAATAGGTACAACATATTAAAAGTTACTATAGGTACAATATGAAAAATCAACTAGATACAACATATCAGAAGCTACTTTCATAAAATATAATTTCATACTATTAAAACTGTTTGAATACACGTTAAAAGGTAAGGCCCCCGTCATTCCTTGCTCGCACAAGACTTTCGAAGACTTCTTAGGGTTGCTCGTAAGGGGGCAACCGAATGACGGATAGAACAATTTTAGAACAGTTTAGTATTGAACCCTTATTGAATACTGTATCACATTTCATGTTATACATTCGAATATAAAAGTCATTTGCGAGTTCTAGTCTCATATGAGTGTGTACATTTTCGATATAACTTAATTCGTCACTGAGGTAAGTTGGTAACATGTTTTTCATCTTGAACGCAAATACCAAAATATTGTAATGAATCCTTTGCTTCACAGACATCAATGATATTGTATCTAACATATTTTTTATTGGAGTACGTTTGTTACACATGAGTATAGCTCTCATGGCACGATTTTGTGGTTTTTGAGTTATATTCAACTGGTCATTATTAAGAAAAAATAGAAGGGTTCCACAATTATCGATATGAGGTGCTATTAATAGTATATTACATAACACGAGTTGTTGTAAAACGCATATTACGCACGAAGTGGAGAGAGTTACACACGATGCCGCATAGCTTCGAGTGTGTAACTCCACAAGTGCGTAATTGCTTTACAACTCGAGAATTGTACTGTACTTTTTCTACGGCTACACTATATTTTCTTCCGGATAGTGCAGACATTGTATTAAAGCACAAATAACGGATACCAATATATAAAACGTCTCCCGTCACTAAGCCAGCTGCCTGAAAAGTTACAAATCACAATTCTTGTGTTTGTTTATTCATACATTGCATACCGAGACACTTTCCTCAATTCAAACTGAAATGGAGCCGTTTTCCATATCTAAACAGCTTTATTAATAGGTAGCAAAAAACATAGTATGAAAATATAAAATTAACATTCATAATGGTTATTTATTTGAAACAGTGCAGCACGAGAGATTCTGAAATCATTATTAAACATAATAAAAAAAAGTTCTTTAACGGCGCTCTGATTGACCGACCTTTGGGTTTCGGAGCCAGCGCTTCCAACAACTGAGCTATCACCATTTTTCCGTATTAGTAGATATTTTATAAATATAATTTCGAAGATTGATCTCTTTTAATTATTCAATTCAATGTTGAGTATGTATGTTATTTGAAAAATTACCTTCAACAGGAGCATTCTGCCAAAAATAATTGATCTGTTCAGCATTAAGTATTTTTGATTTTTTACTTCGGAATCAATCCTTCCCGTTTGGGGAAATGGGATATGTTGCTATATTAATATTGTAATTGATATTCAGTGTTGATCGTAACATGGAATATATCGACCAGAGTGATGATGATTTCATCGAATTTGATAATTCTTGAAAATATACTAAAAGGATATTTTCCGAAAATGACACGGTATTATTTCTAATTCTCCAGTCCAGGATTTTTTGATGTGTTATTTTTCGTATCATTTACGAGACTTAGCGTGTAGCAACTCATTTTTCACCATTATAGCTTTTTCCAACATTTGAGGAATATCAATAGAAAATAATCATATTTTCAAAAAATATAACTTATTACCTGATGCTTTCGGTTTCGGTGCGGATAGCTGGATTGATTAATAAAAAGATAAGTACCTACCCACCTAGCTAGTGACGTTGATGAAATTGTTAATTGTTATTGACACATCGCCTAAGCAACAAAACAAAGTCATCTATCAACATACCTATGAAAACCGTGCGATCGCCCTCTTTACGCACACGTGTGTAAGGAGAAGCTTACTGCCATTGTTTTGTGTACAATTTCCATCACTTACAGTAGTAGTCGTAGGAAAAGACTTGTAAATAGTCAACTCAGTAAAAAAAAGAAACTTTACCATTGAGCCTGTACAAAAAGTAGGTTTTCTTTGCAACCTATTTATTTATATAATCACAGTGTGCATTCATATACAATTCTTCAACAATCATCACTCCCAAGTACTTATAGGTTTTTACAGTCTCAATTATGCCATTATTTATCATCAAGGTCATTTGGAAATAATCGTTTTTCAATGTTTTATGTTTGTTTTTGTTACCTATCAACATACATTTGGTCTTTTCAAGATTCAGCATCAGTCCATTATCACACAACCATCGCATGAGGAGATACGACTCAAGTCCTCATTCAAAGATGATTCAACTTCTTCTGGTTCACCAGCAAAGTATAACAAAGTATCATCAGCGAATCATCAGAGTAGTAGCAGAATATCACATGAAAAAATTAGACGAATCAAAGAAGCTATTGGAAAGTTATGACAAAAAGATGTTTTTGACTAATCTCATAATTCATCCTATATATTGGAAAAGAAGTGAATAAGACACTTTCTGATGGACATTAGGTAATCTTCTCAAGGGCCTCTATTCGTGGTTTAGGACTGTGTACAGTTCTATATAGTGTGAACATTTTTCCTTCCATAATTTGATTGTATATTCGTAGATACGCCACTGATTATTTCTCGTCTTCCTAGAATGCTGCATTGCTAAATAACTAAGACTGTTTGTTAATTTGCGTCTTATAAGTTAGACATGTTGGATTGTACCTCTTCGAATGCCTGATATGCACTGATTAAATTCACTACAGTTTTACCCATCAACTGATGAGTGATCTTGAGATTCTGGTGTACGGAAGTTGACAATTAGGAATTCTATATACCTTTATCCGGTGTTGATTGTTAGAAATTGAAAGGAATATAAATCGACTAATTGGTTTCTAGAGGATCATATCACATCTCACACATTAGTCCCAACTTTTTAGAAATATTTCGAATTCTGCATTGCCATCAAATAACTGCGAAACATCCTAATCTGATGGAGTCTTCAAGATACATTACCAGCTACCAGCTGACAATAATCATCGATATAACTGCGATATATGCGGTGGGGCTTCGTTTCCGATATACAGGGTGTTCCACAGGTAGAGGAAGATATTTCAATAGTACATAGGGGTCATCAAGGTGGTTCTGAAAATACCATATTTGATAGGTCTTAGAGTCTTCATAACGGAGATACAGGGTGATTTATCGATTTCGAGTAAATATTCATTCGTCTATTAGTATTGAACTACCCGGTATATTTTCCCCAAGTTCGGTATGGATCTTAAACTTGGCACGTTGAATTCAGTCACCTATCGTGCGCAGCGAAAATCCAGGTTCGGCTTCAGGAAAAATTTACATTTATTCGAAATATTAAAATAACACACTGTATGTGATAATTGACAGAGTTCATCAAAGGAATCGTGAAGAGAAGGAAAAACTGAACCGGATTTTATGTTTTTTCTTTTCCCGCCACCAATTCTCATCGTAACAATCATAAACAGAAAGCTAAAAGTTTGTCAATTTGAAGAGTATTAAAATTATAAAACCACTTTCAATTATGATTATTTGATATATTCTTGTTGAATGATCGTTCGAAAGAACTTATTAGGTCTCACAGTTTTCATAACAGAGATACAGGGTGAACTATCGGTTTCGAATAATTATTCACTCGTCCATAAGTATTAAACTACTCATCGCAGTAATATTTTCTCAAATTTGGTATCGAGCTTACTTGGGACGATGGATTCATTGACCTATCAGGCAGAATGGAAATACAGGTTCAGCTTCAGAAGAAGTCGCATAGTCTTTATAAAGGAGATACAGGGTGAATTATCGGATTATAATTATTTGGTATTATTTCCATTCCGCCTGATACGTTAATGATACTACTTATGGACGAGTGAACGATTATTCAAAACCGATAATTCACCCTGTATCTCTGTTATAAAGACTGTGAGACCTAGTAAGTTCTTTAGAGCGATTTTTTGACTGAAATATATCGATGAATTTGTAAATCATAGTTGACATTGATTCCATAATTTCAATAGTCTTCAAAATGACATACTTACAACTTTATGTTCATGATTGTTACTATGAGAATTGGTGGCGGGAAAACAAAAAGCATAGAACCCAATTCAGTTTTTCCTCCTCTTCACAACTCTTTTGATGTACTGCGTTAATTATTAAATACAGTGCGTTATTTTAATATTTCGAATAAATGTAAATTTTTCCTGAAGCCGAACCTGGATTTTCACTCCGCCCGATAGGTGAATGAATTTAACGTCCCAAGTATGAGCTCCTCACCAAATTTGAGAAAAATATACTGGGTAGGTCAATACATATACCTAGACGAAAGAATAATTATTCGAAATCGATAAATCGCCCTGTATCTCCATTATGAAGACTCTAAGACCTATCAAATATGGTATTTTCAGAACCACCTTGGTAACCCCTATCTTTTAGTGAAATATTTTCCTTTACCTGTAAAACACCCTGTATACACAGAGTCAACGTTTGGGATTTTTTCAATGGTTTTCTAGTTTTCTCCTACAATTATTGTCGAAATAATCACTTGAAAAACTTATTTTTTATGGCTATTCGATAATATACACTTTCAGATTATCTGTCTTATTTGGAACATTTCCACTCTTTCATTAGTTATTCGAAAACTGCATTGATTCCGAGATGAATGCTAAAAATAGTTTATATGTGATAAAAAATTATATTCGACTAGAATAATTGGAGTGATTGCAAGCATCCTTAAGATGTTTTTATGAGAATCATGAAAAATACAAAAAAATATATAAAACTATCATACACTGAAAAAAGTCCCAGAAGAAAGTTCTTTGCTGAGTTTTCTCTACCTGTCGTTGTCAAAATAGTTACAAACGTAGTAATGTGGCTCTGCTCTCACAAAAAAATTCACTTTACTGAAACCATTTCACTGGTACTCCATTTAAACTTACTAACCTGAAAATGTTCTCTTCTAGGATGGAACGATATCTTACTATTGTAGAAAAGAAGTTCTCACATGTTTTTTCACAGTAACTGTAAAGTTCTCTGCTGTCCTAGCAGAGAAATTCAGCATCGTATATATTTCTTTATAATATATTTCGCAATCCCAGTAATTGAATTTTGATGAAAGCGTTTCGGACACCTGCAAAGACGAGTTTCGCAGAAATAAGTCAAGGTCAATGCGGCAGAAGGGATATTTGTGGACTAAAGAGAAGTTTCGGAGAGATCAAAGAAACAGTTATATTATCACAGTTGAGAGAATATTGCGGTCTATATAAACTGCTCCACATTTGAAGTGAGACAAGCGAACATTTTGTTTGTTTTCGAACCGTGATAACTTTGGATGAGATCAACCGATCTTTGATTAGTTTTGAGATTGTGATTGCCCAGTTGATTGGCTATAACATATTTTTTTTACGTTTCTCCACCATTTCAGAATTATTACCTACAGGATGATATCTGAAAGTGTGATAATTTCCGAAAAGTTTGAGGTCGCCCCGTTAGCAGGATAATTTTTTTAAAATTTTTCTGACGGCAAAAACATGAACCCTAATGTGTTTCCTCGAAATGGTTTCGGATTCATCAAGATCCATACAGGATGTTTTGAGATATGCAATATCATGGATTAGCAAAAGTGATTTCGTGATTGAACGAAACACCTTCAGGGTTAGTTCGCAGGGAGGAATAAAGTGAATGTGGAGTGTGGTTATTTTATGAATAAAATTGTCAAAGCTAGGATGTTTTTTTTCAGTGGATATAGAGAATGAGAATTGATGAACATATACCACGAAGAGAATACAGATAATAATACGTAACACAATATTTTTTTAATAAAGAAAAATTAACAACGGCAGATGTGGTCGATTATCAATATTTTGTTACACCACCCCTGGCCGCTGCGAGAGCCCTAACTCTTCTCGGCATACTTGTTATCAAGCCATCAATGAAATCTTGGGGAATAGCTGTCCATTCTTCCACTATCGCATCTTCCAGTTGTTGAATATTCATCATTTCACCTTCTCTTCTCTTCAAACATAATTTTAACCTAGCCCATACATGTTCTATTGGGTTCATGTCTGGAGATACGGGTGGCCATTCCATTCTTTCAATATTATGTTGTCTCAGAACTTCGGTTACAATTCTCGCACGATGTGGTCGTGCATTATCATCGACCAGTACGAAATTGTCTCCAAAGTTTTGAGCAACTGGTATAACAACATCTCTTATACACATGTCACGATATCGAACAGCATTCATACTTTCCCTCAAAATAACCAACGTGGTGCGATGATTCATCATGATACCGCCCCATATCGTAACACCCCCACCCCCAAATGCCACCCGCGCCTCCATGTTTTCCTCCAGAAACCTCTCACCCCGTTCTCGCCATACTAAAATCCTTCCATCTGATCAGAACATATTACACCTACTCTCATCAACGAATAAACATCTCCTCCAATCAGCTATTCCCCAGTTCAAATGGTTCTGAGCCCAAAGTCTTCGAGCTATCCTGTGGTTCAGCTTTAACAAAGTACAAGATGCTCTCCTTCTCGCTCTCAGATTGCGCTCATGAAGCCTTCTTCTGATTGTCTCATCTGAGACAACAACTCCTGTTGCATTTCTTAGTGCAAAGTTCAGTTGTCCAGCAGTCTGTGTTCGAAGACGACGTACCGAAGTAACTAAGAAATTATCATTTCTATCTGAAGTCTTCCGTTGTCGTCCACCTCCGTGACGATAATTAGGATCTCCTGTTCGATCGTGACGACGGATTGCCCTGTATATTGAAGCTCTTGATGTATCGAAATACTGTCCAATGTCTTCAACATTCAAACCACCATCTCTCATTCTGAGAACCATTTGTAATTGTTCATTAGTTAGTCGGGGCATATTTTATTAGAATAATCAAATGTTTGACAATTTCTGATTATTTCCCAGACAACATATTATCCCGAGGGGTTAACCAATGAATTTAAGGTATCCAAAAAATTCGAATAGCCATTATGTTGTTCAAAATTGCATATCTCAAAACATCCTGTATGGATCTTGATGAATCCGAAACCATTTCGAGGAAACACATTAGGCTTCATGTTTTTGCCGTTAGGAAAATTTAAAAAAAATTATTCTGCTAACGGGGCGACCTCAAACTTTTCGGAAAGTATCACACTTTCAGATATCATCCTGTAGGTCATAATTCCGAAATGGTGGAGAAACGTAAAGAAAATATGTTATAGCCAATCAACTGGGCAATCACAATCTCAAAACTAATCAAAGATCGGTTGATCTCATCCAAAGTTATCACGGTTCGAAAACAAACAAAATATTCGCTTGTCTCACTTCAAATGTGGAGCAGTTTATATATGGAAGTGGACATTATTGATACTTTGTTTTTTCATCAGTTGCAGATCAGTGGAAATTCAAAGAATATGAAGAGACTGACTTTTGTATTAAACATTTTTTTTATTGACAAACCAAGATAACACCTTATGAAAATTGTCATCGATGAATATATCAGTTAACAATATATTCTTGGAAATATTAGTGGGATGCAGTCTGGACCAATGAATTAATTAGATTTCTTCGTTATTTGTCGAGCTTTCGAAAATTTTTATTTTCTTTATCAAGACTAACTGAAAACATCGAATGGAACAATATATAAATGTACATCAATTGAAATTGGTATACTTACAAACATGAAATTCTATATAAAATTAGCACAAAAAGGAAACATAGGTGTATAAATAAAATGAAATGATTTGACAAAAAAATGTCATAGATGATGGTTGACTCATTTGAAGATGTTGAATACAGAGTGAGATAAATACTGATATATATAAAGAAATCTAATTAATTCATTGGTCCAGACTGCATCCCACTAATATTTCCAAGAATATTATTATAGAACAGTCACGAAAGCTTCCCCTTGTTAACAATATATACATAGTGATTTCCATCCACCGGCTCGATTTCAATAATATTTCAACAACTTCGGACAAGATCATAAACAATCGACACAATCTGATGAAAATTTTGTCGAAAGTAGAATCCAGGTGACTGAGATTCAATCATTAAGATGCTATTTTCTCGCTCAGGGAGATTAATTGTCCACAATCCACTGAGCTTTCCAAGAAAAAAAAAAATTCGTAGATAAACGAATTCGCTCAGGTATAGGAAGGTTTCGATTATGAATACCGAAATGAAGAAAACCTGCAACATCTCTGTTTTAGTCCACAAAAAAGTGCCTGTCACCATACATATAGATAAAGTCACCTTTAATACTGTCTGCCATTATTGTAATATCTGTCTTATGGCAAGAGAAGTTATAGTATAGTCATTAGATAGTATTTGGTTAGTTAGTTCACTGTTATTATTAGCGTAGTAAAATTCCTTTAGCAAAAAAAAGCATTCTTTATTTTCTGCAATATGAGTATTCAAAACAATTTCAGAAATATTTCGGTCATTCTATTCAGACAAGTTATGTTGGACAAAACCGGTAAAAAGGACCAGAAGCAGCAATCAGAAAAAGATAAAACCGACCACATTTAAGAGCCACACACAGATATCCCAACATTTCTGAGTATGGCATGTTGACTTTAAGCCTTGCATAAACGAATAATCTTGTATTTTTCGCCCCCCGACAAAAGGGCATATTTATAATAATATATTTAATTAGCGATGTCGCGATGTCAAAAGCAGCTACGAGTTTGCTTTACAGTAGAGTTACTTTGTCTCTGCACGTATTAAGGACTTAACATGTGATGTGCCTGTACACGAAGCCTCCCTCCTCTCGGAACAACCCCCTTCCCCCTGTTATTCACCCTGGTGGATCGTTGTTTCACCCCTTTGCGAAAAGTGCGGAGAGCAGGATTGTTTTATTATTATGATTTGTTGAAGTCGAATATACGAAGGTGTCTTACGTATGGATATGCTGATGGGGTTTGTTTGATGCAATTTGAAATCATGAATACAAATTGGCATGTAGATGACGTATCCCAACCAACATTTGAAGAGGATTATACCAAGCAGAGAGGAAAAATTACTTGAAAAAGTCGAAATTCACTAATTTCCGACAGATTATTTTACATTTATGCCCTAAGTAACTAGAAAGTTATAGATTAGATTGTAAAATGCATGATTAGGACCTCAACATTCTCTATAAAAACCATCAACTTTATAGGCAAATTGCATAGTTGGAAACTATTCATCACAGACTTCAAACATAACTTCAAGGTCTCAGTTGGGCATTTAGTTATTAATTGGGTAATATTTAACATCAAAATTACCAGTAAAATGTCTTCAAGGCCCTCAAACCTTCAGGATATTTATTGGAGTTAAAATTCACCTGATTCTAACTTCATAAACGTTTATATAGTGAGGGAATAATCAGATGGAGAAAATGAGTCGGATTTATACTCTGTTCTACCTATTTTTTACCAATTGAATTGAATTTGTTGGTTCAAACCTTCTTCGCCATTGACAAAAAAGAAAAAAATGATCACATAGCGACTACATCCTATTGAAATGGTAATACAGAAAAAGTTAAATTTCACATATCTGATCATACTCTACCAGTTGATTCATTTTCAGATGAAATTGTTGAAAAGAAATTCGAAAACACAAAGAATATCATCCAGTTTTTTTCTAAATATCCAATAATTTTGTGGGTCCACTAATTTTACATGAGTGAAATCAACATTTTCACAATACATTTTGCATCGCAGGTTTTGAATAACGATTCACAACAACCTCAAATAAGCTAAACAACATGCATATTATATACACCTTCCACTACTATCAAGTTTTCTTTTGAACGCCATGTTCATGAACTCCTAAGTCTCCACACGTAAATAAGTATAGGTATAGTCAATCATGCATGAAACACGGTACATATTTGTTTTCCAAACCAAACCAAATGACAGTAAACCATTTAGGAATCTTAGTAAACCCTTTCATAAGTAAAGTAGGTTATGAATACCGTCAAAATAATCAAAATCAGACCACTATCCTACTGGAATTAGGACAATTTTATATAATTGTTCCCTCGACCAATTGGTCATGATACCCTAATATCCCTATTCTCGTCTTCTGAATTACTTCCAGCTTTTCCCCATATTGGTGAATTCGAGGTAAATAAGACGTAATATTTACTTTGGCCAAATAAGTCGTCGACCTATTTCAAGGTCGAAATAACGTATATTATACCTGAAATGTTTGATGGGACAGATATCGATAAAAATTTTGACCCACTAGAATTCAGGCACTTGATGGAATATTCAAATCAGAACGATGATGATATATTATTATCAGCTCGAGTGACTTTCGCTCCACTCCGACAAAATACTTGAGATACAGAAATTATCTAGTCAAAGTGATTGTTAATGCATTCTCAAATATTCCGGACATTTCGAGAGTCTAGTATCTTCTGGAACAATCTTGAAAATTCTAAAATATTCATGGAAATTCGTGAGAATCCTGGGACTGTTTAGATCATTCTGGGAAATTCGAGAAAATTTTAGCACATTCTGGATCATTTTTCAAAAATGAGTTATTCATGTACTTTGAGAAATTCAATTTGCTGCATGAAAGACAGTTTGGATTTTGGAAAAACACCTCCACCATAAATGCTGTAGCTAAGGCAGTTGAAAACATGGCAGAAGGGTTCGATAGTGGCAGGAAATCTGCATTGACTCTATTTAACTTGACAAAAGCCTTTGATTGCATAAATCTCAATTCGTTTTTGGATGTATGATGAATCGATATTCATTTTACAGGACGTGGAAAGAAATTTTTAATTGAAAAAACCTAATCGAGAATCTCCGATTGAGGTCTATAAAAATAACAAGTTTCCATCGTTCAAGTTTGAACCCCTTAATTGGGTGAAACTATTGAGAAGGAATATTCTCAGATATAATTATGAACATGAAAAAATGGATATATAAAGAAATACATTGAGAATTCTCATTCTCTATGTGATGAGAGTATCAATTCTTTCTCGGTTTATTCAACAGAAAACAAATACTTTCCTGGCTATATGCCACGACGAACATTGAATTACATCTATCGAACATACACGATAAGAATTTGAAAACAAAATCTCCTGAAGTAGAGAATTTGCATTCTCCTTTATATGCACATGATATGTGTACATTCATCATGGAGAATGGCTGAAAGAATAACTGGACTTCAGGTTACTGATGAGGATTTGATATCCGAAATGAATTTATTCGACTGAAGTTATATTATCTGTTTGTGACAGATATAATTCCCATATGACTGATACGAATGATTTTTTTGGGAAGTTTCAAGCTCATCAAGATTTCAATTTCCATTTCAATACTGAACATCACATCAGAAACAATGAAATATGGGGTACCGCAGGGCTCTTTGCAGGGGCCCCTTTTATTCATCATTTGCGTAAACGACTTATTTTATCATTTAAAGTTGACTCAATCTGTATCATGTTCGTAGATGACACCACTATTTTTCACCAAATTATAAACGAGAAAACAATAAATGAAGCTACTGAAAAAAATTCTGAATGTTGGTTTTGAGAAAACAGTTTGGAACTCAACGCAAGCATAACGAACTATATGTAATTTTCTACACACGCAACAAGAACCAATGAACACACAAAACTTTTAGGCATTTTTTCAGATCCCTTTCTGTGAATTAGTCGTTTCACATCGAGAAGCTCTGCTCTAAACTTTCAAGCTCGATTTTTATTCTGAGACAACTGAAAAATGTAATAAGTTCTGACACACTAATGAATATCTATAATGCTTTTTTTCACTCGCATATTTCTTATGAGGTTATTTTATGGGGTAATGCATCTGACTCTTTCAAAGTATTCAGAATTAAAGGAAAGTTATCCGAATTGTTGCTAATGTTGCCTTTAGAGACCATTGTGAACCTCCATTCCAGAAATTCAAAGTCACGACAATACCTGCTCTTTATATTCCCCGCCAAATTCTAGAAATTCATAATAGAAATAATGAACTAGGTAACAATTCAAGCTTTCATGAATATCACACTCGCGGTGCTAGGCATCTCAGACCACATAGATTTAGATTAAATGAATCTTCAAAAAATTCCCTAGATATTGCTCTCTATAATGAATCATTATCTAGTTGGAGGATTCAAAACATAACTTGCTTCAAAAAATTATCAAAAAGATTCCTCTCAGAAAATGGGTATGGTGTAACAAATGATAAACTTCTTGAAATGCTTTAATGCGGAGTTTTTCAGAAATACTATTGTCTATCCTATTACCATTGTATCCGTTGTTGACTTCAACCTGTTTTGTGATATTAGAGTTCTTCATTGATATTCACTACTAAAATAGGTATATTCACTAGCCTTTGTATCATACTATCATAATATTCTGCAATTTAATGTTGATGAGGGTGTGATAAATCATTATGGATAGTGATATCAATATTTAAAAAAGTTCATGGAGAATAGACAAATCATGTAAGTATCTTATTCTATGTCCATTGTGGATTTGATGTTTTGATATGAATGGTATTAATATATAAAGTGGAGAGTATGATATAAAAGTCGAGCAAGTAGAAGTAAGTTTATTTTATTGTACGAGCTTTCTACTTGAAGATGATATTGTGTTTCCGAAACATGTCGTGATATTAATGGAAATCTTATCTATCAAGTAACAGCTGAGTAAATCCAAAATATTATATTAATTCCGAACAATAAGGTTTTTTTCCTACTCACATAACTAAAATGGCATTTAGCGTACGGATAGGTACCACGCTAAATGATCGATTAATCACGGATTGTCGATCTGTGATTTATTCGAAATATTAAACACGTCACCATGGCAACAAAATTTCTTAAATACATTACCATGGCAACGCAGTTCATTAAACACAGCTTCGGTAATTTGAGACATGGCTGGCCTATCCATTGTATTAACTGTCAACTGTTCTTTTCAAATTTTGTATCAGAAATATTCAAACAATATTCGTTTGTATCAGAATTCTCCATTGAAAATATATGCGAGAAGTAGACGAAAGTGAAATCGAAGAGAATGTTCTAGTACTCGCATATCTTCAAGAAGTGTCAAAATGAAGCATCCATCTTCGAGAATAATTTATTTATTCTGCACTAAGCATGACAATAAACGTGAAACAAAGGTTAGTAAGCAATGGACTGGACACATCTACAACCGATATCACTTATACGTCGTGTCTCGCTGGTTGCATGCAGTTGCATGTATTATGTTCTCAATCCCATTCCTTTCGAATTAATTTGTAGGTTATCAGGAATAGCAGGTATGTTAATGTTATTTTGGGAGTTCGTAGAAAAATCATAGTATGTAACGCGTTTATAAACTCTTCTAAACACTCGTTTATTAAACACTCGCTCCGCTCTGCTCCGTTCGTGCTTAAAATACTCGTTACTGAAAGGACGTTTATAACACTTGTTACATAATATACTATTAAAGGAATGTACATCAACTGAAACTCAATTTTTAGAATTCTCCCGATGGTGGCCTGTTCAGCCAGTCTTAGAAATGGTATGTTCTCCACCAACCCTCCATAAAAGCGAAATCTGTAGCCGCCTTTGGTGACACTCCTTTCCTAACTGCCTTCATGAGTATTTTCATAACTCTAGTTTAAAGTTGGAATATACAGGGTAATCCACGGCGGATGGCCTATTAGAAGTATCTGGAGAACGAAAAGACAGCACATTCTGAAAATTGTGATGCTTTGATAATTGAACATTCTCTATCCGTCTAAAATATTTTCATCGATACATTGTTGCCACTCATATCAGAAACAACTAACAACTTCGTTATTTTAAATGGAACACCCTGTATTTTATTGCATTTTTGAATTCTTCCTGAAGAGCTGATTTCATCAATGCATCACACTTGTGGTCTAGTAGGAATGATTACAAGAGATATGGGGTGTTCAAAATCGAGAATTTTCAATTTTAGGATTTTTTTTCTTTCGATTCACTATCTACTGACATTTAATTGGAACATATACAGGGTGATCAGAATCTGAATCTTGAAGCACCCTGTATTTTCTCCAATTAAATTCCAGTAGATAGTGAATCAAAAGTTAAGATGGGGATATGTAAGTTGTTTCGATCGATAATGAATAGTTTCCACACAAAAGAGTCCTAAGATTGAAAAATCTCGATTTTGAACACTCTATATCTCTGTAGTCATTTGTGCTACACCCCACGTGTGATAAATTGATGAAATCAGCTCTTCAGGAATAATCTGGAAATGTAATGAAATACAGGGTGTTCCATTTGAAATGACAAAGTTGCTAGTTGTTTCTGATAGAAGTGGCAACACTGTATCGATGAAAATATTTTAGACGAATAGAGAATGTTCAATTATCAAAGCATCGCAGTTTTCAGAATGTTCTGTCTTTTCGTTCTCCAGATACTTCTAATAGGCCATCTACCGTGGATCGCCCTGTATAAGCACCTGTAACGAGCAAAAAAAAACTTCGCAAAAAATATTAAGTGACACATTAAAAAAATAGGTCACTGCATATTCAAGTAACCAGGCGGTGTTCAAGTAGCACGGTATGTTTCAAGTCATCGAGAGCTATCGTTCTTGAGAGGTGATAATTTTGAGTAATGAAAGAAAATATTTTTGATCAATTTAATAATTGAATGACTGAATACTTTCGATACTTGGAATCATCTAAGTTGAGTGAGTATATGGCGTAAATTCGACTAGTATGTGCTATCATAATTCATGAATCACTATGAATCTCAAAATTGACTTACAAAGCATTGAAACTATCATCATCTAATGAAATGTTGCATTATGGAACAAAACTGTTTCATATTACAGAAAACGTTATTCACTTGAGAATATATGGATTGCAGTTCGATGCATTACCACCAAACCCCTATTATAGTATGTTATTTTCTCCATCCAGAAGTTGTCCGCACGAATCCATTGAATCAATCCAAACACTTCTCAGACAATCCCAAACAAAAAGGACTTTGTGCAATCAAGGAAACAGCAATCCCCGTAAGGAACTGCTCCTTCCTCTCAGATATCTGTATTTGATGTTCTAGGTGAGAGAGAACTGTCGGTCGATTGTTCTCGTATTTATGTTGGACGGGATATACAGCAGGTCCTGATTGATGTTCACTTCAATTGTTTAACTTGATCCATAGCCACCTGTTATGCCGACTGTTTGCTCTGCATACTTCGGTGCACTTCAAAGGACGAATTTGTCGGGATAATCGCTAATTATGGTTGAGAACGGGAAGTCCAAACAGATATTGGTGTGTGGTGTTCATGATATTGACATGATATATTATATCGTTAATGATATTGATAGTTCAATAAATGATACGGTAATGCAAGAAATGTACTCCGACGACGTCTATTGTTCCTTGGTAACTTACTAAGATTTTCATCCGATATAAAAAAAAAGTGTAATAACCCACTGGACAAGAAGTCATTTCAGTTTCATCACATTATTGTATCCTTGATAACATTCAACGTTATGATGGAGGACACAATGAAGTATCTTTTTCTTTCCAGTAACGTTGAATGTCCTGCAACATAACAAAAGTCTTTCTACAATACACAAAGTTCATTATATTGAAGTAACTTCAATGTCCCTATTATCGTTACACTAACGTTACTATTATTTCAACCCAACGAAGGCATTTCAACGTTCCTTTCGTTGAAGATATTGATACAAAACTTTCACTACTTTTGTAATGAAACTGTTACCAATATTTTTACGATAATGTCCCATGTTCTCTTGATCATTTGTTACTCATATTTTCACTGGTTGTTTCCTCGATACTTTCACAAACTTTAGTAATTAGCTTCAATTCTCAGAATAGAAAAAAACTGCTGGAATTCAAGATAGTATTCAAGAAACAATCCGTGGGAATTGAGTATCAAATCATTGAGTGAAGTATTTCCAACATAATTCATTCTCATAACAAAATAATATTCTATCATAATAAAATATTATATATTTATTTTCGGTCGGTTTATCTTTATATCCATCTGATGAAATAAATTTCACACTATTTGGTATGTTCCCAGGATTTCATTTCTCTTACTCACTCCACATGATTAGAATTTTCAAATCGAAGGCAGGACCCAAAAGAAGATAAAATCAGGAATGACATGTGAAAAAATAATGATTTTAAAACAGATATTATTGATTCCTGTATGGTGGATGATTGCTATCCAATGGTAGTCAATGAGAATAGATGACATTCGAATGGTTGATGTCAGTTCTTTCATTAATGCAGTCGTTTTCTTGGGAAATGAAAGCCATTTCAAGAGGACTTCGTTTTTTGATGTTGTGTTCAGTTGTTATAGTTATTTAACCAACTAGTGCATTAATGAGGGCGATTAATGATCGAGATATTTTAACGTGCGAGCAAAGCGAGCGCGTTAATGTTCGAGATCATTAATCGCCTTTTAATATACAAGTTGGTTACAAAATTTTTCCGTCGACTATATTTCTCATTTCCCATGCAATGAAGAAAACTTGGTTCGCGATTCCATTCAGCCGGAAACTGCTAAGAATCACCCAGTAGCCTTGTTACTGACATTAGACACATTTGACATTTGTCGAGATGATCAACATAGGAAATAAATTCCTTGTGTTAGAAAACAGGGATTAATATCATGTCAGAAACTTGGAAAGGCGAACCCGTTAACGGAAAATCTTCGATGAAATCCATATTTTCGATTTAAATGCAGATTCCGTAAGTTATAGCATAAACAATGAATGCACGCGGTGTATGTTTGGTTGCCTATAAAACAATCGTGCATTAATAGACAAATCGTCCATTAATAGGGGTCATTAATGAACGATTTCATATACATTAAACTTAGTCGTTAATACGAGGTCGACGGAAAAGATTTTTGCTGACTGATAATCCATTTGATGATTATTTTGTTCAACATGTTCAGCCAGGGCACAACGTTCAAGATGCAACCTACAGTATCTTCTGTGAGATGTGATTCTATTTGATAAGGACATTCGGACTTATCCTTGACTTTAGAAAACAATGATCCTAGTAGTAGAACTATTTTTTTGAGAATTTTGATGTTAGGTGAATCTTCACTGATGTAGGGTAATGATGCATAAATAAACGCTGTTGGAATTGCATCTCTGATTTTATCATTATTTGCTATATTTGTGTTATTTGAGTCAACAGTATCAGTACATCTACAGCAGATATAAATAGTTGCATGAAGATATAATTCAAGAATGTATCATATACTCTTTTATTTTATTCAAGTTACTACAAGTGCGGTAGAAAATTGGAAGTGTATCAATTAATCTTCCATTGGTGGTGTGATGGGCATAGAACAACTAAAATGTTGATTATTAGATATAACAATGTCTCAATCATTGAATACCCAGTATTGAGACATATATATTGAAAAGTAGGCAGAGATAAAAAATAGGGAGGCGGCTGATCATCAATCCTCTAGATTGAAGCATGAGTATTCCTGTCGGGAATATTATGAACAACGAATATATGATTGAAGATTGAAACTGAGATTGGTCCTGGTATCCAGCAGCCGAACCTGTGAACACAATCACGGTATTTTGGATCTTGAGTATCGTTAATTTTTCAACACCAATGTGAGTAACAGATCTGATATCAACCGGTAGACTGATTCAGATGAAATGACGTTACATTTGGTATCGTTTATTCTACTTTACCTGATGCAAATAATATATATGACCCCTTTATTCTGCCAACTCAGGACCCTCAGAGATCTTGAATCTATTATTCATTGAAGTTATATACAGGTTATTTCTAGCAATAATTCTTCCGTACGTAGTCGATGTATCGTGTCATTGAGATAAAATGACGTGTTATTGCTTGAAAGAATGATGCAAGTAAGATATGGTGTGATTACTGATGCGCTTTTGTTTCAGAAATTTTACTCGACCTCTCGAGAACAGCGAGAGCAATGGTTCCGTCGATCTTCTAATAGATGGCGACATTGCACAATTATGGCATCTGTCAGTTTTTTGAATTGCTGCAGATTTTTCGAATTCAGAGTTGATTAATCCCACTGTTACATAATATGTTCCTCGTACCTAAAATGCCATTTGCCATTTTATTTCCACTCGTCACAGCAGCAATAGCAACATCACCATCTAGCGAGAAAATGTTGAATCAACGTCTCTCTCGTTGTGATGTTCAGAATCAGAATCATAGTAGGCGGTCGAGTGATTTTTCTGAAATTTTCAATACGTAATAATGGCCGAATACGCGCACCATATCTTACTTCCATCATTCTTGAAAGTATCAACGTTTTGTTTCAACGTACAATCGTGGTTGTGGATGATCACAGAATTATGGTATAGATGTCCATGGTTTCTCAAAGTGGAGTCAAGTAATAAATACTGAAAGATAAACAAGGTCCTCTTCAATGTTTCGGACATATATATGTCCATCATCAGCCCTAAATCAGAAATTACATAATTGTCCTAAAATTGAAGTAGTTATTAGTACAATCAACAAGAGTTGTGCGAATAAGAGTGCTTACACGGGGATTGAAAGGTTATGTCGCCAACTTTTACATTATAAAGAATATGATGAAAGGTTCTAGATGTGATAACCAACTATGGGGAAACTTAACAAACCCCTGGAAAACCTTTTTCATTCAAATTTGTGGTAGAAACCAACAAATGGCATCCAAAAGGGCACACATGGATGCGACATTGAAAATAGCAAAAACGTGTCCATCTTGCCTTGTACCAGCACACGACGGATGTCACCTGACCTAGTACGGAAAGAACCACGGCATGTGTTACACGTCACAAGTCAATACCAAAGACAAGTGGCACGAGACAACATGGTAGTGAATATCCACCCAGCAGAGATGAACCATTAGTGTACTGGAAAAGGAGAGAAGAAGATATTTGTGGGATATAATAATGAAATTATGTTAATAAAACTCAAAAATTCAATGGAAAAATCGAAGACCAAGGAAGGAGAAAACAAAACTGATATTTCTGATCATTTTGTGATATGTAATGAATTAAAAATGTCAGGCTATTATAATGGGTTTGTTCATTCAGTGAAATGTTGATTCCAGAAATATGTAACAGATTCAATAATTTTCCTTCAGATCCAACATGTGAAATTTCAAGATCTGTCTGAGTGTTAACCATGTTGTCTCGTGCCACTTGTCTTTCTTATTGACTTGTGACGTGTGCCTAGGTCAAGTGATATCCGTCGTGTGCTAGTACAAGGCAGGATGGACACGTTTTTTCTATTTTCGCATCTATGTGTGCCCTTTTGAATGCCATTTGTTGGTTTCCACCACAAATTCAAATGAAAAAAGTTTTCCGGGGGTTTGTTTTCATTTTCACATTCAAAACCCTTCACTATATTTTTTTATAATGTAGAAGTTGGTGACATATCCTATTTTATTTTCATGTAAGCACTCTTATTCTCATAACTCTCGTTGATTGTACTAATAACTACTTTAATTCTAGGACATTTATGTAATTTCTGTTTGAGACTGATGATGGACCAATATATGTCGGAAACATGTTCCAATTTTTTATGTGTTGATCATTCGATGTCGTGGAGATGATTTTGTGTATCATCCAATATTCATTCACAAAATTATGGATTTTTGGCAATAAAACGTATAAAAATTGTGTATATTTTAACGTTGAAGTTTTCAGCCAATAACGTTATTCCCACAAATCCAACAGTCATTCAACGTTTCATCAACGAGTTTGTGTTCACTTGGTTGTTCTCAAAATGCGAAATCTTTGGTGGGCTATTTAGAGAGTTGAAGATGCCAAATTTGAACCCTCGCTAGTGTTTATGACTCATCGAAATACTGCTCATGATCAAATTGATTTATGGGGGAAACCCAATATGAAACTTATTACGTTGAACACTCTTTCGGTTTGTTGATCACATCAGTGGGAGATGAAGACAAAGGAATAAAAGTAAGTAAGAATATAACTAACTCATTTATTTGTGCTGTAAATCAACAAGTTGATACATAAACATGATTTGAATCATAATTATTGTTTTCGAAGGTTAACATTTACATCAAACAAAAATGCATTCTGGAGCTTACATTTCATGATATACAGAGTATTACTGGTTCAACTGATCTAACTTTGAGAATCGATAAAATAGATCACAATATTTTTGCAAATACTGCTTTTTAGTAATCTTTTTCTCTAATTACGTAACTCTATTTTGAAATCACATCACTGAATGCTAGATCAAATATTAATTGAATTCACGTTAATTTTTCAGATTAATTGTTCAGATTCCGAGGTTATTACAATATTTAGTTCATTTACTCAAAAACCTCGGAAGATATCGAAACAAATGAGGAACAGAAAGAGGAATGAACAATTGAAGATAGTTTCGAAAAAATAACAGTATATGAATCATACTTCTGTTACTACCTACTAGATATTGGTACAATCACTACTGACATGTTCACTTGGTTTGAAACCGATTGTTCTTGGTTGTTCTCAGTCTCAAAGTTGTAACAATCGAACCTGGGAAATCCTGTATATTCACTTTTGAAATACCGAAAAAATTCTACTGGACTCAGAAGTACAGTAACTATTATAAGAAGATCCACTATAGTCATAGGTAAGTACCAGTTGTGATCAATATCAAAACTTGGAAACAGTCTTATTAGTAGATTTTGCGAAAGGTGCCTTATCATTTGTTTCCAAGTAGTAACTTCCTCTTGCGCTGAAACAACAAAATTATGGAACAGATTTTCAATTTAATATTGATTGTTCATTGAATTTCGAAAAACCTTCATAACATTTCAATTTCAGTCAATCATTCCTGCCAAAAATGTCACATAGAATTGTACAAAAAATTCATGAATATGTGAGGATAAATGATGATTTAGTTGGATAGTGGAACAGTAAATCCTTATGAAATAGGTATCGTGAGATTTATATGCTTGTGATGTATTTTGCAATTACATTCATAATCACTTCCTGATGCCGAAATACCCAATGAAGTAGATGAGTATAAACTGTGCTTTGCAGATATGTTCATGATCAGTTTTTAATTACAATTCCGCATCAAAACTCCGTGAAATTGATGATTTTGTAATGTGTTCTGCAGGAGTTCCTATTGGCAATTTCCAACGATTATGAGTATAAAGTACGTTCAACAGATTCATTCATAATCAGTTCATCTTCAAAACACATTTGATATGGTTTAATGATGTACAGGAACTAGAAGTTCCTAGGTAGCTCTTCTTAGCTCTCCAGATTATTTTATAGGGATTCCATGAAGAAATGCGTGCCTGTTTGAATGAGTCCTTGTAACTTCCTGGTTCTTTTCAGAGTGAATACATGGTCATTCACTAGGAATATAGAATTCTAGGATGATATCACCGGACCATGGGTAAATGAATTCGTACCTGTATATAACTTTGCTATTTCAGAATATTTTTTACCCAAACTGGCTCAGTAGCAATAGCAATGGTATTTGGCCCTGTTCATAAGCCTTTTTGGTATGAAACATGATTTTCCCTGCGTTTTTGATTATCGAGGCTAAAACGTGCTTGTCTGGACCGGCTGAAGAATCAGCCAATCAGAAACGTTAACGCCTGTGTCCTTGATTTAGAGACCCAAGGAGACCTCAGCCTCATTTGCTCGCTTTTTGTGTCATAGTCCACTTGGGTCGATATATTTCGAAAAATATTTTTCGTGTTTTGAGTTGTTCAGGTGAGTACATTTTGTACTGCAAACATATCTGCAGAAATATTCACTTCCTCCTGCGATGTTATTGCTGAAGTGCCGTCAGCTTTGAAGAGTGGTGGAAATGAGCTATTGATGAAATTACTTCGGACTGCTTTAGCAAGGGACCAAAACAATCCATTGAGACAATCTTTGAGTTTCGCTCTCGTTTTGACATTGTATTCTTCTCTTGATGCATCTATTGTTTGGCAACAGATATTGCTGGCTTCAACGTATTTTGCTCTATACGCAGGGTTAGGGTTTCTGCTCCAGCGATGGTAGACTGTTTGTTTTATGGCAACAGCTCTAGAACAGTTTCTGTTGAATCAGGGTTTTCAAGATGATGGCTTTCTAGAAGAATGAGGTATGTATGTATGAATTTTGATACTATACAAGTCGTGGGGGTGCTGAAGCAGTTGATGGAATGAAAAATTGACAGGTTGTGGAGATGCGTGTGTGGTCAAAATTGTCAAGAAGAGCTCGTACATGTATGGTAAGAGGTGCTGAATTACTAGTGTGTGTAGTGGCTGAATGGTTATTGATATTCGGAATTCGTGTGGGTTTCTTGATGAGCTGCTCTAAGCCATGAAATAGACTTCACTCCACTGGGTATTTCATTGAAAATATTGAAGAAATACCGGAGTTGTTACAAGATAGAGTCTCGATGTCTGAGGTCAGGCAGCATAAAAAAATTTTACCATAGTGTATTAGTTTCTTCAGGTAACAAGAAACGGTGGAATTAACGTACTGACCTTCTATCTATGTTGTATCCTCCCATGATAGATGGACTACCAAAACATTTGTCCTTCTTGAAATCATCATAACTCTCGCATTTTTGAGCTACAAACTGCCCGGATTTCAAAGATTCGACGTAGTAGTAATACGATCGACTGTGAGAACAGCTACCAGTAACATCCAATCCACAACCATGCTGACTCATACCCCCATTGGGGTAATAATCTGCCATTCCAAGAGGCTTGCTGAAGCCAAGGATAGACCCGCAGGTGTGCATTATCTGGACAAATTGTGCACTGGCTGGTGAGATTCTGTTAGAGACGTCGTCGTACAAAAAGAGAGGTCCTGCTGGATCCATACCTGAAAAAATTACTGTTGAGCCCAAATCCACAAACTGTGAGCCCGAAGTTGGTTGAATATTGAACCAATATATGGGTTGAGACTGGAGGAATATTCATTTCGAATATCAGTATGAACAATCTGCGAACTTGATGCCACGTTGTTTCAGAATTCGACCATCAACGCTCGACAGTTGACTGCCCTAGTGATTTTATGATTTCTATCTCCGTATTTATGGAATCACGAGGACTATAATAGTGGTACGCTATAGGTAGTTGTGGCAACTTTTCCTCCCATATTTCCTAAGCCGAAGCCAATTGTTTCCAGATTGTAGCCAGGTGAACGTTTGACAACTACAAACCGGTCTGTTGGTATCAAGTATTGATCTGGCTATAATCTCAAAATAATCGACCTCAAGGAAAGAGACACTTGCATCAATACCCAAGTAACATTTGAAATGCCCAATAGCTCCGATGAGACTTTAAAGAGGTTATATTAGCGCAAATGATAGGTCTCATTTGTTCTACTGTTTTATGAATGCCCTGGAAAAGTAAATTGGCCGTCATGTCCATATGATCATATTAAAAGGTTTTGAGATACCATGATAGAACTATCGCTTGAAACAATTTGGCATTCAGCTCACTTCGGTTCTGAGAGATCTCTGTGAAAGTCATTGAAATTTTTTATCAAAACCAGTTACTCTCATCAACCCTGTTGAAAAACTTGAGTTTCACTATTGTCTCGAATTTGACCAAGAGGTTTTGAATGAATCCTATGAAAATACCCCATGAAGCAAACATAAAACCAAATTTGGGCTAGGCCAATTAGTATTCAACTGAGGCAATATTGGAACCTAATCTCATTATTTTAGCTATGTGAAAGTAGTTATTAAAACCTATAAGCCACAATGAATTCATCGAAGTCAATCATGAAATCTATATGATTTATCAAGTTCTCCTCAGAACTGTATTAAACCCAAATCCTATGATATAAATGTTCGTATTTTTTTCGTACAACGACTCACGTTGAAATGAAACTGAAAATTGTGTCAAACTAAGATAAATGGCAACTTCAAGCAAAAATATGAAGAAAATTGATTGAGAATAAAAAATCAAGTAGAATTCTCAAGCCTTAGCAATGCCAAACATTGCGTCTTTCAATTCGTCCCAACTGAAACCACCAAATAGCAAGAATTCATTAGGACCTGATGTTCATGAAGTACCATCAATGAGTCAGATCGTAATGAGAAATACTTCTGGTTTATCTGAATGGAAACTAGGAAGCGAGGAAGATGACAACAGTTTTGCACAAATTATGTCAGATGGCGAGTTTTGCAAGAATTTATAAGAGAATGGAGCATTCAACACAATATCAGGCAAACGGCACTGAAAGATTTAATTTTCATCAGGAAATCATGTATTTTTCTGAGTGTAGTTTTTATATGTTTCCTACTCGGTTTCCTACTTAAAACCAATCACAAAATTCACGAACTGAACACTGTAAATAACAAAAGTAGGGTTATGTTGATTATGTTGATGACGTTCTTCTACTTTTTGCCACACTGCCCAATGAGCATCTATTATTCTTCAAGCTTCATAGTTTCATGAAGGCATTATCTTATATCCTTCTTATATCAATCTTATCATTTCCGAAGCTTTGTTGTCATACCCAGGAACAAATAGTCATGACAATGTATTTGAATATGCAATGAGTACTTCAACAGGAGGCAATCGTCTCAAAAAATGCCTTAAGGTTCTAATGAAGCATTATAGAGGAACAAAATTGGTTTTGAGTATATGTTGCGCCATATTTCCTACGAACAGATGTCGGTCATTGATGGAAATGAAGATTTCAAGAGGAAAATAAAAAAGGTTCATTGATGCTGCCGTCGGAAATGTTGTTTTTCTACATTTTTCAAACGACTCACCCATATTCAGCAAATATTCATGCAGTTTTGCCAACTTTTTTGAAAAGTTATCGAAATCAACATCCAATCCTAACTGGTGATAGTATATTACGTATAATGTGATGTAAGAAGCATATTACGCAAGAATTATCATATCATCATACATGTTCGTATTATAGTTCGTTGTGGAGAAAGACTCCCATATAACACGTTACGGACTATCTTATGCTTACTGCAACTGATAAGGTTTCAATTGTAGCCAATATGTGTTTCAATGTTGGCATAAGAACTGTCGTTTCGAAGCATATAGGTTTGAACTCGTACTAAAAGGCTTTGAAGGAAGCATTTTCGATAGGTTCCATAATTGCTTTGAGGCATACTACAATAAATTCCCTACAAGCTCACAAAGAAGCTGTGACAGCTTTTATAAAGGTTGTAACAACATCCTGTAGCTAACAATAAAACTGATAATGTTAATTGGGTATTCGTTTATACGAATCGATGCATTGATTTCGGGAGAATATGATCCAATATTTTACGTTGCATTAGCGAGGAAAGTCTTTCTTCATCTATCATTTCTCTTTATATGTCGAACTTTTCTTGGGAAAAAAGTGAGTACTTTTTTCCCGGATATATATATCACATATAATATATACACTGTTGATGGCTTTTGTTGTGCTATAGTTCCGAAAAATGGGTCAATAATACTGTCTCCGAGAAAGAACTGCCTCCTTTTATCTTCCATTCGACTTCGCGGTCACGTACTAAACAACCACTAAATTCGCAACTTTTTCACATCAAATCACAGAATTATACTGACAGAAGTGACATCAGATATTTGATTACTTCAAAAGAATGATAAAGATGCCTACAACGCATGTGTCTCTACTGTTGAAAACTTGAAATTACACGTCGATAATTCTCAGATTTCAAAATAATGTAATATCTTCTCAATATTGATTCGTCCTTCCTCCTGTCACAGAAAAAAATAGTGTATTATACACGGGAAAAATATTAGATTTTAGCTCACGGTTTTTTGTTTCCCTCCACTGAAGCTAGAATCTACTACTTTTTCCCTTGTATGATGAATAGCTATAGTACATACCTAGGATATAGTCGATTTTACCATCCAAGGCAGAACCTGCTACTCCAGAAATATGGGATCCAAGCGAATGTCCAATTAGTGCAGTCTTCCCCAATTCTAAACCAGTATTGTTTTGTAAAGCAGAAATTTTTGATGCCAATAATTTTCCCATAGATTCTATAACGAGGAAAGCCTGGGAATAAAGTGATTTGGAATGACTGCTCCAGTCTACGATGAACACATTCACATCGTAGTTTTCCAACAATGCCTTTCTTATTAATCTGGGCATTTTACTGGTCTTGTCATTATTCCATCCATGGGTCACGAAAAACGTTTGCTTGGTTGTCGAAAATGACGTATTTTGCACGGCCTTCTCATCTGTTATGTTAAGTTGGACACCTTCGGATGAGTTTTTGCCGAAGAAAAATATTTTGATGTCATCATCATGTACAGCGTTCAGAAGGTCGTTGTCCGTGAATCCTGCAGTGATGCTGAGCTTCGTACCTGGAACTAATAAACTGGCCATTATTGACAGATTTTGTGCAACGTTTTTCTGATGTATGCATCTCTCAAGTCATGATAATTTTGGGTTTCCAACATCCCAGGCAACCAGATGACGAATGATCACGTCACTGTGACGTCCCTAATTGGTGATTTTTCGTCAGAGACGTCACACACCAATTTATGACGTCACTATGACGTGATAATCACGTCATCATTTCGACGTCGAGTGGACGTTACTTAGATGGGTAGAAGAAGACGTCAGTTTCATGACGTTGCAGGGACGGCTTGTCGACGTCCATTTTTCTCAGACCTTCTCTAAACCATGGATACTTATATATTATCATGTGAATCAGAAGTATAACTCATGAAAGCAAATCAATGTGCAAGTTTTATTCTAATTATCAATATACCCGAGAAGTAGTAGAAAAAATGTTTTCTAAAAAACTTTGACACACTGTATATCTCGGAAACCAACAAGCTATGTATATATAAAAATGATTGTTTGGGTATACCCACATTGAAACCGTTACTCTCATGACGTTGCAGTGACGTATCTATGACGTCTAAAAATCACGTCGGTGTGACTTACCAATTTGGTGAGCTTCGTCATTTAGGAAATTTTTCAATAATTCGCTATTTAGATTTTTGTTGGGTGACAAAGAATGCAATTATTCGACAAAGTGAAGCCAAATTCGCCAACATCCTTTCCATTGCTATCAAACTATTCTTTGCTTGCTTACATCTCGCCGGCACAAACTGCATAATTTTTTATACAAATACGAGTAACTGATTGCATTCTGATGGAGATGCGTACTGAAGGATGGCGCTGCTGAATAGGCGATTGAATGAACATGACACAGGAGGGACCCACCAAGCAGACTCAAAAATGCATAATCAATATTATATAATGTCATCAGAGGCTAGTGGTGTTTATCACAACATGTAAAACAAATCTTTTCTCACATATCATCGCCAAATTCAATCGTCATTTTGACGTCATTATGACGTCAGTCGGACGTCACAGTTTGGTGAGTGAATGACGTCAATACGACGTGAGTAATATGACGTCATTGGGCTGTGACTTATTCACGTCATCATCACGTCAATGCGACGTCAACTACTGACGTCACCTTGGTCATTCAAGTGACGTAAAAAAGACGTCACTGGAACGTCATATGGTTGCCTGGGATGTCCTACACAATTTTCCAAGTGTGTTTGCATGCAGTGGCGTCACCAATAATATTTGGACTTGCATCGGGAATTGATGATTCCGAACGATTGATAAATGCATGAGAATTGGTTTTTTGTCGACCTCTACAAACAATCATATTTCACGTTCTAATTTCCGAACAAAACACCGACTATTTCCGAAGGCAAGTACTTTTCGTCCGCAAACACTTTCTGTCTACTGCAGGGTTGCCAGTTCAACAGTATGTTCAATAGATCTCCTGATTTGAATATGAATTTACTAATCTACTGAAACATTTCATCACCTACTGAGAAATATTCGGACACCTATTTATTATCATGATTACCTTCATCATCGTGATTACCTTTTCTTATTATTATTCTTTAGTTAATTACATACGCTAATGATTTTCATGATATTTTGGCACGCTCTGTTTTAATTAATTTTACAGAATAAGTAATAAATTCAGATATATTAGAGGTACTCGATATGTAAAAACCAAAATAGGACAATACTTCATCTGGAACAGATCAAATTCAATTTTTCATACAGAATCTGAACACGCCCTAGAACGTCCAAAAATTTACAAAATACGTGATTTGGAGGAGGTGTTTAAAAAAGACGTGGCAATATTCAAGGTGGTGATTCCACAGATCAATTTATCATAAAAAGTTTCCATAAAAGTAGGCATTGTTTCCAAGATACGGTGTGTAAGTTTGTTTTTCTACAAGCGTGCGTGATTCACCCTATACCCGCACGCAATTTAGTTTGGGAAGTGTCATTTTCCCGCAACAGTACGGGAAAATTTTCCCACACTAGTGCGGGAAATTTTTTCCCGCACTAGTGCGGGAAAACAAAGATATGATATAATCGCTAGTAATATAAGTGGTTGGTGATGAAATATAAGAGTTCAAGATTGTTTGTTGCAGTATTAAGTATGTATGTTCAGAATCATCCATCAAATTGCACTATTTATTGTAAAAATTACGAAATATTGAGAAATAAAAATGGATTATTATAAAAATCCCCCTATAGATTTGGATTGATCTGACGGGAAACGTCAATTTGTCATGCCAATCAAACCTCAAATAAGTTTGAAATTGTCGAAGTGACAGACACAGCGTTACTGTCATTTTCGATTTAGTGGAAATGCCACAATGTGATCAAAAACTTCTAGCTATAGGGATTTGATACAGATGCGTTAATATCACCAACGAAGTCTTAAGAAAGGTATGAGAAGCTATACACGCGTTTAATTGAATGGTGCAACAATAAAGAAATGAAAAAACCGAATGAAGAATAGGTATTTTTGGCTCATTCCATAGAAGTGTCTGGAACCTAGAGACCAAACTCCTAATGGGCCTGCTGGCTTCCGCATCAATGAACCAACATAATGCGTCAAACTGTAAGTTCACAATAGCTATTACTAATAATTAATAGATAGAGAATATATATCTCTTGTTAGTTGTTCCTATTTTCTTGAATAATTAATTGAACGATTCAATCAATTTCCTACGCTTGTAGAAAAAATATTGTTCCTAACTCATGCGGAAAGTGTCTTTCCCGCACTCGACTGCTTGCCCGAACTCCGCTTCGCGTCGTTCGTGTCAACGGCAGTCACGTGCGGGAAAGAATCACTTTCCGCACTTGTTAGGAAAATTACTATTTTCTACAAGCGTGCGTGATTCACCCTATACCCGCACGCAATTTAGTTTGGGAATTGTCATTTTCCCACACTAGTGCGGGAAATTTTTTCCCGCACTAGTGCGGGAAAACAAAGATATGATAAAATCGCTAGTAATATAAGTGGTTGGTGATGGAATATAAAAGTTTGAGTTTGTTTGTTGCAGTATTAAGTATGTATGTACAGAATCATCCATCAAATTGCACTATTTATTGTAAAAATTAAGAAATATTGAGAAATGAAAATGGATTATTATAAAAATCCCCCTATAGATTTGGATTGATCTGACGGAAAACGTCAATTTGTCATGCCAATCAAACCTCAAATAAGTTTGAAATTTGTCGAAGTGACAGACACAGCGTTACTGTCATTTTCGATTCAGTGGAAATGCCACAATGTGATCAAAAACTTCTATATAGCTATAGGGATTTGATACAGATGCGTTATCACCAACGAAGTCTTAAGAAAGGTATGAGAAGCTATACACGCGTTTTATTGAATGGTGCAACAATAAAGAAATGAAAAAACCGAATGAAGAATATGTATTTTTGGCTCATTTCATAGAAGTGTCTGGAACCTAGAGACCAAACTCCTAATGGGCCTGCTGGCTTCCGCAATGAACCAACATAATGCGTCAAACTGTAAGTTCACAATAGCCATAGATCAATAGCTATTACTAATAATTAATAAATAGAGAATATTGTATATCTCTTGTTAGTTGTTCCTATTTGCTTGAATAATTAATTGAACGATTCGACCAATTTCCCATACGCTTGTAGAAAAAATATTGTTCCTAACTCATGCGGAAAGTTTCTTTCCCGCACTCGACTGCTTGCCCGAACTCCGCTTCGCGTCGTTCGTGTCAACGGCAGTCACGTGCGGGAAAGAATCACTTTCCGCACTTGTTAGGAAAAATACTATTATCGATTCATGTTAGGAAACTTCAACATATTTGAAAGATAGATAGATGCAAAATGGTTGACACTCGAACACCTGAGGTCAATGTTGCCAGTGGTCACTTTCAACATTTTTCGTATTTTAATCAATTGATCTTGTGAAGAACAAGCGATATTGTTGCCGTTCATAAGATTGCAAGCGGATTCTTTGATTTTGATTTGATTTTGATGTTGTCCCATTCTGCCATGTGTTGACCAGATTTCAGCATGAACTTGACTGACGATTGAATGATTGGATGAATATCGAAGGAATGATTCCGATATTTCAAATTTTCTCACCTGGAATTGCACTCGATGATATAATATCACATGAGACCCATACCAGCACTAAAAAGTTAATCAATACCATCATCTTGAATTCTCTGCTGAGCAACAGAAACTAACAGGAATTGGAATCAATTAGTATTGTTGCTGAGGATACCTTATATATTAGTGGTACTTATCATTCAGCGATAATTCATAGTTTATCTGTGATTATTAATTAACCCCATCATTTCAGATGACAAGTGCCAAATATAATAGTGAATATTTCGATTTATTGCAAAATAATGTTCGATCATTATCATCACTTGAATTAGTAAAAATGAGCGCTTGGTCCAAACTTGATCATAATATGGCGATAACGAATACCATGAGATTACATCATTCCTATGTGTGATAAATATAATACATTCGATTGTATCACAAGATCTTCTTTCACAGGGCTCGGTCCTTGAACCTTCTCATTTCATCATTTTGTAAGAGGCATTCATTTCTGGTGTCTTTACTTTGATGCTTTTCGGATAGAGACCAACTACTACAAACTGAGTAGTTTGTAAGGAAGCCTAAATAGCAACACTGGTGGAAGGCTCAGTAGGTGCCAGTGAACCAGTGGTCATTGTTATTGATCAGACCTTGCTAGGGGACCAAGAGAATGCAGGATGTGATCACAAACCCTAGGCTTTGCCTGAGATACTGGTTGTGTTTGATATTGACTGTTCTTCAAGCCGATGCTTGAAGATAGATTTTTCACGAAAACCAAAGAAAATCTCTGGCAGAACCAGGGTCTGGTATTTTTATTTCAGGCCTGGAAAATTATTCTTTCTTCGGCTATAACACAAGATTGTTTTCGTTTTACTGTGTTCGATACATCGATGAGGTACTCTGTATGTCATCATCTTTATTTCCGTATCTGATATCATAATCCATCGTGTTATTATTTTGAAAAAAGCTCATCGACCATGGAGTGTCAAATTTCAAGCAATGACAGCTCTGCTCTGCCCTTAGAAAAATTATGGTGTATAACTTGCACAGAATGCTAATTTCCTACTCGAATGATTGCAGCATTCGCCTATGGTTCATGCTGCAAAATTCCGTGCTCGTTGAACAATATACTATTAACACACTATTACTTTCAGCAATTGGAGAAATTGATACTCGGTCCTCACCACAAAAACAGGGTCCATTTCTGTTCCCTCTATTTTCTTTTTTATATTTTGATACCGAAATTAGTGAGGCTAATTAACTTTCCATCAATACCAAAATCGGCCGAATATGTCACAAAATAGAGCGCACGAAACATAGACAAAATGTTAAGATAAAATACAATGGGGGTTTACATTAGTTATTGTTCACCAAACCGCGCCACCGGAATATGAGGTCAGGTTTGGAGGAACTGATGAATATACTTTTTATTTTCGTGCCCTTTGGACTTTTGCTATGATATCTTCTTCTCCATCAATGTAAGACGTTAATCGAATAGTTTTGTGACCGAATTAGGATGTCATTTGGACGTCACTGTGCTAACTAGAACGCATTTGGCACAGCGTCTGTATTCCTTTCCAGGCTCTGATCACCTCGAGCTGACGAGCTCTCAAGTTTGAATCGAGGTCTCCCATCAAATCATATGGAAAAGATATCCAGTTGCAGATAGATTTTAGATTGTAGGTGGGCCGTATTACTTGAGAGACCTCTCGATCACTGCGGTATTGGAGATCTATTTCAAATACTTCATCTTATATATAAGTCCTTCAACCCTAGATCTCAATGAAACCTCGAATTTTTCGGATAGACCTGATCAAGGTGATTCAGCCTTTGTCTAACATATTATTTCAGAAAGGTGAGTGTTCTGCGGTTTCGGTCGGTGATACCTCAGAGGGTTGTGTTTTGTGAGGAAAGCCTGTGATAGTGCTGCAGCTCTGGCTCTCTGAGGCTGAGTACGTATTTGGCTCGGTTTTGCAAATGGTCGATGCACCCTTCCGCTTGTCGTTGACCAGGAGTTGCTCTCCAGTAGGAGGCTTATTTGATCTCTTTCCATTTCCTGAGCTCTGCCATAAGGTGACATTTGCTTGATCCACAATAAGGCTCAGGACCAAAGAATGCAGACTCTGAACCTTCTTGCAAGGTGTTGACCTACCTCATCTTTAATTCCTTCATGCCCTGCAACCCATATGAGTGTGACTTTCTTATATTTCCCAGTTGAATTAGTGTCTCAAAGCGATCCCATGTAATGTTTGAGGTGAAGACAAAATAGCTCACAAATCAATACCTATAGGAATGTGGACCAGCAAAAAGAATCAGATTGAGTTCATTAGATTCAGAGGCATCAGCAGATTTTTTTTAAACCGCAGGTGGTCCATTTAGAACTAACTACCCTCGATACCTCTGAGAAGGAAAATGTCACACAAAATAACGAAACACGTCAATTTTTATTTGCAGGAGAACACCATTTGACGCAAACCCAGAGCAAACCACCCAATAATTCCAATAGGGTAAAAGGGTCGTATATTATACACCCTTGCTATAGTCAGTCAATTCTGACACTAGTAGTTCAAAGTTTTCCTGATTCCAACAAGGCGTTCTCGAAATATTCAGTTCAAATTATATGGTTTCAATTGTCTATGAATAAATGTTCGAAATCACCTTCGTTGGCACTTGACAGTGGTATATTTGCAAATTTTTCTTCCACATTTGAAGATGTTCATCTGGCATTCAATCCCTTATTCTTTTTTTCCAAATCATTCAGGTCAGTGGGTTTCGTTTCATATAGATGAGGGCAGGGGCGGCGAGTTTTGTTTTGTCCAATGGGTGCCAAAATTGAGGGGTCAGGGTAAGAAAAAATTATGCGCCGCAGGCGAAAATTTTTCATGGTTCAAGGTCAAATGCCTTCAAATTTCAAGATAGATCAAAGCATTATTTATTTTGCATCAAGTGTGAAACACCTCTACCAAAATACAATCTTTTGTGACTAATCGGGTTTCGAGTTTATGGTTGGATGAGGATGAGGATGAGAAATAGAAGAATTTTTTTTTCACCATTGAAAAAAGTGAACATAGTTCAAAATTTGAAACGATATTAAAAAATTCAATCTCTACAAAAATAAAATAAAATTTTATAATTCTCATATCTATTCAGTATTCAAAAAATGGAATAGAGAAACTTTGGGATTCGCAAAAATTAGCAAGTAACCCCAGTTAATTTATTGCAAAGGTATTCCTACTGACTGTATTATCAATGGATTCATTAGCCACTTCAATTTTTTTTTCAAACTGGCACTTGTGACCTGTGATGTCATAATGTCTAAAATTTAAATCGGAATATCTTTGCACAGTGCACAGTGTCAAACCCTGGATGCACATGAATCGAATATACGGTTCGCATGGTTGTTTACCTATACTTGTCCAGCAACAATGTGCAATATTTACAAGTGGTCATTTCGCCCGTATCTAATTTGTTTTTTATACGTCTGTTTCGGCCAATGGGTGCATTGCACCCATACCCACTGCCTACATGGGTGCATTGGCCCCGATGCCCCCATGCACTCGCCGCCCCTGGATGAGGGATTTCGAATGGCTCCGTAGAAAGACATTATTGAGTGCAAGGTCCGGCAAAAGTGCTGTCCATTCTATTGGTCCTATATGACCTATCCATTTGTTCGGGAAAATTTGGGATAACTATTCTCTTACGGATGGGAGAATGTTGGACGAGAAAACGACGTTGTTATGACGTATTCTTAGGTAACTTCTATCTGTGTATTTGATACGTATGCCCCATACCTATATTTCAAACTTGTGAATACATCCAGTAATACCACTATAGACTAGATTCCCCAATCGTGTCCTTATGTGTGAATCAATAAATATTGGAGTGAGATTGAAATTTATGCTTCCATACACTCGAGAGATGAGATCATTTATATTCCTTATCATCAGATGAGCTCCATAAGTTCAGTTTACGAATGACAAAAAATAACTGTGTCAGACCATCTTTATGACCTCCAGTTATCGAGGTCAATATGAAACATGACGCCATTTTTTAGGTCTCTCTACAATCGTGGGTCATCATGACGTCATTTCACTAACTCGCTACCTGGGGTTGTGGGTCTCTATAGAATCACTCATGAAACAATAATGAAAATCATGTGAGGCGTTCAAGCTCCAAGTCTTTCAATTAGTGGAGGATAATTCATTCATGGTGGATCCTGCTTATACATATAGGATATCTTTCCAATATATTTCGTAATCGCTACAATCCAGTGTTTCTTTGACGTGTCATGAAATGTAATTTTTGGTATCATCTAAGAATTTCTTATTGATAAATACACAGATTTTACAATATATTTATTCACTTCATAATTTTCCAATAGTTATTTGAAGATATACATATAACATAAGTAGGTAATGTTCCTCAATGTGGATCATATCATCGTTTGGCATAAGGTGAGCGATCATTTGTTGTCAAGTAATAACTTCCTCTGGCACTGAAAACATAAATATTGAAATTATTGTGAGATTGGAAAGAAATAGTCATAAAGAGAAAGCGAAATAAATTGCAGGGCTAGAACCCCTCTTACAATAGGGCCACTGTAGTATATGAAGTAGAATCAATTGAAATGAAACAAAAAACCAAAATAAGATAAACACGGTCGATCATTAGTTTGCTGGCTCGGGTCTTATAGCACAAATATGATTTGAAAACAATTGTTAGATAACAAGTGGGGTACGTAGTTTTTGAAAGGTATCAGATTAGTATAGATGTAGTTTTCATAAGGTATTAGTTTATTTGCGGTCAGATAATTTATACGACGCTATAAAAGCAGATTATATTTTATCATTGCTCATGTAAGATGGAAATAGAGGCCATGGCACCATATCATGAGTATATTTTTATATTGAAACTATCATTGGGCACCAAGGATGTGTATACGACGCTATGAAAGTTCGGAGAATTGGAGATTTTTCCCACAAACTACGTACTTAGCCCACTCGACTGTCTTGGTTTTTCCGCACAAACTACGTACCTAGCCCACTCGACTGCCAATAGGGACTGAAAAAACAAAAAGAGAAGAAAGTCAAAACTTTGCCAACACATTTCTTCTTTGTGAGAAATCAAGACAGTCGAGTGAGCTAGGTACGTAGTTTATGGGCAAAAAATCGAGACAGTCGAGTGAGCTAGGTACCTAGTTTATTGGCGAAAAATAAAGACAGTCGAGTGAGTTAGGTAAGT
The DNA here is from genome assembly GCA_918026855.4 of Phaedon cochleariae. Taxonomy (NCBI): domain Eukaryota; kingdom Metazoa; phylum Arthropoda; class Insecta; order Coleoptera; family Chrysomelidae; genus Phaedon; species Phaedon cochleariae. Next base: position 29,342,647 of record OU896717.1, read on the forward strand.
AGTTTATGGAAAAAAAATCAAGACAGTCGAGTGTGCTTTTTTTACTTTCTTTTGTTTTTTGTTTTGTTTTCTATTGGCAAGTGATTATTTAGGAACTTGTAAATTTTTTAGTTTTTCCATCGTAACTCCCGAACTATTGAGTTTAGAGAAAAATGTCATAAGGATTTTTTGTAGATTTTATCAAAAGGAATAATTTTGGTTCCATAACATTTTCAGATATTTCCAGTTGTTTTCGAGATATTTGGAATTATGTGAGAATACAATTTTCAACACTTTTGTTCCATCTTCCAATCAACAAAATGAAAAAATATTTCATAGTTCAGTAGAAGTCGATGAGCTTCATCTATCGATAATCTTTGTTTTTCAATATCTCTTCATAGTACCCTATGGGTCGTTAAAATTTTTTTTTTCATATTTTTCACTTTATTTCCTGTACTATTGGGTTTACAGAAAAAATTATGGAAAATGATTTGTAGGGAATGTTCCAGTGGATAACATTGCACTCTTGATAATTTTCGATTTTTCCATTTGTTTTCGATATATATTGAATTAAAAGGATTTCAAATTTTGATGTTTGGGTTTTCATTTGTTTTTCCAGTTTCCGATGGATGCACGAAAAAATGATTGAATGATAATTTGTTGCGTCATCAAAGAGGCATACGGTGCATTTCTCAAATTTGGATTTAGTCTATTTGTTCACGAGATATGTCGTTTTAAAGCGAACCGTGTTTTTCGGAAAATCTCCTTGAAAAACCCACTTGGAATTTTCCGACCCTGCTCAATTTCAATAGGCTTCGTCTCTTCCTGATAGAGGTTTTTTTCACAAAAAATGAAATCGATCGGACCACTTTTGCGATTTGTAGAGTGGTTACAAGGAACTTCCGGTGAAAAATCGAAAAAACCCGGAAAAACCACCTTAGAGTTTTCCGATTTCCTTCATATTTTAATGACATAATATTGTTTTGAGTACAATAAGATGGCAAAATTTCAAGTCGATATGTCAAAGGGTTCCGGAGATATATCGATTTATGATTAACACAGAGTACAGACAGACAGACAGACAGACCACACACAAAAACCAAAGTTGCTCAAAATTCGATGGGGATCATTTTCTCCAAAGCAACTATACCTCTATCTCGCTTAGTTTCCGAGATAGCATTTTTGGCACGGCCGTAGTATACTCCACTATGTATAGCGTCGTATAACAAGTGGGGTACGTAGTTTTTGAAAGGTATCAGATTAGTATAGATGTAGTTTTCAGTAGGTATTAGATTAGTATTGAGGTCAGATAATTTATTCGACGCTATAAAAGCAGATGATATTTTATCATTGCTCATGTAAGATGGAAGTAGAGGCCATGGCACCATATCATGAGCATATTTTTATATTGAAACTATCATTGGGCACCAAAGATGTGTATACGACGCTACGAAAGTTCAGAGAACTGGATATTTTTTCCACAAACTACGTACTTAGCCCACTCGACTGTCTTAGTTTTTCCAGACAGTCGAGTGAGCTAGGTACGTAGTTTATGAGAAAAAAATCAAGACAGTCGAGTGAGCTTTTTTACTTTCTTTTGTTTTTTGTTTTGTTTTCTATTGGCAAGTGATTATCTAGGAACTTGTAAATATTTTTAGTTTTTTCATCGTATCTCCCGAACTATTGAATTCAGAGAAAAATGTTATTTGGATTTTTTGTACATTCTATCAAAAGGAATAATTTTGGTTCAATAACATTCTCAGATATTTTCAGTTGTTTTCGAGATATTTGGAATTATCTGAGAATAAAATTTTCAACACTTTTGTTCCATCTTCCAATCAACAAAATGAAAAAATATTTCATGGTTCAGTGGAAGTCGATGAGCTTCATCAATCGATAATCTTTGTTTTTCAATATATCTTCATAGTACCCTAAGCGTCGTTAACATTTTTTTTTCATATTTTTCACTTTATTTCCTGTACTATTGGGTTTACAGAAAAAATTATGAAAAATAATTTGTAGAAAATGTTCCAGTGGATAACTTTGCACTCCTGATAATTTTCGATTTTTCCATTTGTTTTCGATATATATTGAATTGAATGGATTTCAAATTTTGATTTTTTGATTTTCATTTGTTTTTCCATTTTCCGATGGATGCACGAGAAAATGGTTGGATAATAATTTGTTGCGTCATCAAAGAGCCATACGGTGCATTTTTCAAATTCGGATTTAGTCTATTGGTTCAGGAGATATGTCGTTTTAAAGCGAACCGTGTTTTTCGGAAAATCTCCTTGAAAAACCCACTTGGAATTTCCCGACCCTGCTCAATTCCAATAGGCTTCGTCTCTTCCTGATAGAGTTATTTTTCACATAATATGAAATCGATCGGACCACTTTTGCGATTTGTAGAGTGGTTACAAGAAACTTCCGGTGAAAAATTGAAAAAACCCGGAAAAACCACCTTGGAGTTTTCCGATTTCCTTCATATTTTAATGACATAATATTGTTTTGAGTACAATAATATGGCAAAATTTCAAGTCGATATGTCAAAGGGTTCCGGAGATATATCGATTTATGATTAACACAGAGTACAGACAGACAGACAGACCACACACAAAAACCAAAGTTGCTCAAAATTCGACGGGGATCATTTTCTCCAAAGTAACTATACCTCTATCTCGCTTAGTTTCCGAGATAGCATTTTTGGCAAGGCCGTAGTATACTCCACTATGTATAGCGTCGTATAACAAGTGAGGTACGTAGTTTTTGAAAGGTATCAAATTAGTATAAAGGTCAGATAATTTATACGACGTTATAAAAGCAGATGATATTTTATCATTGCTCATGTGAGATGGAAGTTGAGGCCATGGCACCATATCATGAGCATATTTTTATATTGAAACTATCATTGGGCACCAATGATGTGTATACGACGCTATGAAAGTTCAGAGAACTGGAGATTTTTCGTACAAACTACGTACTTAGCCCGTACCTAGTTTATTGGCAAAAATAAAGACAGTCGAGTGACTAGTGAGCTAGGTACGTAGTTTATGGGGAAAAATCAAGACAGTCGAGTGTGCTTTTTCTACTTTCTTTTGTTTTTTGTTTCGTTTTCCATTGGCAAGTGATTATCTAGGAACTTGTAGATTTTTTAGTTTTTTCATCGTATCTCCCGAACTATTAAATTCAGAAAAAAATGTTATGAGGATTTTTTGTGGATTTTATCAAAAGGAATAATTTTGGTTCTATAACATTTTCAGATATTTTCAGTTGTTTTCGAGATATTTGGAATTATCTGAGAATAAAATTTTCAACACTTTTGTTCCATCTTCCAATCAACAAAATGAAAAAATATTCCATGCCTCAGTGGTGGTAGATGAGCTTCATCTATCGATAATCTATGTTTTTCAATTTATCTTCATAGTACCCTATGGGTCGTTAAAATTTTTTTTTTCATATTTTTCACTTTATTTCCTGTACTATTGGGTTTACAGAAAAAATTATGGAAAATGATTTGTAGGGAATGTTCCAGTGGATAACATTGCACTCTTGATAATTTTCGATTTTTCCATTTGTTTTCGACATATATTGAATTAAAAGGATTTCAAATTTTGATGTTTGGGTTTTCATTTGTTTTTCCAGTTTCCGATGGATGCACGAAAAAATGATTGAATGATAATTTGTTGCGTCATCAAAGAGGCATACGGTGCATTTCTCAAATTTGGATTTAGTCTATTTGTTCACGAGATATGTCGTTTTAAAGCGAACCGTGTTTTTCGGAAAATCTCCTTGAAAAACCCACTTGGAATTTTCCGACCCTGCTCAATTTCAATAGGCTTCGTCTCTTCCTGATAGAGGTTTTTTTCACAAAAAATGAAATCGATCGGACCACTTTTGCGATTTGTAGAGTGATTACAAGGAACTTCCGGTGAAAAATCGAAAAAACCCGGAAAAACCACCTTAGAGTTTTCCGATTTCCTTCATATTTTAATGACATAATATTGTTTTGAGTACAATAAGATGGCAAAATTTCAAGTCGATATGTCGAAGGGTTCCGGAGATATATCGATTTATGATTAACACAGAGTACAGACAGACAGACAGACAGACCACACACAAAAACCAAAGTTGCTCAAAATTCGATGGGGATCATTTTCTCCAAAGCAACTATACCTCTATCTCGCTTAGTTTCCGAGATAGCATTTTTGGCACGGCCGTAGTATACTCCACTATGTATAGCGTCGTATAACAAGTGAGGTACGTAGTGTTTGAAAGGTATCAGATTAGTATAAAGGTCAGATAATTTATACGACGTTATAAAAGCAGATGATATTTTATCATTGCTCATGTTACATGTAAGATGGAAGTTGAGGCCATGGCATCATATCATGAGCATATTTTTATATTGAAACTATCATTGGGCACCAATGATGTGTATACGACGCTATGAAAGTTCAGAGAACTGGAGATTTTCCGTACAAACTACGTACTTAGCCCGTACCTAGTTTATTGGCAAAAATAAAGACAGTCGAGTGAGCTCGGTACGTAGTTAATGGGAAAAAAATCAAGACAGTCGAGTGTCCTTTTTTTTACTTTCTTTGTTTCTTGTTTCGTTTTCTATTGGCAAGTGATTATCTAGGAACTTGTAAATTTTTTAGTTTTTTCATCGTATCTCCCGAACTATTAAATTCAGAAAAAAATGTTATGGGGATTTTTTGTGGATTTTATCAAAAGGAATAATTTTGGTTCTATAACATTTTCAGATATTTTCAGTTGTTTTCGAGATATTTGGAATTATCTGAGAATAAAATTTTCAACACTTTTGTTCCATCTTCCAATCAACAAAATGAAAAAATATTCCATGCCTCAGTGGAGGTAGATGAGCTTCATCTATCGATAATCTATGTTTTTCAATATATCTTCATAGTACCCTATGGGTCGTTAAAATTTTTTTTTTCATATTTTTCACTTTATTTCCTGTACTATTGGGTTTACAGAAAAAATTATGGAAAATGATTTGTAGGGAATGTTCCAGTGTATAACATTGCACTCTTGATAATTTTCGATTTTTCCATTTGTTTTCGATATATATTGAATTAAAAGGATTTCAAATTTTGATGTTTGGGTTTTCATTTGTTTTTCCAGTTTCCGATGGATGCACGAAAAAATGATTGAATGATAATTTGTTGCGTCATCAAAGAGGCATACGGTGCATTTCTCAAATTTGGATTTAGTCTATTTGTTCACGAGATATGTCGTTTTAAAGCGAACCGTGTTTTTCGGAAAATCTCCTTGAAAAACCCACTTGGAATTTTCCGACCCTGCTCAATTTCAATAGGCTTCGTCTCTTCCTGATAGAGGTTTTTTTCACAAAAAATGAAATCGATCGGACCACTTTTGCGATTTGTAGAGTGATTACAAGGAACTTCCGGTGAAAAATCGAAAAAACCCGGAAAAACCACCTTAGAGTTTTCCGATTTCCTTCATATTTTAATGACATAATATTGTTTTGAGTACAATAAGATGGCAAAATTTCAAGTCGATATGTCAAAGGGTTCCGGAGATATATCGATTTATGATTAACACAGAGTACAGACAGACAGACAGACAGACCACACACAAAAACCAAAGTTGCTCAAAATTCGATGGGGATCATTTTCTCCAAAGCAACTATACCTCTATCTCGCTTAGTTTCCGAGATAGCATTTTTGACACGGCCGTAGTATACTCCACTATGTATAGCGTCGTATAACAAGCTCAATGACAAGAAATCATTGCAGCATCTACATAGGGCACCAACGAGAATTAAGAGAGTCGAGGGTTCCTTTTAATGGAATTCCATTTATATAATAATAATGATAATAATAATAATAATAATAATAATAATAAAAATAATAATAATATAAGAGCATATTTTCTCAAGCATCACATGACCTCTAGCCACTACTTGAACATTATCGATAATATCTCAAACACTTCGGCGTTACAGTTCTGTTGTTTTTGTCAAATAATAAGCTAGAAACATAATTCATTACGATATTGTGAATCAAATAACGATGTTTTGAACAAAAAATCATTGCAGTATCTACTGGGTACATCAACAAGAATTCAGAGAGTCGAGGGCTCCTTCAAATAGAATTCAATTTATATTAGCATATTTTCTCAAGCATCTCATAACCTCGAATGACTACTCGAATATTATCGATTATCAAACACTCATAATTGTTTTGTCCAAATACTTCAACCTGCAGATGCATACGAGTACATTTCATGCAAATGGAGTTGAATCACAATCACGAGAGGAATCGAAAAATGTTGTGAGATACATGATGTCCCATTGAAAATAACAAAGATGACATCATAACATTCGGAAAATCCGGAAGCGTCATAATCCCATATAGCACGAGTACGTCCCCAAAACGTACTGAGAACGTCCGGCCAAGACGTTTCGTACGTACTGGGGACGTCCAGATTTGGTACGGTCGACGTTCAGGTACGTACTGGGGACGTCCAGATTCCGCGCGTTTGTACATCCTCAGTACGTCCGTTCAGGACCATGGATACATAAATCAACGGAGATTCGCCTCTTTCCACTCAGATTGTCGAAAAAGAGATTTAGATGAAGTAGGAAGTCTTATTTTGAATGAAAAAAAAAAGAAGGGATCGATCTCACGACCTTTAGATCACCAGGCAGATGCTCAACCTATTACTCTGTAGAACAGTTGTTGATTAACAATATACAACAAGCAATATCATGTGCGAATGCCGATTGACTCATCATATCGATACTTTCATAGAATTAGATAATCACGGCAAAGAATACTTAAATAGATGTTTTGTGATCTGGTGAGGCCAGTAAACAATGAATTCATTGTGAGCATTGTATTATGTTTATGTTTGCAAGTTTCCTTTATTAATAGATCTCAGAGAACGAGGGTAGAAATTATATATGCAATGATTTCGATTATCATTAAACAATTTATTCAAACTCAACAAAAAGTCGATAACGTCCAGAGTTGGACGTACCCAGTTCATCGGAATCGTACGTACCCAGTACGTCCAGGAATGGTCGTTTTGAGTATCCTTGACAAGGTCCCGAACGTTCAGACCTAAATGGGACCTAAACTGGATGTCCCCAGGACGTCGAGTGCTACATGGGATGATGACAATGTTTCAATTAAATTTTTAATTTTATGAATTGTGCTATTCCTATTTCTCCATATATAGATCGCGTTAACTAATAAAGATATACAGGGTGACATTCTGAAAACTTTCCACCCTCAATATCTTCCTTCCAGTGAATAATATGAAAAATCGAGAATACAGGTCAATTTTATTTTTGAGAGGGAGGACACTTGAAATGAATATCCCTAGAAGGCGTAGATGTTACCCTTGAAATCCAAAATGAGAAAGGGTGTCAAGTGACTCATCATTTTGAAGGGCGCACAATTATCTTTCCAATAGTAGTATAGTTTATCATCTTCTGTTGAGCAGTTTCCGAAGATTTTCGTGTCAATTCGAAAACTTCCCACCCCTAATATCTTCCTCCCAGTGAATAATATGGAAAATCGAAAAGATATGGGTCTAATCCACTCTCGAAGGTGACACTTTAAATGCATATTTTCAGACCTCTTGGTTCAACCCTCTAGGAGGAGTAGATGTTACTCTTAGAACCTTATATCGAAAAGGGTATACATTATTTCAAAGGGCGTTCGATTATCTTCTCAACAGTACTCTAGTTTATCATTTCTGGGTGAGCAGTTTTCGAAATATGTCGTTATGAACTCACAGAAGTAATTAGAACATGCCTGTTGATGAGATGCTGAGATGCATTAGAACTATACCTACCTTTTGGACTGAAAGGAGAGTCAATACAATAATACTAACCTGAAAACTATGCATCTCAGTGCAGGCATGTTTTAATTACTTCTGTAAGTTTAGAACGGCATTTTGCGGAAACTACCCATCAAAAAATGAGAAACTAGGGTATTGTTGAAAAGATACTTGAACGCCTTCCAAAATAATGTGCATCTTGACCCTCCTTTTCATATGAGATTCTGAGGGTAACATGATAATAATAAACATAATAAATGCTTTTTTTGTCTCAATGAAACAAAAGGCAGAGTTCAACTCGCCGATGAATCGACAGCTGCTCTTCCACTCAACATCTACCCCTCCTAAGGGATTGAACAAAGAAGCAGGCTGAAAATATGCATTTCAAGTGTCTTTCCTGAGAATCAAATTGACGTGTTTCTTCGATTTTTCATACCATTTACTGAAAGGGAGATATTAAGGTGGAAGTTTTCTGAGTGACACGACATTTTTCGGAAACTGCTCAACAGAAAATCATTAACTAGGGTATCGTTGGAAAGAAAATTGAACGCTTCCAAAATGATGTGCCATTTGACCCCCATTTCATTTGAGATTCTAATGGTAACATCTACTCCTCCTCGGAGGTTTAACTAAGTGGGCTAAAATTTATAATTTAAAGTGTCCCTTTCGAGAATCAAATCGTCCTGTTTTTTCGATTTCTCATATTATTCACTGGAAGAAAGTTATTGAGGGTTTCAGGGTGTGGGGGTGGGGTTTCGAAATATCACCCTTATACCTTATTGTACATGGCATTTCAAAAAAAAGATCATCGGTCATCTCTAGATATTTTTTGATGTGCATGCCTTTTATATTATGTGGCATCTAGTTAACATTCGTTTTCGATTAACATTTCTAGCTATCATAGGACTCGAGCCGTCATAGTAAACACAAATGGAACGTTTAATTTTTTGAATTGACTTGGCCGTTACTTGATGGAAATCCATGAAAGATGTAAAAACTTCACAAATACCAATGGATTCTTCAGATTTCATTGAAGAATTGGACATTATAAAACAAGTTGGTCACAACAATGGCTACCCACCCCACCTTATTGATAGAATTCACAATAGACATCGACAAAAATGTATCAATCATAGTTTAGAACCTTTTTCTCTCCAATTCCATTCAGAGGTGAAGTATCCAAGAATTTGAAAAATATTTTCCATCGTTTCAGCACAGATATTAACATTTCCTTCCAAACTTTAGACACAATTTCTCATAATTTCGTTAATACTAAAGACAAATTACCACCTACGTCTAAATCAGGTGTATATAGAAGCTCTTGTTTGGAACTCGATTGTCATGCACAATATATTGGTCAAACTGGTAGAAAAACTCATACGAGAGTGAACGAACATGTAAAATATATTGAAAAATTCAGAAATATCATTATTGACGAAGATTTCGATACCCAAAGTACATTTGTTAACCATGTGCTTAACTCTGAACACTCATTTAACATCATCACTGATTTCAGAATTTTACATATTTGCCAGAAGGGTAGTTTGCTGAATCTGTTGAAAATTTTTGAGATCGCTTCATCTTTTAAGGACAAAAATATTCTTTCATTCAATGAACAAATCAATTTAGATTGTGTTATTTGTTTGTGTTATTGTTTCCTCTTGCTTTGTCCCCAGTGTAAGTTTATTTTTCAAAATTCTCAGAGCATTGTTAACCTTAGGTTGTTCCTTCTACTATCTTTATATCCTGATATCACCATCTACAAGTTTGTCATGATTTTCATGGAATGAATTGTCTCTTGTCTTGCATCACCGTTGCCAGCTGAAGCATCAGTTGTATGTCATAGTTGGGTTTGACACTGACATTTGGTCACATGGTATCAAGTTAATCCAGTGAGATCAAGATGATGACGTTTTTTTCATTTTTGGATGTCTTTTGGCCTCCTAATGTGACGATTCCACTGTCTCATTGGGGCACAAGGCCCCTGTTTAGAAAACCTGTCAAATTAACAAACGTTCAACTTTTCATAATATTATAAAATTCTTTTGTAACTTCACGTGATCACAAAAACATTTTTTATGCCCCACGTGAGTACTACAATGTTTCACCATTAATACCCTATCATTGTTGGTTTGTTCTTTGTAGAATAATTTTCCCAATCGGCTGATGATGGATACTCTATAGATCCGAAACATGCCTCCTCTCTATTTATGATCTGATGATTGATGATATTAAACGTTGTGGAGACGACTCGGAGTATTAGTTCCGCGAAATTCTTCATCATACGACATGTTCCGCTTACACAGTAGCTCCATCAGCTGAAATACTGGTACAATGAACTGTTCAAGATCTACAGCTGTATCACTCAAAATAGGAGATTTTCAGGCCTCTATATTGATGTTGATATACTACCTAGGATATGTGAACGACAAAATGAACCTCATAGATTCCTGCTCTCATCAGAGACATCATAAAACTCATTAGACGTTGATGTTTAATTATTTTCTACAGGATCATGCTTCACCTCTTATCACTGACGAATCCTCCCATCACAGATGCCTCATTCCCATCACACCTCCCTTTGGTGTAGTCCGAATAGCTACCGCACTTTCTACCAACGAACCCGCCGCTTCTCAGGCTCTCAGCGTAGTAGGCATAGGCTCTGGAATGCGCGCAGGATCCCGTTAGGTCCATTCCACATCCATTCTGGCTGCGCCCTCCATTGGGAAAATAGTCGGCATCACCCATGGCTACTCCGAAGCCCAGCAAACCTCCGTTCGTGTGGATGACTTGGACGAAGTGTGCGTCGGATGCGTCGAGGCGATTGTCTTTGTTTTTGACGGTGAAGAGCGGACCGGCTGGGTCTAGACCGACTATACGGTCCACTCGACCACCAAGAGCAGCACCTAGAATCATGCACTGAGGAAAAACATTGTTGCAAATAAATTGATTTATCTACAACTATGGATTTTTGGATGTATGATAAATTGATATTCATCATACAGGACGTGGAAAGAGATTCTGAATTGAGAAAACCTAATCCGAATCTGCGATTGAGGTCTATAAAAATAATAAATTTTCATCGTTCAAGTTTGAACCCCTTGATTGGGTATTGATCAAGTATTGGAAAGGAATATTCTCAGTTATATTTATGAACACTGAAAAATGGATGAATATATGAAGAAATACATTGAGAATTCGCATTCATGATGAGAATTTGAAAACAAGATCTTCTGAAGTAGAGAATTCGCATTCTCCTTCATATGAAGATGAGCACATAATATTATTCTGAATATTCAACAGAAAACAACTACTTTCCTGGCTATTTGCCACGGCGAACATTGAATTATATCTGTTGAATATACGAAAAGAGAGCGGAAAAAATTAAAACCCACTAAAATTGAGAATTGACATTATCTCTCAAATATTTGTGAGAGATATAATTCCCATATCACTGATACGAATGATTTTTTTTTGAAGTTCCAAGCTCATCAAGATCAGAGTTTATACAAGTATACTTCTCCTAAACATTTCAATCTTCATTTCAATATTGAACATATTGGTAAGTTATATTTTTATATCATAATACATCATAGTCATCTGTTCGATTCGAGAGATGTCAATTCTCAATTTCAGAGTATTTTGATTTTTCATGCTCTCTTTCTGGATATTCAACAGATATAATTCAATGTTCGTCGTGGCATATAGCCAAGAAAGTAGTTGTTTTCTGTTGAATTAGCCAAGAAAGAATCAATATTCTCATCACATGGAGTATGCGAATTCTCAATGTATTTCTTTATACAGTGTGACCCACTTCTAAAGGAAACACCCCTGCATCTTACGTAATCGTTGGGTGAGGATCCTGAAATTTGCTGGAGCGAGAGATATACCAAAAATGCACTCTATGACTAAATGGGGTCATCTTCAGTGATATTCACTGCTCGCCAACAGCCATGGAACCACCCCAATTCCCGGAAAATGATTGATCATATTCATATGACCATCTCTACTACCAACGAAGCAAAACCACAGTTTTGACTCCAGTATATGCTCAGCTTTCCACTTCATCATTCGAATTTGTCAATTCACGAATGATCTGAATGAACTTGTGAATCCCATTTTTGTAGAAGCTCTCGATATTATTTTCTTCTTCGAAAACATGTCAACCGCTTCTGGTACTCTTGAATGGATCAAATTCATGCATAATTATCCTGAGGTGAATATAACAACGGATATGGGTATGAATTTGGAAAACCCTGATGAGAGGACAATGGATTCGTTCACTGAAGAAAATTGTGCTATCAGAGTTTTTGCTGAGATATTACTTGCTACCATTACAATAAACCGTATTACCGTTATACATTTTCGAATAGAAGCAACACCTTGGAATCCTATGATAGCAATAACTACTTTGCTGAAAGTGAATTTCCTGCCACAGGAAGGTATACTGTTGTCGCTATCATCAGGCAGCCACTCTGGGACAGCATGATTTTTTCCATAATTGCGTCTAGCTGAACTACTACTAGGTTAGGTTAGGTTCCATGTGAGTGGGGCGAATACCTCCCCTCCACTGCGACCCCAGATGGGTCTATTGTTGCTCTCCCCTAGAGGTTATGACTCACCGTACAATCCACATCTTTTTACAAAGTTCATGGTTGAATTGGGTGAGATTCGTCTGAAATCGATAGGTTCTAAATTGGTAAAGCCAAATGTGTCGAACCTAAGTCTTTCTAAGCTAGAGCATGAACATAATATGTGTTCAGCCGTTTTGTCTTCCACACAACAGAACCGACAGTCCGTTTGTTGGTTCAGACCCATCCTTCCCAGGTGGTATCTTAGACGACAGTGTCCCGTAAGCAGTCCAGTCAGAATTCGCAGGTTACTCCTGCTCCATTCTAGGATCTGCCTGGTTATTTTTTCCGATGGTTTAGGCAGGAACGCCTTTGAATGGGTTAATCCTGGTAATTCAGACCAGTACGTGAGTGTTTTTCCCTCCGCCCAGCCCGAGATAGTTGTTTTCGCCGCACTTGCGGTGACCCCAAAATATGGTTCTGGTCCTTTGAACACAGATTCGGTTCCCTGTTTGGTGAGGATATCGGCTTTCTTGTTACCCTCCACGCCCTGGTGTCCAGGCACCCACAGCAAAGTGAACTACTACTAGTGAGTAGAACTGCAGTAACTACCAATAATACAAATATCAGTCTGCCACGAAAATAATATTTGATGAACCTATTTGGGGTTATTTAGCGCCTACTTATCGTTTTTCGATATTTTGTTGATCTGTCCCTCTCTATATAAGCATTTGTCAGTAACTTGCTTGATCAATCATTCACAGTTGAGCTCTTGATGCAAACCCATGTACAGGACGACAATCTCGACGACACGACAGTTACGAATACTTTTCCTCTTGAAGTAAATTCATTATTCAGATTCTGAATCTGATTTCAAATATAAAATGGAAACAGTTTTTAACAAATGAAAAAATCTCCTGTGCCTCTTTCAATACTTTCGTAGATCTGAGTGCTTCAGTTATCACCAGGATTGATGGAATGATAAAGGTTGGTTTTTTCGAGGTATTTTGACTGAAATTCAAATATTTTACATTCACCATTTCCTTCTTTTTGGTACCATAAAACATCAAAATTTCCGAATATGTTACAGAGTTTCTCTATAGAATGTGATCTAACAACTTATTGTGAGCAAAAATGTTCAGGTTATGAAATTATTTGAACGATGTTACTGGTATCATTGTGTTTTCCTGTACGCATCTGTAATATCTTGCCCAGTTTTCGAATACAATGGTTTCAGAAGGTTTCAGAAAAATTCTTCTCCTTAGCAATTACTCAATTACCTTTTGTTTCTCCTGAGGGTACATGATACAATTATTGATCTATTGAATTTCAAAGATCATTGGTTCGAAACTTTCTCTAGGAATCAATGAATTGCTATTCATACCAAACATCAGGGTGGGAATTATGGTGAAGTGAAATTGGATATCAGTCAAAATGTCACCTTCCTTGATGACAACAATCCTGGAAAATGACTGAATAACTACAGTAAGAAGGTCATACAACTATCTATATGATCACCCATCAAAAGTAGCAAAGTTCCCTACCTACGATTATAACATTGCCCTACTCCCATTATTAGATGCACTCACTAGCGGATATACAGATGCACTCGCTAGTGGCGGCAAGGTTCTATATCTAATAATCGCAGGTGGGCTATAATCAGCAAAGTCGATTTCATAATCACAGGTGATAACTTGCTTGTCCCCTACGCTATTATTGTTTCTTGGTGGGGTAATTCGATTTCTGACTATGGTTAATAGGAATTGTCCTCAGTGTTTGCATTGAGTAGACTTACCAGCATTTCCACAGATATGAGCTCCTAAGGAATGCCCAACAAATTTAACCTCATTCAGTTTCAACCCAAATTCACGTTTCAAATCCTTGATGAAGTCAGCTACATACTGCCCTACTCTGACTACGGCATTTCTAGCCGAAATATAGTTCCTCCCAGCCATCGGACTCCAGTCCACAACGAAAACATTGATATCCTCATGACTAAGGATAGTTTCCCTAATTTTATAGTTCACATCAGATTCGTTATGGTTCTTCCAACCGTGGATTATGAACAGACTAGCCTTTCTGGGCTGAAAATCTGTGTTATGCAGTCGATCTAAAGTAGAACTCCTGATTTTGATGCTGTGGCTCGGATGACGCTGGCTGTAGAAATGGTAGGTCAGGTCGCTTGCTCGACCTAGAGGAGGTATCGAATGATTTGAAGCCTCTTCATCAATGTCCAAGTCATTTCCTGCGAATAAGGAAGCATTCATGACAAGAGGAATTAGAGCAATTTTTTATTATATCATCTCATCTTCGAATTCCAATTGAATATACAAAAATATGGTATACGATTACTGGGTGTGATATGATCATGGAACAAAAAACCATTTTATTCAGTTATATTGTATGAATGATCTACAATTACATTTCTGTCAGAACAAAAAAAGGTATAAAGAATTATCAACATTGAGGAGAACTCATCCCTTTCAATGATGATGCAGAAAACTTTGAGGTAAGAATTAAGGATCAAAGTGTGAAAAAAATATTTCAATGAACATCGTGGTATGTCCGGAAACATTGATAACAAATTGCGAGGTGACATTTTTCTTCAGTTTTCTACGTTAACATGATACCTCACACAAAACAATGCGCGAAGAAAAACAGTGCGCGAAGTACCCACTTCGCGCATTGTTATGTAAAATATGAGAAATATTTTCATTCCAACTTTATACTTAGTCCTCAATCGAGCAAACATCTACGAGATCATTTATTATATTCCTATTATTTTCGTGGACCATCGTGCGTACTTAGGGAGGATAGGGGAAGGCCTTTCAAGCCAGTTCAACAATATTTTTCATATCAAGCTAAGCATATTTTCACTTTAGAACTATGTTTCTTGTCGTTTGTAAAAAAAAATTTGTTTGTAACTCGACAATTAATTTAACTCGGCTACGCCTCGATGAAAAAATGAGATCTCGATCACCAAAGTAGCATTTCGTGCTCTAGATACAAAAATAACTATTATCTACGCTACGCCTCGTTAAAAAAATCAGATCTTGATCACCAAAGTAGCATTTCGCGCTCTAGATACAAAAATAACTATTGAAACATCTTCAAAGAGAAATCGATTATTTATTTGTGTTATTTGAATCTAGTTCGAAATATACACAACAGTGTATCGATGAGCATTATTTTTGCAGTTTTGTTATTTATATAGTTACATATGTGTGATCCTAATAGGCAACCCGATTGGCACTTCACACTTTTAATTGCAACTGATTCATTTGTCATAGCGTTTTGAGGCATCGACAACATAAACTTTCCATTCAGAAACAAAGAAATTGATCATGTGGTTCTCAAACAGATTTTTAGTAGGAAATAATTCAGTTATGAAACTCACCCTCACTCTGGACAATGACTACCAATGAGAGCAGAAAAAGAAATACTTCCATTTTGGACAGTAAATCAATTCAGAAAAATATAGTGTATTCTATATTGTCAACTGAGAAAAAAATATGGTGATATTATACGGGATAGGGTACTTCACAAAACTCGAGTGATCTTTGTTAAGTTCATGTATAAATAAATAAATTTATCAAGATGAGATTGGCATTCAATAGCAATTGATTGACAGAGTATTTTTCCTTGATCATGATTATCTTTATCATCAGGAAAAACAAAAACAACAGTGTCTCACATATCTAGTTAGCACAACGGCAACGAATTATCACAGCCTAGTTTTTATGCAGTGGGTGTTGGCGAGATGTAAGCAGACCAATATGATTGTTGTTTGACTGCATGAAACCAAAGATATTGACATTATTGATCAATACAAGGAATACACAAGGAATACACAAGAAACAGAATCTTTCGTGATCGGATTTTCAAATTCGATGGTAGTACTTTAGACGTTTACGGAAAACAGGACATAGGATCATTCTGATAATTTGGATACTCAAGTAGTTGTACTTGGTCTATCGATCTGAGATATTCTCAGCAATGCAGCGTTGCCACTTATACCAGAAAGTAGTAGCAACTTTGATATTTCAAATGGAACACCCTGTATTCCATCGCATTTTTGAATTCTCCCTGAACAGCTGATTCTATCATTGCATCACACGGGATCTAGTGGGTATGATTACAGAGATATAGAATGTTCAATATCGAGATTTTTCAACTTTAGGATTTTTTTGTGTGGAAACTATTTATTATTCGTCAAAACGGCTACTATGTTTCTGTCTTAACTTTTGTTCCACTATATACTTACATTTAATTGGACAAATACAGGGTGGTTCAAGATTCAGAACTCTAATCACCCTGTATTCGTTCCAATTAAATGTCAGGGGATATTGAATCGGAAGTTTAGATGGAGACATGCAAGCCGTTTTGACTGGTAATGAATAGTTTCGACACAAACATATCCTGAAGTTGAAAAATCTCGATTTGAACACCCCATATCTCTGTAATCCTTTCCGCTACACCCCAAGTGTGATGCATTGATGGAATGAGCTTTCTAGAGATAATCTGAAAATGCATTGAAATACAGGGTGTTCCATTGGAAATATCAAAGTTGCTACTACTTTTTGGTATAAGCGGCAACGCTGCATTGCTAAAAATATTTTCGATCTATAGACCAAGAGCAACTACTTGGGTGATCAAATTTTCAGATGATCCTGTATTCCGTTCTTCTTGAAATTCTAAGCTACCATCGACCGTGACCCACCCTGTATATCAAGTTGCCCAATAATTGAAAAAAAAAATTGGATTCATCACCTTCAGTTCAGCATGAAGTAACCCTAACTTTTGTTTTCCAAATGGGTCACCCTGTGTATTCTTTAGGAAAGAGAGAAAGAAACCATGTGAAACACCTGCCTTGAGTGATTATTCTCGTGATATTGTGTTGTTGATTCCTACTCGTATTGATCTTCGGACTGAACACGAATCAGTTCAACAACGAACATGAGCATCTCTGCAGACACCAACCTACTCATCAGTCCGTCGTGTTGAACGGTGTCAAACGCTTTTTCAATATCCATCAGGACCATGACAGTCATCTTGGTTAAAGGCTTCTTCCATCCCGCGTGAACAATTCTGGCCACTTGGGACGTGTTGCTATGTCCCTTAGATTAGATTAGTCAACCATATGAAGAATTGTTTTGTCTATCACTATTAGTCTAAGATCCGAACCTAAGTCGACCTTCACCGAGCTGATAATAGAACGAAATATATTTTATCATGAATTTAGTATATTAGAAAACATATTAAAAATGGGTTGCCTAAAAAAATCCTGGGCAGACTATTTTTAATTATTTTTCGAAAAATTATTTTTAATTAAATGTTGCAACATCAGGATAATAAAAAAATTATGTCCTGACTGAAAGTATGAAACGTATAGAATGTGCAGCCGTTGGGGTGTCTACTATTTACCTGGGCGAACTACTGGGTTGTCAGGTAAACACAGGTATATCGATGCCAGTTACTTTCACTGGATTGGATAATTTAAAAAAATGTATATCATCATAAGCGCTGTTTAATTGCGAACACGTTGATATAGGGTTGTCTGCGAAAATTCCGGTCCGATTAGGGGTTTTTAATTTCAACGCGCGTGGAAGTGTGTGACAGAGAGATCCGAGGTAAGTATACTGTGTGATAATAAAGAACCCAACATCGCAGTCGCTTGTGATGGGACCCTGAATAGTAGGAAGTGCGCATGCTCGGTGTGTAAACTATGGAGGGTAGAGGTACCTCTACTACCCTTCATATAGTAAACAGTGCGTGTTATTTTGGAGCAACTGATATTTCAGTAGCAAAAAAAAATAATTAATTAATTACATAATAATTAAATATATTTAATATAATACTAATATATAAAAACAATATAATATCAGTATATTGCGTTATAACCATAATGATATATCTATAATCTATAATAGACAATAAAAATATCAAATACTTACTTTGAAATTTTTTTGCTCTTTCTGGAAATAGAAACAAAGTGGACCGCCAAAAATTTAAATTAAGAAATAACAAAAATGATAGACTAGACATCTTGTATTACGATTTGAAATTTTATTAAAAAACAGTATAAATACAAAAATAATATTAATGAAAAATAAATTCTAATAAATATTTTCTATTCAATATCTGATTCATCAGAAGTATCATTTTGACTCTCGAATTCGTCTGATTCATTAGATTCTTCCTCATTTGCTTCCATTTCGACAATGTCCTGGATTTTCAAAGGAGTTTGATCTCCGATAAAACCTGTTGGTTTTAAGAAATCATCAAAATGCCAACCATAGTTTTCAGGATTTGACTTCGCAC
Organism: Phaedon cochleariae; assembly: GCA_918026855.4. NCBI lineage: Eukaryota > Metazoa > Arthropoda > Insecta > Coleoptera > Chrysomelidae > Phaedon > Phaedon cochleariae. The sequence goes on from OU896717.1 coordinate 29,361,351, forward strand.
ACTTTCTACTATTCAGGGTCCCATCACAAGCGACTGCGATGTTGGGTCCTTTATTATCACACAGTATACTTACCTCGGATCTCTCTGTCACACACTTCCACGCGCGTTGAAATTAAAAACCCCTAATCGGACCGGAATTTTCGCAGACAACCCTATATCAACGTGTTCGCAATTGAACAGCGCTTATGATGATATACATTTTTTTAAATTATCCAATCCAGTGAAAGTAACTGGCATCGATATACCTGTGTTTACCTGACAACCCAGTAGTTCGCCCAGGTAAATAGTAGACACCCCAACGGCTGCACATTCTATACGTTTCATACTTTCAGTCAGGACACAATTTTTTTATTATCCTGATGTTGCAACATTTAATTAAAAATAATTTTTCGAAAAATAATTAAAAATAGTCTGCCCAGGATTTTTTTAGGCAACCCATTTTTAATATGTTTTCTAATATACTAAATTCATGATAAAATATATTTCGTTCTATTATCAGCTCGGTGAAGGTCGACTTAGGTTCGGATCTTCTACTATATGGCCACCATGCTAAGCAGAGAAATAGTGCGGTAACGATCGGGCTGATTTGTTTTTTCTGGATTTGAGGATTGGTTCAATAATGCCAGTTTTGAGCGAGTCTGGCTAGTGCTGGTGTCTTATAAATAGCATTGATGAGATACTGTAATAAAACAACGATATTGCGATTCATGTTTTTCCACATCGAATCCGTCGATCTCTAGAGCTACATGTATGCTCATCTACGTGAGTACTTGTCACTGTAAGTACTGGACGAGACAAAGGGACACTGGGCATAGCCCGTTGCTATCTGGTTGCCAACCTCAATCTCTCTGCCCATTCTGGAAGTGTCTCCTCCGCATTTTTGGTTCCTGTGGTGCGCATACCCGGAACGACGGGATAGGCATGACCTGAAAATTCCTACTAAATCCATTCGTTACCTTCCACAAGGCGTTATCCCAAGGACAACAATTTTATACCTTGGCCCTCCAGGCAGCATTTCTGACCTGGCAGATTCTCACGTCCACAAGATTACTGGGCCTCTTGAACCCGTTTCGTGACTCGGCCGTGTTCAGACGCTCCCAACAAGTGCGTGTTGCACATTTTGCTTGTACAATGAGGTGAATTATGTCTCCTGGGAGGGTGTTCATGGTGGAGCTAATGGTAACCTTTCGTCTGGTTGCTGCTCTTGCCTCCTGGATGTTATTGACAAGGGTTTTTACCTCCTCATCAGTCTCATCCAGGGAGATGTTGGATTTGATTGTAGTGTTCCTGTGTTCCGAAAATGAAATACTGAGCTCATGACTTCCGGAGTTTTCACTCCCGAATCTAGTAGTTTCGATTCTCGCAACATCCACGACGTCTTTCATCACCACAAGATCGATAATAGTCTGTAACAAAAGGATGGAATAATTAGGAGCCTCAATATTAACAGCAGCAGCCATACCGAAGCTCTTGGAGGTTCGTCTGTTTTTATTGTCAGCGTGATTTCCCCAATCTTCATGTCTTGAATCACCTGCAATTGTGACCTTGTTATTAGCACTACACAGAGCCTCAAGATCCCCACTATGCAGTCTCACTCGAATTTGGGTGCTTCCTGCTCACTGTTCTCTCTAGCCTCTTTGCGTAAGTCCCACGCGTTCCTGGTGGGGAAAGGAGCTAGGATCAACACACTTCCACTCGGTTTGTTTGTTCTGCTTTTATGAAGAACAGCGAGCTTCTTAAGGAAGACCTCACAGTCCGAGCTGTTAGCAGGGTGCCACGAGCACACTTAAGGCACCTAGGTGGTCTAAATCAATTGCTGGTGGCGTGGCCTCACACCTGGCAACGCATGCAATTTGAGATCTCCCTATTGATCTTCCAGATTTTCCATGTGATTTCCGTGGACAGAATGTCCTCAAATTTGTTATTCACCGAGTATGTATGTATGTATGTATGTATGTGTGTGGGCGGTCCGGGACCTGACGCACTTAGGCCTCCCATTTCGGGCCCATTGTGCACCCACATTCCTGGGATCGCAAGTCAGCCATGGAGAAGGCCGATCTCGCGACCAAAAGAGACCAACTTCCTAGGCCAAATCTTCTTAACATCCTCTGGGTCCAGAATACTGCTCCAAAAATGGATATCCCTAGCTGCCACTATTGCCGGGCATTCAGTGAGGATGTGAGTAGAAGTCTCTTCATCCTCTAGGCACCATCTGCATTCTGGATCCTCCACAATCCCGATCATGCTGAGATGTTTGTTCAGGTGGCAGTGCCCTGTCAGCAGGCCCACCACCAGTTTCAGCTCCTTCCTGTTCAAAGCCAAGAGGGCATTGGTCTGTCTTCGTGACGGGTTTCCTATATGGAGTTTGGACTGCCTCATTGGAGGAGCCTTTCTCCAGCTGTCCTGAACCTTTTCCGTCAGGATTTCCTTCATCTTGAAGTTGCTTCAGGATCGAGTGACCCCTAAGATTGGCTCTGGGCCAATCACTGAACCTTTCGCCCCCTTTCTGGCCAGACCATCGGCCATTTCGTTACCTGGTACCCCTGAGTGTCCAGGGACCCACAACAGACATACCTTGTTCGTTGCTGACAGCCTTTGTAGGCTATCTATGCACTCTGACACCAAGGCGGAGGTCACCCTATACGAGGTGATTATTCACCGAGTTGAGATCAATCACGACCAGGTAGAGGGGTCTGAACATGGTTCTGTGTCTGAATTCCTCTTTCGCCAGACTGTAGTGCTCTTCTAGCAGATCCATCATGATAACCAAAAAAACATTTCAGGATTCAAAATTGTCTCGTAGCTTCGCATATTCATCCTCAGAATCAGCGTATAACAAGTTTGAGATGTGGCCGTATTTAAAAAATCAGGACTTTGGAACCAACAGTTTGATACCTTCCGTCCAGAAACTTCTTTCTGTCTGTTATAAGTCCTTGAATATATGAAGGTGGTGGTTGCTAATTTCTTCTTGATATGGTATTATTAGGATTTTTTGTGTTGTTCCTATATTTTATTGTTTTCACCTTTTTTTCAGGGATATTGTTCCTTATTGTTTCCTTCGCATCTTCGTCGTCTGAGGAAGTGCAGACACTACGGACTGAAGGAATAGGAATATTGTCATTGTTCTTGCTAACCCTGGAGGGTCCAGATTGAGTTTGGTCTGAGATAGGTTGGAATCGGTTGTTGGTTCCTACTGGCCTCATTTGTCTCCTCTGCTTCTTCATCTCTGACCATTTGGTTTTTCCCGGAATAACGAAACCATCATTATCCCTGATTTTTTTAGACACAGTCTCTATCTCAGTGATCTCCGGAACTGGCATGGAGTCCTTGGATCTTTGTCTTTTTTCCAAGAGTTTTTCCATAGGAGTAGAGTTTGCTCCATCTGTACTTGCGTTATACTCTCTGCATATGCTGTAATGAACCCTTTTGACGCGGATTTGACAGATAGGCCGCCTTCTCCATGAAGTCACCGATGTTTCTTAGAGATCTTGATCCCTCCGTATCCTCATGAAAGTTGATACGGAGCGCTAGTCTGGGCCTAAGGATCCTAGGTGACCGCCTGTGGAATTGTCCAGCTAGTAGGAGAGCCAGATTTCGAGCATCATGTTAAGTGAGCCTCATTCTGGCATCCTGGAAAGACAAGAATCTTCCTTGGTTTTCAGTAGCTGCTCATCTCGTAAAGGGGTAGTGGGTGATGAAGAAGGGTGGAGGGGGGTAGTTCTGCATCCTCGAGATGGTTGGGCGTTTCTAGCTTCGCTCACTGTCAGATTGACCTGCTCCCTTTAATCTTACGTTGGTCTGTTTGATATGATTGAGGCTCTAGAGAAGGGAATTTGGCACCATATTCTCGGCGGTAGAGTCAAGTTCTGAGATTTTGCGGTTATTAGGATTTTCCTGGCCACGAAACTAATCTTTGGAGTACATCCTCCCTGTCATCTTCCAAAGTGACAAGGGAATGTGCCCTGGTTTCGCCATTCATGTGCAATTCAATATCCTAAGTAGGAAGCTCGGGATGTTGAACGCAGCTAGTGGCTTTATTTTGAATATAGGTAAGTTAATAAGAACTAGTGATCATTTCAATAATGAAGTTGAATCAGCAGTAGAAAAAATAGTGATTTTGAATATTTCACATCGTTTTTCAGGGCCCGCTTCTCTGCGCGATTTGTGGATTGAATCAGAGGTCGTGATCATGGTGAGTGGTTTGTTCTATCTTCACAAATGGAAATGGTGTATGTTCGATTGGCTGCATTTGTCACTTCTCCTAGGAAAACTCCAGTAACTCAAAAAATGTTCATTTTAGGTAAATAGTTCATTGTTTTGATTTGAACCAGGATCATGAGAAGAATTTAAAAATATTATATGATACAGGGTGTACTATTCATAATAACAAAGATAACGTCACTTCCGGAAATACCGGAAGATCCACAATAACGACAATATTCCATTTGGATTCTCCATGTTTTCAACCTACGAATTCTCAGGATCTATCATTTCTCCATAAGAAGATTGCGTGAACTTATGCAGATATACCCTAAGCGGTTCTACAAAGTTCGTATATTTTACATCAACTAACTAATCCTGTTCTTATTTCTATAATTACGAAAATTCTTTGGGGAAGAGTGAAGATTTTTTTGTTGACAGGTGATGATTATCCATTCTCAGGGTTGTTTGACTTCATCGCCCATTGTTCAAGTATGTTTCCTGATACAGATTATGACAAGGTTCATCAAGATTTGTAACGGTCAAAGACTACCTACTATCTTATCCATGCATTTCTAGTCGAGAGGCTGATTTCAGTAATCTATGTGAAAAATTCGATTGTGATGCATGCACAGAAATGTGATGTTTGTATCTTGAGTGGAAAAAAACACACACAACGGATCACTTATAGTTTCGCCCTTCTCTGACATTACACATCCGAAGGAACCAAAAAATCAGCACGTATGAACAGATTGTAGAATATGAAACCGAATACTTTCGTCTAATTTTGCGATGCCGTCTGCCATCAGGAAATTCAAGAGAAATCAGTCAGTATCGAAAACTTTCAGATTATATTATCTCGTAACCATTGAGCTCTCTTCAAATATTCGCAAACTGAAAAATAGTGAATACTGTCTGTCGATTATTTGAGGAGGTGAAATATTAATTGCTCTAGGTTTCTTAAGATTTCCTTCTCTCGTTTCTATAAATGAATATTCAAGTATCATTTCAATATGGCGTTCATTTGAAAATGTTCAATGCGAATATCTCGCAAAATAAAAATAATGGGAAAATACCGTTAAGCACAAATGTTATAGAGTTAGGAGGATATCCAATAGCGTGATCAGAAATTTCCAAAAATATATTCCGATTTATGTCAAATGGAACTACCCTAGGTACGTGGGACGTACCTCGAACATCATAGGGATTTTTCTTTCGTGCGCTCCAATAGATTGGAATAAGCTTGAGGACTATACACGTCGGAAGTGATAACTTCTATAGCCGGTCAGTATTTCCAATATCTTTTGGAAAATATGAGGGAAATCTTTTTTCGATTCCATCCTTCTTTGGATTCCTTCCTTCTTTAGTTCTAATATTTTCTTGTGATCTTTTCTTTCAAGGTTCACTTACTTATTCGGATTCTGTTCATCTTTGAATTCCTTACTTCTTTGGATTTCTTGATTCTTTGGTTTCCTTACTTCATTGGTTTCCCCACGCGGTGACCCGAGAGAACATCGATACCATCATATCCATATGCCGGTCTTATGGTACGCGGTGATCGTGACGCGAGTTTGCTGGTTCACTTCCAGCCGAGAAAGTGCCTAACGAGCCAATAGCAGTTATCAATTCAAAAACCTAGAACCACGATATTTCAGTGAAGAGCCGCGAAACATTCCAACTTTAGAATGTCGAATGGTCCTACCCCTCACGTGATGCCTCAAATGAATGGGGGCCAGGTAGCCGTGCGGACACAGTGTCAGTATTCTAATCCGCATTCGCTTGCCGGTCGTGGGTTCGATTCCCATCGACTGCAAAAATTTTTCTGATGGCCCAAGAAAGTGTTTGGGATCACACGTTAAAAGGTAAGGCCCCCGTCATTCCTTGCTCGCACAAGACTTTCGAAGACTTCTGTGGGTTGCTCGTAAGGGGGCAACCGAATGACGGATAGAACAATTTTATAACATTTTTATGGAACAATTTAGAAGTTGAAATGTTTCATCTGAGGTATTCACAAGAAGAAATGTATTTTCATTCACTGGAATATGTTGATTCTGGTTCTCCTTCTATCTTTATTTATGCCAACTGCGTTGTTCCGACTTTCTCATTTTGCTAAATATTCAAAATGAATTTTTGCAAATTCAGATAGTGAACATGCGTGTAGTAGGAAGACAAAAAAAAGATAAGTATACTAATGGCGAATAATATATGGAATTTCCACCTTGCTTGTTCGAATGTTTCTGAAAGAAATCTACTGCCGTTTTCAATATGGATATTGATGATAATATTTCAACAATAGCATTTCAAACTGTGGTAGAATACAGTGAAGTCTCACAGCAGTGGTGTGTAGATGAAAAAAAAATTATGAGTTGTCTCCACAAATCTGATAAACCTTATTAGTTAGTAGTAGTAGATGGTACAGGCTTCCAATATTTAAACAATTGATGGTGAATTTTCTATTCCTACAACGAAGTTAGGAAATTGTTGAAGTATGAGAACAATGGAAAGTTACGATATATTGAGAGCGCTACTAAAGTCAGAGAGAGACACACCAAAAGACAAAAGATGAATATCATGACCGAAGCTGTTCATCAGTGACAGGGCTAGATTGACTGGAGAGCTGATATCAAAGCTGAATGACACATGAGAGATGACAGACGGAAAATAATGATACTCGACAAACCACACAGAACTACAGAACTACAGAACACACGAAAACTAAATCTCAAGGAGACAAAGAACCCAAGATCCAAGGCAATATGACAGGTGTAAGATAGTTATGGTCGTTCAGTCAAGGACCTGAATAAATGAAAATAGAAACCAGGGATGAAAACACGGAGTTTTCTCCACAATGTTTATAGTGATTAAATTACTCAATTAAATCATGGTATATGTTTTCAGTCAATACAGGCCCATTTTCAGCTAATAGTGAAAATTATACAACATTATATAAAGGTGAAGATATTAAATACTTCAAAGTAGAGTTTCTCACATGGAGAAGAAAAATAAGAAATTGTACTTGAATTTCAATATGATCAAGTGATTAAAATTACTGTTGGTCCTGTGGATGATCTTTGCATGTTTTTTCAGGAACTCTACCTGCTGTGTCAGATGTCACATTTTGTCAGCTGTCACATCAGGCTGAATGCCATATTCAAATATTTACCACTGAACCCATTTCGTACCAAACGAAGAAATGAAAATGTAGAGTATCTCAAAAATGGCAACCCTCATTGACCGTCACCAAGTTTCTTTCATCACTATACACTATCCACAAAAACACTAGATGACTTTGTGGCTCTTGTATAGTATGAATCAATTGCCTTAGCAACTGGATAAGGATATAATCATTTCAAAGCTGCTTTATGTGAATTTCTGAGAAAAAAATCTCTGAGATCTCTTCTTGTCGTTTCAATACATCAGGAAGATGTCACTGATTTCGCTTGAAATGTTACTATCAGAAACTCTAAAAGTGAAGTCAATTGATAGTCATAGTGACAACTTGTTCGAAGAATATCTGATGGGGAAGAAGAATATACTGTTAAAATATTTTCCATTATACACAGGGTGTAATCAGTGAAATAAAAACATTCGATTGTAATCCCAGGAGGCAGCAGAGTAAAAAATTTCGTCCGGTGGTACTATGGATGAAATATTCATCGATAATATGGCTTTAGCACATAATATGAATGATTATTTCATTCACACCCGGTTGGACCTATGAAATGTCATGATTGAAGTCACATGATATGCGATATCAGCGGCTATATTTATATGTTCGCCAGCATCAGAGTGCTATGGTTGTCAAAATTTGACATACCTATCAGTCACTCAATAATCGAAATGTCTCGTTTTGGGTCAACTTCCACTACAGAAATCCGTGTAATGTAAGCGAATCGATATCAGAAAATAACATGGAGAGGAAAGAGTCTGTCTGGAACAATTCATGTTTTTTTGCCAGCAGAGAAACTATGAATTTTGTGCGACTATCCCATAGCTCGTGATTGCCCAGATCCTGAAAGATTGGGTGAGGAGAATGGTGGGGAATATTTGGAATACACAGATGAAATTGATATCTAAAACTATATATACGAAGGTTGCTTTGATGAACATAAACGTAAGAGGAATCGATTTGAATATATTGAATTCAAAGGTGCTAGGGTCGCGCATATAATGCAAAAAGGCGAAGCCTGCAATATTTTCGGCAAACAAGAAAGGAAAGTACAGAAGCTCTAATCAAAGTATAATAACGCTGTAAATAGCGTTAATATTTTTTCTTTGCTCTAACTTTAGATGAATTAATTGTACGTAGATATGATGGGAATACCCCTGACGGCCTTCAAAACAATTTTTATTCAAATAGTATCTGCAGAATGGTGAAATTCAACTTGAATAAGATGTTGAAACTCATATAAACCAGTATATTTACACTGTTCATGGAATAATCTTCCTGAATATCACTCAACCATGACAAATGAAGACTATTATTTTCTTGAATTCATCTCGAGTAACTTGCATTTTGGGACAATTCAATTCGACCATATGAGCATAAATAATCATAGAATACCTATGTTATAATAATATTTAGATTATCAATATTCATATGGTCTCATCAAATTGTCAAAATACAAGATACTCTCGATAGAATCATGAAGAAAATAATAGTCGGTTATCTGCTCGGTTATTTGTCATGGTCTCGAGATATTACCCACGATAAAACTAGCTAAAGCTAGCAGAAAATCCATGAAAATAAACTAAATTATCCATAGGCACCTTACTAATTCGAATTTAATATCATCTCATCATCACAGCATTCAAACTCCCGTAGATACACACAACGTAGGTATTCCATATTAATTGGTAGATAATATCATCTCTACCATTTCGAGATATTATTTAATATATCTATATGATTTCCGTAGTACTCCCTATACATCTTCGCATCATTTTTACTGTCGAATAATAAACAGTACATCCCGATAGAAACTCCACTAGAACTTAATTAATCGAATGAATAGTGATTTAAGTTAGACATGTACTTACAAACAATTGGCTGGTAACCAAATTCGAACAATATCCACAAGTTTGGGAAACAGTTTAGACATTATTTCGATTGTATTAAATTCTATTAGGACTAGATTTATATATATGTGTGTTCAGCGCATACACTTTACAACTTGCTTCGGATGCTGGAAGGATGTTAAATTGTGTTTACTGGTAGCAAACCGCGTGTTTCTCTCCCGATTCAACTTCTCACCCACTCTTGCAGAATCCTACTTGGATTTTCTATGTGGAGTCGTTAAAAGGCATCAATGCATACATAACTAGCGAGTTTATCGTGGAGAATCAGTCGTGAATTCGGAGTTTGGGAATGCCGATGATTCCATGATGATATTATTATAGAAACCTCAGTTCAAATTCGAATTATTGTTCAGGATTTTATTTGCTTGTTTCAGTAGGTACCATATCATGCAATATGTTATTTTCATCCCTATCATATATTCCTTCGTCCCTACATTGATTCTACCTGTGATGAATAAAAGCCTGCAGATGACACTCTCTACAGCCTTGAATGAATTATCATTGCGTAACATATAACGAGTATATATTTTAATGATTACAAAAATGAAATATGTCCCTGATTCTCAGTAACGAGCCCGATTGTGGTTTTCTGAAAAAACTAAATTTATTTTGAAAAAAACGGAGATTTCAATGATCATCAATGGGACGAGTTGAATTTGAATGAAACAATATCTCCAATACAGTATTTTCATTTATGCCGTATTGCGGTTTTGGCGTTATGCAACTGACGATACATCAAAGAATTTGATATCACAAGAACTGCGTCTCAGGACATGGTTGAAAATCGAATCATAAATAGCGGTTTCAGGTTGATTGAATGTGTCTGCAATTCTTCGATACAAATGAAGTTTAGTACCTATATTGAGTTCAATTCGTTCTTGAATATGGAAATTTCAAGAACTCAATTACAGTCTGCTGCTAGTTAGTAATTTCGTTTCATTCTTGAATAAACTCCCAATCATGAAGCGAAACGATGAACAGCACGATATCGATACGTTTTTGCCATAACATCGTAAGTGACATTTATTCTTCAGAAAATGTGTTTTTGATATTATCGTAAGGTCTGGTCCATAATGAATGTCCCGTCAGAGTATCGTAAGCTGAATACACATAGTTTGGTTGTAACCCAAAAAACATTTTTGGGTATAATATACGTCATTTCGACCTTCGACTGGCCGAAGTAAATATAACGTCTTTTTACCTCAAATTTACCAATACGGGAAAAAACTGGAAGAATGACGGATAGAACAAATTTTAGAACAAACAAATTTTAAAATTCAGAAGACGAGAATTGGGATATTAGGGTATCCTGACCAATAGGTTGAGGAAACAATTTTTTTTATGTTCTGGTTTCCACGAAAAGGGTAATTCTGTGATGTTCAGAGAACATAGTGAGAACCAAGGGAAATTAGGTAAAATTGCCCTAATTCTAGTCGGATAGTGGTCTGATTTCAGTTATTCTGACGTTATTTATTACCTACTTATAGGAGGGTTTACTGAGATCTCTACATGGTTTATTGTCATTTGGTTGGGTTTGGAAAACAAATATGTACCGTATTTCTCGACCGACTATACCTACTTATTTACGTGTGGAGACTTAGGAGTTTATCAACATGGCGTTCAAAAGAAAACTTTATAGTAGTGGAAGGTATAGATAATATGCATGTTGTTTAGCTTATTTGAGGTTATTGTGAATCATTATTCAACCTGCGATGCAAAATTTATTGTGATAATGTTGATTTTACTCATGTAAAATTAGTTGGCCCACGAAATTATTGGATTTGTAGAAAAAAACTAGATGATATTATTTGTGTTTTCGAAATTTCATCTGAAAATGAATCAAGTAGTAGAGTATGATAATATATGTGAAATTTAACCTTTTCTGTACCACTATTCATTAGAATGTGGTCGCTATGTAAAGATTTTTTTCTTTTTTCGTCAATGGCGAAGAAGGTTTGAGCCAACAAATATGACGTCGGTTTTGATATTGAACTTGAAAGTCGAATTTTCCAGAATTTTCAACTTTCAGGGCGAATAGGTTTCGTTCATAGTCGAGAATTCTGTTTATTCTGACTATAGGGCCCAATTTTCCCATATTGGGATTTCAGACTATATCAACGAGTATATTATTTGAGTAGCAGTAGAGAGAGTATGAATCCGACTTATTTTCTCCATTTGATCATTCCCTGACTATGAACGTTTATGAAGTTAGAATCTGGTGAATTCAACTCTAATAAATATCTTGAAAGTTCGAGGGCATTGAAGACATTTTACTAGTAATTTTGATGTTAAATATTACCCAATTAATAACTAAATGTCCACTAGGACCATGAAGTTATGTTTGAAGTCTGTCATGAGTAGTTTTCAACTATGCAATGTATACCTATAAAGTTGATGGTTTTAATAGGAAATGTTGAGTTCCTAATCATGCACTTTACAACTTAATCCATAACTTTTCAGTTACTCAGGACATAAAGGTGAAATATTCTGTCGGAAATTAGTGAATTTCGACTTTTCCAAGTAATTTTTTTTTCTACTTGTTATAATTCTCTTAAAATGTTGGTTGTATTTCAACTCCGAATTATATAATATGGAACATTTTCAAACTGTTCCCCTGAAAGAGGAACCGCAACTAGACTCATTTGTTACTGAAGCAATGGGTTATCATCCTGGTGTATTAATTGCAAGTTTTGAGGCCTCGATTGACAGGTGCCTTGTCCATTGGGGTGTGATCAATAGGTTTTGGAGATATACCTTAATTCTATGTATGTAGTTGTCTATTCTAGCATTCTGGGATTTTTTTTATTTATACATATCTTGGTGTAAATATTTGGCTTTCTCAGTTTCCCAAGTATGAGCATTGAGTATTCACACTAGTGTATATTATCAAGGGTATAAGTTACTTTCCAATTAAATTGAGTAGCGCCCTAATGAGGAAAAATTGAATTCGTGTGTATTCAATTCATTAGTTATCGGCCCATGACAGGCCCATGACTTTGATATCAGAGATCCCAAAAGAGGCAAAAAATAGGTAGTTCATAATATCAACATTTTTGGAACAATCGAAATTATCTTATCAGAGCAGCATTATGGCTGCAGAGAACACGTTCTGGAGAGTTATCTACAAAAAAATCGAAACCACAGTTCAAGTGGAAACACTTATAATTGAATAAATAGATACTTCACAGATCGAAAGCAGCATGTGCTATGGAATGGGATAGAAACTCGAACGTGGGAGGTTACTAATGGGGTTCCGCAAAGAACAGCTCTGAGACCGCTTTTTCCACAATATCAATATCAGGTTTGTTTTGTACTCTCATTTCTTTCCATTGATGATCGTTATATTCTTCCTATCCCAAACAAACTGATTTTGTGAAGACTGAGGACGAGGTCGTATATAAATTGAAAATTTCAGATACGAACAAGGATATTGATCTACTGGTGGTGAACTCAACAGAAAAGAGACTATAAGTTTCTCTAGAAATTCCATTATAACCATATTATACTATTCGGAATTTGCCCTTTATATGCGAGAACCCATCCACGTGTACATTCACACTTCCTCAGCATACATTACTCTCATTACCGCGTGCTGCTCTAAAAGACAATTGCGAATCGTAATAAACGTCTTTATTCTTAATTAAAGTAACACTAGCATTTCAAAGCGCACTAACTACTAAAATCATCAGATCTTCCTAATGCGGCTCACACATAACACGTAAGGAACGGCAGTTCCTGCTAATGGCGACTCAGGAATTCTTAAAGGGAATTACTAAACTTTAGGCCTTTTGTGCCATCTAATGGATATGAAGAAACTGAGGAGTTGTTTTTGGATATCAGCCTGATGTATAATGCTCTCTATAAGAATTTATTTCGTAGAGCAGCTCGGAGTTTCAATTTGGGGGGCCATTTCCAAGGCTCCCTAGGAAATAGGAAGAATCTGTGACTTCTAATGAGCGGAGTGTGGAATGAATCTCCCAAATTATATCTCAAGGAAATAGTTATTCCCTCGAGAGTCCGAAAGTTTGAATAAAATTAGTGCGCCTTTGCTTGCTTATTTCCTATCGTCAACACTCATACTACTCTGATGATGATATACCAAAACATCACATTCAACAAATTTTGAGATGCATGGCTTATTTTCGATTCAGATGGGCCCAAGGCCCGAGCAAAATTGCGGGCCTCCAAATTTTGCTGCTCATTGTTGGAAACTTCAGTTTTTTTTTGTTGTTTAATGATATTGAAAAAAAAAGTTTCATGAAAGTTCAATTTCAAATTCATTTATTGATAAATGGGACGGCGGAATAGGACATCGAACATTTTCTGGATCCAATCCTGACAGAGCAGAGAATTTCAATTTAAAAAACGAGTTATACATTTCACAGTTGCGTTCCAATCAGCAGTGCAGCGCCTATAAGGTGGCGTATGGAGTCAGTAACAAGCCTACAAATAACACACATGTACTGAAGAAACTCTCGTAATGTCAATAGCTAGTTGGTGCGAACACACATACCAAGAGAGTACATTATGTACCTACTTATACATATAGGTATAATAAATGGTTTCCATAATATTCGTTGACAAAATCTCATATTCACCAGAAATATGAATATTGAAAGAGAAAGAACCCGATAATATTTTCATGAATACTAAAACAAATGAACACACAATAACAAAAAAATAATAGGCAGTTCTGCTTGTGCTTGAGAAACAACGAACAAAATGAAGAATCACCCCAGCAAACATTTTGATATGGGGCATCAATGTGTAACGAAATATAATTCGTTACTCGCTTTCAGGTTATTCATAATGAATATCAATAAAAGTTGTTAATAGATCACAGCAATTTGATACTGGCAGCGACATCTGTTGGAAATATCACGAACATTAGACAACAGCACTTCCAGTTCCCTTCGTTCAATTACGATGTTGGTAATTAGAGTCCTAGAACTGGATCACTAGCTAAGGTGTAGGAACCTGCGCGTACACAATTCAACAAGTGTATTTACAGACATGTCCGTTGGCCAATCGAATGATTGATAGAAGTCACGTGATTACGAATTCGCTTGAAGCGAAGGTGAAACGAAAATTCTTTCTCTTCCCTTTGACCTTTCGAACTAAGAACAACTCGACGTTGACCTTTTCGATTTTTGTCGATTCTCCCGTAGAAAAATTTTGGAAGCTCGAGTTTTTCAACGTTTGTGACATCAGAGTGATTTGAGGTAGGCACAATTTTGATTTTTGATTGTTTCGAAGATTGCAGATTTAATCTTGTTGAATTTCTTGTAGTGAGCATTTTGATCAGAAAATGGCCGTGTCTAATAACACGCAGTAGACTGTTTGGATAGCAAATTTTCTTTTCTTTGGCTGAATAGCTTATTTGAAATATCGCTTGATAAGATATTTTACAGCTTGGTAAAATAGCTGTTGCATTGCTCTCCTTCAATACTCACTCACTTTATTAGTATCGAAAGTTGAGTGTGTGTCAGAGCACGTGATCACCCAGGATTCCTTTGAGTGGAAAACTTTCTGTGTTTTTTTTTTTATTCTTTCAGTTTGGCTGTCGCCAAGGAAATCATAGTCGTGAAGACTGCATAAGTATAAATCAATTCCTGGTGAAAATTTGGAGAAACACAGGAAGGATTGTGAATTTTGGCTCAAGGAGGAGAAACACATGCGCAGGTGAGTAAACAGTGTGCATTTTGAATCTAGATATTAAATCTGTTAGTGTCAACTGTTGCTCACGTGCGCATCTTTTGTTTTTCTTGGATGAGAGATTCACAATTCTTATCCACCTGAGTGAATTAATATCATTGATCCATTTGCTATTTAAACAGAGTGAATATTGCTCAATCTCATATAAAAAAATTTGGAATTTGAAGGTTGTGCCTACCTTCACTCAAAACCCATTTTTTTTCCTCTTTCCTCTTTCCTTCTCAGGAAATATCTTGATCTATTGTGGCAATTATAAAATTCAAATTTCTTATTCGTGCAAGTGGCCAATTGCACGAAGTGTGATAATTCAGCAATTATTTTCTTATGTCAAATATTACATAGATATTACTTTGATAATTTCAATTTTGTCTTAAGATCATACTATCTGTATATGTATATGTATTACCAAGATAGAAACACAGATTTTTGAATCAATTTTATTGTTTTCTGGTTATCTGGTATCTTTTTGATAATTCTGGTAATCCTGTATTATTATTTTGATAAACTTGATTTTCAATATTTTGTCATTGTAAAACTTTAGCATTGACCTTCAGTTTTTTTTTTAAATACTAGACTTCAACATTATTTTTTTTGATAAACTTGCTTTTCAATATTTTGTCATTGTAAAACTTTAGCATTGACCTTCAGTTTTTTTTTTAAATACTAGACTTCAACATTATTTTTTTTTGATAAACTTGCTTTTCAATATTTTGTCATTGTAAAACTTCAGTTTCTTTATATACTAGACTTCAACATTTGTGTTTTGTAGCCCTCAGCTTCAAGACATGTTTCACTAGGAACCATCAGCGGTTCACCCTCCTTGAAAATTTACTGATTCTCGTTAACTTTCATTCTATGTCGACACACGAGTGATCAATCAAGAAGCTCAATACGACCAGTACAACACGAGTCGTTGAAGATCACCTAGATTTCCCATATCTCAGTGCTGAGATTGTAGACCTGCAAAGAGCCGAGGAGCTCGCCTCTAGAAATCATCCGAGCTGTCACCTGCCATCTTCGACCTCGTGAATTGTGGAACTGCATTAGAGCTGAGCAGCATTCGTTTAGATCTATCTACAGAGGCTGGTTGTACTAACTGGGAATCTAGGACACATTCGCAAGTATCGTGTTATGGTCTGAGTTAACAATATTGATCAGAACTCGTAAAAGTTGAGAACAGTAAATATATTGTAAATCATTTTGGCATTGTGAATTTCAACACTTCATTGTTGTTAATAGATGTTTATTTGATAATTTTGTTTTTATTGCTTCTACTAACAGGAAGAGAGTTCTTGAGACAAAAATTTATGAATTGAGTATTTACCTATTTCTTGACTTCTAGTTTTTTTTTGCTTGTTTTTTTTTATCATTCCTAAATAAAATAAGCTGGCGCCCATTCCACTTAACACAATCAATATTCCATCCTGATAGCACAAAAATCACCTACAGGAGGATAGTCCAAAGAATTCACCCCTCAGGAATCTCATTGTTCACAAATTTAAAGAGCTAAGGGCGTTTTGAACATCTTTCATTACACTTGGCGCCCAACCTAATTGGTGACTAGATTGTGTTGAGTAATCGTTCAAGAACTCTTCTGATAGTGACAGCAATAATATTTTTCTGGTCAATATTTGCTGAATATCAGTTTTTTTTCTTACCTCAAACATTTTTTTTTGATCGATATTATCCATCACCTTTACCTTTACTATCGCTTAAATTTTCTTGATTTTTGGTTTGATATTTATTATTCTGTTGACATATTGGTTTGAGAACTTATCTGGAATATTATTCCTATATATCTATATTAAAAGTTACGACATTGTTATCTATATTTTATCCTTAAAAATTTCTTTGATTTCACCATGGAACCAAATCATCTGTTGTCGAATGAACTCAATTATGAGATTAAGATTAGGGACTTTGCAGCAACTGGAACAGTTGATGAACGAAGAAAGATTTTGAGAGGGTTGTTGAGTCAACAGTCTGCAAATCGAAGTTTTTCAGGAGCTTTGTCTGAATGTTATACCCATGATCAAGATTTGGTAGAAATTAGAGAAACATTGAGTGATCTAGAGAAAAAGATAGATTCTTTCTCTGGAAATACGCTTGAACGTAAACGTTTAGAAACAAGATTAACTCACATTTCTGGTAGGATTCATCGTTTGAAAGTTGATAAAGAAAGTGAGGAAGCAGCGAAGAGAGAGGTTCAGTTAAAACTTATTGGATTAGAAGCTGATTTCAGTGATAAAATGCCAGGCGCTCTAGCTACTTCTACACCTTCGAATCCATCACCATCAAACAACACAAATAATTTTTCTTTTTCTAAACCTGTCCTCCCATATAAATGGAACATATCTTTCAGTGGTGATACTAGGAAAGAATCTCTGGTAGCGTTTTTGGAAAAAGTTGAGTCATTCAGGATTTCAAGAAATGTGTCTAAAGATCAATTATTTTTGACTGCTGGTGATCTTTTTAAAGATATTGCTTGGACATGGTATAATAACAACAAATCTCGAGTTGCAGACTGGGATGAATTAGTGCAAAAACTAAAAAGTGACTTTTTGCCATATCATTATGATGAATCCCTGAATAGAGAAATTGATAATCGAACCCAAGGGAATAATGAGAGAGTTCTAGTTTATATTTCGGCTATGGAAGGCCTCTTCAATAGACTTACAAATAAACCTACAGAAAAAGAAATGGTGAATAAGATTCAAAGAAATTTGCTACCTTGTTATATTTCTCAACTTGCCTTGAGGGATATAGATAAAATGTCAGAACTTTATATCTTATGCAAAAAATTAGAAGAGTCGAAGGAATGGTCTGAACGTTATAAACCCCCTTCTTATAAAAAATCCAGTCTTTTGGAGCCTGACTTAAGTTGTTCCTCTGGTTTTGACCCTGCAAATTCCTTTAGAAAACCCTTTAGCTCCAGTAGGGAAATCTCAGCATTTGGTGCTGGTAATTGTTGGAATTGTTTGAAAAATGGTCACGTTTATCGTGAATGTCGTCAAGCTAAAACTGTGTTTTGCTATGGTTGTGGTACTAAAAATATCATTAAGTCAAAATGCACTAAATGTGCTTCAAAAAACGTGAAACGTGGTTCCGGAAATCTGGACGCCGTTACCACAACATCAAGTCCAGAAACAGGAGCGTGCACCTCCAAAAACAATTCCAGGTAAAAGGAATAAGTCAAGGCAGTCAAGAATGGCAGAAATGGTTGAATGTGGTTAAAAATTTCTGTTCTTGTTCAGATTCGAATAATATCGTTCCTTCTCTCAGTCCCATATTTGTCAAGAGAACTCACGATAATCGTCCATATCTGTACATTAATATTTTCACTGAAAGTATATTATCTCTAGTTGATACTGGAAGTTGTTCATCAATATTAGGTTTTGAGGGTTTTTCACTTTTGAGAAAATGGAAAGTGACAATACAGTATGAAAAACAGCTACAAGTCACAACTGCTGATGGACAATTGCAAGACTGTTTAGGCTTTGTTATTCTACCTATTACTCTTCAAGGGCTTTGTCGAACACATAAATTTTTGGTCATTCCTTCTGTTCAACATTCCTTGATCTTAGGTATTGATTTCCTCAAGGAATTTCAAATTAAGGCTGATTTTGGAAATAATTTCTATGACCTTCAGGAGTCAGTAGAAATCTGCCTTGTTAATAGTATCCAATCAGCTGAGGAATTATCAATGGAAGAAAATGTTAAATTGAAGATCTTAGTGGATTCCTTCTCAAATATTGCTCCTAAGGATAAGCTTGGTAGAACTCATCTCTTACAACACACTATAAACACTGGTACAGCCTCACCAATCAGACAAAGACAATATCCCTTGTCTCCTGCTATGCAAAAGCATCTTCACAGGGAAATTGATGAAATGTTGGAACTAGATGTGATTCAACCCTCAAGTTCTCCTTGGTGTAATCCCTTGTGGCTAGTTGAAAAAAAATCGGGTGAATATAGGGTAGTTTTGGACTCTAGAAAAGTGAATAGTGTGACTGTTCGAGATTCTTATCCTATGACTCAAATTGATGCAACTTTGAGCAAATTGAGAGATGCCAAGTTTCTTACCTCGATAGATTTGAAGAAGGCGTTTTGGCAAATTCCCTTGGAAGAGTCTTCTCGCCCAAAAACTGCCTTTGCTGTGTATGGTAGGGGGTTGTTTGAATTCAAAGTAATGCCCTTTGGATTATCGTGCAGTTCTCAGACAATGTGTCGACTTATGGATCTAGTTATTGGCCCTTCCCTTGAACCTTATGTTTTCTATTACCTTGATGATATTATAGTGGCTACCCCTGATTTTGAAACTCATCTGGACGTCTTGGAGAGACTTAAGCAGAAGTTGGTAGATGCAGGTCTTACAATTAATCTAGAAAAATGTCAATTTTGTAGATCATCACTTGAGTTCTTAGGTTACACTGTTGATAAAGATGGCCTTAGAATTGATGAGTCTAAAGTATCTGGTATTTTGAATTATGAAAAACCTCAAACAACTACTCAGATCCGAAGATTAGTAGGAATGGTTGGTTATTACCGTAGGTTTTTAAAAAATTTTTCCTCACTTTGTAGTCCTATTACTGATCTACTCAGAGGTCGGAAAAAAGGACAACCGATTGAGTGGACGAGTGAAGCGGATCAAGCGTTTGATCAGATTAAGAAATCCTTAACAACTGCTCCGGTTTTAGCTAGTCCGAATTTTGAAATGCCTTTTGTGATTTATTGTGATGCATCCAATACAGGAGTTGGAGCAGTTTTGTATCAGGAGACTGATGGAATTGAGCATCCCATAGCATATGCATCAAAAACCTTAAATAAATGTCAACGTAAGTACTCTACGACAGAAAAAGAACTTCTGGCGGTTATTTTTGGAATCGAGAAGTTTCGTTGTTATGTCGAGGGTACTCATTTCACTATAATAACTGATCATGCATCACTTGTGTGGCTGAATAGTATGTCGAATCCAGCAGGAAGAATTGCTCGATGGGCTGTCAAATTGTCACAATATTCCTTTGATATAGTTCACAGACGTGCAGCTCTAAATGTTGTAGCTGACGCTCTTTCTCGCTCTATTAATGAAACTGCTGTATTGGACCTATCTTTATTAAATCCTGATAAATGGTATAATGATATGTGTAAAAAAGTTACAGAAAATCCAAGCTCCTATCCTACATTCAAAGTTGATAATAATATTCTATACAAACATGTTTTTGATAATTCGGATATACAAGGAAATTTATCTAAATGGAAAATCGTAGTTCCGACTGAGAATAGGAAGGATATCTTGTATATGTATCATGACAGTGCGACAGCAGCACATTTGGGAATAGCTAAGACGGTAGCACGAATTAAAGAATTGTATTATTGGCCCAATCTTAGAAAAAATGTCCACAGGTATGTTATGAGATGTTCCGTATGTGCAAAATGCAAACCCTCAAATTTGCCTCAAGCTGGGTTGATGGGATCTTATAAGAACATAAACTTTCCGTTTCAATTGATTTCTGCTGATCTGTTAGGACCATATCCGAGATCCAAGAATGGGAATCAGTATCTTCTCGTTGTGTGTGATTGGTTCACAAAATTCATTTTAGTACAGCCGTTGGCTAAAGCCACGTCTAGAGCAATCATTAGATTTATAGAAAATCATGTTTTCCTGATTTATGGAGTTCCGCAAATCTTTGTATGTGACAATGGATCAGTTTTCACAAGCAAGGAATTCAAGTCGTTTATGAATGAATATAAAGTTCAGAAAATTTGGTATAATGCTAGGTATCACCCTCAAATTAATGCCACTGAGCGTCAGAATAAAACTATAGTTACTGCCATCAGATCCTATATTAAAGAAAATCATAAAGATTGGGATCAATCCATTTTCAAAATTTCACAAGCTATTCGGCTTGCCAAGAGTGATGTTACAGGCTATTCTGCAGCCTTTTTAACTTTTGGAAGGAATATTCCTGTATCTGGAGATTACTTTGGCCAGATTTCTGAAAATGCTAATAATATTGTCACCATAACAGAAAAGAATGGTAGAATAGCAGATTTGCAAGAATTGCCAGAATTTTTCATCAAAACTCGTGAAAGAATTTACAAAGCATACGAACAAAATGCCAAGACTTATAATCTCAGGAAGAGAAACACCAAATATCAAGTTGGTGATCGAGTTTTGAAGAAAAATTACGTTTTGTCTAAGGCTGTGAATGATTTTTCAGCAAAATTGGCCAATAAATTCATTCCTTGTATTGTCCATAAGGTTGTTTCACCATTAGTGTATAATTTGAAAGATGAGAATGGTTCTGATCTTGGGAACTGGCATGTTAAAGACTTGAAAATTGATCCTACATATCTTGACTCCGATGATGATTCTGAAAATGATTCTCTAGAAAGTGATGTGGATGATGGGGAACCTTAAAATATCTCAGTTCATCTCATCTTATCTTATCTTCTTTTTCAAAATTGCTGTGCTGAGTCCGGCCTTAGAATTGCTCAGCAGGATTAGTCCTTCCTGGCGGTAGAAATCCGACCGAAATGGAGTTTTCTTCATATTTCGTACCTTATTTCATCTCATCTCATCTTATCTTTTTTTTCAAAATTGCTGTGCTGAGTCCGGCCGTAGAATTGCTCAGCAGGATCAGTCCTTCCTGGCGGTAAAAATCCGACCGAAATGGCATATCTTTCTTATCTATTTATCTATTATCTTATCTTCATCTTATCTCTAAATTACCTTTTTATAAAAATTGCGTTCTGGGATCGGCTGTAGAAATGCTCAGAAGAAATTATCTTATTTTACATCAACTTATCTTATCTTATCAAAATTTGTATCTTGTAAATTTTTCAATCAAGTTATTATATCTCTGAAATTGCTGGTGGCATATTGTGGAATTTGAGTATGTACTCAAATATAGTGAGTTTTTTATGGATTTGCCTGAAGGGCACATTTATCTGAATGCAGTGTTGCTATGTAAATGTGCTTGAGTGCTCAATTGTTCATAAATTGAGATGTATCTTAAATTTGCCTGGTGGCTATATATTTGCGGGAATGCTTGGTAACTTTTCTACAATTATTGGAGATTTTCATTTTTATCTTGATTGAATATTCAAGTTTATAGGAATATCTTGAATTTGCCTGGTGGCACATACATAGTTATAATTATCAAAGTATTTGATGATAAGAATTTCAATCTATTTTTTTTTGGTGTAAGATAAGATAATTTTCTAATATTTTGAATTGCTGTGTTGAGTCGGCGTTAGAATAACTCAACAGGAGAACCTTCCTTGCGGTAAGAATCCGACTAAAATGGCAACCCTATTTGACTCTGAACTGAGATATTTTCAGGGATGTCACATCTTATATGAGGAGTTTGTAGGAATTCATAACTTCAATATTCTATTAAATTTTAGGTGTCATTGTGACAACTTTCGGTTGTTCGATATCTTTTGGAATAGAATTTATGAACATCCTGTACATGATACTACGTCATAATATTACTCTCTATAACATGTCAGAGTTGAGATTTCTGGGATGGATTTTCAAGTCATTAATTATAAACGGTTTTTGAAAAAAAACTTGTTTTTTGTGAATCAGTCCGCATCCCCCATTTGAACTTTGATATTTCACTTGTGACATTTCTGAACTCTTGAGTCTCTACCTGGACGTCTTGGTTGGTTTCATATCTCACAACTTTCTCGTTTCTTATCTTTTTATCTTAACTTTTTATCTTATCTTTTTATCTTATCTTTTATCTTATCTATGTCTCATCTGAGTCCCTTCTACCTTCATCATCTCGTGCAAGTTTTTCGGATTCAAATCTAGCTTCTTGCGTCTGTATCTAGGTTATTGTGTTGTTGAGTGACAAATAGTTTCTTGATTCTATGTTGAGGGTAGGCTTTGGAGAGCACCTTTGTTCTGATGGAATTGAAATGTGACTTAGTGGTATCTTCTAGATTCGTACTAAGCCAGGAGTGCACATGTCAAATTCTTCAGAAATGATGTGACCTACCAGAACCATATTGAGTCGAGATACATTGAACGTGTTTGCAACTCAATTCTTGGACAGGATTGACTGGTTCGAAACTTTCACTTCTAATCTTCCTTCTATATGATCTAGGTTTGGTTTAGATTCTCAATTTTAGTGTTCTGGAATTAAAAATAGGCTTGATTCCACTTCTGCCCAGAACTTAGAGAAAATAAATCTTGAGTCATAAGACTCAAGTCATTCTTAAGATTCTCTTTGAGTGTGAAGTGTAGATTTTGGAAAAAGAAGCATTTTGCTAGGTTGAGAGCTTCATCCTGGACAGCCTAGATTTTGACTATTTTTGTGTTTTTTCTTTGTCTCTTGTACATTTCCTATCTAAGTTTCCTAATGATGTTGAACTTACTTGATATGTCTCATTCAAGTACTTTTCTGATTATTTCTTTTCATTCTTCCTCATACTGTATCTTCAGTTCCTGGTGGTCATTAATCTTCATTTCCAGATGGTAATTCCCTCGATGAGGTAAACCTTTTTTTGAAATAGGGACTCGTTGGTAATGGGTGTGGACTGCGTTCAGCCGAACTGTTTTTGATGACAGGACCGCTGATAGGGCAGGTATTGGGGGGCAGCAGGTCGGCCCGACAGACAGACCTACGGGTGTCTGCTCACAGTGCTGGTTGGCTGCTACTGTGCCTTCTTGATTCAGCGTAATCCGTTTTGTTGAGGGGACGGCCCACAGTGTTACCAACGGGAACACTCCCGCCTTAGAGTATTTTTCCCGACTGGCTTCTCCAGTCGTTTCAGCTGGTAGGACTATTTCTACCCCATTTGTAAGGTGGCATTTGGTTTTTTGTCTGTAGTTTACTTATCTTGCTTTTTTTGTTCCACCTGTGGCCTTGTGCGGCTCGGTGCACTTTCTTGGAGTTGTGGCAGTGCTGTTTACTCTATAGAGAGTTGGGGGCGAGTGGTTCAGGATTATTCGACGGCGCTGCACATGTCATCTGAAGCGAAAAGATTGTTCTGACCAACTTTCTATGGAGGTGACTGCGCGCTGTGAGTCTGGGGAACGGTGCTGACCCTCACGAGGTACACATTTCCCTACCACTCATATGAGGCTTATGAAAGCAGAGTGGTAGTTTCAGTTTGGTAAATACTATAATTTACTAGGGACATGGATACTCTGTTCCTTCTCATGAAGTAAATCAAAATTTTTTTTTACATTTTAGGACTTGAGTCATATATTTCCTGCCACTCATATTGCACATACGTTGCAGAGTTGGTAGTTTAAGATTACTAGATAAATATTTCTAGATAAAGTTTAATCTCAAAGTTTTTAACATTTGCAATATATATATACAGGTAGATAGTTCATTATAGGATTTATTACATAATTCAGGAATAATTTTTCACTTACGTTCTTTCGGTCATTTTCTAAATTTTTATAAAAAAAAAACTTGAAAACCTCGAGTTTTCAATTTTTTTTATGGGAGAAGAGGGGGTGTGTAACGAAATATAATTCGTTACTCGCTTTCAGGTTATTCATAATGAATATCAATAAAAGTTGTTAATAGATCACAGCAATTTGATACTGGCAGCGACATCTGTTGGAAATATCACGAACATTAGACAACAGCACTTCCAGTTCCCTTCGTTCAATTACGATGTTGGTAATTAGAGTCCTAGAACTGGATCACTAGCTAAGGTGTAGGAACCTGCGCGTACACAATTCAACAAGTGTATTTACAGACATGTCCGTTGGCCAATCGAATGATTGATAGAAGTCACGTGATTACGAATTCGCTTGAAGCGAAGGTGAAACGAAAATTCTTTCTCTTCCCTTTGACCTTTCGAACTAAGAACAACTCGACGTTGACCTTTTCGATTTTTGTCGATTCTCCCGTAGAAAAATTTTGGAAGCTCGAGTTTTTCAACGTTTGTGACATCAGAGTGATTTGAGGTAGGCACAATTTTGATTTTTGATTGTTTCGAAGATTGCAGATTTAATCTTGTTGAATTTCTTGTAGTGAGCATTTTGATCAGAAAATGGCCGTGTCTAATAACACGCAGTAGACTGTTTGGATAGCAAATTTTCTTTTCTTTGGCTGAATAGCTTATTTGAAATATCGCTTGATAAGATATTTTACAGCTTGGTAAAATAGCTGTTGCATTGCTCTCCTTCAATACTCACTCACTTTATTAGTATCGAAAGTTGAGTGTGTGTCAGAGCACGTGATCACCCAGGATTCCTTTGAGTGGAAAACTTTCTGTGTTTTTTTTTTATTCTTTCAGTTTGGCTGTCGCCAAGGAAATCATAGTCGTGAAGACTGCATAAGTATAAATCAATTCCTGGTGAAAATTTGGAGAAACACAGGAAGGATTGTGAATTTTGGCTCAAGGAGGAGAAACACATGCGCAGGTGAGTAAACAGTGTGCATTTTGAATCTAGATATTAAATCTGTTAGTGTCAACTGTTGCTCACGTGCGCATCTTTTGTTTTTCTTGGATGAGAGATTCACAATTCTTATCCACCTGAGTGAATTAATATCATTGATCCATTTGCTATTTAAACAGAGTGAATATTGCTCAATCTCATATAAAAAAATTTGGAATTTGAAGGTTGTGCCTACCTTCACTCAAAACCCATTTTTTTTCCTCTTTCCTCTTTCCTTCTCAGGAAATATCTTGATCTATTGTGGCAATTATAAAATTCAAATTTCTTATTCGTGCAAGTGGCCAATTGCACGAAGTGTGATAATTCAGCAATTATTTTCTTATGTCAAATATTACATAGATATTACTTTGATAATTTCAATTTTGTCTTAAGATCATACTATCTGTATATGTATATGTATTACCAAGATAGAAACACAGATTTTTGAATCAATTTTATTGTTTTCTGGTTATCTGGTATCTTTTTGATAATTCTGGTAATCCTGTATTATTATTTTGATAAACTTGATTTTCAATATTTTGTCATTGTAAAACTTTAGCATTGACCTTCAGTTTTTTTTTTAAATACTAGACTTCAACATTATTTTTTTTGATAAACTTGCTTTTCAATATTTTGTCATTGTAAAACTTTAGCATTGACCTTCAGTTTTTTTTTTAAATACTAGACTTCAACATTATTTTTTTTTGATAAACTTGCTTTTCAATATTTTGTCATTGTAAAACTTCAGTTTCTTTATATACTAGACTTCAACATTTGTGTTTTGTAGCCCTCAGCTTCAAGACATGTTTCACTAGGAACCATCAGCGGTTCACCCTCCTTGAAAATTTACTGATTCTCGTTAACTTTCATTCTATGTCGACACACGAGTGATCAATCAAGAAGCTCAATACGACCAGTACAACACGAGTCGTTGAAGATCACCTAGATTTCCCATATCTCAGTGCTGAGATTGTAGACCTGCAAAGAGCCGAGGAGCTCGCCTCTAGAAATCATCCGAGCTGTCACCTGCCATCTTCGACCTCGTGAATTGTGGAACTGCATTAGAGCTGAGCAGCATTCGTTTAGATCTATCTACAGAGGCTGGTTGTACTAACTGGGAATCTAGGACACATTCGCAAGTATCGTGTTATGGTCTGAGTTAACAATATTGATCAGAACTCGTAAAAGTTGAGAACAGTAAATATATTGTAAATCATTTTGGCATTGTGAATTTCAACACTTCATTGTTGTTAATAGATGTTTATTTGATAATTTTGTTTTTATTGCTTCTACTAACAGGAAGAGAGTTCTTGAGACAAAAATTTATGAATTGAGTATTTACCTATTTCTTGACTTCTAGTTTTTTTTTGCTTGTTTTTTTTTATCATTCCTAAATAAAATAAGCTGGCGCCCATTCCACTTAACACAATCAATATTCCATCCTGATAGCACAAAAATCACCTACAGGAGGATAGTCCAAAGAATTCACCCCTCAGGAATCTCATTGTTCACAAATTTAAAGAGCTAAGGGCGTTTTGAACAATTTTTCATTACAAATGGCCTTATATATTTTTCCCATACCTGACATCAGCGGCCCAGTAAATGGTCCCATATGCGGGACTCTATATATCAGTACACTGCGGCTGGCAGCTGGTCCCAGTGCTGGGTTCCCAGCAAACATATTCAGTTCCCCGGCAAAAGGCCAGTACAACATAATCGGCACATTGAGTTTCCCATAGCAAGCCCAGCATATACATAAATGATGGGACTGTAATGGCCAATTAACGACATTGGTTACATACTATCGAGGTAGGGGAGGGGTAGGGGTTTTAGGGGTCCAATGGATCTGACAGTTCTAGTAACTTTTTATTTCTCAATATAACCCTCTCATCATACCATATTTCAAGAAAACAATATTATGAATGACACAATAATATCTTCTTAACCTCTCTGTTCTTCAACGATGAAACTTCTCGGAGTGACAGCTTACTGGTTGGTATGTGGTATCCACATCTTATTGGGTAGCATTCCTTCAAAGTCGATTCTTCGTTGTGAGGTACCAATTCTCATTATTTTCTTGGCACAGATATTTCTGTAGCTGACACCTTTTATTGTTATTCAGTTTTTTAATATAGAGATATATAGGTTCACATAATCTGAGATTGCTTTTGATAGCAACAAACGAGTTAAAAATGATAGTTGCTTTTGAAGAAGTACAGCCCACTCCAATTATTATGATCAATAGGTATATGAGGTTATATACGAGATACCAAACACATGCATTCAATAATTCAATTCGAAACACTATATGTAGGTAGATTGATACTTACTCAATATTATCATAATTGGAGAATCTGTCTTCTATCATTATCAATTGAGAATACTCCTGCCATCATAAATAACCACCAGGGAAAGAGAGGAGCACAATAATTCATCGAAATAAACAAACTTGTACGCGATCACCACTCACAAGAGTCAGCCATCTTATTCACATTTAATATTGATCAGCTGATTGTTGATGTTGACGTTCCCAGAACTTCCACCAGGGGGACGAGTAGCGAACATGAAATTGGCCAGCAAAGGGCCAGATCTCATAAGTATTCAATTAGTTCCAGACATCTTACCATCACAAGGCCATCACCGTATTTTCAACTGATGGTTACTTGGCATAGGAAAATCATTGGCCCATTACCAATACCCCGGCATCGTCACTTTCCCAGACTAGTCTGCACTAGGCCGGACTTCTCCCGCTTGTTCAATGTTTGCTGGGACCTTTGGAAAAATGATATTTTCTATTTGAAATTTGGAAAACCATTGATGATGGCTGAAACTGGGTTGAGTGGAACAAGAGCTTTCAGAATCTCTGAACAGCTGAAAACATGATGGGAGAAAAATGACGATGGTCCTATAGCTTTTATGATCATATAAATTGTGTATAATCAGGTTATAAGTTGGTAGTTGAAATTATCGAGAAAAATTTTATTTTCTTCTTTTTAGAGCGTTTAAATAAAAGCTTTTTATCAAACAGTTTTTTTTACTTTCAATCTACTTTTTGATTTTTAGTTATCGCTAGCTGGATTTTTCGATTCACTCTCAACGAGCTTTTTCATTTGATACCCATATTGTAGAAGTATATTGAAAATGACCATTCCGCCATCTTGAATGGTCCGCCATAATGGATTTATTATGACGTCACATCATTTTTTGAGTAACTCTCAACGAGCCTTTTCATTCGATACCCATATTGTGTAAGTATATCAAAAATAGCTATTCCGCCATCTTGGATAGTCCGCCATATTGGATTTAGAATAACGTCACATCATTTTGCGAATTACTCTCATTGAGCTCTTCCATTTGATACCCATATTGTAGAAGTAGATTATAAATGACCATTCCGCCATCTTGAATGGTCCGCCATATTCGATTTAGAATGACGTCAGATCATTTTTCGAGTTACTCTCAATGAGCCTCTTCATTTAATACCCATGTTGTGAAAGTATATCAAAAATAGCTATTCCGTCATCTTGGATAGTCCGCCATATTGGATTTAGAATAACGTCACATCATTTTGCGAATTACTCTCAACGAGCTCTTACATTTGATACTCATATTGTAGAAGTAGATTGAAAATGACCATTCCGCCATCGTGGATGATCCGCCATATTCGATTTAGAATGACGTCACATCATTTTTCGAGTAACTCTCAACGAGCCTTTTTATTCAATACCCATATTGTAAAAGTATATAAAAAATAGCTATTCCGCCATCTTGGATAGTCCGCCATATTGGATTTATAATGACGTCACATCATTTTGCGAATTACTCTCAACGAGCTCTTACATTTGATACCCATATTGTAGAAGTAGATTAAAAATGACCATTCCGCCATCTTGGATGGTCCGCCATATTCGATTTAGAATGACGTCACATCATTTTTCGAGTTACTCTTAAGGAGCCTTTTCATTTAATACCCATATTGTAAAAGTATATCAAAAATAGCTATTCCGTCATCTTCGATAGTCCGCCATATTGGATTTAGAATAACGTCACATCATTTTGCGAATTACTCTCAACGAGCTCTTACATTTGATACTCATATTGTAGAAGTAGATTAAAAATGACCATTCCGCCATCTTGAATGGTCCGCCATATTCGATTTAGAATGACGTCACATCATTTTTCGAGTTACTCTCAACAATATATACTAAAAGTATATCAAAAATAGCTATTCCGTCATCTTGGATTGTCCGCCATATTGGATTCAGAATAACGTCACATAATTTTGCGAATTACTCCCAACGAGGTCTTACATTT
Organism: Phaedon cochleariae; assembly: GCA_918026855.4. Taxonomy (NCBI): domain Eukaryota; kingdom Metazoa; phylum Arthropoda; class Insecta; order Coleoptera; family Chrysomelidae; genus Phaedon; species Phaedon cochleariae. The sequence goes on from OU896717.1 coordinate 29,391,073, forward strand.
GATACCCATATTGTAGGAGTAGATTAAAAATGACCATTCCGCCATCTTGGATGGTCCGCCATATTCGATTTAGAATGACGTCACATCATTTTTCGAGTTACTCTCAACGAGCCTTTTCATTTAATACCCATATTGTGAAAGTATATCAAAAATAGCTATTCCGTCATCTTGGATAGTCTGCCATATTGGATTTAGAATAACGAGACACACCTTATCGTGCATTGTCATCCAAACTGAACGTGTATACAAAATTTCAGCTCAATTGGTTGAAGATTTCTACTTCAAAATTGAGTTCAAAGATTCTACCCGAACATACATACATACAAACATACAATGCAAGTTATATAAAAGCTTTTATTCTGTGACGGGAATAAAGTTTGACATTTCATCTCTGTTGACAGGTTATAAAATATCACTTCTCAAAAATTACTTGTTTACCGTGGGAAAGAAGTGAGTACTTTTTTCCCGGATACTCATGAGTATGGTAGATATTTGATTCAGAATATTTTATTGAACGAAAGTTACATTTCCTTCATATCAAAAGTACAACTATTGAATGTGCATTGCATGAATGACACGTTCCTTGAAGTATTCGGAACAACAGTAGAATTTTCTCGTGTTGAAATTATATACTTTATTAGCTATTTCTGTTCTGTGTGATACTGATACATCAACATATCCTTCAGCGATCGTTGATGACTTCCAACCGTCATGTTCCATCAGTGTCAGCAAATCTCCCCCAGATTCAACTAAAAGTGTAGCGGACGATCTTCGAAATGAATGACCTGTATATGACGTAGCATTTTCAAGTTTTAAAAAACTAGCTACTCTTTCAGGTACCTTATAAAACTGATTTTTATCCACAACCTGATTGATACATTTTCCATTGCGATTTGCATAAAACAGGCGGAGATCCTTTGCTGTTGCTGGACGCAGGGCTAAAGAGTTGTTCGACATATTTCGAGGTTGACGACAAAAAGGTTTGTTGACTGCGCTTGTCGAGTACGTCTGAGTGATGAGAATAAAATAATGAGATTGCTACAAGATCATTCATACTCATATCGCGTAGAACTTATAGAAACTGATCAAATTATAGAGATGCTAGCTGTACCTACTATATGACAACTTACCGCTCATTAGGTAGTCAGGCAAGAATGAAGAAATTTACCAGAGCAGATAATTGCGAGTAAACAAGCCAGTTCTTTGACAATTTATTTGGACATTCCCCATTTTTCCCTTGAATCTTTGGCCTTATTTTTTGTTTTCGATGATTTTTCCATTCGAATATGATTGTTATTTCTAGTTGTTCAACTTTATTGCTTATTATACTCCATCAAATGAATCCAGGTGGTTTGATTTCAGTTTCCTTCAACTTCTAAAAAGTTAGGAGGTTTGAAACTTTGAAATGCGCTCCTCTCGAAACCAACTTTTTGTGACATTCCTCCTCTTTCCCATGTGGTCTTCAATTATTATAGATTAACTCACTACCAGATTTGCAGTCACTAGAAAGGATTTCTTACAGTGTAACCAGTGTAATCTTCAATGTTTCTCTCAGATTATGAAAGCAAAATTCGCAGCAGCAACAGAAATGCTGCACTTAGTCAATAATTAAAACACAAATATATTCTAATTAACAGAGAGGCTGAGGCGCACCCTATATATACCAACAGAGTCTGCAGATTTATTCATATCAAAACTAACTTCTAAATTAGATAAAAGTATAACTTCCATCATAGATATAATTCACAAAATGCGCCGGTTTGCTGCAAAGACACTGCCTGTTTTCGAAATTAATTTATTTTTCTGTGACCACTCTTTTATTTATTCAAAAGGGCGTTACGTACCGGCATAATTGAGAATTATTGCGATTATTTCCATGGGAGGAAGGATATACACGCGGTTTTTTTAATTGTGTATCAGGCTCAAATCTACTGGATTTTTCTGCAGGGACAGATTGAATTAATATTAATTTATTTGGCTGATTTTTTGCTTCAAATGACACCTCTATGTCGCGTATCGAAATGAAGTATGGGATTTTTCGGCCACCATGTCACCTTAATTACCACGGTAACTACGGAACAAAAATGATTAAAAGAACGGTTCGTTATGCCGCCGTAAATGGGATTTATGGACGTTGGCTTGATTTCCACCTACACACGATATTGGTAAGAGCACTGAATTACTGTGTTCGAATGTGGGAGCATGTTATAGGACTAGCGGACTGGGGGTTGTTGAATTTTGTCCCTTTTGCATGTAACTTGATTGAGAAAGTTGATTTTTCCGAGCATCATTTGATATAATCAGCCTTTGTTGGTACAAGACATCAGACAACGCGAACTAATACGACACTGGGTTCAAGTAAATACTCATTCTATAACTTCATAGTGGAAATGATACCACTCCACTACTATCCATGACTCAGCACACTCGATTCTTGAACACTTCGCCATTGAAGAACGAAGGTGCTTTGTACCGTCTTTAGAGAAAACAACAATTGGCAATGCGAATGGCGGCTAACGACTGAGGAGTAGAATGGGCGCAAGCGTACCGCTGGATATACGTCACTGCAAGTCTTTTAGACGAGCAGAAATTTTCTTGAATCAATATAAATTGGAATTTATCTCACTTGTAGTCGTGGTTTTCTTGTATGAAGAAATATACTGTTAGTGTTGAGCAAATTCATGTCATGACATTTCAAGAAACGAAGCAAGCAATCCGATTGATATGGGACAACAATATTGCTCCATTCAAATTGAGAATTTTTTCACGGAGCAATTCAATTTCAAGAAAATAGATTTGTTTGATCGAAGAAATCCTTTTTATCTGTGCAGTAAGCAAAACGCACAGTTTTATAATTCTTTTTTATATAATATAGTGATACAACCCCAAATAAATCAAGATATCACAATGTCCATATCACTGGACACATCTGAATATTTCTCATACAGGGTGTTATTCAAGTATGTTGTCAAACTTCAAGAGTTGATTTTCCGTGTGATTCCTATTCGAAAATGCATGTGGAATACACCGTTTTCAGGTCACAAGGTGTCCAAGATTTGAAAAAATATCACCTATATCGTAAAGAACGCAAACATCTCTGATTCCATGTTGCTGAAATATCGCACTGTCAATTGTAGTATAGTGAGGTACTACACGGAAAAAAAGGATTTGTTACATCAACAAATTATTTATGCTTGAGTTATTTTTGTTGGAATGAGCAATTTTTTGTTGAATCAACCAGATAAATGATTATTCCATGGAAGCAGCTTGTTCAAATCAAGAATGTAGTCTAATTGAATCAACAGTATAATATCAATTCCATCAACAAAATATATGGTTTCTTCAAAAACAAATTATGTCGATCCAAAATAATGTCGATGTTGATTCAACTATACACATTTTGTTGATTTGATCAAACAATGATCATTTTGATGAGAATATATCTTTGAAACAACATACAAGTTGTCTTATTCCGATGTTTCAATGAACTCGTTTCGAACGGATCATTTGCTTGAATAGAGCAACGAAATATGTAATATCAATGAAATATTTTGTTCATTCTACATCAACTTGAATTTTCGCCTCTAGATGGCGATCATTTCGCCTCGTCTATGCCTGCCTAGAGTTCATTATATACGTGAAGCCTGATTCTTCGTGTTTGTTATATCAGCTAGATAAGTCGTACTCAGGATGATTATAGCAATTCGAAATAGTTTTCCATCAGCTAAAGAGAAGTAAAGACTAAAGATCTATGCTAGGAGTCGACTAGTTTCCTAATTTTGTTTATTCTATTGGTGTGAAATTTCAGAAAATTCCCGAATATTGAATTTGGTTCAACAAAACAATTTGTCGAATGGATATATAGTTTCTCTTGAATCAACAAAATATTTCATTGAATTAACCAAATATTTCATTGAATCAACCAAATATTTCATTGAATCAACCAAATATTTCTTTGAATCAACCAAATATTTCGTTGAATCAACTAAATATTTGATTGAATCAATATCTTGTTATTTTGAATCAAACAAAATGTTTGTGTGAGTCAATTCAATATCTCTTCATAAACAATCCATGGATGTGCTTGATTGAAGAAGATCCAGAGTTCATGCAAGACATATTTACTTGATTCAAACTTCAAATTCGCTCTGAAACAAGACATAGATTTACTCATTTCAAGATTATATTTTGTCGTGCATATATGACACTTTTATTTGCTTCATTCAATTACATTTTGCTTGATTCAACAATCCTTTTTTTTTTCGTGCATGTAATTGACCCATTACAAGATTTACTGAAGATCCTATTCAATGAAAAAAGTGTCCATCTTGAATTACTCAAAAAATCACCTCTCCGAATTCGGCTACTCACTTACGTGTTATGTAAGTGAGTAGCCAAATAATTATGATTTATCAATACTCGGTATGTCTGTGAAATTACGACATTAGGATTTTCGTGATCCCAAATATAATAATGTATCCAGTCATTGACAGTTGTGTGGCTCTATCCGTTATGGAAACTGTGTGTCTTATACACAAACATGGTACAAAATTTGAAAATATCTCATCGTGTCATAGTACTCGCCAAAAATCTAAAAGTAACTTGAGATCATGCACCCTTTTCTTCCTCATTTCTGGTAAACGACTCCATTTCACATAATCTATTACAGCGTCAAAATGTATAACCAGTTACATTCTAGACAGAGTCACGATACTATTGAAAGCTTTAGAAAATATACTAAAAAACTACTCGCAAGCAGATCCTATTATAGTTTGCAAGAATTCTACAATGATAACTTTCTCTGGAATACTGTCTTCTCATTTGTGATTCCATTGCATTTATTGTATAGGATACTCGCCTAGAGCGATAACTTATAAGTCGAAAAATTGACAAAATTTTCGAATAACATTTTTTATCGAAACATTCGCTCATTGACATTTATTTTAATCAATAAAAATTATGATTGTTGACTCATGTATGTTCATATATATATCAAATATCCAAATAATTATCTTCATTGTTGTACATTTATTTCACTTATATGTAACACGCTTGTATGCTTCCTTCCTAAGTATATCTCATTTCTGTATATATGTTTGTATACCTACTGTGTATATTTTTCTGAGTCAACAAAACTATAGTTTTTCGACAATGTATATTTCGATGGATTGATTGATTAATTATGCCATCACGCGTGAACTAAGCTTCTTCTGTTCCTGATACAGAGTGATACACTTCTGCAATTGATAAGGATACATTTGCTCTGCTAACTTTTTGTTCAATCCAAGTCTTGGGTTCGAAACCTCTCTTTTGCTTGTTTTCTTATGTCCTATGGTCTGTGCCTTTGTCTCAATTGTCACCTCACATTTCATTTGCCATTGTCAACATCAATACTGTTCATTCTGTTATAATATAAAGTAAGTACAGGTTCCCAAATGGTCCTCAAAATCTGATTCCCTCCCTAAGAGGCCAACAATTTTCGCCTTATAAAAGTTGTACATGAGATCAATAATATGTAAACTTCATCCCCATGTAAATATGTCTGATATGTTTTCTTTTATATATACCTAGCATATTGTATGTGTTGTAGGATATTCTGCACTTTCGGCTGATGATGGACACTATGGATGTCCAAAACATGTTCCCCTAATTCCAATCAGGAAATTAAACGTTGTGAAGATGATTTTGTGTTTGTCTCTTACTATGAACTGATTATAATTCTTCCTGATTTTCTTGCCACAACTATAAAAAGCAACAAAAAAGCTATTTCATTCTTGTTGTAGGAGAATATTGTTTGGTAAGTGCACCCTCCTTTTCCTGGTCACACTGTATAATGCACAAACTGAAACCGCAGTTATAAGCATTATCAATATGAGACGGTATCCCCCATCCGATTCTATCACCACCCTCTCATAGAGTCTAATATAAGGGAAAGGTTTTGCATATCCCTGATTTATCGACTCTCATCAATGGCCCATTGTACCAGAGATGGACCCATTTGCATTAAGCTCGGCGTCCCGAGATCATACTAGTCGATATTGGTTCTTAGAATGTGACTAAGTGCCACTCACAAGTGCTCGTTATCGGCCATTTATTGCGTCTCCCTGAATTACAGTGATATTTCATTGATAATGACGAAAGCAGAAAGCACCTATATCTAATATGTTGACTACACCGAGAAAAATCTAGTTATACAAGTCTCTATTCAAAAACATCCTATAACTGCTAAATGAAATATTTTAACCACGAAATGTCATCTGATGAACGAGAAAAGTCAACGTCCTCAACGTAAGAACAGGTCACTTTTTCAAATCAGTTTTTATGTTTTGAGAAGAATACCTCATAGAATTGAAATGGACCAAGATTCGTCTACGGATACCTGATATGTTATGATATATTAGCCTACAGCAGCTCGTGAACTTTTTCTACAGGGTCATAATTTTTTTAATTCGAAAAAGTGGAGTGGTTGAAAGCTTTTCTAGAAGAAGGGACATATTTGTTCATATTTCCCCCCCCCCCCCCAAGTATAGAATTAGTTGAGGAATTAGAGGAAGTTGAACTGCATCAGGGCGTTATAGTGATTTCACGATAAATGTATTTTTGAACTACCTCACTTTCCACTATAATAGTGGCAGAAGCTCGGATTTACACAGTTATATCGGTTATAGAATGTATTGCATATACAGTATGTCCAAGATAGGGATGTCTTCGCATCATTATCATGGACACGGTGTATATGTATTGATTTGATTCGTTTGATTTTATTTGCTGCTTCAAGACGCAAAAGAATACAAGCCAATGATTCATCAGGAGAAATAGAGGTTTTTCGTTTACGTTTCGTGATTCGGGAACCCTTATTTACAGACGCCACCGAGTAAATTTATGTCAACTAATAATCCAAGGTATCGACAAGAAGAACAAATACTCGAAACTTGTAGCATTTTTATCGAAAGGAAATTGAGATATTGTGTACTGAGTATCAAGCCCTTGTGATGCACTTCAATGCCCTGTAGTTTCAATTAAGAACTCTACTTGGGGGTAAGTATATATGCTGAGTAAAATTTTCTTCACATTTCCTTGACGATCTTTAACCCACTCCATTTTTCTGGAAAAAAATCAATCTTCCTAATACTGAAATGCCAATCGTTATTTGACTGTTAAATTGAAAGCAAGTTATTTTGATATTCAGGGTGATATTTGAGTATGTGGCCAAACTTCAAGGAGCGATTATTTGGGCGATTCTGAAATGAAAAATTGATATAAACATAGGTCCTGAAATGCGTCGTTTTCAAAATACAGGGTGTTGAAGTTGGAAGTATTGATTGTTGTTTTTCATGATGACCCTTTATAAGCTTACATGATGGCAAAATCCAGTCTGGTTGGTAACTGAAAAAGTCTGAAAATTTCAGAATAATACTCATTGAAGTTATTGGGTAATCCTTATGGGTGTTTTGAGGGCATCTACATTGAAATTTGGAATCAAATAAATGTTTCATTATTTCCTCAAAAGCTAAGTGATATACAAGAATCCAATATGGGACAAGAAAAGTGTGTTTCCAATTGTTCAATCCGATAAAAATATTAAACTCGAAAAAAACTATGATGTAGGTACTTACCTTATTTACCATAAATATGTATCTTATTGGAAACAAAGCAATTCTGGACCAACGTTTGTATGGACTTTTCGTCTTAGAATCGCCAAAATAATCACCACTCGGAATCGGCCACATACTCAAATAACACAATGTATTATTTGATGTTCGTAATATTTCTGAAAATATTCCTCTTCAAAAATCAATTAGTTTCACCTGATATTCAATCTTCCACAAAACTTCATCTAGCAGAATTCGGCAAAAACTGTTCGGCTCGTATAAAGCTTGTTGAACACAGATGTGTCAGCCAACGTTAACATTCAGTGAAAGGCATACGCTTGAGTTAAATGTGGCGAAAATATTCAACAGAGACCAGTGACAGTGTCTATTGCACTCGCTTCTCAAAACAAGAATTTTAGGGTCTATAATTCCTGAAATAAGGGTGTAGCATTCACAATAATGAACATCAGACAAAATAATCCTTCAGTTATGATTCGTAACCCGGAACCCAATATTTGTGCAGGACACTTTAATTGTGATGTACTGGAATTCCACCGATTATCCTCGCAAAATGTGCACCAGAATCAACACCGATTCTCTGCAAGTTGTTTACCATCTCGTACAGGTCAGGTATTTTTCCATCATGCTGGAAGACAGCTAGAGTCCAACCAATCCCCAAAAAAGGGAACAAGAACCTGCCCAACAACTACAGGCCCATTGCCCTGTTATCAGTAATCTCCAAAGTGATGGAGAAAGCCATCAATATTGAGCTTATCAAATATCTGGAGAGCTCAGGAATCATCAATAGACAATACGGCTTTCGCCACCGAAGATCTACTGGAGATCTACTTGCCTACGTCACCCATTTATGGCAATCTTCAATAGAAAAACACGGGGAATATCTAGCTGTCGCGCTGTACATATCGAAAGCATTCGACCGTGTTTGGCACGAAGGACTCCTCCACAAACTACCATCATACGGCTTACCACCTCAGCTATGCCATCTCTTATCGAGTTTTCTTTCAGGCAGATCGCTTCACGCGGTGGTGGACGGTGTATCGTCTGATACCATTGGCATCAATTCCGGCGTTCCACAAAGATCAATTTTGGCACCAACATTATTCCTGCTTCATATCAATGATCTGTTGGGAGTAACAACTTGCCCCATCCACAGCTTTGCAGATGATAGTACCCTCCATACTGCGTTCTCTTCCAGAATTCCCATTTCTTCCCAGGAAACTAAGAACTCACGGCGCAGGCAGGTCAATGCTGCCAATGAAGATCTTGCTGAAATCACAGCCTGGGAAACAAAACAAAACAACCTAGTAGAATTCAACGCCACCAAAACTCAAGCCTGCATTTTCTCTAGAAAGGCGGAACTCAGTATGCCCGATATTGTGATGTCTGGCTCCACCATCCCCACCAAGCCCACCATATCTATGCTCGGTATCTCCATCAGCAACACTCTCTCATGGGATAATCATGTCAGATCCATCGCAAAAGCTGCTTCACAAAAACTCGGATTCTTGTTCCGTGCGAAAAGCTACTTTACACCTCAACAGCTTCTCATGATTTACAAAGCGCAGATACGGCCTGTTCTAGAATACTGTTCCCACATATGGGGTTCAGCACCAAAACATACTTTGATGCTCTCAGATTCCATCCAGAGAAGAGCCATTCGCCTGGTGGATGACGCCACACTCACTCACTCTTTGACATCATTGGAACACCGTAGGAAGGTCGGCGACCTTTCACTTTTCTATCGATACTTCCACGGGAAATGTTCATCGGAAATCTCTGCTATCATCCCTTCACTAGCAATACCAATCACACGAACTAGACAAGCCCAGTCAGCACATCCTTCCGTTGTGAACCTCGAAAGATGTCGAACAGCACTTTATCAAGACTCTTTCATCCATAGAACGGCTAGGCTCTGGAATTCATTGCCTGTGGAAGTATTCCCAACAACATAATTATAATCTCCAAAAGTTCGAAAAAAATTCCAATACCTACCTACTGTCCCTATCCTCCCCAGGAACGCACGATGTTCTTTGAACATTATAGGGATTCCCTTTCGTGCGCTTCAAGCGATAAAAAAAAAACTATCAACTCATATTTAATTGGAACAGATACAAGGTGGTGCAGGACTCAGAATTCTACACCACCCTGTATTTTTTTCAATTGAATGTCAGTAAATAGTAAATCAAAAGTTGAAATAGCTATGTGGAAGTCGTTCTGACCAATAATGGATAGTTTGGTCACAAAAAAATTCCCAAAGTGGAAAAATCTCGAAATTCCGCACCCTATATCTCGGTATTCATTCCTGTCAGGCCCCAAGTGTGCTGAATCGTTGGATTCAACTCTTCAGAGAGAATATAAATATGCAATAAATTACAGAGTGTTACATTTGAAAAAACATAAGTTTCATATGTCACACTTTTTTGAGACACACTGTAGAATGAAGAATGATTCCAAAATATGCATCTCTTGGACTTACAACTTCTGTAAAAATGTTTTTCTTCTATCTCTGATAGCAGAGCTGCTATCTCGATTTGTCACACTCTTGGTCCACCATGTATAATTTTGTGAATATAAATGTGTGTGTGGAGTATCTTCTTGGTTCGATAACAATAATATTCATTCCAAATCGTGATGAATATTTCAAAAATGGAAGAATAAAACAGGTTGTTTCATTTGACCATTGGAAATTGGTGATATTTCCGAAAAAACTGGAAATAACTTCTTTTCCAAAATATGTCATAAACAGTTGTCTATAGTGACCAATCTTTCTAATTCAAGGAATGAAGCTATAGAGAAACATGAAGAAACAGTCGGTAGTAAATACCAAACGTTTAGTGAAATAGGCCCTATAGGCACTATACATTCATCTAATAATAACTCTACAGAATTGTATAATGCTATAGTATATCAAATATCACTACCAGAGATTCATCAAGTCAAGTAGCTTGATATTTTAACAAACTACTTGACTTGACTTGAAAATCAAGCTCGTGGCAAATTACGTACTTGACTTGACTTGAATTTGAGATATTTATTACTTGACTTGAAATCAAGCTACTTGATAATACTTGATCTTGATACGCACGAGTCGCACGGCGTATATTTCTGCAAGCTCGCTCACGCTTAGACAAAATACGGGGGTTCCCCAAGATCCGCTTACGATGCCATTTTCATTTCATCAGTTATATACAGGGTGACTCACGGTCGATGGTAGGTTAGACGTTCACGTCTATGATAGGAACGCAACGCAGGATTTTTCTGAAAATTTCGCATCTCACATTTCATCACCGGTACTATCGATCTAATATATTTTCAAAATCACGACGTTGCCGCTTCTATAGAAAAGTAGGAACCACTTTGTTATTTCGAATTGAACACCCTGTATTTTATTGCATTTTCAGATTCTCCTTGAAGAGTTGATTTCATCGATACATCACACTCGGGGTATAGCGGAAAAGATTATGGAGATATAGAGTGCGAAAAATCGAGATTTTTCAACTTCAGGAATTTTTTGTGTATGCGAAATTTTCAGAAAAATCCCGCGTCGCGTTCTCCATAAACGTCTAACCTATGACATCGACCGTGAGTCACGCTGTATAGATACACAATAAAACTGCTGAAAATCAAGTAGCTTGATAGAACTACTTGATTTTTCAAGTACTTGATAAATAATTACTTGACTTGACTTGACATTAAAAAACTTTCGCTTGACTTGAACTTGACTTGATTTCAAGTCAAGTCAAGTCAAGTAGCTTGAATATCAAGTCAAGCCGTGAACTCTGATCACTACCACAAAATATTATGATACTCATAGTATAGTATGATATGGGTGATGCCTCGCTCACAAACTCACTCACTTCTCTGGAACACCGTAGAAAATCTGGCAATCTGGCTCTATTTCATAGATATTTTCATGGACGATGCTCTTTTGAAATATCAACAATTGTTCCTCCCTTGGCAGTCCCCGCGAGATTAGCCCGTCGAGTTGAGGCTTCGCACCCCTTCGTGGTTACTTTGGAGACCTGCAGAACATCTCTTTCCAAAGACTCGTTCATCCAACGAACAGCGAAGCTCTGGAACACAATGCCAAGGAAGGTGTTCCCCGAGGCATATAACCTCCAGAGATTCAAGAAGAACACAAATTCCTATCTTATTTCCTTTGGTTCTCACGATGTTCTCTCAAAATTACAGGATATCGCTTTTCGTGGGAACCAGAACGTAAAAAAAATAATACAATGTTCTTGTGGTATAAGTCGATGGATGTAGTGACTGGCGCCTATTCCACTAAACGTTTGGTATTCACTACCGACTATTTCTCTGAGTTAAGGGGAATATAGGGGTGTACCATGAGTCTGTGACACACGGTATGAACCCCAATAAATATAGTTGCTAGATTAATTATCAATATGTGCTAGAGATACGTCCCTCGAGAACCATTCGCCTAGGATGTTAATTAGGCTGGCGCGGATTAGAGAATCCTTCAGGAATCGTCCTTAACAAATCCATGAAATATGCATCCGACATAGCGCGCGGTTCGTCATTTCAACAAACAACAATCAGGAAACGTATTCGTCTCAATTAGCGCCGACCGCAATTCTTGCAAGTTGTATGTCTTTGGTTAACGCTGGGGCGCCTTCAGAGATCAACGGACCCCCCCAATGATAAATCCACTCCACCTACGAGGTTTACTCATAGATCCTGAACCTGCAACCGACACAAAAGTCGGCCATTTTAATACCGAAAGCAACTCTTGAATTCACATTTTTCTGCAACGGACACAAAAGTCGTCCATTTTGATACCAAAATTTGCTCTTAAATTGACGTTTCTATCACAGACATAAACATAGGTATCTTGCTAGCCAACACTTTCAGTTTACAACATCAGCTCCTAGGAACTGAGAAGGATGTCCTAGATGTTATCAAGAATAATAGTAGATTGTTTTATTAGGATCAAAAGTGATACTTTGTTTGACAAGCGAATTTTGCATTTGTGAGGCGGAGCGTCCAGCGAAGGCGTGGATTCCTGGGATAATTTTTTTTATCGCTTGGAGCGCACGAAAGGAAATCCCTATAATGTTCAAAGAACATCGTGCGTTCCTAGGGATGATAGGGACAGAAGGTAGGTATTGGAATTTTTTTTGAACTTCCGGAGATTATATGTTGTTGGGAATACTTCCTCAGGCAATGAATTCCAGAGCCTAGCCGTTCAATGGATGAAGGAGTTTTGATAAAGTGCTGTTCGACATCTTTCGAGGTTGACAACGAAACGATGTGCTGACTGGGTTTGTCTTGTTCGTCTGACTGGTATTGCTAGTGAAAGGATGATAGCAGAGATTTCCGAAGAACATTTCCCGTGGAAGTATCGATAGAAAAGTGAAAGGTCGCCGACCTTTCTACGGTGTTCCAATGATGTCGAAGAGTAAGAGAGTGTGGCGTCACCCACCAGGCGAATGGCTCTTCTCTGGATGGAATCTAAGAGCATCAGCGTATGTTTTGGTGCTGAATAACAAGTTGATTTAGGCCGACTTACCTATATCCAAAATCGTCTCGCTGAGTTGGTACAAGGCGTTGAAGTTTTCTTGTAAAAAATAATTTTTCTCATCAAAAGAGTAGGCTGAGATCGATATTCATGATTCTTGGCATGGCATGTTCTGTGACTGTGAGTCACGTTTGGAGATGTTTTGCATCATCATCAGTGACCTGCAAGTGTTTCAAACAACCATGTTGGCGTACAAATTTGGTGATAACTTTTCAGAGGTCAGACTAGAAACTTCCAGTTTTTTTTTCCAGAAAGATATTTCCATCAGAAATATTTTTTGTATTGTGTTAATTTTTGATAAGTCTCGAGGATTATTTGCAAATAAATAATTTTTGATCTAAGGCATCTTATGCATTTTTTAGAAAAATAATCTGGTTGGACAACAGATACTAACACGATACAAAAAATATTTCTGAAGGACATATCTTTCTGGAAAAAAATACTGGAAGTCTGCAGTCTGACCTCTCAAAAGTTATCGCCGAATTTGTACGTTAACATGGTTGTTTGAAACACTTGCGGATCACTGATGATGATCAAAAACATCTCAAAACGTGACTTACAGTCACAGAACATACCCTGCCGAAAATTATAAAAATCGATCTGAGCCTACCCTTTTTATGGGCGAAATTATTTTTTTCCAAAAAAACTTCAACGCCTTGTACCAACGAGACGATTATGGATATAAGTAAATCGGCCTGAATCAACTTGTTTATATCCCAGGAGTTCACAGTCGAGCCATGTCCCAACCTTTTACAGACACCCTGTATATCATAAGATTCTCAAAGTTTAAATGACAATTTCAAAACCCTACATATACAAAGTGTTGAGAAATTCGACCTACAACTCTTCACAGGTGTGACTTCTCGTGATCTGATGAAGATAAAGATCGAAATTTAAGGTCTTCAAGTGGTTAACATTTTTCGCAATCGATTATAATATTCGATTTCAACAGATTGTCAGATGTGTCAGTTCTTTTTTCACTTGAAAATGTTCAGAAAATCATTTCCTGAAAAAAATTCAAACTACACTGATGAAAAAGTTCTATTCTAAACCATAAGATGCGCATTGGTGAGCACTCTCTAATGGACACAGAAGAAGATTTCCCCGGCTAACGATTTTTGACGTGATGAGGCTTTATGACACCTGTTAAATTTGATGACATTCATGATAGCAAAAATGATAACAAAAATATTTTCTATGTGCCATACAGTATAAATATTTATAATATCAAAATATTTAGAACCATTCCTATATTTTTACAAGAATGTTTGCAAATCTGCGCAAAATCAACACCTTTTTCACTGTATGACACATAAAAAATATTTTTGTCATCATTTTTGTCAACATATTTGTCATCAAATTCAACAAGTGTCATACAGCCTTTTACGTTCAAGAATGTCCATACACTTTTTGAAAAATTCGATTTCTATGTTAACGTAGCACTTTCGGACTGAAGCAAGTTGCTTGAAAGCGTCTTCTATTGGCCTCAGGAATATGTGCTGGGATTTTGTACAGACCTTCAATGGACATCCTACCCTGTATAGAGTTTTTATAATAGAAAAAAAGTTTTTGAGGTATCTGCATATAAAAATATTGATAGTCAGATTCGATATTGTTTAATCAGCAAGAAATATCTCTTATATTGTAATTATATCGATTTTGTAAGCTGAGTACTAGAACTCTTTTGATTACTCTGATTATTCATGAATTTGTCATAAATCATTCTAGCCATAGCACAATCCTCAACCGCCATGCCCAATCCTTGAAATATAGTTATTTTCCTCTCATCAACTGTCATGAGATTGCCCTTGATCACTTCTCCAACTTCACCTTTGAACTTCATCCCTTCGTCAATCAAACCTTTCAGTTCTACCTTTGCACCATTCCAGTAATCAATGAATACATCCGAACAATCATATAGTTTTTTATCCAACTCACTGAAATGGGTATTACTTGCTCCCACTGCGTTTATATGGGCTCCTGGTTTGACCCAATCCGCAAGTACTACTGGCTCAGGAGAACTTGTAACAGTGATAATTACATCAGCTCCATCTACACACTCCTTTCTATCTCTGACAAATTTGAATATATCAGTTTTATAAGTCTCATTTAGCTCTCGTGCCAGGGCTTGCCCATTTGATACTGTTCGGTTCCAGATACGAATTTCTCCGAAATTGAAGAAATATTTGAAACAATGGGCATGGATTCTTCCTTGCTCGCCAGAACCAAAAATTGCTAGGATTTGACTCGATCCAGGTTTCAATTTCTTTCCGTAGATATGTTTGGTTGCTACAGCTGATGCAGCTGCTGTTCGCCATTTTGTTATTTCAGTTCCAGCAACAATTGCTTTGATGACACCAGTTTCTTCATCCATGTAGAAAATGTTGGCAATCAGGTTCGGTAGAGGCTTTGGCAATCGAGAGTTGTTGGGGAACACAGTTATTAATTTACAGCCCATCGCTCCGTATTGTGTGTCATCAAGATATCCAGGCATTGTGAAAAGTAGTTTATCTCTATTTAGAATTTTGATTTTAGATCTAGCAATCTGATCAACACGACCTTCCGAAACTCTTCTCATGGAAACTTCAACAGCATGGAAGGTTTCATCCCAAGTGAGAAGTTTCAAAACCTCAGTTTCGTTAATATAGATCATTCTGTCAAACTAATTCCACTTCACTTCAATGTTCACTATGATCACGATACTGTGATGTCAAATTACTGAGATCAGTGATTTATATTTTCTGCACGTTTATCTCATAAAATATATTGAGACTGACTACAAGAATCGAACTACCTAGAAAGGTATGTTGTGAGAAGGAATGTTTGGAGCATACTGGTAACTGCGATATTTATATTTTCTCAGCTTCTCTATTATTCGTCATTATAACAGTGGCGTCACTATGAAAAACATATCTAAGGAACGATATAAATACTTATTGGACGAATATATATCGACTTTGTTTTATTCATGCCATATTCCTATGGAAGAAACAAATCATTTTCATCAAGATAGCTTTTCCACAGGTACACCACTAGTAGGCATTTAACAATTCATTAGTTCGGAAGATGTTGGACATTTTGAATACCATCGCCACTGCAAGGAATGCAACAATGATAAATAGCCGCAAGTAGGCCTTGGAATTATTTACTGCTGATGAAAGTTGTCGTGAGGTCAGAAGGAGGTTTTCATTGTGTATAAACAACTGAACTAACCATACACAAACAAATTTTGTTGATTTCAAATTCATGAATTTCGAATAGGTCTATCATTTTCTGATATCAAACGGTGGGACTTGACGCAATTGAGTTGTCATATAATGGTCATTAAATATGGAAATTCGAAACCCCCGATGTATCAAAATTTTTCTGAGAAAACTGTTCATCTGACATTCTTTGACTGATGAATTCAACTGCAATGATAGGAATCTTTCAGATTGGGAATAGTATATTATGTAACAAATGTTGTAAACATCCTCTTAGTAGCAGCAGAGCGGAGCGAGTGTTTAGTAAACGAGTGTCTAGACGAGTTTATAAAGACGTTACATACTATACTTTTTCTACGAACTCATAATACCTCTCTTGGACAAGATCATAATAAACATATTACTGAATGCAACTGCATGCAACCAATGAGACATATATATTAGCAAACTCAGAGTCATATGAAAGAGCATAATCAACCCTACAAAACGCTTATTTGGTTTTGAATTTTTGACTTTTGCTGTCGCCGCTAGATGACGTTAACTGAAATGTTAGCAAATTTTAGAGTTAAAAAAAAATGAATGTAATGGTATATAAATTTTTATATTCTTTGAAAGAGGATAAATTTCCCTATAATTTAATGAAAATAATTTATCATCTACCTTTTTTTGGATCGTTGATATTGACCATAATATAATTTTATTACATCAAAAAATGGCACGCCACTGTTTTTTTTCAAAATAAAAATCAGTTCTGTAATCTCTCATTAGTTGCTAACAAAAAGAACCTCCCGACTTTTTTTCGTTAGACAAACGGTTTTGGATTGAAAAAATAAAATAGGTTTACATGGGGCGCCCATATCTGAAATAATTTTGAACCAGTAAGTAAACCACTTATTTTACTCGAAAATAATTTCCAGCAATTTCTCTTGGCGACTTTTATCATGTTTTTTTTTTCCTCAAATCTATACGACCAATATCTTATGAGATATGGCCGTTCGCTACCCTTAACTGATCACCCTGTACAATCTGAACTCGAATGAGCCATTTTCCACTAATTGAAATACTCCGAAGTGATGAGTGAGTTCAATTTGCCTAACAATAATTATTCATTATTCTAGATTTTTTTTGTAATTTTCTCTCCTAATCTCTATGAAATAAAATATGGATATTATTTCAATAAACGTGTAGTAAGGACAAATCAGATGATGCCTCAAAATGTCACTGCGTTCAAATAATTTTCCTATCAGAGAGAATGATGAAGTGATATAACTGTTGATGGTATATAAAACTATATAACTTTGAGTATCAAGGGAATCATCACCTAATTAGTGGAAATCAAAAACAACAATACATTTCTAATTTTAAACTCATTGATTGAACAATGAATCACAAAAATAACATTGAATCAATTTTGACTAAAAACATATGGATTACACTGTTCCGTTGTATCTCAAGCAAAAAGTACAAGTTGCAGAACAGCATTGATCATCACCTACTTGACCTAACAGCTGATTCGCGACCGTTTAGAAAAATAATGCATTATTATAAAAAAAGTATTTCATCATCATTATCATCATTATCATCATTATCATCGTCATCATCCATATATTTTTTTTATCGCTTGGAGCGCACGAAAGGGGAATCCCTATAATATTCAAAGAAAATCGTGCGTTCCTAGGGAGGATAGGGACAGGAGGCAGGTATTGGAATTTTTTTTGAACTTTTGGAGATTATATGTTGTTGGGAATACTTCCACAGGCAATGAATTCCATATCATCCATATCATCCATATCATCCATATCATCCATATCATCCATATCATCCATATCATCCATATCATCCATATCATCCATATCATCCATATCATCCATATCATCCATATCATCCATATCATCCATATCATCCATATCATCCATATCATCCATATCATCCATATCATCCATATCATCCATATCATCCATATCATCCATATCATCCATATCATCCATATCATCCATATCATCCATATCATCCATATCATCCATATCATCCATATCATCCATATCATCCATATCATCCATATCATCCATATCATCATTATCATCATTTCTGAGTTACAACAATCATAACTTTGTCCTCCTAGTATATTTATCCATCACGTTCAGTATAATAATTCTGAGCCATCATAAGTGATGCTTTTTGGTTCGTAACACAAAAGTATGCTAATCCATAGTCCTTTCAATCGAGTGCAGTGAAGATACCGCAGCTTTCAACTTTGGACTTGACGAGGCGGATATCTCATAATATATCTACATCAATTCATCAATGAATGTCGCACAAGCTTATCATGATGATGGTTGGTCATGTGATTTTTGGCTTACACTTGCTGATTACTGGTCAATAATGGCATTCGAAGATTTCACGCGAGTAGAATAATACTAGGCTCTCTCTACAACTTATCAAATACAAAAGTTTTTGGAATCATAGGGTGACCCGGAACCAATTTACCCCCCTGTATCTTCGTTGTTATTTTGTATGGATGTTTCAAATTTGGTACTTCGATTTGATGTTATGAATGTACAATTAAGCAAGTATCAATCCAAATATGTCACTTCCGGTTTGACCGGAAGCGCATCCAATTTTCATATTTCGAATAGGAATTATTCTTTCTTCGAAAATTACAATTCGGTATAGAATAACCTTTACAATGACATATCACAATCATACTTTCAATTTACAATCTGCTGGTATAATTGACATTTTATAAAAAAAATACTTTTTGTGTTCCCCTCGTAACGGAACATTTTCATGAAAGTATGCTGTGGAAGATTATTATTGTAATGTATTTTGTATTATTGTAATTTTCAAAAAAAAATACTTCCCATTCGAAATATAAAAACTGGATGCGCTTCCGGTAAAACCGGAAGTGTCATAATTGGATTGATACTTGCTGAATTGTACATTCATAACATCAAATCGAAGTATCGAATTTGGAACATCCATACAGAATAACAACGAAGATACAGGGGGGTAAATTGGTTCCGGGTCACCCGGTATAGGTAGTTTTATATCGGAACATTGCTAAATCTAATGAAATACATATAATGTTGTTGTTGTTGTTCCATCTGGAACGTTTCGGGAAATGTTCCTATAATTATTGAAATGTTAGATGTGAAAATGATGAGCATAGATGAATGATGAAGATACTTTTTGTTGACAGGGAAATGTCATAGATATATCAGGTATTACGCTATTTTATGAGAAATTGAGCAAAAAAGCATGCGGAGTATAAAAAATACACCGTTCGATTAAGCTTTTTGTGCACATTTCAAATATGCGTACGCGGATTTTCAAAATTCGAAAATACAGGGTAATCTTTTTGGGGTCCAGAAATATCGAAATCTAATCCGTACTTGGAATTTTCACGTCACTGATAGATGAGTCGCTTGAATGGACGAAGGAAGAATTTTATACCGAATTTTGAATATCCTGGGTCGTTCGTAAGTAATGTCCTTACGAAGAATTGAACAACATTAATAAAACATCCTATATATCGGATATAAAACTTGCGAGACTCTATACGAATAGTGGCATATTCAGAACCACCTCGACGAGCTCTACCCACCGTTGAAGTTTCACCCTTTCCGAATGGGACACCCTGTATAACACCTCATTTGAATAATCTCTTCAATTCTGAAAACAACCCTCTGTATACGATAAGGAATATATACAGGTTGTCCGCTAATTGATGGTACACAGCACAACTGCAGATTCGCTGGATGAAAATATTGAGATTTACTGAAACTCACCTCAGTTCAATAGTTGATAATAGCATAGATACAGGGTGTCAAACTTTCAATTCGCATTACGTTTTTTCTCAATAATTCATCAACACGGTGACAAAACGGCTCGGAATTTGACAATTAGGGGTTTTCTGGGGTCAGAAATTCAAATACGTTTTTAGTCTGGATGTCACTTGTAGAGGAAGCCACTTACGGTACCTACATTAAATCTCTTCAGAACGATATACCTTTTTTGTGTCACTGTGTATTAGGCTTGATGTTGGGGATTATGTATTGAACATTTTCTGTATGTAGAAGAGGTATACTTTGCAAATTTCTCTCCGAGTATAGCCATTTTCGAAATATCTGCGTATCAATTATTCGATATAAATTCGCAAGTTCCCAGTTGCATTTTTATTGAGTAGGCTGTACTCAAATCAGATGTAATAGCAAACGATACGTGAAAAATGTTGAATACATAAACTTCAACATTCGAACTAACACACCGTGACACAAACAAGCTAAATCATCTTAAAGAGATTCAATGTACCATAAGTGGCGCACTTTTTTGTGTCACGGTGTATCATGAATGATGAAGTTTATTTATTCAACATTTTTTTACGTAACATTTGTTATTGCATCTGATTAAATCACAGCTCACTTGGGAATAATGCAACTCCGAATTTGAGAAGTTGTATTGAATCGAATACGGGCATTCGAAAAGACATTTGTAAAAAATGCCTTTTATATGTAAAAAAATGATGAATACATTTTTCATTGGGTTATAAATGAAGTACATTTCGATTACCGCTAGTACTCGGGAAGGGAGCAACAATTACATATTGCACAAACTTTGAATTAATTCTTGAATTTTATGAAAGAACATAAATAAAAAACTAAATTTACTGTACATAATCTTCAACATTTGAACTAATACACAGTGCCACAAAAAAGTTGAAACATTTTAAAGAGATTCAATGTACCGTAAGAGGCTCCCTTCATAAGTGACATCCAAACTAAGATCATATTCGAATTTCTCACCTCAAAAACGCAGAATTTCGTGCTTTTTTGTCACCTAGTTGATGAATTATTGGAAAAGAACGGAATGTAAATGACACCCTGTATCTTATTCTGCAATATTTACAAAAAAGTATCATGTACTTTACTTTTTTGCCTAGAAACCTTGGTATTCATTCCTGTGGAATGTAAATAATTATAATTTTTATGTTGAATATCACCAGAAAGTTGGACATCTGACTCGTCGAGATCCAAGGGTGCTAAATTCCTAATATCTAATATCTGAGTGGGACACAGAGTTATAGATTTTCTCCGATATTCAAATGAAGCTCACCCTCGTTGAAGGGTTGCGAATATTCACAATCATATTTTCTCCAAGGGTGAACACCCTGCCAAAATGGCTTTCGAGCCTTTGTGTGTACAGACTCAGATTTTTTAACAGGTTTTTCGTTTGTTTTGAGCGAATGGGGTTTGAATTTCGTATTAATCAGTTTTTCATCAATGTTGAAATTATCACACATAAAGGGTATTTGTTTGTTAAACGTTCAGGAGAGTATCGGTGCCAACTAGCAAAGTAAAAATTGATTCATCCTTCACTTTGTATGAAAGAACGATTATATTTTATGATATGATGCTTCTATGTTATTGTTGTACAGGCTGTCCCACTTCCGATGTCCCGATATACAGTGTGACCCATTTAAGACCGGAGCACCCTTATAAAATCTATAGTTTTTAACCAATATCATTTTTTTTTTTCAGCAGAAGAACTATCCCTTGAACTATGTTCACACGAATTTGCAAAATAAAATTTCAATCTACAGGGCATACATACTATGTTATTTTTTTCATGTTAAAAATTCCGAAATATCATTAGCAATTTAAAAAAAAATCGACCCCACCACTGAATCCAGCATCCTTCAATTTGGTCGAGCGCGAAATTTCATTGAGAAATTTCAATTGGCAACAAAGTTATAAGAACAATAATCTTGATTGCTCACCATTTTTTTATGAACATTCCAGACAAATTCTGAGAAGCGGCAACATTGTCAACACCCCAGCAAACATGATTGAGCGGTAAATAGGCGGCCGATTGCTGGTAACTGCGGTTAGTTGTCGGCAGCGGCACACCTATGTCGTTAAAATGTTGAAACGACATCGGTTTTGCCGCCATGGCTGAACGTACGCATGTTTATAATGGATGTTTGTTATTCAGCCAGAAATTGCCCGTTTAAAATTCCCGACAATCGTGCCGATGTCGCTTTGACGCAGTATGTATGTTGTTTACAGGTCAGTGGTAACTGAACCAAACGCAATGTTGGCATCACTGGGTTTTTGAGCATTGGTAGTACTGCTAATTTATTTTCGTGTTTTAGTTCTGTGTCCGTAGATCGCGTCAGTTGTCTGTCACTTGTCTTCAGGTATTTGTTAAACGGCGTGATAATATTAATATTATTTAGAAAAAGTTGGTGAGTTTTATGATTGATCCCAGCAAACTATCGTCCGACATCAAGAATAATGATATATGTTATATAACAATAATTAAACTCGTTATTGTCTACCAATCCATTTTTGTGGTAATGATTTTGAGCTAAATATTTGTTCATTACCCTATATTATAACAATGATGCTCCAATGCGAAGTTCAGCTCTTTACCTATATTCGAAAAATATTTGATTCACAGTAATAGATCAAACACTGGAAAAGTAATGTGGCTAGAACATTATCAGACTAAACCTATTCTACGTCGTCGAATCAACAAGTTATGATAGGTATATCGTATATGATCAAATATCAAATATAATTGAAGTATTGTACTATTTCAATTCTGTTGACTGATGTATTCGTAATAGTATCTTTCAAGTTTCGCAGTAGCCTAGTGGTATAAGCGTCTGACAGTTGATTGGATATCCGTTCGATCGCAAGTTCGAGTCCGACTCCCGACTATATCTTTTTTTTATTTCTAACCAAATAGTGTCGGTAGATAGTCGGGCGGCCTACTAGCGGCCGGTGCGACACGGGCTAGCCGGGCCGACGATGTATCATGATTGTGGCCCGCTGATGTTGACTGTCGGCAGTTCTTGGAGGGCGTCTAAAGGCCCGCGCGATACATGTTTGCTGGGACAAATGTTGGAAGTCATTGAGGTTTCTGGTATACATTTGAATTGTTAACACAAATCATTATCGAGTTATTATCTCTAGAATGGTACCCTTTTGGAATGATCTACATTTTCAATTCCATCGATTACTGCTCATGACTTCCATGACCATCTCTGATTTCTCGTAGTTTTCATATCCTGGATTATTATTTGTCGTTGTATGAAAAATATCTGAAGTCGACAGATATGTGACAAGGATCCTGAAACATTCTTCACATTCACCTAATGATTAGGTCCATAGCTTTCATAGTCACTTGAATAGTGATGCTGTGTCAGCAACAAGGTGAATATGGAAAATGTGGAATGCTGCCACATATTCACAAGTCCCATCAACCAGAAATCTACAAATAATATTGAAATTATTTGAATACATGGCTGATAATCCAATCCTATAAGTGAGCGCTTGACAGATCTCCTGAAATGAGATGGCAAAACTATGTTTTTGAAGGCGGAAAGGAGGTGAGTGTATAGATTGATCGCACTATAGATCAGAGAGTTTTTCGTTAAATTTGCGAAGACGGAATAGGTAGTCGCAAATTGTTACTTTGTCTAGTGATACCAACTGTAACCTCGTATGATGATTTGTTTTTATGCACTAGACACACTGTTTCGAGAATAAATAACGACGGAAGGGTGAGGATTTGTATTTGACCGAACAGCGGTTTACAAGATACTCTTGGCCCAACTTTGCAAAGGTATCGGACTGCACGCTCTTGAAGAACGAAGGTACTATTGAAGTTTTTTTGGCTGCAGATACAGAATGGTACTACAAGTGAATCACTCTGCTGACAGATGGCACTACCAGTAATATAGGTACTTGAGTGGATTTTTTCGACGACCTATTCAATTGCTAGATCTCATAACTGAGAGATCCAGAGTTGCCCCAATTGTCAGCAGGAGCGAGACATCACTGATATAGCAGTTGGATGGATACACTGTTCAACGGCACATTGAGCAAAGTGTCTGGGACAAACCAAAAAAATAAAGCAATGGAGGTAATGGCATATGCTGGTAGTTTCTCCATTGTGCCAATATCGATATATTTAACGCCTCCATGCTTTTTTCAAAATGCTCGACATATTACACTTTATATAAGCAAGTATACAACTCTTCAGTTGCTCTTTGCTGGTGGGAACTATGATATGGATTTCATCTACATATTCAAGACTCATCTGATGATCATGCAAATATGACCTTATTCTCGATTTCTGTCTCCATAGATAGATAGATAGATAGATAGCTTTATTCAAAGAAGTGTACTCATACATTTACAATACATAAATACAATTAAATGAACTGGCGTCAAATGATATGATGTTTGTTAACAAACGAACATCTGAGAAAGAAGAAGGTACTGAAATCACTATTGAAAAACGAACATGTTAAAAAATGCATACTTAATGAGTAAAATAAAGACATTTGATTGATATACAAAACACTAAAATACACTAGAAAAAAAAAAACGGACAGATTGAAATTACATTGTTAGCAAATAAAATAGATATACATAATTATAATAACAATAGCTAAAAATAAATGAATGAAACAAGTGACTGACTGACACTGAATTAAAATATACTTGAACCAAGAAATTCATCTATGGTATATGGTTCTATTTCAATCAATAATTCCTGAACTGACTGTTTGAATTTTTTAAGGCTGGGTTCTATTTTCAGTTTTGAAGGTATTCTATTGTAAAACTTTATACACGAGTACATTGGAGTTTTTTCTGTTAGGGTTAGTCTGTGAGGTGGGATATTAAAATCCATCGTTCTTGTACCATAAATATGATTTGATTCATAGGCTTGGAATTTCTTCCTATTTTTGAATAGAAATACTAAACACTCATATATATAAATGCCCGGGACGAATAATATATTCAAGCTTTTGAATTTTCCTCTGCATGACTGCCTGTAACTGATTCCCACCAAAATATGTAGACATCTCTTCTGTACTACGAAAACTCGTTGTGCTTCACTGCTTCCACCCCAGAAGATGATGCCAAAACGCAACAGAGAGTGAAAGTTCGAAAAATATACTGTTCGCAAAGAGTTACTTTCTAAATATTTAGCTGTCACTCTGAAAGAGTAACATACCGAGCTTAGTTTGTTACAAAGTTCATTAATATGAGTCTCCCAGTTCAGATTTTGATCAATGTGAATTCCTAAGAACTTTGTGTTATGTTCTAATTTTATATTTTGTGTCTGAAGCTGTATGTCCTGCGGTATTTGTTTACACACGTTTTTTGTTGTGAAACAGATACAGGCAGTCTTTTCTTTGTTTAAAATTAACTGATTACTAGTAAGCCAGTCCTGAGCCTTTTTTAGGCTATCGTTTGATATATCTAACATTTCTTGAAATGAAGATCCTACCGCTAGTATGTTTGTGTCATCGGCATAATTTACTAGATGTGTTTTTTCGTTGACAATTTCTGATGCCAAGTCATTAATATAAAAGATGAATAATAACGAATTTATAATAGATTATAATAGATTATTCGATTTGAATAACGTTTTTCTGATCAACCTAATTTTCAGATTCTAGTTTCTAGATCCTGATGGCATAGATTATTCTACCTAATTGCAGAAAACTACATACTGATAGTGATGATCGTTCGAATATCATAGCAACTGAGGATCCCTATATAAATCATCGCAAATTTTCAAATAATTAGTACGAATGTATGGACCAAATGATTTATATACCACATTAAAATTAACTTTGAATCTACTAATTATTCAATCTGCAATTAAAGTAGAATTACAAAAGCTATGCGAAATCATACAGTGATTAAGAGAGAACGGTATGTTGTTAATTATCGGACCCGATGTGGAAAGGCCAATTCGGAAAGTTTTCGATTTATTGCTCACAATGTAGAGTATACTTCATGAGTTTGGGAAGTGTTATATACTCTATCTACGATGTGGTCATTTCAGGAATCTGTATCGTTCTTCTCTAGTATAAATATAGGATTATTTGTTTATGACTATGCAGGGTTGTGCTAAGGTATCAAACCACGTTAATATCTTCGAAATGGAAGAGGCGAGATATTTCAATCTTTGCAGTGAAGTACGATGACACAAGATGCATCACATGGTCAAGCAAGTACGTTCGAGCTGGTACATAATTTTTAATGTCCAGGGATATTATGGAATGTCCACGTAAAGACGTCCTGAGTATGTCCCTGATGGGATATGA
Source organism: Phaedon cochleariae (assembly GCA_918026855.4). Lineage (NCBI taxonomy): Eukaryota > Metazoa > Arthropoda > Insecta > Coleoptera > Chrysomelidae > Phaedon > Phaedon cochleariae. Next base: position 29,417,560 of record OU896717.1, read on the forward strand.
TTTCAAACGTTCCTTAAGTGACATCCATCGGATGTCCCTAATATAACATATTCTGGCATAATTTCTGATCTTATATATTGTTCCTTCTAGAAAAACCATGAGATGTTCCAGACGGTACATTTCTTCAAATATTTCTGCACGGAGGCCTTTAATATTTCCAGGATCGTATGACATTCGTAATCGCCCCAAGGAATATCCATCGGATGTCCCAATTGGTACATACACATTTTTTATTTCCTAGAAATATCATCCTACGAACGTCCCAGTCGGTACGTTTAATATGTTGTTCCTGCGAGAATGTTAACTCACACCTCGACGATCAACTGCTCGTAGGTTGTTGAAACTACTCGTCAATGTCCTTCACAAAAGTCCATTTGACATCCTTGGGAACCTTGTTCAGGATCTATTGAGGATCTTCTACGGACCATCAACTCAACTGGATGTCCTTATCTGTTATGAAAGATCTGGTCCTGAGGAGACCCTAAGAAATTCGAATTCAAGAATAATTCATACATCCCTGGGGCATCCCATTGACATTCAATTAGTATTCCTCAGCATTGCTGATAGGTTTTCCTACGGATGTCCTCCGTAGTGCTAGTTGAGAAACACTGTAGGATTCAAGTATTCGATGGTTGTTCCAGGAACATCCGTTAAGGACGCCCTTAGTTCGTCCTCAAGTGGGACATTTGTGCGTTCCACAGGCGTCTGATGAACGTCTGCGGTACCAAATTCAAACGTCATACGGACGTCTTAAATGTCCCGACGGGGCGTCCTTAGGATATCAATGAGACATAAATGTGTTATTAGGGTACTCGACCGGAAATACAATCATCTTTTTCAATTTGAGTGCTACATCCTGTATTTTTTTGTGAATTTTGATACATCTTGATTTTTCGAATCGATATACATTACATGGTTATTTAACGTTGGCCACACATTAAAGTTTTTCAAATTGCAGTTGGATTAAAATGTTGAAAATTGGTATGCTGTTATAATCGATCATTCTCAAATTACCTTGAATCGTTTCAGTCCTTGAGCTATACAGGATGTGCCGGAAGTCAGCACCAACTTTCGAATTTAGAATGAAAACCTATGATTCGTTTCACATGGTGGCGTAGTCATATCATTCTGCCTATGAATCAGTCTGGATTCGGTCCTTATCATAACTGCACTAATGCAGTTATGCAATTTTCTGGTCTTACTGCTATACTGTGCATTGGATAGGCTTCTTGGACACTGCAGTGAAACTCCTAGAATATTCAATGGAGAATCAGTCTCAAACAGTTATTTTCTATACATAATGAAGTTCCTCAAGGCTCTATACTTGGACCTCTATCATTTAATATTTACAACAACAACATATTTTAACTACCTCTCAATGTTTCAAATGTCTCAATTGTTTGAACTGTTCAATTATGTAAAAAATCATCATTAACAATGTAGGTAATAAGCATATATACATTTGTTCATAGAATGACGATCAAATGGGATGTTTCTAGAACACCCAATGGAAAACATCTGATGGATGTCTGAAATATTGGGACATTAGCGGGATGTACTAGCATTCTTTCGTCATTATTTTCCACCTCTGATCCATCGTAGTTTTCTCAGAGTAAAGTGATGATTCATATTTGGGCAGTACAAGGCCATTTCTCGAATGAACTATTCTACTCATTCATAAAATGAATACACTAAGTGAAAAACCAAATGGAATATCTCTTCTTCTCTCTGGAATTCAGTTTGCTTTGAAAACTTCCTGAAGTGCATTCTGAGCAGCATTCGAAGTTCAAGAATCCTCGTACCAATATCACATTCCTTTCCGAAATGATCGAATTCTCTCACACCCGAGACATATCTTTGGACGCCAACTGCGGCGTTCAACCAAAACCTATTAGGTCAATGGTGTGTTAGTAACGAATTTTGAATAGAGTTAGCGAACTATTAACATCGAAATCATGTGAGTGCTAGTATATTATGCGCTCAGGCTACTTCTTGATCCGCATTCCAACGATGGGAATTGATACGGGAGATAAATGTATTAAATTTGCACTTCTGCACTAACTTGTTGAGTGTAGAGATAACTTGCTTCACGGTGACGGTGGTGCAGAAAACCCAACCAGCAATAGTTCATTACATAATTAGTGTAGAAAGTGACATATTTTGCGCGAGGGGACGTTTTGGAATCGAAAAGAGTGCAGGACATGCACTTTCCAATGAGTTATGTACACTGTGTGTGTATCATGTTTTTAATCATATTCGATCACACGAAGGAGAAATTATGATTATTATTTCATTCATCTTCAATATTGACTTGATATCTTTACATCATTATCAACCCAACATTGATTTAACACAACCTCAACATTACCTTCACATAAACTTTACATCAACCTAGCAATAATTCAACATTAACTCAACTTCAACTCAACTTCAACTCAACATCAACTCAACATCAACTTACCATAGTCTCAACATCAACTTAATCATGACTCAACATTAACTTAATCATGACTCAACATTAACTTAATCATGACTCAACAATAACTTGATATTACCATAACATCAATTCAGCATCAACTCAACAATAACTCTACATTGATTCAACATGTAATTGTCATTTGATTAAGATTAACATAACAGTAACTCAACATTGAGTTAACACCATCCTTACCTCGAACCTAACATCAAATTGACAAAATCAACATCAACTCTACATTAACATAACTTCAACTTAACATTGACTCAACATTGAATCAACATTAACGACATTGACTCAATTTCGAAATCGACATCAACTTGACCTTAATTCAACATCAACTCAATATTACTTCAACAAAAACTTAAAATCAGCTCAACATCTGCTCGACACTAACTTGACATTAAGATAAAATAAACTGAACATTAGGTACGTCTAAATGTGAAAAGAATGTAGGTAGTATAAGACTAACGAAAATGAATACATACATACATCAACTCTGCATCAAACATAACAGAAATTTTAGCATGGATTATCATTTTCTGAGAAAAATCATATTCTTATCGATAATGATTATAGTGATCGAATGTTAGTAGCATGATGAAGCTACTAGAATGAAATTGTCGCCGTTGATTTTTTCCATTATCAGACATTTGGTAGAAATTGAAAAAATATCAAAAACCGAAAATTGTTATAAAAAGTTCAAATTCGAGACCTATTTGTAATATTGTAATATAAACAATTTTTCTACATGAATTTGCTTTGAAACTCAAACAAATAAGCGATTAATTTGAGAAAATGTAACTTCTGACGGGTAGAGAAAATGATGTGACTCCAACCGAGTAGTCCATTTTTCATATTTTTCAGAGCAGAAATTGATGCCCAAGTCGAAAATCGGAATGAATTATTATTGAAAGTTTTTCCCATATTGTACCGACTTTATGAATGACACTATATATAATGTCCAAATACTCGAAAATTCTCTTTCCACAAATTTCTTCGATCAAACAGATCTATTTTCTTGAAATTGAATTGCTTCGTTCGAGGATTTTTTATTTGAATGGAGCAATATACACTTATCAACAATCAGGCGGCAATAAGATCAGTTTACTACTCATTTGTTTTCAGAAAATTGAATTTCGCTAGTGTCATATCCACTATAAAATACAACTTCTCGAACAGCGAAGGATTATCAATGATTTACTCATCATATTCAAAATATTAACAAACTGTTATGACTCACCAAAATTAGTGTACTTAGATGATTTCCTACCATGTTCCTCAGAGGTATACCAGAAATAGACAATTATTAGCGTGCTCCAATAATTATAATACAAATTGGGGTGAAAATTCTCCAATGACCAGAATGTGTGATTTTTACAACAAATATTGCAATGATGTAAACATTTTTTCCATATCTTTATATTACTTTAGAAGAATTACAAAAAATATTTTCATTTCCTAATATCACGATGATGAGAATTCATTGATGATAATGCTCACTATTTTTCCCGTATCGTATATATGTCATTTTCATACCTCCTATGTAATTAGGTGTATATTTGTATTTTTGTATTTGTTTAGACATGAATGTTAGCTCTGTAACGGATTTTATGAGTGGATGCTTGTATGGGTAAAAATCTGTTAATATCCCAAATTTCGAATAAATAAATGAATGAATAAATAAATCTCAAACTCAAATAAACAGTATATTTCTTCATCCAAGAAAACCGCGAATACCAGTGACATGAATTCCAATTTGAATTGGTCCAAGAAAATCTCTTCTTGTTTGATTTACTTCGAGAGACGTAGATACAGCGGTACGGCTGCGCCCATTCATTCGTCATTGCCGCTGTTGTTTCTTCTGAAGACGGTGCAAAGCACGCTTGGTTTTCAATGGTGAAGTGTTCAAGAATCGAGTGTGCTGAGTCATGGATACTATTGGTGTGGTATCATCACAGCAATGCGGTATTCCATATTTGAGGAAAATCTGCAAGGGTAAGATCTTTGTATAGTTTTGTAACATAGTTGTACCTAGTGAGGTTTTCTTCCTTCTTATCAATCATACCTCAAACCATAGCTGCACATCGCTGTCAACGCATATGGCCATGTTTGTATAACCTGCACAACACAAATTCGTTCAGCAGTGACGATTTGTTCAGTCGCATTCATTCGATGAACGCACTAATAGGTATTATAATAGGTAGGTAATTGTCCATCCTTTGTATATTTCCTACTTGATTCCTGATAAGAATGATTGAACCAATATTAATAAAATGTCTCCTTCCTTCGTGGTCTTACATACCTATAGCAACTTTTATACATGCCCTTTTGTCAAACGCGGAATTTCTTGTAACCAGAAAATATCTGGTTGTCTTGAAATTTCGTTTGTTTTTTACAATGCCTGGCTGTGATGAATGGAAATGTTGTTTCTTCTGAATAAGCAAATTCTATAGGTATACGGTAAATGATTCCCATTCAACAAGTTACTTTGCGGAACACACAATATACTTTATGTATATGTCTTCATTCATGTAATAGATCTTTTTATTTCAGCTATGTTATACATAGGATGATCAAGTCTTGATGAAAATGCCTTCTGTTTACCAACTGTAGCAATTAATTTTATTCATTACTCAATACTCCAATACTAAGCTATGAGTATTTTTATTTCCATCAAAATGATCATCTCTGTGGGCACAAGAAAATATGGATCTCCTGAAAATATATCATATGAGATATTATCTATTCGTAACAAGCTCGAAACTCCTTGATTCAATAAAAAAATTGTTCAAATATGATGATAGATCAACTTGACAATAGAATTTATCCCTTGTTTCAAATTAAATATATCTTTCTTCGACCAATACGTACTGTGATAATAAAGAAATATCCATTCGAATCAAGATTCTCTTTTATGAATAAGTCAATAAAGTAATGTAGAAAAATTGAACAAATCAAGAAATACTTTTTATCGTGTATCCTTCCTATAGGTACGCACAATGTTGTTCGATTATAAGGATTTCCTTTTGCGCACTTGGAAAATGAATGAGAATGGACCGATTCGTTTACCAATTATTTGGTAGAATCGCTAGAAAATGACGCAATGCTACTTATTGAGTAGATGTCACCCAAAGATTGTTCAATGATTAGCCGTATTTTTGATGTTGAGCGAATTATCTATTTTTTTTTGTACATTGTCATTTTGAGGATTGTGGAAAAAATGAATTCCATTCGAAATTTCACTCAGTTTAATCCTCAGATTACCTGATGCAATCACTCAAAAGGACTCCTGATACAGTGAATTCATCTATTTATCTGTCCCAATTGAACTGTTTTGATGGTATCAATGGATATCACAATCTGCAAGTGATTTTTCATTGTGTGTTTCAAGCGTCCTAGCCGTTTTGATAATCCTGACTTTCCAAACTAAAATGGATTATCACGTTGAGTTGTAGTTTCATTCAAGAAAAGTCAGGGTTCTCGCATCGAAACATGAATAGATCTACTGTCTCGACTGTCAATTATAATTAAAACAATAAATATTCCCTTGCCAAATTTCGAACTGATCTGAGACCTGCAATCCCTTCGACCGAGTATGCAAATTCCAAAAGTGATATCTCAGCAGCCAAAAGGAGAGATAAATCGTGAAATCTAAGAGAATATGATTAGAGATTATGGATATTTTAAATACTGAATGCTACCCTAGAATGACATTCAGCTAATGAATATTCATGTGCCGATGATGGCATGAAGGGTCTCAGACGCATCTTAAATGTCTTCGGTAGTCCTTTCAGCGCCAAACCCACTCTCGCTTTAATAACTTCTGAAGTTTCTCTGCTTTGGATTTCCAAGATTCTGAAATCGATGAATATCAGGATGGAATTCTTCTAATGGGTGAAGGATTCAAATCTCCACAAAATTGTTCAGTCTAAGATATGCAAAGATGACGAAACCCACTATACAGGGTGGTCCGTTTTTCAATACGGAAAATTCAACAGCGTATAGTACTCGTTGAAATAATAAAAAAACTTCCTATGAACATATACTTTTAAACGCTTCGTTTTTGAGATATTGGGTGTCAAAAATACGCTTCTGAATATATTTTTTTAATCAAAAGTTAGAAACGTTAGATAAATTAACAAAATATTCCACAGATACTGAACTTTTTGAACTTTATAAGATTAAATAGGAATTATTCATAAAAACTATTCAGTGGCTGCTGAATCTGGGGTGGCGAAGGTAATAATTACACAAATTTTTCGGGTAATTATTTTTCATTTATTTTTCAAGTTTCAATGAGAAAAGCTCGCTTGTAAGTTTTTTATAAAATGTTTTAGTTAAATAATACTACTTGATATCGATTAAAGAAGTAGGCTATGCTCAGTTGCTCACTGTTCACTGTTCACTTTTTATATGTGCTGTCACTCTGAAAGTTCTGTCAAAGAAATAACAAACTGGAGTTATTCCGTGTTTTTATCAAAAAGTGTAATAATTTCATTCCAATTTTGCCGTTTGTCAATATGCCTATGGGATTTAGTTCTGAAGAGTATGCAGATATTCATTTCGTTTACGGATTTTGTAATGAAAACGCAGAGACAGCAGTTCGGGAATACATAAATCGCTTCCCTAGGAGAAGGGTACCTAATGCACGAGTCTTTATCAATACTCACTCACGTTTGGTAAACAGCCAATGGTTTTTATTTTTCCTTCTGAAACGAAGCTATTAGATAAGAAATCTAAAAGTCCAAAAAAATTGTATTTTGAAATGCACGCCCCTGAAAATATGTAACTCATTCATGAACTGTAATAGGTCTAAAAGTTAGCTCATTGATATTTCCACAATAGATGTGAATTTCATCACAATCGGTTATAGCATTTCTGAGAAATCAATAAATTATCGATTTTTAGTGAAACTTGAACACCCTATACCTCGAAAACGAAGCGTTTAAAAGTATATGTTCATAGAAAGTTTATTTATTATTTCAACGAGTACTATATGCTGCTGAATTTTCCGTATAAAAAACGGACCACCCTGTATATTGGCAACTATACAATCTAAAAATCAATGATTATCTGAGCCGCAAGCATCAAAGTTGAAACAATGATGGTCACCAAGTAAACATTCTACTAGCAAAACTCTGGCCTCATAGTAAATCACGGCATATTGAAAGAAGGTCTCTCAGCCCCTTTAGGATATACCGGGTGTCCCAGTATACCTGTTCCAATAGATTATCTCAGCCATTTCGAAAGTTGAAAACTTGAAAATCACATGATCTACTACAATTCAAATAATTTGAAATAATTATTGAAGTCAGAATCGAGATTATAAAGATATCGAAGCCTATTGCAATTCGATCAATTTGAAATTTCTATTGTCCTTTTCTCCATCAAATCAAAATTGAAATACTATGAAATAAAAAAGTTAGAGTCCGGTCAAACCAGAAGTGACTTTCAATTTTTGTTTTTCTTAGTTGAAGCTATTTTAAACGACTTGGAGATCATGGAATTTTCGGATATTCATTTTTCCAAATGGCTGAGATAGTTCATTGGAACATGTATACTGGGACACCCAGTATACCAATGGGTCAGCAACAAGCAATAAGGTTAGAATTTTCAGCTAGGGTTGATTTTGGTTAAAATAGCCCTTATGGGGCGCCCAAATTATCTATAGAGGACCGACAATTCTGCATCAACCAATATTACAACATTAGGCTAAGCTAAACTCGAGTAGGCAATGTGAAAGATATGCTATTTTATTGAGAAGCAGGTACATCCACGCTATCATTAGATGAGCAGCATAAACTCCGGCTTCTTGAAGTAGCGAAGAAGCATACCATAAGGCTGCACAAAACTCAGGTAGATAGCTGATGAACAGATCTCACTTGGTATTATCGGCCAATGGTTGAAGTGTTCATTCCAGTCACTAGCTTAGCTCTGGTGGTAGTTTCCTGGCCTCAACCTGGCAGGAAGTACCTATCTGGTGGTCTTGTCTAGGCATCAACTAATTATTAATCATGCTCCTACAGAGGTATTACACAAGGTGATCAGGGTGAACCAAGCCAACCAGCTACTGGGGATGTAAAGGAGGCCTGTAAAGTCAAGTGTGATAAATGATCTGATTGCTGAGGAAGCTGAGAGCAATAAATAGGGCAGGAGAAGCTGTTACATACCTCGGGAAGGTGAGTGGCCTCCAGAGAGTTTCGCAGGGGAGAATTGAGGGGACTGGTCTACAATATGTGTTATTATCATCAACTGATAATATTGCTTGATATATAGAGCTGAGCAGATTCACAAAATATACGATTTATCAAAGCTCACGCTTCTATTGAAACAACAGCCTCAAAAGCACAAGCACAAGACTTAAATAATTGACCTCAGATATTTTTATCTCAACAACAATTCATCTCAGGCAGAGGTGCGTTTAAAGACCGTAACATTATGCCCAGTTAACACAGTTCGATTCCAGAGATATAAGAAGACATCACAGTCATGCCACACATCACATTCGTGACTCGAATTGAGAGTCCTACTGAAATCACAGTGACTGCTATTCCAGAAACTTTTGGTCATTTCATGATGCATATTATGATGCCAAATGGTACTCACAGAACGTATTAAGCGACTCCTCATTCAGCATCAAAATCGAATAATGCCATGAATAGACAAGAATGTAAGATTCCAGTGAGTCTCTCGGTTGTTAGGGAGCCCCACAGATTCACCTACATTTCAGGTCTCAAATCCAGTAAAATGTGAAGGTTATTGGGAATTTTCTTGTGGATCGAAGAGTCCTCTGGCAATACCAATGATGTTTTCTTGTAATTCGCATTGTTACCTAGCGGGACATGAATGTGATATCCCAGGGATGTCTGTGTTCACTGTGTAGCGAATGATTAAGTTCTGTTCAAGTGAAATGATTCAGTTAGTTCAGATTGAAAGAATATCACTATTGTGCAATTCTAATGTCAGTCTTCTGGAAACTATCACTTTCATCAAGAATGAAGATACCGCTGTTCATTCATTTTGTTGACCTATATCTGTATCCCCCTGACTCATAACTTAAAACTGTTATAATACTTCACGTTAGAGCCGTCTAAAATTATCAGCGGCCCATTAAAATACATCAAAAATTAATTCGAGGAGCGCCTTAGATTAAAATTTAAAAACTTTCCGTTCTCAAAATTAATGGTTGAGAAAACAAAAGATAATTTCCCAAATTCAATAAAACGCTTACTGATAAGTGGGACGTACGCGCGTTTTTCTTTCGAATGCAACGGCGAGATGAGTTTTTAATTAGAAAATCGTTATAAATTTTCACACCTTGGGAGGTTTTCCATAATTAATTATTTAGTGAGTCTTTTAGGGTCATTTCAGCAAAGAAAGCCATTAATTTTTTGGTCTCGTGAAGTCACAGACTTTCTATATGTTCACTAATAGTCACATACTTTACAGTTGCGTCACTATCATACACGATTCATTAACCAATGTATTCCGTTATTATTTTGATAAATCTTTTTTCTGAGATATATCAAGGGTAGATATTCTTCAATAAACCATACAGATTCCAAGACGAGCTCAATACGAGTGATAAAATATAGCGGCAAGTTGAAGAAGTCACTTGCCTTAATGCGCAAGCGCTTCGGTATTTCAACATTCTACTCACCGACGACAGCTTGTAGGTACCAGTTGATTTTTATTATTTCACTTACTCACTGAATTTGAATTAGGCGTTGGCTTCCCTATTCTAGAAACCAAAGATGTAAATCCACTCCTATTGAATAAAACAAAACCATCCGCGAGAGGTAAAGTATATTGGCTCCTGAACAAGCCGTATTTGTGCTTTATGGATCATTAAAAGCTGTGGAGGTGTGAAGTACAGAAATCCGAGTTTTTGTGAAGGAGCTTTCGTGATGTGTCGGACTTGAGTTTCCTATGGAAGAGTATCGCTGATAGAAATACCGAGCAAAGATATGGTGGACTTGGTGGGGATGATGGTACCAGTCATTTTCATATCAAACATACTGTGTTCTGCCTTTCGAGAGGAAACGGAGTTTTGTCTGACGGCACTCTTCTGTGGGAATCTATATGAAGTAGAGTTTGCTGCGAACATCTTGCAAAGTAGTTAGCTTTGTTTTGCGATGTTTTTGTTAATGTGCGTCGGCTTTGGGAAGTGGCGGGAATGTACTATCAGTTTAATTCCTTAGTACTGATTTATCTATGAGTTTTGATCTCATTTCGGTATCGCTTGATTCTTTTGTTTGGCTGCAGTTATTTCTGGCTCCTTCATATTCTGCTCTAGTAACGAGGTTAGGGTTTTTGCCACAGGTAGGACTCACCGCGGAGTTATTCTAATCCGACCACTTCAAGGGTACACGGCATCTTGCAAGAATCTATTTTGACACTAACATTGTTCCTACTAATATCAGTGATCTGGTACGAGGAATAACCTGCACTATCCACAGATTCACAAAAACATAAGAATCGTGACGAAGACGGTGAAGAATATATAATGATTTATTTTTTACAAAAAGAGTATTGATCAACCACTATGTCTAAATCGAAGCACAAAATCAAAATGACTGATATTCGATTACTTTGAAGAATTTCTTAGCAAAGCATGTTGTCTTCGTACAAGAGTCTGCGTGATTCAACATCGATATTATGTAGTGTTCTCCCTGATCTTTCCGATTTTGGTTGAAGTTTTTTGAAAATACGATCCAGATTGTCAAAATTACTTGAAATAAAATGAGTTCTGAGTCGAGCTCTGGAATTTTTTCCATAGTAGGCCATCTTGTGGAGTGTGTATATGTTGCTGGTGAATTTTAGCCAATAACATCAAGACTCTGCTGAAATATCGTTCTTGGAAATTCTTCCCCGAACTCAAATAATGCTCTGTATTGCTGTTACGAATATCAAAACACTATTTTTCACATAAACAACTCACCTACACTTCCTGTATCCGCCATTAGGCTATTGCTGATCAGTCATGGCTTAACCTTTGATATTGTTTCAATATTGAATCATCTTTCATTTCCCGTCACATAAAAACTATTGTATTGGACACGGAAAAAATATTATATTCATGCTCTTGGTCTTCTTGTTTGAAGAAAACCTTGTAACATGAAAATTTGCCTTTTCGTGTTCCATAGTGTGAATTCTGCAAATGGGTAATGGGGAAGCTTTGTAGAGATGCACTGCGTAACACAATGTCTCAGAGCTTCTGTATGGCGAAGTCCTGAAGCCTTTGCACAGGAAGAGTTCTCTGGAAGAAATCCCCTAAACCCGCCAGGAGAAGATGACATGTCCTTAGATGGCCAAATGGCCGATACGCGGCTGGATCTTGTTTGTGTGATCTTGGGTTGGCTAGTGTTATCCTCCATAGGCAATGGAGTATGTTGGAATGGGAAAGATAATATTTATGGACATCAAAACTATTGGGGCAGAAGACGTTTCTTATCGAGCTCACGTCACTCACTGTCATTTACCTTGTTCTACCAAGTGTTCAGCAGTTCGGAAGACGTAGTCCGACGACATCCCTCCCCCCAAAAAGTTGACTTTATTGAAGTTAACTAGATAAAGACAACTCAAAAGTGTAAGAATTTGTAGAGATATAAAAACCGAAAGTATGATTATATGACCCTAATAATTCAACAGTTTGAACATCCCAAGCATATTCTTCCCTGGATGGTTCGACGCAGTGGTCGAATACGATTATTTTGTACATTATCTTCTGCTGATGGTATCACCGAATGATTCTCCTCCTCATGCTCATCAGAAACAATATCAGGATCTTGAATATCACCCGCTTTATTTTCTTGATCAGTGTCACCTACTATATTCTCCTCTACGTGATGTTCTCTATTTTCCATTCCATGGTAAGGGCGAAGATCGTCCGAATGTACCTTCACCGTGAAGCCGTCTCTATTCACCTCATACGTATTTTCTCCGGAAACCGCAACGATAGCTTGGGGACCAGTCCAAGTTCTGCCCAACCCACGATCAATTGTATTTCTAAATTCTCTCATCATTACATTTTGGCCCTGGTGAAACTTAACACATGGTCTTCTTTGTTCGGAATTGTTACCTCGCCACAATAAATGGTTCTCATGAATTTTCTGTATTCGGTTATCTCTGTCTACTTGATTTGCTTCAAAATTTATATCCTCACCAGGTCGCGATAACTCTGCACCAAAAAGAGCATAACTAGGGCTCATGCCCGTAGCAGCATTTCTTCTGTTATTGAGAGAAAAACAAATCTTTGAAATTGGCTCATCCCAAGCCTGACTTCCGTTTACCAAAGTGTGTGCTCTGAGGGCTTTTTTGATTTCTTGATTTCTTCTCTCTACAGGATTTGCCCGTTGATGAAAGATAGGAGTATGATAATGTTTGACACAATTGTCTGTCATAAAGCTATGCCAAATCCTACTTCTAAATTGAGGGCCATTATCAGTTATTATGTTCTGTGCGAATCCCCACCGACAAAACTGGTTTTGAAGAAACTCGATGATCGCTTTGGTGCTAGCAATTGGAATCGCAACTGCTTCTGTCCACTTAGTGAAAGTATCCACTAGGACAATGAGAAATCGGTTCTCATTTTCTGTCAATGGATAAGGACCCATAACATCAACACTAACTACTTGCCAGGGAGTAGTGGGAGGTCTCAAATGCACTGGGGCATGCTCTTGTATACAACCCATCTTTGTTGAAGCACATATTTGACAGAGTCTGACGTGTTCTCTAACAGTTCTCCATAAATTACACCAGTAGTAGCGGTTAGAGATAGCTCGGAAAGTTTCATCTCTTCCTGGGTGCTGAGACAAAGGAGAATCATGGAAGTCGTAAAGCACACGTTGCCTTAGCTTTTTGGGTACCTCTAGAACGCGTTTTCCATCTTTTACATGCCAAAGAAATCCATCTTGTACTACATAATGGTTACGAAGTTCCAATTGACGCCCTTTAAGATTAACTGGATCTTGATTCTGCACCTCATTCCAATCTGCTACATCGGTTTGAATTTTCGTATCATCAAGTTGCTCTCGACGAACAGCCTCATCTAACGGTTCAGCTTGCAGTAAACCCAATACAATATTTTCCGGTGGTTGATCCTTTTCTGTAACTCTGGGTATCATTAAGCGGTCATCGTAGTTCTCCCTGGACAGATCTTCATGTTCTAGTGCTGGATTTCTTGACAAAAAATCAGGCAACTGATTTTCTCTGCCAGGACAGTGAACCACGTAATAGGTGAACTCTTGTAACAAAAGAGACCATCTAGTTAACTTTGCTTTATCATCTTTGAACTTCGAGAGCCACGACAAAGCTTTACTATCAGTCACTAATGTGAATGGCTGATCCTCGAGATACTGTCTATATCGCTTGCATGCCCATACCACCGCAAGAGTTTCTTGTTCGTTCACATGATAGCGTTGTTCTGCTTTGGTGAATCGAGCACTAGCGTAAGATATAATTTTTTTTTCATCATTTTGGCCTAACTGGAACAATACTGCACCCATGCCCTTCTGTGATGCATCTGTCTGCAAGAAAAATCGACTGTTTGAGTCAGGTCTTTGAAGAACTAAAGGTCTGGAGAGCTCTTTTTTCAGTAACTGGAATGCATCTTCACACTGTAGAGTCCATGAAAACTTTTTCCCGATGATATCCGTCAATGGAGCTGTCAATGAAGCAAAATTAGGAACGAATTCCCTCAACCAGTTGGCAGTACCCAAAAAACGCTGCAAATCTTTCAACGATTTAGGACTAGGATAATCCATTATTTTGAGTTGGTGTTTTTCTAGAGGCATATTGAATTGTCCATCGATATAATGGCCCAGGTACTCTAGGTGCGAGGTGGCAAATTGACATTTTCCTAAAGAACACCGTAACTGATGAATTCTCAATCGCTCGAGGACCAGTGTTAAATGACGTAAATGGTCTTCATGATTTTCAGAATAGATTATGATATCATCAAGGTAAACTTTAACGAATTCATCGATATATCCGCTAAGCACTTCTGTCATGAGTTTCTGGAATGTGGATGGTGCGTTTTTGAGACCAAAAGGCATTACAAGAAATTCATACATTCCGCCATCAGGTGTTCCGAACGCAGTTAGTGGAATACTCTCTTCATGCATTGGTATTTGCCAGTAACCACTTCTTAGATCCAACGAAGTAAAAATGTTGCTCGTACCTAATTCACGAATAGTTTCACGAATAGGGGGTAGTTGTGATACCTCAGACTCGGACTGTTCATTCAGTTGGCGATAATCAACACAAAAACGGGGTTTGCCATCTTTTTTTTGTACAATAACAACAGGTGAGCAATAACTGGAATGGCTTCGTCTATCGACCGATATCAATAATATCGACTATTGCTAAAGTCTATGAAAAAATTCTGAAAAGTCGTTTGGTTGGTTACTTGAATAAATATAAAATAATGTCAGACAAGCAATTTGGCTTCAGAGAGGGTAGATCGACACAAGATGCTATAGTTGAATTAACAGGTACTATTTACCAAGGAATAGATAAATCATTACCAACGCTATGCATCTTTGTCGATCTAGCTAAAGCATTCGACACGGTCAGTCATTCTAAATTATTACAGAAGCTTCAAGATATTGGCATAAGAGGTACTGCCCTGAATTTGATGAGTAGTTACTTGAGAGATAGAACTCAGAGTGTCAAAATAAATAGTACATTGAGTGAATTCAAAACGGTTGAACGGCGTCCCCCAAGGTACTGTCCTGGGACCAGTGTTATTTAATATATATATAAATAATATGTTCAAACTCAAAAGTACGGGCAAAATATTAGGGTTTGCAGATGATACAGCGATAATTTACCAAGACGAAAATTGGGAAACATTAAAGGAAAAAGCAGAAATCGATTTCAAAAGTATAATCGAATGGTTTAGCAGTAACCTCTTAACAGTGAATTTCAGCAAAACCTATTATGTTGCCTTTGCTTCGTACAAGAAATACTTACCAAATTTCAATTCATTAACAATAGACCTTGTTGACACTAATATTACTGTAAATCAGACAGAAAATATAAAATATCTTGGTATATATATCGATAGCCACCTTAAATGGAATAAACATCTTGATTATGTCACTAGAAAGCTAAGAAGTATCCTACCAAAATTCAGATATGTTTCTCAATACTTAGGATTGGAACATCTCAAAACCCTTTATTATGCATTAGTGGAAACGCATCTTTCGTATGGAATATTAGCATGGGGGGGATGTTTAAATGTACACTTACAACACCTGAAAATAATACAAAAATACATACTTAAAATTATTTGCAAAAAGAAACGAACTTACCCTACAAATTTACTCTTTGATGGAATAAAATTATTCGATATAAGAAAATTATTTTGCTTTAGAATACTACAATACCAGCATAAACACAAGAATGATTTAATCCCTTTACCTCATAACTATAGTACCCGTCACAAAGCCTATTCTACTTGGGTTCCAAGATCTGAAAAAACAATACTTCAAAGATCATATTACTACCTAGGGCCAAGATTGTACAATGTCGTTCCCATAGAAATCCGACAAAGTTTTGGATCATATACTTTCAAAACAAAGTTGAAGAAATGGTTAATTTCGGTGCCAAATGAATTTATCAACTCAATTATTGATCACAAAAATTCATGATTTTTTTATGTTATTGAAACAATTATGAAAATATTTTTCTTACTTATCATTCAATGTCCTGTCCTCTGTAATACCACTTAGTCGTTTTTATCTTATTTGTTGAATTATTTTATTTATATACATTTAAACTGGATGATCAAATGATGCAACTTTTATATATTTTATTTAGATTCATACGTCTCTTGTTTGTTTTATATTAGATGTAGATCCATATTTGTACTTATACTCATGTCCTTGTTTATATTGCTAATTTCAATAATTATTTCCGCCATACACTAGTGTATAAAGTGTGAGGCTTTAATAAATAATATGCTTGAAATCAACAGTAGCCACGCTCAAGGGTAAACCTTTTGTGGCAACCCTGTTTGTTTATCAGCGAATTTATTGCTATCATTTTATACCATGGAAAAGGATTTGTATTATATTGTGAATTCCTGAATAAACAAATTATTATATTATATTATAATCACTCCTGCAGCTAGCATTTTTGTTACTTCATTGTGTATGGTTTCTTTTTTCTGAACTGAATACTGGTAACGACGAATTTGGAAAGGTTTGTTATTTCGCAGATGGATATGATGACTTGTTGTTCGGGTTGTAGGCTGACGCAAACCTTCTTCGAAAACGTCGTTGAATTCTTCTAATTTTTTAAGATATGCTTCTTTATGGTTTTCAGGGATCTGTTCATCTTTCAAAGGTAAAGGATGTTTATTTTTCGTGGATTTATCCTGAAGAAAAGACCAGTATACCGTGGATCTGAATCTCCTACCAACATAAATACAGCTCTGTACAAAATCTAAGATAACCTCGTTCTGTTGCATCCAGTCTCGACCAAGAATCACTTCCTCGGTTATTGATTCGAGAATCAAAAATTCAGTTGACAGTTCTTGATTCCCAACAAAAATTGTTCCGCAACATTTACCTGTTGTGAATAGATGGTGCTCGGCTATAGCTACTTTAACTTGAGTATGGTCATCGATAATTTTGAGTCCTTGAACGAATTTTCTTTGTATAAACGAATGAGTAGCGCCGGTATCAAGAAGAGCTAAAATAACATGACCATTTATTCTAATTTGAATTCTAGGAGATTCGATCTTAGCAGAAGTCAATGAGTTCAATTCTGATGGGGACGGGGTTCTCGCCGAGCACCGTCCCCCCTGGAGTTTTCCGAATGCTGACTCCTGGAATTGTCGCGGTGAGGACAATCTCTGTGAAAATGCCAAGCACCACATATCCTGCATGCGGACGGAGGATTTGAATCAGTTACATTTCGATTATGTGTTTGTCTGTAATGCACAGAAGGTTCAATTTCCTCATTGATCTCCTTCAAATCTGTTTCAATAATGCTCACTGCTTGGATGAGGCTGTCCATGTCAGAAAAATGTCGACCTCTCAAACTCAATCTAATTCTAGGAGATAATAATTCGCATGATCTTATTATCATCAGGTCTTCAGATAAATGTGGTTCAAGACGGTGGAATAAACCTCTTTTTCTTGTCAAAAATACTGCAGCCGGTTCATTTTTTTGTTTCTCGCTGTATAATTTTGCGTGCAATTGACTAAGTCGTGCATCACTATTGAATTTTTCGACAAGCCTGTGAGAAAATGCGTCGAAGCTCATTTCTTCGTATTTATAATGTTTGAACCAAATACTAGCTTCACCTTCAAGATACTGTTGTACAGTTGTCGTCCATCTGGATTCTGGAAGATGGCTTTCTTGCAGAAATATCTTTATGTCTTTCAAAAAAGTATTTGGATCTTCCCATTCGCGTCCTGCAAATGTTGCTGGCGATACCTTCTGATCACTGTTCAATTTATCCCACATTCTTTCGGTCAAAACAGCAAGCTGATGAATCGCATTCTCGGGGCGCCACGTAGTTTTTATATCAGAACTACGAAACTCATTTGGGTCGTGATTTGTTCGGGTCGATCTCGCTAGACCGACTACTAATATCCACACGTTGGGCGCCATGTCTCAGAGCTTCTGTATGGCGAAGTCCTGAAGCCTTTGCACAGGAAGAGTTCTCTGGAAGAAATCCCCTAAACCCGCCAGGAGAAGATGACATGTCCTTAGATGGCCAAATGGCCGATACGCGGCTGGATCTTGTTTGTGTGATCTTGGGTTGGCTAGTGTTATCCTCCATAGGCAATGGAGTATGTTGGAATGGGAAAGATAATATTTATGGACACCAAAACTATTGGGGCAGAAGACGTTTCTTATCGAGCTCACGTCACTCACTGTCATTTACCTTGTTCTACCAAGTGTTCAGCAGTTCGGAAGACGTAGTCCGACGACAACAATGATTTCTTTTCTAGGTTTTGAGGTACTTTGTAATTCCATCTTGTTAAATGTTTTCATTTTCAATGTCCATGACTGTTGGGTTATTTCAGTCCACTTCTTATCCAACCTTACACACTTGTCAGATGCCCATGAATATTGTTGTTTACATTATAGTCTCTTGCCAGTAGAAGACTGTCGCGTTTAGTGGCAGTGCCCTGTAATGGTGCAGGGATATTCACAATGTTGTATCGACGGGTGAATCGACTAATGTATCGACTATCATATCGACTATCGATGTCATGATCGATATTTAATATTTCTTTCAAGTTGCATTCCTGAATCTGACTTGAATCATATTATTTGGGTGGCTAGATTGATACTGCGCAGAGACGGAATTTGGTTTGTATTATTTTTATGCAATAGATCAAAAGTGCTCTGATTGACGGAAAATTGTTATTTGAGCAATTTCTGTTTATTCATCCTTCTTGTTGATTCCTTCTCTTGCAAAAAGGTCTCATGTGCTGAAGCTAAGATGAGGCCCTTTTTGATTTTGGCTCTCGTGCAATCAAGTCAGGTGGTGGACACCTACTTTTGTGTTAGGCCTTTCCGATAGGAAGGTAAGAAATATCAAATCTCATTCTGTGTGAATGATATTCGATAGGGTATCTACATTTCAGATATCACGGCCTTATACAGGGGAGCAGGGGGTACAGACTAAGTGGATGATTTGAACTCCATTTGTTGCTGACCACATGGCATGTTTCTGGACTTGAATTTTATCAATCAACACTGTTAACTGGATGGATCACTGAAAATCGAATCATTCATCAACTATGGGCATTTAGAAATCTTGAACTGTTTTCTGGACTTCACTGTTTGGACATCACTTGGACACTTTTTTCGATGGTTGAGGCACCTGAGGAATCTTCGTGCTTTGAAGCCTGAGTCACCAACACACTTGAAGGTGGAAGCAAGACCCTGGTGATTCCTTGTGTATGTCTCTGGGCATCTATAGGACCCGACAGCCTGGAATTTCTGGCAGAATCCTTGCTGCCAACAGTGCAAGTCCCTAGTAGCCTTCTGGTTCAGATAGCCAGTGATCCTGACTTCTGACAGAAAGTCCAGGGGTGTCCAGACTCCCGGTATGTTTGATGATCCTGCATCCCTAGGATTTTGCTACTTTGGAGCCTGAACTCCCAGAGCCCAGTCAGATAGTGAGGCGTCCTGGTTCAGCTTGGATGGTAGGAAGAGCTTGCCCTGGTGGCAGCCTGTGGACCCGTCAGCCAGAGTTGCAGTGCAGAATCCAGTGCCCAGGTCTCCAGGTGGTTGTGACTTCTGTCAACTGTGTGGGGATCCAGTTTTCCTAGCACACTTAACCCCTAACGCCGACTGAGGGAGGAGTGTCTTCGTTAATCCAGGTAGTGAGATCTAGTGGACCACAGTTGGAATCTCATGGTTCAAAATCCAGAACTTGCAGCTAAGGTCAGAATTTTCCATATATACTTTATTCCCTGTCGTGAGGACATTTCACTCGCATATTTTTTCCCTGTCTGAGGACATTTAACATGTACTTTTTCCCTGTCTTGAAGACATTTAACATGCATATTTTTTTCCTGTCTTGAAGACATTTAACATACCATATTTTTTCACTGTCTGAGGCATATACCTACTAAATATATACGGATAACATCCTATGTTTCCATGGTCAAAAGTGAAGCCAGTTTTGAGAAACAAATGACAGTCTGCGGGTGCAAGTACCTATTTGCGCATGCGCGAAATTTGTCAAATTCACGAGTCAAAATGGAGGATGAATTTCATCTACATTTTATTTATATATGTTGAAGTTTTTTTTCGATGCCTCTGATAATAATATTCCTCCGCGAAAATGTTTCTGATAGCAGAAAAAGTATATCAAAGCATTGATATTGATGTCAAAGCTGTCAGTGGAACGGGAAAAACAATGAGAGCCACATTCCACATTTGATTCCAATCATTTTTATTTCGAAATTTCAGCAATTTGAGTGCTTTTGGAAATCGGCCGATGGTGGAAGACAAACAGGTATACAAAGCAAGAAATAATGTTAATTTGTTGAAGTGGAAAGTATTCAGAAACTTGAGATCTTTGAGCTGATGGTTGTACAAACTTCTGCTGATTTGAAACTCTTGGTTTGTGGATGCTGAAGCCTCATGAAGTCAATCATGCTTCATTGATCCTTTTGCTTACTGAAATTTCAATCACATTTTTAGGTAGTCATAAAGAACTGCAGAACTGGAAAAATTGAGTTGGGAAGCTCACACCCAAGCAAGTGGTGAAGAAAGTCAGGTATAGATGTGATGTAACTAGCTTTTTTACAATGAAAGGAAGACAAAGATTGAAGAATCTGTTGCATTTCCTACAAAATTAATCATGCTGTTGGTGACAAAGAATAATTCTGAATTCTTGGTAAATTGTAAGTCTTATATATTATCTAACTTCCATAAATAGGTAACTGATATTTGTTTCCCAGATTACAAATCAACTGCCCTACATATATTTCTACAATGAAGCAGGAAGAACAACATTTGCAAAGATTTCATTACTGTCAGAATCACACTTGAGCAAGGTCTTGAGATGGAGAATAATGGAGATATTTCATAATCATTTTATTCTTATTCCTTGTATAGAATTAGAAGCTTTAAATTATTCACAGTGTTAATCATATTCTGGTTCATATGTTGAAATAAAGCAAAATTGAGTAGGTACTCATTGAATTTTTTATTATTACAGAAAAAGTGAAAAAAAAAATTCATTAGATGGGCTACTGAAATTGCACTTGTCTTTTCTATGGAAACATCATAGGCACTTTCACAAGATCAGTCCTGTTGGTGGAAGTTGCATTAGATTTGGTTGATTTAGCTGAAGAAGGATTAGAGACATATTCTAGTTTTTGATGGATGTGACCTTCTTCTTTCCCATTCATATCCATTGATCACAGGTTTTTCATTTTGATGCATTGTAATTGGTGAATTCTGTGAAGGTATTTAATTTGCATCACAGAAACTTGAAAGAAAAGCACATTACATAGAACACTGTAAAGATATTTTTCTCAAAATGGAAGAAATTACCTTCCTGATCTGTTTCTGAGAATAAGTATCTGCTACAGAGAGGCACATATATTTGTAAATGGGCTTCCCAATTTTCATAATGTTCTGCCACACTTCGTATAATTTTGCATCTGTTGGGAAGCTGTACATTTGTATTTGTATGTTTATAATGTCTTGCACTTGTTGGCCATTATTGGAAGTATTGGAGACAATAAAAAACTTCAGCAGACTCGTACCAAAACAGCGAATTAAAGCTGTTTGCTTCATCAAATTCATCAAAACTTCGCAAATATTAATTCCAGTGAAGTCTCGGTCATGATTTCTTGTCTGAGGCTTCAGATTCATATAACAAAATATGAACATTGAATTTTAGGTTATGTTATGTCGCACATCGCACTCGCACATTTCACGAAAGTTATAATAATACTCATATGTTCATTACAAAGCCATCGCCTGCTGAAAGGAATTTTGCAAACTGATGTCTTTTCTTATTTTTAGATGGCGCATGCGCTGTGATACAGCTGCGCTCCCAGACTGTCATTTATTTTATTTTTTGGCTTCACTTGGAGATCCTTGTTATCCGTATATATTTAGTAGGTATATGGTCTGAGGACATTCAAATAGTTATTTTCCACTGTCTAATGTCATGAGATATTTGAACACTTGTCAATGACACATAACAGTCTAAGATCGGATTTTATATATATAATAGAATTATTGGGTCTGTTAGAGACTCTGTGAACCCAAAGTATAGGCCTATATGAAGGGAAATCTACCCTTGTACTGAGTTACAATCATAGAACATATTTACCACCATTTTGAATACCTATTGTTGGAATGTTAAGGTGAATAAATCTGTTAATTTGGCTTATATTTATATCTTGGATTTTTTCTCAGTAATTCAGCTGTGAAAACTGAGTGGCGCCTGACAAAAGGATAACCCCACTAGTTACCCATAAAAAAAAGAACTAACTCACGACCTGCTCCCAAACAAACGAGCTGCCGTGCCAATAACAAATAAAAATCGTTTTCTTTTCCAAAACATCAAAAGAGTTGTTATAACCTCGACCTAATGCTAAAACTCTAGGTACCTGCGGTTGCGCCAAAATATTGAAATAAAATGGTGTTAGAATGGAGGATCCACCAAAGTCTTCAAAAATAAAGATGGAGATTTTTTATTTTTATATCACTTTATGTGACATGATGATTCGTTTACCCTGTTATAACTGTTATTCAATATATACAGGGTGTTCCGAAATTCGCCTGTCAAACTTCACCAGTAGCTTCTACGACCAAAAATAGTAATAAAAGTTCCAATGAACATTTTTCATCATCATTTTCCTATTTTTCGCGCTTTTATGAGATTTTCTGAAAGAGCGTAGTTGATTTTTTCAAAAGGCATACATAGAAGTTTGAGCAATATTTAATATAGTCGCACCCTGAATGAAACTATGGAATGATTTTATGTTCACCGCATTGGACATGAAAAGTTTAGTTCTGCCAAATTGCATCATTTCATCACGTGACGTTTCGGAAATATTCGAGAAATATTACCAGGAGCCCCCTTTATTGGAACTTTTCTTCCTATTTTTGATTGTAGAAGCCGCTGGTGAAGTTAGGCAGGCTAATTTCGGGACACCCTGTATATCTGGTGATGACTTTTGAACCACACTATTCACTCTATTCAAACTTGAAAGGTTGCCAATCAAAACTAAATGTGAATCGAAATCAGAATCCAGCTCAGTCTTCAGGGGAAACTCGGAAATTTCTGTTATATCGAAATCAATACTCTGTTTATCAAATTGTTTTCGATTTGTTTCGATGCCTGAAAAGTTGCTCTCGTATCATCTTCATTGAACACGTCAATCAAAATTGAATTTCAATGCAAAAAATACTAGTTCTCAAATTCCATCTTCTTTAGCGTCAAGTTATGATAACTAATGATATAAATCTGTTCGTTTCACAGAATAACGTCAATTATTCCAAACAGAAGTGCATTGTGTTTGTTGTTTCTCTTCGTATACAGATTCATCAACAGGGGATGATTTGGAACCACCAAAGTGCGCTGTATCAGTATGATGAAATATAAGCGTTACTTTAGATTTATTCAGTAACATTCTTTCAAACCACAACTCACCCCATTTCACATCCCTGTTGCTACATCACTCTCAGCGTCAGTTTTTCTTGCATTAGACAGAGAGGAAGAAAAGTATTAGCTCAGTTTAATAATGATAGGTTATTTTTTATTATTAAGATCTTTGGATTTCGTAAGAAATAAGACGGGGGTGGTATTAATTTAGAATTTTGATGTTACCGAATCAGTCTTTGTCATAGATAATAAAGGCTCTATCGTTTGAGCAGCATGAATACGAGCGTTAGGATTATAGAGGGGAAATTGATATGCGATGGGGTGATGCTTGATGTGTTTTTATGATGAAAGAAATTTCTGACTTCTCTCTCATAGTCCAGGAGCTGGCTGCAAATTTCAACCTTCAGATGATATTATGTCCCAAAGACATGCACAACCATTGTAGTTTATCGAACGGCACCTGTTTCAATCACTATCCTGAGCAGAATGATTGAAAAACTGCACTTTCCTGTGCGTATATTTGCACTCGATTTCGAGATATGATAATAGGATGAGAATCATGCTATTCGATGCCAATTGAATGATATATATTCCAAAAACCTACCTGTGGCTCTGAGCCAAATCGGCACAGCGATTTATTTGCTGCTATTATTCCGGACATACTTCCGTCATGTGATAACGAGTTGAAACAAGGAGCAAATAGAAGAGGATGTCACCTTCTCGAATTTTTGAACGTGCCGCGATTCAAACTGATCTAAGTTAGTGGCAGAGCGTCAATATTTCCGTGAATATTTCGCCCTTGTCGAAAGATAATATCCGATGGACCAGTGTGAAACTCATGTGGTGCTTACACTACGTTTATTTCAATCCACAAGTTGAGTTTCATACTGGTCCATCGGATATTATCTTTGGGAGGGGGGTGAAATTTTCTCGAATTCAAGACAAGAGCAAGAAAATAAATAATTTTAGATTTCAAGACAAGACAAGAAATTTTATGTCAATACCAAGATATCTTGTCAAGAAAACGATGAATCTCTAAATTTCTTGACTAAGAATAAAACCGGAGAACCTGCGTTTATCACTTATGATGAAATAAGAGATGATATTGATATAACATATAGGTACTTTTTACAGCCATTTCCCTAACTGGCATCACTGCAAGAGCGCGACGTCTGAAGATCGAGGAACCACCAGATCGCCGTGTTAGCTCAGGACAGAGTTGCCAATTCTACTAAATTTTCAGGAGATCTACTAATTTGCATATCAGATTATAGATATAATGGAATTCCACTATTCACTATCGTTTTATTGTTATTCAGATGATTCCAAGCAATATTTATATATTCTCTATAAAAATACAACAGGAAAAGTAGGAATATCGCGGTGGTTGAGCGCTCGACTAGCAATAATAACACGGAAAGGTTGCTAGGTTCAATCCCTGGCAGAGCAGAGGATCCTGCTGTTGCGTTCCAATTAACAGTGATGCTCCTTAGGTATCGTGTAGAGTTAGTAACAAAGCCTACACAGCGCACTCATGGTCTGAAGGACCTCTCGTGAGGTCGATGGACAGTTAGTATTCACATTCATAACAACGAAGTACATATATATAACTTATATACCTCACAAGAGGAAAAATCTTATTCATTGAAACATATCTTGGCATTTAAGATTGCTTTTTGCTGTTTTCGAAATGATTCCAGTCACCTATCTCATTTTTGAATGTATGACAAATTGATATCCATCATACAGGACGTGGAAAAGTTCTGAATTGAGAAAACCTAATCACGAATCTGCGATTAGGTTTCCTTAATTCAGAATTTTACCACGTCCTGTATGATGAATATGAATCTGTCATACATCCAGAAACAAAAACCAAATGACAGGGATTGAATATCAACAATAATTCTCAGATGTCAGTTTCGTTATAGTTTTAGTTATATGTATCATAGAGATATGAAAATTGTGTATATCTTGGAGAATGGTTGAAAGATAACTGGACTTCAGGTTACTGAGGAGGGTATGAAATACGAGTTGATTCGTATAAAGTCATATAACCTGTTTGTGATGAGAGATATAACTTCCATATCACTGATACGAATGAATTCTTTGGGAGTTCAAAGCTCATGAAGAACATAGTTGATACAAGTTTACTTCTCCTATACATTTCAATTTTCATTTGAGAGCTGTACATATTGGTAGGTTATATTTTTATATCATGCTCCTTGATATTATCCATCAGATTTGAGAGATTGTCAATTCTCAGTCTCAGAGGATTTTTATTTTTGATGCTCTCCTTTCGGATGTTCAACAGATATAAGTCAACATACGACGTGGCAAATAGCCAGGAGAGTAGTTGTTTTCTGTTAAATATTCAAAATGATGTTATGTGCATAAACATATTTTCATCTGAAGGAGAATGCAAATTCTAAACTTCAGAAGATTTTGTATTTCAACTACTCATCGTATGTGTTCTATATGTATAATTCAATGTTCGTCGTGGCATATAGCCAGGAAGGTAGTTTCTTCCTGTTGAATAAACAGATGAAGAATTGATATATTTATCACAGAGAGAATGCGAATTCTCAATGTATCTCTTGATGTAAATATCCATTTTTCCATGTTCATAATTTATCTGAGGATATTCTTTTTCAATACCTATCTCATAATAGGATGATGCAAATTGCCAACTAATACCATTGAAAATGAAATGGAAGTTCAAATAGAAGTATCAATCAAAATGTTTTCAACAATCAAAGTATTTAACTACCAAAAATATATCTCGTGGAGATGTTTTCGAGTATTATAGTAGTAGTAATTGAAGTATTTGTTGAAATAAGTGATAACTCATTCTCGAAAATGTATCAAACATTTCTAGACCAAAGTGAAACTTTGAAAGGACTGAATATTATGCATGGTAGCAGCAAATATTTCAAACACTGAGAAAGCTCGACGTATATTATCGAATGATACTATTGAAAGCAATCAAAATGAAATTTGAGGTTATATAGAACCCTTTTTCACCCAAAGTTCTACGTTGTAGCAATTCTGACGTCACCTCTCTGTTCAAGTTTTCGTGCGAAAGGCACAATCGGGCGGAGTTCAATCATTTGAATTGTTTTAAAGTGGCGTGCTCGATATTTTCTTCGTATTATGTTCAATTTTTGGGATGGAATTTCTCGTCAATCAGAAGAATAATAAAAAATCTGATATCATGGGAATATTCCTTAGACTGTATCATATTATTGTACCGAATAGGTGCACTTATTTAAAAAACACCTTGTATATGTATATGTGAATATTCCAGGAAGTCTCGTTTAGCAATAACATAGATTCCTATTGGATTCCTATTGTAAATTCTTGTTCGGATACTGAGCCGATGGAATGAGATGCGACGACAAATAATAAAATCGCTAAGCGGAAATGGAACATATTTCATGCCGGCTACATCCGAGTATTTAACGGAACATTAAATATAGTTTGAATATCTATAGGAACGCAGTAGGCCACTTCGCATTAGGCAAATGACGCGATATGGCTCAAGCGCCACGCATAAAAACTAGTGAAATATCGTTCGAGACAGTGACGTTGAATATTATTAGAGGATTTTACAAATGCGGATCCTTGAAATTGAAAGATTACATTGTATTGTTGTATGGGTGCTTCCAAGGGAATTTTTACAAATATGCAAATCCAGATATATATGACATTTTTGTATTATGGAGGGCGGATGACGAACATTGATAAATCTTACGTTCTCTGCGTATATGTTGATATCCTTGACGATTATATATTACGGTATGTAAGTGAAATGTGAGATAGCGGATTCGAATGGAATGGAAACGGTATACAGAGTAGGCTTATTATTTCTCTCGATTTTTGGGATTTACTATTCTCGTCCATAGAATACAAGTATTAGTATTACTTCAGAATATCTATAGAAACGACAAACTACATTTCAGTAGTATACTAGGAACCAGAAAGAGAATGAAGGAGATTCTTATTGAAAAAATTGTATATGCATCTTATCTTATTTATGTAGACAGTGTTCCAGTAGAAGGTATTGACACAAAAACCTAAGTGGAACATATAGAGGAAGGACATATGGACACTTCGAAATTCGTTGAAATGTATCCTCAGTGAAAGTGGACAACAGGTAGTAGTAGTATAATATTTACTTCGTTGATATGTATGTACAGGGTGATTCAAACTTTATGCCCTCTGCTCATAACAAGGAGGGTGAAACTGCAAATTCAAATTCGGCAGAGGAGATTTGAATGGATGTGTGTACGATATATTTTTTCGTGATTAAACTTATTTCAACACTTTTTAAAAATGGTGGAAATGACGTCAGAAGAGTTATTTTTTCCACAAAGTCATCATTGTTTTCTCATATTCTGAAAAAACCGTTTTTTCAAACATCTGTCATTCCAAAACTTTTTGTCTATCTTCATTAAGTTGATAGCTGTGCATGGGCAAGTTGGCATTTTCAAATCAATCTCAAGTCAACCCGCCGTACTAAGAATCAAGTCTGTCGGAAAACAAATTGTTTTGTAAGCAATTTGATACATTATGCATCCATTTGAAACCAATTGAAGCTGAAAACCGGCCGACTTGATTTTTGTTACGCAGGGGTCAGGTGAGATTCATCAAAAATGCTATAACATAAGAGTCTCATAGCTATCAACCAGATGAAGATAAAAGAAAAATCTCTGTATGGAAGTCGTTTGAAAAAACATGTTCTTTCAAAACATAAGAAAAGATTGTGACTTTGTGGAAAAATAATTTTTGAATAATTCTTGACCCCGCTGTAATAAAACTCGAGCCGGTCGGTTTTCAGCTTCATTCGGTTTCAAATGAATGCAAAATGTATCAGATTGCTCACTAAACAATTTGTTTTCCGGCAGACTTGATTTTTATAACGGCGGGGTCATTTGAGGTTTATTTGAAACTGCCAACTATGGAGTCCCACAGCTATCAACTTGATGAAGATGAAAACAGGGATGAAAGATGTTGAAAATAATATGTTTCTTCAGAATATGAGAAAAAAATGTTGACTTTGTGAAAACATAACTTTTCTGACGTCATTTCCGCCGTTTTGAATAGAGTTGAAATATGTTTACATACGAAAAAATATACCTTACACACAGCTATGCAAATTCCCTCTGCCGAGTTTGCATTTGCTGTTTTACTTTTTTTATTGTTATGATCGAAGGGCGGGAAGTTTGAATCACCCTGTAAATACATGGTGAAATAACCTGAGTGATATTTTGATTTGAAATGTTGGAGTTATTCCATTTTCATCCAATAAGTACTCTGAATGTAGGTAATGTATATTCTCCTTTTATTGTCTATCATTGAACTTGCTTTTCAGCTCAATTTTCTCATGTCCTTCCATCCACACAATCCATCTTCTCCGACTTCATGACAGCATGCATATTTTTGTTGCAACAATTTATCTATAGTTGAATTATGTCGCCACTCAACATACGTTGCTTACATTGCTGATCCCACAGTCTGGATCCCCTGAATCCACCGTTTCTATGAAATCAGCAAGATCGTCATGTACCTAGTAGAAGCCGTTCTGGAATCAGTTTTTAACTCGACTCCGTATGTTGAACATCTCTTGTATATAATTTGTCACATCATACTCGCATACGAAAAATAAAGTTTTTTAAAAGAGACTTCGAGCTATCGGAATTATTATTCACGTTAGGAATATAGGTCAGATTGATCATCAGATAATTATATAACATGGAAAAAAATAGCATCTATATATAAGCATAAAACATCTGTATCGAAAAGATTGATGACTAAATGTGTCAAATAGATTTTTTTAAATCTGGAAAATCATTTGGTGAAAGATTATTCGATCATCATCATTAAGAAACTGCGAGATTACGCAGAAAGTAATCGCGGTCTCGCGAACTGGAAAAATGAAAATTGAAATCACCCGTGATTTTTCATTTTCCGGCCCTGTCGCGAAATACCTATAAATAATTAGAATCAACTGATGGGATCAAGCGATGGGGCATTCTCCGAGGGCTAAGGGTCGGTTGACGTAATTAAAAATATTCTTGTTGGTTATCTTCATCCTCTGAGGATTCGATGAACTCTCCAGAGTTCCTAATGCGGTTTCAGATGGAATCATGCGATATCTTGAATTGATTAGGATATTGATAGTATTTCACGCAGCGATAATATAATTATTGATTTTAATAAACCAGCACGACGTAACGTGTTGAAATGAGCAGTAACTATAAATCGATAGCAGATATTTGAAACTGTGTCTATTTGAAGCTGCTAACGTAGTTTTCGAAATACTTGTAGATGTGGTAAAAATCTGTTTGATTAGGAGTTGAGCAGAGCAGTGTGATCATCGTGCCAAAGGTTCAAGTCTGAGACATACAATCAGACTTCATCAGTTTATAATTTTCAGAGGTCCAGTCACCCAAACTGATGAAACTTGAAAATGAAAATTCAAATATTTCTGTCTTTTGGGTATGAATCTAGCAGACACAGGTTTTTGAATTTTCAATAAACAAACTACAATGTATGGAAATTCTTATATGATGTATTTTTATGTTCTGGTCCCCACGAAGAGAAATATCCTGTAATATTCAGAGTACATCATAACAACCAAGGAAATTAAGGTAAGAATTGGTATTCTTCTTAAATTTTTTGAGGTTATATGCCTCATGAAACACCTTCCTTGGCAATGTGTTCCAGAGCCTCGCTGTTCGTTGGATACACGAGTCTTTGGAAAGAGATGTTCTGCAGGTCTCCAAAGTGATCACGTGCGAAGCCTCAACTCGACGGGTTAATATCGCGGGGACTGCCACGGGAGGAACAATTGTTGATATTTCAGAAGAGCATCGTCTATGGAAATATCTATGAGATAGAGCCAGATTGCCAGCTTTTCTAAGGTGTTCCAGAGAAGTGAGTGAGTATGTGAGCGAGGCATCACCCATGCACGAGACGAATTGCCCTTTTTTAGACAAAATCCAACAGTTCCAGGGTATGTTTGGGTGCTGCACTCCAAATATGGGGACAATATTCCAGGACAGGTCGGATCTGTGCCTTATAGATCATCAGCAGGTGACTGGAAGCGAAATACCTCCTGGTTCGAAACAGAAAACCAAGTTTTTGAGATGCACTTTAAGCAATTGATCTCACGTGATTTTCCAAAGGAAGGTTATTGCAGATAGCAATAGCATGCATCGAAATTGATGTCTTCAAAGGTATGGTTACCCCTGACAAGGGCACTGTGAGATCTGCTTTCCTAGAGAAAAGGCATACTTGTGTTTTATTTGCATTGAAATCTACCAAGTTATTGGACACCCATTCGAGAATTGTTGCCAAGTCCATATCCATATCGTCAACATTTCTCCCTCGTTCTTTCCTGATTCGCCTGGCTGGTATTGGAGCCCTGGAAGAGAAGGCGGTATGGAGGGTACTAACATCGTGAGTAGGAAGAATAGGAAGAGGCGGTAGGTGTTGAACATTTTTTTTAAACTCTTGGAGGTTATGAGTTCTTGAGAATACTTCCATTGGCAGAGACTTTCGAAGCTTTGCTAATCTATAATAGAACAAGTTTTGGTGGAGTGTTGATTGACATACTTCAAGGTTGACAACGAGAGAATGTGCTGACAGGCCTGTTCAGTTCATCTGAGTGGTATTGCTAGTGATGGAATGGCAGCAGAGTTTCCTGAGGAACAGTGTCCAAAATAGAAAATTGAACTTCAGACAACAGTTAGTACATATGGTTGTGATTTCTAGATGACTAATTCCCGAATAATTCATTCCAGATACCCAAAGAAAAGAAGTTTTTGAGAGGTGTCGATCTTCCACTTTTTCCAGAAATTTCAAGCTGAAGAAACAAAATTCATGAACACTTGGTGAAGTTCATCACCAACTCGCATGTGAATAACTGAATTCAAGGAACTTCAATTATATGTATTGTTATTATAATTAGGTTGAGTTGAAGATAGTTTCTACTGTGTGTGAGAATTAAACACTCATTGTGTGCTAGTTTTCGTCGGAAATACACTGAAAACACGTCAGCCATATGCCATAACTGGACCAACAATGAATCAGCAATTAATGAAAGTACTGCTTTGTCAATCAATATCGGCGTTGGCTTGGTAAGTGGTCATTTTTTGTCACACTACACTCTTTTATTACTTACCAAACCATTTTTTTAATGCCTCGAGAAGTGTTTCGCTAACTATTTCAGCATCTAGGATTAGATAATGAAACTGAATATCCTCTGTCTATCCTTCCTAGGTACCCCCCATGTTGATCATTATGGGGATTCCCTTCCGTTCGCTCCAAAGGGTGAAGAAATGAACTTGGTATGTTCACTCGGCCGTGGAAGACACGAACCGCATACTATCTTAATTGAATACAATACAATTGATGAGTTGGTATAATTATCTTTATTGCTCCAGGTGCAACTGAACAAACTCAAAAATTCAGTGAGAACATCATCTTCGGACTTTGTTACAGTCATGTTTCAAAGGACCAAGTGATAGAAAATTGTTCAAGGAAGATTAAGATGTATTTATAAGATACATTTCCATTCCATCTTTTCCTTAATATTTCTAACCAAAATCTACTGAAAATGGAGTACTTCCAATGTCCAAAGATGATCTTGTGAGTTCCATATTGGACATAAACCAGACTTTTGAATAACGTATTTAGGACGTACAGTTTATGTTCGATTGAACGTGATAAAGACATCTCTGAAACGTCCGATATGGTAACGACAAACTTCTTAAAGACGTCTTACGGAATTCTTTGAGATCTAACTGGACGTCTTCAAGTTGTCCCGAAGGTCATGCATCGACACCATGAAAACGTTTTCAAGACTTCTTTATGCTGTCTGGGAAATCACTGAACTATACAGAGGGCTGAATGGAATAGGTCCATTATCCTTTTCTCTGACATTATCAACTTAGTTAGTGTGTGTGTGTTATGATTGTGATTAAACTTTTGTGATTTGCCATCGGATAGAGCATGGGAAAAATGGTAATGCAAATGTACTCTCAATTCTGATATTCTTCAATTGATAACGACAGAGAACATCATCTTCGGACTTTGTTACAGTCATGTTTCAAAGGACCAAGTGATAGAAAATTGTTCAAGGAAGATTAAGATGTATTTATAAGATACATTTCCATTCCATCTTTTCCTTAATATTTCTAACCAAAATCTACTGAAAATGGAGTACTTCCAATGTCCAAAGATGATCTTGTGAGTTCCATATTGGACATAAACCAGACTTTTGAATAACGTATTTAGGACGTACAGTTTATGTTCGATTGAACGTGATAAAGACATCTCTGAAACGTCCGATATGGTAACGACAAACTTCTTAAAGACGTCTTACGGAATTCTTTGAGATTTAACTGGACGTCTTCAAGTTGTCCCGAAGGTCATGCATCGACACCATGAAAACGTTTTCAAGACTTCTTTATGCTGTCTGGGAAATCACTGAACTATACAGAGGGCTGAATGGAATAGGTCCATTATCCTTTTCTCTGACATCATCAACTTAGTTAGTGTGTGTGTGTGTTATGATTGTGATTAAACTTTTGTGATTTGCCATCGGATAGAGCATGGGAAAAATGGTAATGCAAATGTACTCTCAATTCTGATATTCTTCAATTGATAACGACAGAGATAAATGGAGATGATTGACGGAAATGACTTTTATATTTCGTATTTCTAACTCCGGAAATATACGTTATTTGGAAAATCTCTCGATAGCATTTTTTTAGTCACACAAATGCGCAACTCCATCCCAATTCATTTATATTTTCGTATCTCGTTATTTTCAAAGTTCTCAATGTTGATGTTCGAATTTGAATTACCCGGTTGATAGAAAATGAAAAACATTTTCACTTTGATTTGTAATTTTTCATTTCCATATCGTTTATCGAGAACCTCCCACCACAGCAAATATACAGCAAAAATTCTTACACACCAAACCATTACACCCGACCTATTATGAAGAGTGGTATGGTCATTCCATAATCGTATCCGCTTGTGCCTCCAAGAGAACGGAAGACATTTCGAACATACATTTTGATATTTAGGTGATACCGAGGGTAATATACTCCTATTTGTTTGTTCTGAAAAGTTAATTACTAGAACTACTGTGATTTTCTATACTCTCATGATGTGTATAAGATTTGGACGAATAGTTCGCTATTGACCTTCTGATATGTTGTATCAAGAAATCGGTTGTCAAAGCTTCCTTCGTTTTCTATTCTTTTTCAATTACTATCAGGATAGTTGATGAAACGAGTTCACGGCAAATAACTTTTGATTCGATAGGAATTTCGATGAGGTTGTAGGAAGAAAAAAAGTCTGTATACAAGGGCTCCAATTTGAGATGAGGAAAATGAAGTACTTTGCAATTTGAAAAGTTTTCGACTAAATTTTGCTCACCATGTGATGATTCGTGTCAATCAAACTCGGTTAGGGAACTTCATAGGCATTATTTGATAGTTTTGTCTCATAATTCTATTGAGCAGGCACTGCCTCTTTTGTTATTGATGTTCTTGACCAGTGATGAAAAATTGAATTTTGTTGTTATATTTTTTTCAAACTTCACTAACACTGAGCCGATATCAATTGAATTCCAGGAGTATGTAGGTAACTACTAGAAGCACTCGAATGTGCAACAAAATATATGGCATGCTATTTGAGAAATATATATTTTTATGACCCCACACTTTTCTGAGACACCCAGTATTATCGAAATCATTTTCCTGGTATGTGCCCTATGAAGAATTGAAGTCTGCGAAATATCAAAATCCTGACTCAACTGATAACTGAGCTATAGAAGACGGGAGGTGAGATGCAGGACCCTGTATATACAAACAGGCAATCAATCGCATCTCTTTTTGGAACGCCAAATTCTGAGACGATCACATTGGTTTTCTCATATACATATGGAATAATTACCTCCTTCTCGATTCGATTTGGATGTTCTGTATTTGAGATTGGTGCATTTTTGGAAAAATGTTCATCGAGAAAAGGTCCATGATTCCGGAAGTCTCTTTCTTCCCTCAAAATTTATGCATATGAATCTGAATCACCTTGTGAATGAAACTGATATACTATAATGATTCAGCCAATAATCTTATCCACTTTTCCGTGTTATATTCATAATCAATTTTTTATTTATGCTATACCATCCCGTCAACGCTATGAAACTTGTCGTGTTGGGAATGGTCTCTAACAGTAAAAAGAAACACAATATCCTACTAATAAAAGCCATTAATATCAATATGACTATAATGTAATTCTAGATATGATGGGGGATAGCGGAAATATTCAATTGTCATCGGATGTATAAAACGAAACAAAAAACCATTCATTTTTCGAGTCTGATCAATTATATTCTGCCTTAATGTGGTTTCCATGAAATGAATTATTCACAAAAATAGAATGAAATGTGGCTTCAACATGATATAAAAAAGTGATAGAGACCATGATGTTCTGAATAGAAAAAGATGATTTATTGCTTGAATTTTATGGAAGAGCGTATCATAGACATAATTTAATAGAGCTATCATACATCCATGCGTTGCATATATCAATATACAGGGTGTTTCAAAAAAACCTAACCCCCTTGCTAGGATAAGTAGAACATCGCAAAATGAGTTGGGTTTACTCAGTGAAAGAATGTCGTAACGCTATCCGTTTTCAAGATACAAGGTGTTGAAAAAATATTTTTTTCACATATTTTTCACGATTATGTTGAAACTACTGGCACCATTGTAATGAAATTCTGAATGGATGTGTCTTGAAAGCTGACACATCGCATGAATTTGTTTTTATATCTGACACTCAAGGAGGGCGCTAGTTACACGATTCGTACCGAGTACTTTTAAACATAACTTTTTTGAGGTCAGATTTTTCAGTCCAAATTCAATGGAAACATGAACACCATTCAATTTTACACTAAAAAGGTGCACTTGGTAAAACTTGATACGGTGTACCGTTTTCGGGGTATTTCGATTTGAAAATGCTGTAGTATAACACTGATGCTAGTTGAGAGTAAAGTATTACACCTATTAATTGGAAACCAATGAGATTATCCTGATGTGGAAGTCATCAATTGAACAGAGAGTCATGAAAAAAAATGAATAAATTCAACTAGAACATATGATATCTCAATCAGTGAGTGTTCCAAATGTAATCAGTGTGCCAAATGTGTTAGTCGCAAATTGTTTTGTCTGAGTTACCTTTGGAAAACTGACATTTATCGATAGCCGAGACTGTAATGTCAATAACATCGATTCATTGTTGATAAATACGTTGTTTAATAATCAGAATGTACTCAAATGCTGAATGTTGTTTAGCGGTCACGCGTTATGCCGAAAGGTTTCCAAGAAGAAACCTACCGGATAAAAACACGTTAAGAGCCGTGGAAAGGTTGTCGAGATACTGGTATTATTTTGAATTCAGTTGATCAAGATCCAACAATTAGCGTTAGTAATATGGCAAGACAAACGAATACGTCATCTACAAGTACTTGGAGAATACTAAAGGAGCAACAGCTACATCCTTATCATTAAAGACAAGTCCAAGAGCTCTTGCTAGACGATCTACCAGTCAGAGTGGATTTTTGTGAAACTTTACAAGCAAGGACAACCCTCAATCCAATTTTTTTTAAATGTATCCTTTTCACCGACGAAGCCACCTTCACGAAACAAGGAATGTTCAATTCTGATAATTAAAAGAATATCACGTTACCAACACTCGATTAGAGTTAATATTAGTGCAGCAACTTTCGGTAACAATTTGATTGGTTATCACATTCCAATGAATAGATAATTGTTTTTTATATTACTCATTCTAATACCAGAATCAGAGTTTTCACTTCAGCATTTTAAAATCGAAATATTTCGATAACGGTACACAGTATAGAGTTTTACCAAATGCATCATCTCGGTGTGAAATTGAATGTTGTTCAAGTTCACAATGAATTTGGACTGAAAAATCTAACCTCAAGAAAGTTATGTTCGAAAGTACTCGGTACGAACTGTGTAACTAGCGCCCTCTATGAGTGTCAGATATAGAAACAAATTCATGCGGTGTGTCAGTTTTCAGAACACATCCATTCGAAGTTTTATCACAATGTTGCCAGTAGTTTCGACATAATCGTACAAAATGTGGAAAAAAAAATATTTTTTCAACACCTTGTATTTTGGAAACAGAAGCCGATACGACATTTTTTCAATGAGCAAACCCAACTCATTTTGCAATGTTCTACCTAGCCTACCAAGGGGGTTAGGTTTTTTTGGAACACCCTGTATATATGCACGGCCGAAACACATCAATTCCACATATTTGGAATTTTCCAAATATTCAATATCAGGAAGTTATATAGGAAGGGGCAATAGAGCGTCAGAGTCCAATTGATGTTGAAGAGACAATAAGGTATTTAATTGGAGATTCTTGCCGCATATTATACAGGGCAAAAAAGCAGAATCTAGATGGTCAGAAGCAACTCTTTCAAATGGAATGTCATGTTGATCAGTACGCATTTTTTCAAGCTAATTAGTGATCCCTAGTCATCAGTTGATATTATCGAATATTTCTCAATCACTTGATAGTCATAATTTTCTTGTTCGAGTTATTGCAGATGCAAATCGAAAAAATCACTGTCATCGTGGTAATGAAATTTGCGCTCGAGCATGAGCAACTTTTCATTCAAAGATATGATATTTTAAAATCCTTCATCAGTCTACAACAAATTCATCCCATTGGAAATGACAAATGAAAGTAGCCATTCTGAAGAAACACTCCCCGAATCCACATATTGAATCTGGAATCTATAGTATCATATATTTCATATTTATAATGAATAGGAATTACGATTTGGTTATATAAGAATATTTCAATGATTATCTGGATTATGTATGTTGTTGAACCTTGCTCTTATAAGAAAAAAAATGTAGGTATTTTCATTTGAAATTTCAGCCATAGGTACACATGCCAGATACTATAAGATTTAATACCCATGATTCATTGATGTGCTCGAACTATTTTTATTCCTGTTAATTATAGTTTGATTGAGCACTGTTTAATTATCTGAGAATGTTACAATGTTAATGTTGCTCATCGATCAATCCTGTATATTCGATTCTTCACTCAAATTCACTAAATTAATTGGCCATTTGTTATTTCAATATATCCATTTGTGAACTCTCATACTGCAATCATCGCAAATAGGCGGGTCGGCTGATTTTTATTAATATCTTGAATAGAATCATTACTCGAATACCTTTCAATTCCATATTTCATTAGCATTTTTCGTTCGAATCCAAGGTGCTAAAACGGCTAAAAATTTATCGCGAGTGAGAACTCTGACATCACTATTTCGTTAGTAGGGACAGACTATAGCACAGTTTCCATATGTTGAAATACGATTGGAACTTCAGAAATATCAGTCATCAAGACATAAAAAACCAATTGTCTCATAGTATATTACATAACTAGTGTAGAAAGTGACATATTTCGCGCGAGTAGACGTTTAGCACGAGCCGCAGAGCGGCGAGTGCGGAAACGAAACGAGCGCAGGAAATGCACTTTCCAACGAGTTCTGTACACTATTTTCCTACGACCACAAATATTCATATTATATGTCAAGAGTGTTTATAAAATCAGAGTATGGATCATGTTTTAAATCATATTAGTTTAACGTTAACTTAACATTAACTTAATATGAACTTAACATCAACTCGACATCAACTTAACATCAACTCAACATCCACTCAACATCAACTCAACATAAATTCAACAATTTCTCAACATTAACTTGAAATTAACTTAACATCAACTCAACATCAACTCATTTCAACTTAAAATTAACCTAACATTGACTCAACATCAACTTAACATTAACTCAAAATTAACTTGTCATTACCATGAAATCAAATCAACATCAGCTCAATATCAAATTGACATTAACTTCACATGAATCACTAAATTGCCAATACATTGACATTAATTCA
This sequence comes from Phaedon cochleariae, assembly GCA_918026855.4. NCBI lineage: Eukaryota > Metazoa > Arthropoda > Insecta > Coleoptera > Chrysomelidae > Phaedon > Phaedon cochleariae. The sequence continues at coordinate 29,456,180 of OU896717.1, forward strand.
ACTTTCAATTGAAATTAACTTGATTTCAACTTTTCATCAACTTAACATCACGTCAACATCAACGACAATGAATCATGTGAAATCGACACTAATTTTCCATTAACTTGACCACAACTTAACTTACTATAATTCAGCACAATAATCATTCATTGGTACATCATAATCTATAGACCCTGTTACAGTGCGATTTTCGAATATTTCCACCCATGTGAGTTTCACTTTCGAACTTTCTAACTATTATATATGTTGTCATAGTGAAACGAGTCACTTTCTCAATAACAAATAAATGTGTTTTGTGCTGTTTTCATAGGTGGTCGTAGGGAAATATATTTCCTCATCTGCTGTGGCTAATTGCTCATGATACATTAGTGTTGATAATAATATTATCATAATTATTCACAAAACGGGACATTCGAGGGTGAACGTGACAACATAGCGCACGAGTTGTGGGCAGAGCCTTGTCACTTCTATGCATTCAGCACATTGTTGCCAAGTCTTCAACATCAACATGATATCTTCTCACAGGGTATAAGAGATATTTTGACATGCTGGTTGCTTGAAAAAGCCGAGAATAAACTATAATATCATGGCTTCCTCATATTATGTTTTATCTCGTGTTTTATTCAACGACAGGACTCTAATCTTATATAATATTATCTGACCAATAACGTAACAGCATAAAAACTGACGTCACCATTTATTCGACGTATCGCCAAATGGCGGCCATGGCGGTACGTTTGAAAGTGCTCTGAAATTCAACAATCTTGAACAACGCATAGAGCCACTATCTACATGAAAGAAGCGCGAGAAGAATTGCGAAAATTAATGCCAGCCAGGCTCAGTTTCGATCATACCTTTGAAGTGGTTATAAAAAGCCGCCCTATAGGTACGGTTCCGCTGAGCCTCAGCTGGACAGAGGGTCCCTTGTTTGGTACACCGATGGCTCGAAAATGGAAGTATGGGTAGGCGCAAGTGTAGGTATATGGACCCGGATGTAGGCTATCTGAAGCATTAGGTCACTCCCCCACTATCTTCCAACCTGAAATACATGCCATCAACCTTTGCGCCCAAAGGTGCCTGAGCAAAGGTCTGAGGGGTGCCAACATATACATACAGGGTGTTATTTAAGAACGTGGCCAAACTTGAAGAGGTGATTCTTTGAGTGATTCTAAGACGAAAAGTTCATATAAACATAGGTCCGGTAATGCTTCGTTTTCAAGATACAGGGTGTCAAAATTTTTGAAATAAATCGTTTTTTTCGTAAATATCCTAATAACCCTTCAACCGATTTCATTGAAATTTGGCAGTGTTTTTCAAGGTCGTAAAGGGCTAATTCAACCCTAACTATATCAAAATTATCATGTCCAGTGGCGTCCCGGAAGGCACTGTAACCAATATTTTTGACAGAAAAAATGTGCGCCACTGATTTTTTTGCAATTTTCGTATTTGTTTCACATTGAGCAACTAAAATTACAACTTTTTTATATCTAGAATTTTTTTCGTATCTTGCTTTGTTTTTGAGAAAAAACATAAAAATCACTCCATTGCACATCCCTGTGACAACACAATAAAACATTTCAACTACTAAACCATCAAAAACTGGGGTCTTACTAATATTTTTTCATATTAATAATCTATTCTAGTCTTAGAATTTTCTTTTAAAATTAATGCAATGAAAAAACAAAAAATATGTTTGTATGAATTGCAGCACTTGCCTTCGGCTCTTGGCTTCGGCTCGTCACAGGGATGTGCAATGAATAAGTGATTTTTATGTTTGTTCTCAAAAACAAAGCAAGATACGAAAAAAATTCTAGATATAAAAAAGTTGAAATTTCAGTTGCTCAATGTGAAACAAATACGAAAATTGCAAAAAAATCAGTGACGCACATTTTTTCTGTCAAAAATATTGGTTACAGTGCCTTCCGGGACGCCACTGGACATGATAATCTTGATATAGTTAGGGTTGAATTAGCCCTTTACGACCTTGAATAACACTGCCTAATTTCAATAAAATCGGTTGAAGGGTTATTAAGATATTTAAGAAAAAAACTATTTCTTTTAAAAATTTTGACACCCTGTATCTTGAAAAGGAAGCATTACCGGACCTATGTTTATATGAACTTTCCGTCTTAGAATCACTCAAAGAATCACCCCTTCGAGTTTGGCCAAGTACTTAAATAACACCCTGTTTATCTGCTCAGACAGCCAAGCCGGTACTGAAAGCCCTGAAATCATTCGTTTTCACATCAAAGATCATATGGGACTGCTTTGAAACACTCATGCAACTGGGAAAGGACAACAGAGTCACACTTATGTGGGTTCCAGGGCATGAAGGAATCAATGGAAATGAGGCAGCTGATCGCCTTGCAAAAAAAGATGCAGCATCTGCACTTTCTGGTCCTGAGCCTTTTTGTGGGATGAGCAAATGTCACCTAAAGAAAGAACTCAGGATATGGGGAGGAATTGGAAAATCCTCCTACTGGAGAGCAACTCCAGGTCAACGACAAGCAAAGAACTACTCAGCCTCAGCAAACCAGAGCTAGAGCTTATCACAGGCTTTCTCACAGGACACGGCCCTCTGAGGTACCACTTCAAAAAGATGGGCCTGGCGGAGACTGAAACTTGCCGCTTTTGTAACAATGCGACCGACACCGCGGAACACATACTTTGCTCATGTGAAGTATTAGTCCGTCAAAGGCTGAACCACCTAGAGCAGGTCTATCTCACCCCTGCTGAGGTGGAAAATTCAACCGTCAGGAAAATTCTAGGCTTCATCAGAAGTCTAGGGTTAGAGGACCAAAACTAGATAAGGATAATCACAATAGATCTTCTAGGTCGCAGTGATCGAGAGGACTTCCAGCCTATACGACCCATCTCCAACTACAATCTACAATGTACACTGTGGAATAATCAAATGCCAATAATTCATTATCAGTTCACTCGAATGATGTATACTATTATTATCTATATACAATTTTTTGAGCACTTTTTGGTGACAAAACTAATTCAATAGCACAAAAAAATGAATAAAAAAACTATATGTGTTCTGGCTGCCTGGTGAGGGCATTATGTATTCATTAAAATACCTATGTATATTCCTACACCAGGAGGAATATAATAGGATTATATTATGCAAGATGATTCTATGACAAGTTATGGCAACAAATACAAAGATAATCCCACAATACCCACCCGAACTCTGCTTCAGTAAATTTCGTCGGAAATTGAGACATCAGTAAAAACAGGGCAGTGCCCGAAACGTATAATATTATCCTTTTATCCCTTTGAAGGATGCACGTTCCTACTTCATCCTGCGACGATGGTGTGGTGGTCAATTCATCCTGCTAAGCCGCGTACACACTTAATTAAAGGAAAGGGCTTAAATAAAATAATTCAGTTCATTATGGAGGAACCTAATTATTGTACGCTCTCGTATACTCCGTTACTAACTGAACTGGACATAATGGGGCCATGAAGAACATCATAGTCATCATAAATAGGCAGAATTTGCGGCTGTTCTCATGTTAATTCGTGTTGCGTATCACCTGTGGAATAAGGAATGGTGAAGAACTTACACGATAATCATATTTTGTACATAATAATGAAAATCATAAACTTTCAGAATTCATTATTCATCTGGGACAAAGTGGACAAAAATTACACTGTACAATTCATTGGTGCTTCCTCATTTTACTTATTGTTCTACAATACTGTATTTACTGAAACAGAATTAAACTCCAAAATGAAGCCATGCGCATAATTTTGAATTGCAAACGACTAACACCAATGGAAAATATGTTGAAGCAACTAGAATGGTGACCAATCAATTATTCTCTCCTCTACCTAACATTTATCTTGATTTTCAAAATATGAAATGAAATTTCCCATTTCAAATTGCAAACGACTAACACCAATGGAAAATATGTTGAAGCAACTAGAATGGTGACCAATCAATTATTCTCTCCTCTACCTAACATTTATCTTGATTTTCAAAATATGAAATAAAATTTCCCCAACGTATTTGCATGAAAAAGTGATGTACAATGACCAGATCTATGGTTACAATACAAGGTCCAGAACTGACTTTCATATCCATCAAGTCACATCAACACAATCTCAAAATTCTGTATTCTTCAAGGGACTCGTCAGCTATAATGATTTGCCAGAAGAGATAAAATGTTCAACATCTCTAACATCCTCCAAGATGAAGTTGAAATCATATATCCTCAATCAATATAACTCCTAATAGTGATCAGTTCCTCATTTTGTCTGGAAAGTTCCAATATTCAACTATGATATGTATATTCATCAGAAGAACCAACAACCTAGTTGAATTCAACGCCACCAAAACTCAAGCCTGTATTTTCTCTAGAAAGGCGGAACTCAGTATGCCCGATATTGTAATGTCTGGCACCACCATCCCCACCAAGCCCACCATATCTATGCTCGGTATTTCCATCAGCAACACTCTTTCATGGGATAATCATGTCAGATCCATCGAAAAAGCTGCTTCTCAAAAACTCGGATTCTTGTTACGTGCGAAAAGATACTTTACACCTCAACAGCTTCTCATGATCTACAAAGGGCACATTCGGCCTGTTCCAGAATACTGTTTCCACATATAGGGTTTGGCACCAAAACATACGCTGATGCTCTTAGATTCCATCTAGAGAGGAGCCATTCACCTGGTGGGTGACGCCACACTCACTCACTCTTTGACATCATAGAAACACCGTAGACCTTTCACTTTTCTATCGATACTTCCGCGGGAAATGTGCTTCGGAAATCTCGGCTATCATCCCTTCACTAGCAATACCAGTCAGACGAACTAGACAAGCCCAGTTAGCACATCCTTTCGTTGTCAGCCTCGAAAGATGTCGAACAGCACTTTATCAAAATGCCTTCATCTATTTCATCCATAGAATGGCTAGGCTCTGGAATTCATTGCCTGAGGAAGTATTCCCAACAACATTATATAATCTCCAGAAGTCAAAGAAAAATCCCAATACCTGCCTCCTGTTCCTATCCTCCCTAGAAACGCACGATGTTCTCTGAACATTAAGGAGATTTCCTTTCGTGCGCTCCAAGCGATGAAAAAAAAATACATGTGGAAGAGTGCGTATAGTACCTTCAGTTTGTTTGTGTGCGAATAAGCGTAGTACGTGATAATTCATAATTTATTTTGTTGTTATTTGACAATGGTTTGAATGCCTAATATGTGCGAATATATATGTTGTATTCAATCGCCCATTTCTCAAACTTATTTCAACTCAACCCAAGCATATATGTATCGATTAAATTGTTATTATTGCAATGACTTGAAAATAAGAATGAGTCGTATTGCCTAAATAAATATAAATCTGATCTTTATCGACCACAAAAAATATAATGAGGGAATTTGTTACTAGTTTTGGCCACAGGCCTCCATCAGATTCGATATAAGATGCAGTAGTGTACCTACAAGAGATTCGAGCCACAGACAAAATATTTATGTCACAAGGAGTTCAGACAACTCTAACCTCAGCAGCACATGTTGGGAAAAAATGAGAGTTGTTCGACATATTTCAAGGTTGACGATGAAGGAATGTGCTGACTAGGCTTGGCAAATACATCTAACTGATGGTATTGCTAGTGATGGAATCTTACAAGATTAGAGATTACTGAAGGATATTTTCCGTGGGAGTATCTATATAGAAAGGAGAAAGGTCACCGACTTTTTTTACGGTGTTCCAATGATGTCAAAGACATAGTGAGTCATCACCGACCAGGCGAATTACTATTCTCTGGATGCTATATAAGAGCATCAGCGTATGTTTGGTTGGTGAACCCGATATGTAGAAACAGTATTCCAAAACAGGCCGTATCTGTAATTTGTAGACCATGAGAAGATGTTCAGGTGTGAAGTATATTTTCGAATGGAATCCAAATTATTGTGAAGCATCTTTTGCGATGAAACAGTCATGATTTTCCCATGAGAGAGTATTGCTGATAGTAATACCGAGCATAGATATAGTGGTCTTGGAGAGAATGGTGGTTCCAAACATTGTTATATCGGGCATACTGATGAATTCTGCCTCACTAGAGACAATACAGGCTTGAGTTTTGGTGGCGTTGACTTCAACTAGGTTGATGGTTTCCCAGGCTGTGATTTCTGCAAGATCTCCATTGACAGCGTTGACCTGCCTTCGTCGTAAGTACTCATTTTCCTGGGAAGAAATGAGAATTCTAGAAGAGAACGCAGTGTGGAGAGTACTGTCGTCTGCAAATCTGTGGATAGGGCAAGTGGTTGCTCCTGATAGGACGTTGATATGGAGTGCTATAATTGATCTTTGTGAAACGCCGGAAGTGATGACAATGGTATCCGTCCACATGGTGAGATCTGCCTGAAAAAAAGTTCGGTAAAAGATGACATAGCTGAGGTGGTAAGCCGTATGATGGTATTTTGTGGAGCAGTCCTTGGTGGCAGTCTTGGTGTCTAACGCTACAGCTAGAGATTTCCCATGTTCTTTCAACGAAGCTCGCAATATAATATGGGTGACGTAGACAATTAAATCTCCAGTTGACCTTCAGTGGCAAAAGCCATATTATTTATCAATAATGATTTCTGAGCTTTCCAGATATTCGATAAGGTTAATGTTGAAGGCTTTCTGTATCCCTTTGGAGATTCCTGAGAACATGACAATCGGCCTATAGTTAATGGGCAAATTCAGACTCATATACGATCAGGATTATGAATCAATCAATGATGAAACCGTGTTATAGGCGTACTTTCAAGAATTGATATGTAATATTATGATCTACAGAAATAAAAAGTTTGCGGGCCTTACGATTCATAATGCTTTCCATAACGCCTTGGGCGTAATGGGTCTGTTAATAGCAACCATTGCCAAGGTATTATTATGGAGAAGTAATGAACAAGTGAAAAATGAAAGCTTTTCTTGTATCTAGTGCACAAATACTACTTTGGTGGTCGAGAACCTTCATTTCAACGAAGCGTATAGCCGAGTTAAATAAATGATCAAGATGATCAAAGTATTCCGCGAACGAATTGCAAACAAGATTTTTTCTACAAACTTCAAAACATATAGTTTTGAAGTAGTACCATGATTAGCTCAATATGAAAAATATTGTTCAACTGGCTCAAAAGACCTGACAACTCCCAGGTTGGTTGAATGACCTCATAATTACGTATTATTTAGATCATGATTAGTCTATGACGACATCGTCGACTTCAGGGGAAGTTAAACATGACATCATGTTAAATGACGTCATATTGACGTATATTACTGGAGGTCATGAAGACCTACCAACAGAGTCAACTGAACTTATTGAGGTGCAGTAATATGTTCTACAGAATGTGCAATGAAGTTTGAATCACCTTCATTACCAGTTTGCGAAGAAATGTGTATAATGTCAATGTGTAAAATAATCTCGCTCCTATCTCAGTAGATTCACACATTGAGAATGAATTTGGGAATATAATCTACTTACAGGGAGAGTCAATATAGTGTGTTCCCCTTTGATATTATTCAAACCGACTGATATATAGGAGACATTCGACAACAACAGTTATAGGGTTTCATGTAAACTATCACATAAAATCAATTCAATATCTAAAGGATGTTCAGAGTCTAAGATATAGGTAGATGATGTCTACTTAAAATTTTGAGCGCTTTCAATCAATACTTTCACAAACATTATCATTATTGAAGAACATTTTGAAATCACTCATTTTAAATTAGGACTTTCCTCAACACTTTTAGTTACTCAGTGAATTGTCTTACTATCGAATATGCAGTCACTCGGAAAGATTAAAAACAGTGCATGGCCTATATCATTCCTCGAAGGTAATCAAAGTATATCCGCGAGAATGATAAGCCGATAACGTTATTTTATTTGGATAACGGCCCCCCTGGGGCGCGCCTCAGTCTCGTTCAGGCATCGTCCCGTCTCCACAAAGGACTCTGAGGACCTTGCACACACATCAGGGTAACCATAGATGTGTAAAATAACCTGTTACGCACCGCCACGTTCCTTTTATGGCGGACGGTCGAGAATGGCGGGTGCAGTGACGGAGAATATTTATTGGCGGGTTCGCCAAATATTGAAATAATGGGTGCACGGAAAATATGCGAAAAAAATCAAGCGGGTGATTCTACATGATAAAATAAGAAATTCATTTATTATCAACGTGAGTCAAAAAATGCATAGCTTTCAACATACAGTGTGTGACGAAACTATTCATTATCTTAACTTTTGATTCACTATCTACTGACATTTGATAATTGGAACAGATACAGGGTGATCAGAATTCTGAATCTTGAACCACACTGAATTTGTTCCAATTAAATGTCAGTAGAGAGTAAATCAGAAGTTGAGATGGGTACATTGAAGCCGTTTTGACCGATAATGAATAGTTTCGACACAAAAAAATCCTGAAGCTGAAAAATCTCGATTTTGAACACCCTATATCTCTGTAATTATTCCCGCTAGACCCCAAGTATGATACATTGATGAAATCAGCTCTTCAGGGAAAATCTAAAAATACAATGAAATACAGGGTGTTCCATTTGAAAAAATCGAGTAGTACTCTGTAGATCGTTTGTTCCGAGCACCCTGTATTTTCTGATGCAACAGGAAAAAAAATTCTGAAAAATCATTCTAGATAATTTTTCAAATTTTCAAATCGGTTCAAGAATAAGTGAGCTAGAGGGGGGGACATTTATGGTGAATCACCCTGTACATGCAAGGTTTGTTTTTTATTCTATTTTATTAATTATGTATGTTGTGTAATATCATTACTTTGTCAATGAGAATTCTTTCTTGGACATGAAAGTATACAGGGTGTTTCATGAGGAGACTCACATAGCCAAATGTTTAATAGGGGAAATCGAGACGAGTTGATGTATATATATATGAAAACATTTTTTGACCCTCCATAACGAAGATACAGGGTATTATGTGAAATTGCTATATAACTTTGATGGCCGATATTACAGAAATGATTCATCGTAATCTGCTGAAATTCGGCAGCGACGTATCTCTACTGAAACTTTTCAAGATAACATATTTTGAAAAAAATATTCAGGTCCGGACTTGGGAAAATTTCATGTTTCATTGTTATTCCGAAAAAGTTTACTTTGTGACCACTTTCCTCGAAAAATACCATCGTATTCAGAAAGATCAGACAAAATGCTATGAGAACTGCTCTTCAATTTACTCGGCACACTTTGACCGGTTCGATAAAAAAATATGGAACAAAATCGTTCGAATGAATTTTCAATTTCGATCTGGCTGATAAAACTCAACTCTCAACTGGATTCGTGTAAATTGATTTTTTTGTACATTTTCATTGGATAGAAATTAGTGTTGCCATCTAGACAAGACAAGACAAGACAAGACAAGAGTTTACCTACTCTTGTCTTGTCTTGAAATTTCAAGACAAGAGTTGTATACGCGTAAGTATTGATTAAATAAGCTAAGTGCGGACTTGTCTAGATAACGAAAGTCTAGAATATTATTCAAGACTCTAGATAAGACGCTTAGCTTAAATTGCGTAGAAACAATCAAGTGCATGCAAACTCCCGCTCTCTGGGAACCAATCAAAACAAATCATAGCCGCGCCAGCGAAACGACGTATTTGTAATATAGATTTGAAAATAATCAAGAGTTTTGAATAAAAGTCTTGTATGGAAAATGAAAAGTCTTGTCTTGTCTAGATAATCTAGAGAAGACATATCGATGATCTTGTCTTGATATTCTAGACAAGACAAGACAAGAGTCTAGAATGTATATATAAGTTCTGATTTTTTTATGATTTGACATGTTAATTCTTGACCGAACTTCTAGATAGATATGATTACTCGTGACTCTATTTTATAAATTTGTGAAAAAGTAGACCCTGTTTTTAGTTTATGTAACGTGGCGTTTGTTGATAGGTAAACACTGGTAATCGGAATATTCTTGCACTCTATAGGGGACCACTTCATATTTCAAATGCTGAACAAGACGGAAATCCAAATGCTATGCTATGTTCAATACCCTAGAATATTTCCAGACCAAAGAATAACGTTGCAGTAAAACCTTCACTAGGATGAACATTAGGAATTTTGAATAATTATAGCAAATGCATCCTTACATCACTTGCAGAAGTGTATCAATAACAAAAAATGGAGATGAGTTTATGCTTGGTGGCATAACTAATTTGAAAAATAACCATAATATGGGCACATGAATCCTAATGTCGTAATTTCATCAGTTGGTACCTGACAGGGTTTACTAGATATCTTATCATTACTTCAATTGAAACTCATGAAACAAAGAAAGGAATAATAATATCTATCTGGAATTTCGATAAAAAAATATCGTGTTTTTTCTTCTCGTCTATCTTCTCGTCAATTAATATTCAACAAAAATGTAGAAAAAATCAATTCACATGATACCAGTTGAAAGTTGACAGTTATCAGCCAGGTCAAAATTTAAAATTCATTCGAACGATTTTGTTCCATATTTTTTTATTGAACCGGTCAAAGTGTGCCGTGTAAATCGAAGAGCAGTTCCTATGGCATTTTGTCTGATCTTTTCGAATCTGATGGAATTTTTCGAGGAAAGTGGTCACAAAGTGAACTTTTTTGACATTACAATGAAACATAAAATTTTCCGGACCTGAATTTTTTTTTCATAATATGTTATCTTGAATAGTTTCAGTAGAGATACATCGCTGCCAAATTTCAGCAGATTACGACGAATCATTTCTATAATATCGGCCATCAAAATTATATAAGAATTTCACATAATACCCTGTATCTTCGTTATGGAGGGTCAAGAAATATTTCCATATATATACATCAACTCATCTTGATTTCCCCTATCAACCATTTGGCTATGTGAGTCTTCTCATGAAACACCCTGTATATCTGTCTATCTATCCATCTATCTATCGATCACTTCGAATATAATTCACAACCCTCAAAATTAGTCTCACTACATTCAATAATAAAAAAGTTATAGGAGTGAGCTACCTTGAAAAATCACATGGTACTTATACTTAATATCAAAAAAAGGAAAATATAGGTATCGAAGAATTCCAACTTCTTATTATTGTTCAATAATTGTCAAACATTCAAAATGTCGACTTGCAATCGATGCATTTGATGACTCTGATGAGTAATTACAAACATTTTCAGGCATGGCATAATTTTTTTAGGTTTGATAAACGGTAAATTGAAGAGATACATCTAATCATGTAATTTTCATTCGATCAACTTCATGTCTTTTGAGAATATAACAACACTCCCTGTTGGATGCATTTTGTTTATTTTCAATTTGATGAATCGTTTTATCAATGGAATGCTTCGAATATAGGAGATGAGTTCAAAAGGTAGCTGTGGGTTTATCGTAATTAAAGATTTATTGTTCAGATGATATCGATTTGGCTTCATCATTGAGAAATGTGAATATGTTTATTGTTTCTCTGATAGTTTTTGGAATATTCTATATTGCGGAAGTTTACGTATAAGTTTGTGTGAGTCTTTTCACGAAACCTACATTAGTTATGAACATTTTTTCGATATATTCATCTAAAAAGGGTAACTGATTGTCAGACTCACATTTCTTAAGTGGATTTCATGGTGGATGAGGTTTAGTTTCTCATGATCCAGGAAATCATCTAGCTCCATGTTTTTGTTAATATAAAAACAAATTCTATTTTTCGACGATTGAAATCTGAGAAAAAATTCATTCAAAATGTTAACTCAGAAAATAAATGCAACTGATAACTCTGATGAGTATTTTCGAACATTTTTAGGTATATCATAATTTTTTCAGATCCAATATACGGGGAATTGAAGAGATACATCTGTCTCATTAGTTATGAACATTTTTTCGATATATACATCTAAAAAGGGTAATGTTAATATAAAAACAATTTTATTTTTCGACGATTGAAATCTGAGAAGAACTCCATACAAAATGTTAACTCAAAAAATAAATGCAACTGATGACTCTGATGAGTATATTATCGAACATTTTTAGGTATAGCATAATTTTTTTAGATCCAATATACGGGGAATTGAAGAGATACATCTGAATTATGTGATTTCCATTCGATCAATTCCATGCCTTGAAGAATAAAACAATACTCCCTGTTGAAATTGTGGAGTCCCTGAGTGCGTGAAATAAAAGGAGAACGCTACTGGTGAACTTGTATTCTTCTGACATTCAGGACAACGTTCACTGATATTTTATGCAGGGAAATATTTCGATTACTTTGTTGTGTCGGGTTTGTCAGTAGGATGTTCACCCTAGGGAAATAATAAGTTTGATCAAATACCGCAATCACTGGGAAAGTTGAAGGTTTTCTAATTTGATGGCGGTGAATGGAAATGATTTATTGGTTCCAGTGGAGTGAAATCGTATATTATTTTTTAGCTTATTTGAAACGTATGGTTTATATTTATATACAAACAAAGAACTAGTGGTGAATTCAACCTTCAAGGACGACATACATGAGTTACCTTATCGAGGTGAACTGAACAACAGATATACGTGATTTCAAGAAACACTTCCATTTAGTGAATCCAATTCAACCTACTTTTTGGATTCCCATCAGAAAAACCATCAATATTCATTCTGATCTTTCGAATTCCATTTGTATTGTTGACAATTCATGAAATGTCCTTTTGATCTCATCCTTGAACACAGTTTCCAATCGGAACTTATTATCAACAAGTTTTTATTTCTCCAGATTCTGGGAATATGTGATAAAATTCATATTTGTGGTTGATGATGATTGCTTTTGTTGTAATGCAGTTTGTTCATATTCAGGTAGATGAATCCTTTTTTCGATGGAATGATTCGAATATAAGAGCTGACTTCTGAATGATGCGGTGGATTTTGTAATTGAAAAGTCATGATGATTCAAAATGATTGCTCAATCATTTTGAATCAATAGAAATCAACTCAAAAATTCTACCATTTCACTTAACGATGAATTTGACCTCAATTAGTTGAGGCAAGCCAAGGTTACTTTATTTCATTGTATATACCAGTACCAGTATATCACCTGAAGAAGCTATACTGTGTTAGCGAAACATGTCGTCGTGTGACTAAGAATTTTGTGTGAATCTCTCAATCAATCGTGAAGAAAATAATGATAAGAAGAAGAGTTAGGAAACTTCAATTGGTGTCGACACTGCCACCCAAACTCAATTCACTCATGAACATATTTCAAAATAAAATTAGTGAGTACATTATGAAATTATTTAATTTCCGTACACAATCTGGTCTGAAATTTCCTAATCGGATACCACAAGAGAAATTTTGTAACCTTTATTGGTATTACAAGTGAAAATCCATAAATTCCGAATAAATTCGCAGTGCTCTGATGTTCACTGGATAGTGCTGCCATTAGCGGTATTACGCCGAACCTTCTGTTTCCAACTTTCCTTCGGTCGTTCACGAACAACTCGATGCTCTTCGTTTACGAGAGACCGAAGAGTCTGACTCGGCTCTTACTTTCGCCTTCTGATTTTCCTGTTACGTCGTCAGTTTTGCAGCTCCAACTATTACTTTTGCTTTTAACCGCAATACCGTACAGGTAGGTGTACTCCTAATGATATTATGGAATATGAAGTTTCGTTTTCAATAATAGCTCAGTAAAACGGTAACGATTAGGACCCAATCCGGAAAAAAATCAAGTAGACGGTTTCTTTGTGGTTTTATATGTTATTGGAGGTGCTGAATTCGAATCTGACAAACAAAATTTCCTATAGCGTTCCAAGATATCAGCAAGATACAGTGAAATTCTCGCACTTTTTTTCGTTATTTTGCTGTGTGCTTTTAAAAAAATAGCGTTTCTCGTCGGTTTTCGCAGATCTCATATTTCAGGTATTACTCAGGGACAGAGCATCATGCACATATTGAAAGAGCATCAAATTTTATATCGATCTCAAGTAAATTTCGTCCTTATGAAAAAAGATGAACGGCTGTTAGAGCGCTCGGACTTGGAGACGTCTTTTACCCGTAGTTTTTCCACACCTAAGTTCATCCTTTCAACATATATGATTTTTTGTTCTAAAATTGTTCTATCCATCATTCGGTTGCCCCCTTACGAGCAACCCTCAGAAGTCTTCGAGAGTCTTGTGCTAGCAAGGAATGACGGGGGCCTTACCTCTTAACGTGTGATCCCAAACACTAAATTTAGATCATATGAACCTATATTCATTGAAGCTCTAAAACGTATAAATAGGTAATTGTTCTGTTTTTGTATTCTGTGGGGTGAAGGACAAATAATAATTAAAATTCTGTACGCTGGAATTATAGTTTTTATTATTGCGATACAATAATTCCAGATGCTATAGGGTATTCTTTGAACATTTTGATAAATAACTGAAAAACTATTCAAACTATCAAGATGACCTATTTTGTGATGAATTAGTATTTGAATCAATTCTCGCTCATGTGGGATCCAAGGCGTCAAGGAAATGAGGCAGCTGATCGCCTAACAAGAAAGTGCAGAGCTCCAATTTTACCGTTCTGTGAGACAAGCAAATGCCACCTTATCACAGAGCTCAGAAAATGAGGATACAGTGGAAAATCCTACTACTGTTGAGCAACTCCAGGTAAACGAGAAGGAAAGAGTTCTTCGTCATTTGGCAAGGGGCTGGTACCCTGAAGGGCCTGGTTCTGTTGATGGTGGTGCAGGTGGAGCGAATCGAGTATTCTCTAGGGTCTAGGGTACCCCCATCCTCTATACGATGGTCTGAAAGAGAAATTGATAGACATTAATATATGTAAGATAACTTGCCAGATGGTGGGTTGAAGTATAACCATATGAAAGTTTGATTGTATTTGATGTCAATAGTAGATGAAACTGATACCTTCAGGTGAGTTTGTGATGGATAATTTTTCATCGACATCAAGATCCTGGTCGTTCTCTAGATCGAAGAAAAATAGCTTGAATATGAAACTCAACAAACGAAAATGAGATTAATGACAATTATTCACCATAAATTCGAAGATAGCCGATAGCCGATAGCCTAACTATATTTTCTTCAGATGTCTGATATTTTTGATATTCGTTGCTAGGAAACTTACTGTGACGTTGCCATATACGTATTAATAAACAATACGGATCATAACGGGTGCCAGGATGAAGCCAAAAATATGAAACAAATGATTATCCATAAGGATTTGGTAGCATGATACGCATGCGCCATGCGCTATTATAGTAGTCATCAAAGACATGCATTTCGGTGGACAATGACGTTTACTAGCCTTTCAATCAAAGCAGTATGTGTCTGATCGTTTCAAAACTTTTCCTTATGGATAGTCATTTGTCTCCAAAAATCGGCTTCATGTTTCGCTATGGATAGAGATTATCCGTATTGATTATTAATACGTATATGGACGTTGCGTGCTGGTACTCTGAATGGGCTTCACCCAGGAATTTTCCAATCGATGAACTCTTTTCTGCAAGACGAATGAACATCACCGCCTCCTTGGTTTTTGGAACCTTCAACCTCCATACTTGAACTCAAAATGTTTGTTAGAAATTTGTGCTATCATTCAATCCTTACCAATACCAGTCAGACAAAGTCGACAAGCCTATAGTCAGCAAATTCTACCGTCGTCAACCTTGATATTCGTCGGATAACTCTTCACAAAAACTTGTTTGTATTAAGAACGGCAAAGTTTGAGAATTCTTCGCCAAAGAAAGTATTCCCAGGAACACATAATCTCCAAAAGTTCAAAGAAATTCACAATATCTTCCTCCTTTCTTTTTTCCTTAGATACAACGATGTTCTTCGAACAAAAATCAAACACTATTCAGCCATTGTCCATAGATAACCTCTTTAGATCGAAAACTAACTGCCATCATCTCATGGGAAGCCTATAGGTATTCGTTTCATGAAATGCCATGAAATAGTAGGACATCAAACATGAATTCCATATAAATATATCAATGAACCCCATTTTTGATACTTCCCGATTATTTCATCCCCTGTATCTCAGGAACTATTCTTGCTAGACGAAAAAGGAATAGGAACTTTTTTATAGGAAATCTTATGTTGTTCGATTTTGTGATATTCAATTTTTCCACTAAAGGTCGTGAGTATCGAATTATTGAAAAACAACTTGGACAAATGATGTTCAAACGCTTCATTACCGCCCCGCTCATCTCCTACGAATAATGAATTTAGAATCATTATTCCAGATTTTTTGCGATTTTCTCTCCTCGTTTCTATAGTATGAACTTATGAATATCATCTCAATATACGTGTAGCAAGGACAAATTAGATGATTTGCCCCAAAATGTCACTGCGCACGAAAGGAAATTTTTATGTGTGTTCGAAGAACATCGTTAGAATATTATTGCAGATCATTCATTCATTCATTTTCATTTCATATTTTTATTTTGTAGAAACGAGGAGGGAAATTCCCGAATAATCAAGTGAAATGAATGTACCACCTCCTCGATGAACCTACAGACAGTATCTCTTCTGTTTGTTTTCAATTTGAAAAGTAGTATATCTAACGATTTGTAGTCGAAAAGATATCATTATGATAGTGTAGAGTAGAGTAGAGTAGTTTATTTGACCATGTTATGTAAATTACATGTACGGCGAGTCATAATTACAATAGCCATAGTGCTTAAAAATGAAGATAATCTTCACCCTCAATCACTAAAGTGCAGATATAGATGAATTAAAATACAAGAATACATGATTAAAAATACATTATAAGTATGTTAAAGATTGAACATCAAATGATCTGAATAAAATATATGAAACAAAAAATAAGATAAAAATAAATAAGAACAAAACATAAAAACAACGATGTCCTGTTGAAGGGATTGATAAATGACAGGTTAAAGCTTCAGTGAACTTGCTGACCCCATATAGGTATCGATATTATAAAAACAATGGCTCAAAAGGAATTGTTTGATGACAGATTTGAATTTTTTGAATTCCAACATTTTGACGGAGCTGTGCAGAATATTATAAATATTGAAATTTAAAGAGTTTCTGCAGCTAACAGCTAATCTGTCTCGTGGGGTTCTCAATAAATTAGCCGATCCTGTATTATGACTATGAAAGTCAGACTGTTTACCAAATTTACTCACATTTTGGTGTATTTCTAGCAAAACTGTGAATATGTATAAGGTAGGCATTGGCATGATACCAAGCTTAATTAAATGTTGATGACAGTGATCTCTATATAGCCTAAGTTTGCCAGTATTCGTATAGCTTTCTTCTGACATCTGAAAACTGCTATAGCATTTGTTGAATTGCCCAAGAGTAAAATACCGTATGACAGTACAGAATGAAATAATGAAAAATATGAAATTCTTAAGATGCCAAGATTGGTTATACATTTCAATTGTCTTAGTACAAACAGAGCGCTGGATAATTACTGTACCTATTCAAAATGACCTAACAGCTATACTTTACATTCCTCTGTGAAACGTCTTACCAGTAGTGCATCAAATATTGGTTTATGATATACTCAATCATGTCTATGTGTGCTTTAACATACACGAAAGATTCTATCACCTCGTAAACCATTTGAAAAGTTCGAAACTTTCGGAATACGCGTCTATCGGAGGCACACTAGGAAGTTAACAACACATGAGGGAGAAATTATCAGGACAATATAGCAGAGAAGTCAAATATCTGCTGAATTTTTAAAGTTAATATTCTGAAAATGGAATATTTTTATATTTACGACCCAATTTAACGAGTGAACTTATATTGACTAGATATGTTGATACAAAAATGAGCGAAAAAATTATGCAGGGTAGAATTGCAGAATTTTCTATACGCACCAAGCGATAAAAAAATTCATGAATTAGGTCAGGTGAGAAAATTACTGAAAGTTCCAGATGATTCATTTTTGATGGTTCATATTGGAGATATCCATTCTTGAAAGTGAACATCCCAATCTGATTTCAGCTCATAACACACAACAGAACTCTTGGGAGACAGGGCTGAACTCAGGGTATACAGCAATAGCTCTGTGCGATGTTGAATTGGAATCAGGTTTTGGTGTAGAAGCTATAGTATAAGATCTATTCGACGAAATTTCACATAATCTGAGTTGGAGGCATCACAATTCCGGCCCAACTTCAACCAGCCCCTTTCCCCTACTCGTGAAAGAAGAAATATTTCTGGATTCCTTCGTGGTTGAGGAAAGGGCTTCGAAGCGTATCCTTAGGAATCAATAGCGAACTCAGACTATCTCGAGTGGCCCAGTCAGCACATCCTTTACTTTGTCAACCTTGGAATATATCGAACAACACTTTACCAAAACTCGTTGTTCTATAAAATAGCTAAAACAGCAAAGCTTTGGAATTGTTTGCCAGATAAAAAAAATTACGATGCCAACCTCCTCTCCATATCCCCCCTAGGCATGCACGATGTTCTTCGAACCTCATAGGAATTTTCTTTCGTGAAACGAACCATTGGTTCTGTAAACTGACCTCAGCAGTGCTCAAAGTTGCTGATGAGGAGTTACTTTTCGCACAACTATTCATGGAAGGGAACAAACACAATCTGGTCGTCTTCGACTTCGAAAAATCTCCAGACTTGATGCAAACTCTGTTTTTTTTATAATCTGGTTCCTACGAAAAAGGATATCCTGTTATGTTCAGAGAACATCGTGAGAACCAAGAGAAATAAAGTAGGAATTGGTGTTATTTTTGAATTTCTGGAGGTAATATGCCTCGGAAAACACCTCTCTTGGCAATGTCTTCCAGAGCCTCGCTGTTCGTTGGATGAACGAGTCTTTGGAGATAGATGTTCTGCAGGTCATCAAAGTGACCACGAACAGGTGCGAAGCCTCAACTCGACGGGTTAATCTCGCGAGTACTGCCAAAGGAGGAACAATTGTTGATATTTCAGAAGAGCATCGTCCATGAATATATGAATAGAATGGAGCTAGATCGCCAACTTTTTCACGGTGTTCCAGAGAAGTGAGTGAGTTTGTGAGCTAGGCATCACTCACGAGACGAATTGCCCTTTCTTGGGCAAAATCCATCAGTTGCAGGGTAAGTTTGGGTGCTGCACTCCAAATATGGAAACAGTATTCCAGGACGAGTCGGATCTGTGCCTTATTGATTATAAACAGCTGACTGGAAGTGAAATACCTCCTAGCCCGAAACAGAAAACCAAGTTTGTGGGATGCACTTCTAGAAATTGATCTCACGTGATTTTCCCAAGCAAGGTTATTGCTGGAAGTAAAACCAAGCATCGGAATGAATGTCTTCAAAGGTATGGTTACCCTTGACAAGCTTATGTTGGACACAGTGAGATCGGCTTGTCTAGAGAAAAAGCATGCTTGTGTTTTGTTGAAATCTACCAAGTTATTGGATCCCCATTCGAGAATTGTTGCCAATTCCATATTTATGTTGTCAACATTCCTCCCTCGATCGTTTCTGATTTGCCTGGCTGGTATCAGAGCCTTGGTAGAGGAGGCGGTATGGAGGGTACTATCATCTACGAAGCTGTGTACTGGACATATAGTTGTTTCCAACAAATCGTTGATATGGTGTAGGAATAGTGTTGGTGCTAGAATTTATCCTTGCGTAACACCAGCATCTATGATAGGAGAGTCAGATGAAACTCCGTCGACCACTACATCGAGACACCTGTTTGGGAGAAAACTAGCTAGCAGAGAACATAGCTGTGGAGGCAAGCCACAACATAGAAGCTTGGCGAGGATTCCGTGGTGCCAGACTCGATCGAATGCCTTGGAGATATCAAATGCAACGGCTAAGGTTTCACCATATTTTTCAATAGATTGCTGCC
The DNA here is from genome assembly GCA_918026855.4 of Phaedon cochleariae. Taxonomy (NCBI): domain Eukaryota; kingdom Metazoa; phylum Arthropoda; class Insecta; order Coleoptera; family Chrysomelidae; genus Phaedon; species Phaedon cochleariae. Next base: position 29,475,988 of record OU896717.1, read on the forward strand.
ATATATGTGAGACGTAAGCGAGCAGGTCACTAGTTGATCTCTGATGCCTATCGTTGATAATACCTAAATGTTCCAGGTATTTCATGAGCTCGATGTTGATAGCTTTCTCCATGATCTCTGAAATGATAAATAGCAGTGCGATCAGTCTGTAGTTGCTGGGTTGGGTCTGATTGCCTTTTGCTCAAGGACCTGGTGGTACTCTTGCAATCTTTTAATTGGACGGGAATATCCCCAATTTGTAAGAGTAGTTGAACAACTTGCAGAGAACAGTCGTAAGTTCGATAGTAGTATTACAAGTGATAATTCTTGTTGAATATTTGTCCAAATCATAAATAGTTTCTCTACTCTGATCGTATCACAATATTTCTCCTCACAGCGCGGAAACCTGCATTGAAACTCTTCACACATAAACCTCCCGAAATGAAAAAAACAATACCATCTCTTCAGGAATTCATCTCGCGAGCGTGTGGCAAACGATATCAATGCAAACCAATCTATATACCCGCCATGTTCATACGTGCACTCCTTTCGCAATCGCATCTCTGACATACGACCCATCCACAGTCACATATTTGCAATTTTTCCGTCTACATCGTCATGTGTTGTAATGTTCTGTAATTTGTAGCCGGCATTCTCCTCAGTGCAATAAAGATATTACTCCGGGCCCTGCTCTAAGAATAACACATTCGGAATTGTGAGGTACATCTGTAATGTGATGTGCGAAGTAGCGAGATTGATGAGTGAGTGCTGTGGTAGGTATGCGCTTTTGATGGCTGGTGTGTGAAATGAGTTGGGGTGCATTCAGAATTAGTATTCGTTTGCCCTGTTCGGATACATGGCGAAAATTGAAGTACATTGTCACCTTCAAACTGGGGATATTTTATAGTTAATATTATACACAGAGAAAAAAGTTCAGTCATGGTTGAGGTTGATTAAGTTCTAATCGTGATGATTCGTTATGAATAAACAGTTGAACAATTGAGATAATGTTAGTAGTACTTTCGAATTGATCCATGATGAATATATGATTTATTTCCCCTTTCGAAGCGTACGAAACGGACTCCTTATAATATTGAAGCAACAAAAACTATCACTCACTTCTATGTATACAGATTGTTTGCGGACATTTCCGTATACAAGGAAAGAAAATGCCAAAGGACGAACGGGGAAAAATGGGGATTGTATAGTACTTATAGTGTCATACTGCCAGCGATGCTTCATATAGTGCATGATTCCAGAAGACTTTGGGATTTGGAGGAATTCTACCGCCTGGTGTGTAATGAGAACTTGCCTTCCTGCCGATTAATCGACGGATGTCCCGTTAGCCCAATTGGCAGAGCGTTGGGCATGTAACCCAGAGGTTGTGAGTTCGACTCTCACGCGTGGTGGTTGAGTTTTTTTATTTACCGGTTTCATTTGAAATCAGGGCTTTCCATCATATCCATTATCATACCTATGCATATACTGAGGAAACTCGGCCAAGTACGTCTGTTTCTTGGAAAAAGTCGATTGTGATAAGAATATTCGCACCAACGGTAGGAAGTTGACAAAACAATATTTCTGAAACAATGTTTCTGCTGGAAGTGATCACGTGACACTTGTTGGTATCAACCAAATCGATATTTAATATGGGGCCAAAAATTATAAGTGTCGACCGACTTTGTGTATTTTGTTTTCTTTGTATAAGTGAACACTAACATAGTGCATCTTCAATTTTGTTTTTTGAAATTTCAGAGAGGAATATCAGTTTCACTTATTCCTGATCATTCAGTGTCAAACACTGATGGAGTAGTTATATAATATCGAAATGTAAAACAACATTTTATGAATTATTTAATGCAGCATTTCAAATCGTCTTATGTTGACGGATTCTAACACGAATTACCTTTACTAAACTCATTATGTTGAAACTTCTCAGAAATGTTTAGTGATGTCTTATATTTAAGCAACTGTATGAGGAGGATATCTTTGTTGAAAAAATAATGATTATATTGAATGTATGAATATTTGTTATGAATGTTATTTCTCTCAATAACTGATGTACTATTATTGTCAAAGTTTTGACTTCTCAGTATTGAATCACTAGATCAATGTTCAATGATCAGAAATAAGTGGAATTGATGGTAGTTCCTCTTTGTAATTTCGATTAAACATTGATGATGGCTAAAACAAGTTCAAAACACATTCAAACTATCTTGTTCGAATTCAAATCGAAAATGATTCTCAGAATCGGTGAACACATGATCATGACCGTGTTACGAATGAAAAAGTTCGTCGGGTAGAGAAATGGATATCATCACGTTGAATCTCATAAAAACTTCTTACAGGAACGAACGAATTCTCAGTTTATTTGTATCTCCAATGATAACGCAGAAACAAAGTAAAATACATTTTTCAAACATTTACATTTTCAGGAATAACTGGAAAACTAAAAATAATTATGAAAATCTTCGAAGGTCGTTGGTATGGTCCTTCGATTGCGGAATTTTTTTCTCATTTAACCAAATTCATATCTCGTTCCGTTTCCAAGATCCTCATGCTGATGTGCAATCCTATCTTGGCCACACATTAAAAATGAAGTACCGTTTAACTGTGAAGCTTTTCACGTTCACTAAATGACAGATTGTGGATTGAGAATTTTTTGAAAATAAACTGGAATAAGTATACAGAATGTATCTAAAAAACACCGAGAAAATTCAAGGGGTGATTCTTTGTGATTTTCCAGGAAATAAAGTTCATATAAATATGTGTCCTAACTGGCTTCGTTTTCGGGATACAGGGTATTTTAATCTCCATGAAAAATGGTTTTTTTTTCATTACTCAATGAGCGTATATCACAAAAAAAAAATTATTTCATAATTCGATAGAACTCACCCAAACTAGCTCATCACCGCAAACCGTTTCTTGCTGTGAGCTCCCTATGTTTTGTAAAAAATTATTGAAATCCCCGATTTTTCGGACCTCTGAAAACGAGGCGATGATGTGACGTCAAAACCCTAATACTGAAATAAGACTATTCCAGACAGAGATGAATGATACATGATTTCTGACAGAGTGTATTAGCGCGAGACCACAGTTGAAAGAATTAATATATAAGTTGCCTCAGTCTCCGTCGGGCGTTTGGTATTTTCTTTAAACTATGGCGAGATGAGGTTTCTACGTCATAAGAGGGTCCGTTTTCAGAAGGTACTATTATTTATGTGCAAAAATAAAACATTTCAGTCGATTTTTCGATCGAATTATGACGTCAATAATTATTTGTGTATAAAATGATGATTATAAACATGGTTTGAGTTAAAAGTTCTACTGAGTTGTACACGCCCATTGTCCTTGCATCAATTTCAATTACACGTTGTGGTTTCGTTAATAATAATATGTTATATAATAGTTAGGACACATGTTCATATGAATTTCATTTGCTAGAATATCACAAAGAATCATTTCTCAAATTTTCTCGGTGTTATCAAGAAACACCCTGTAGATTGATTCCGGTGCACAAGTATTGATTCTTCAAATACTGTCTTACATATCCTCACTGAAGATACACAACATATAGCAGAATTCAATAATATTAAAATCATTGGAAAAGCAGATAACAACCAGAACTCAGAAGAGAAAAATCAAGAAGTCTACTTGCATTTTTCTGAACAGAGACAATATCATTGCTTCCTGTTTAGTTGATATAGATAGAACATGAAATTCATTTCTGAAATCTGTGAAAATGCGAATAGTAAGTTCAAGATTGATTAATAAAAAGATCCTATAACTCATTTGATTGCCAACGACACCAATTGTCACTGAGAACTGAAAACTGTCAAGACAAATACGGATATGCTATTCAAATATCCATTTTTTATGTTGAAAACAGGAGCAGATTTGTTCTCGGAACGTCCAGAGCCGAAGTAACACTTTACAGCACTAGTGCGGTAAAGTATCTCATTACGATACTAGAATCAGTGTCGTAATGTTTAATATTACATATTGGTAGTATAGGTAAATTCTTCAAACGCAGTGACATTTTGGGGCAAATCATCTGATTTGTCCTTATTACACATATATTGAAATAATATTCATATTCTTAATTTATAGAAACGAGGAGAGGAAATCCCAAAAAATAGGAAGTAATGAATATATTCCTTAACCCCGTTAATATCATCAGCTCCCGACCTGAAAATCCCGAGGAAATCCCTTTAGACCGCAATATCAATTGCAGGTATGACCAATGCAGACACATCTATCAGTATTGCCAACCTCTGACCGCCCTTCTCATTTGCCATCCGTATCGGTGTGCAAATAGCACCACGTTAAGGTGTTAAACATATTAACCGAACATTGGTTTTGCGGTAAAAGCACACATGTGTGAGTAGAGAAGCGAACGTTTCGTTTTCTATCGACAAGTCGTGGAAATATGGCCGCGAATCAGTTTGGGCCGCTGGGATTCACATTGCGCTGCGGATCTGGTATTGAGCCTTTTGATTTTACCAATATCCGAGCTGTTTGAATTGGAAATGCCATATAATTGATTCGCATTTACATTGTGGAAGGTGTGATTGCGTTGTTTTCGTTGTCGGGAGCAGAGTGCTGATAGTTATCTGAATTCGCGAATTGGTTGAGGAGGAAATTCGGATAACAAACTATATTTTATTTTTGTCACTTGTCCATTTCTGCTTTAAAATACCTTGGTAACGGTTGCTATTAAGACCCATAACGCCCGAGAACAGCAGTCATCCCAATTTATAATTATGTGTTTAATAATAGTAGATTGTTTTATTAGGATCAAAAGTGACACTTTGTTTGACAAGCGAATTTTGCATTTGCGAGGCGGAGCGTTTAGCGAAGCCGAGCGAAAGCAAAATTTGCGAGTCGAACAGAGTCACTTTTGATCCGAATGAAACATGCTATTTTTTCTGCAACCGAAACAATTAAATCAAATAAACATGTGAAGTAACCACCAATGCCGTGCCATATGTATGCAATGCAACAAATATTGACAAATAATCCATGTGGTGAGAATATTCTACCTGAATTAACAGCAGGTAAGGTTATCTAGGATGTTCGTGTATGGACCAGATGCTCTAATGGCAAATACCGCGCCAGTGCCAGCTATAGGAACAAGACATGGAAAATGTTAGGTTAGTGAGCATATCAACAATGACACAATAGTGATGTTTATTCCTCTCCATACTACACTGTGTTTGACTTGATAATCAAATGAAGCTAAACAATATCGTTGTTTGAGACAAAAAAAAAACTATTGCTTGCCGTGATTATATACGAATGTATTTGAATCTTGAAGGCTTCCCTGATCAAAACAAAAATACTCAACTGAGATGTTTATGATTTCAATACTAAACTATAATGAGGTGTATTTATATCTCCAGCATGGGTATGAAATGCCAAATCAATTGAAATCTGAAACAAATCAGGTATGCGTCTCAGCCCAAATAACCAACCGTCACAATGTTGTTTATTCTTGATGACGTCCAGTATATCCTTTTCAGTTCCTAGGAGCTGAAATTCAACTTTAGCTCCTAGGAGCTAAATATGTTGCCTAGCAACATACCCATTTTTGTGTCAGTAATAGAAACGTCAATTTAAGAGCTAATTCTAGTACCAAAATGGACAACTTTTGCGTCGGTTGCAGAAAAAAATGTTTTTTAAAATTATTGGTATCAGTTTCTTACATTAGAAAATTGTTTCTCGATAAATTCAGAAAGTTGGCAATCTGCAAGGATTCAGCAAAAAAAGCTGTAATTCGGAAAATTTCAGAGATAAATCAATGGATAAAAATACAAAATGCTCGCAAAAGAAGCCTCTTTCGTATAGGGTGTGGGCACTTTCTATGCCATTACTCAATTAACACACAGGGTGAGTCAAAAATTAAGAATAAATCGTGGTTCGAGTTATTCCACCATACCATCAAGGAGGCTTTGAAAGAATTTTCACCTCTCTATTTTTTTGTTAAAGACAAATGCATTACCTACCAACAAATAGAAAAAAATCGGCCTTCTATTTTTTTTTCAAGAAGATAGGTCAATTATCAAGTGCGTCACTTTTTTTGGAACTGAGTGTATCTGATTTGGCTTTCGCAGCCTATATTGGTGTACACATCTCGCTAAATTTTTTGGGATACTCTCTTCGTTTCTATGAAATTAAATTATAAGTATAATCCTAATATACGTGTAGTAGGGTGAATCAGATGAATTGTCCCAAAATGTCACTGCGTTTAAAAAATGTTTTCATCAGGGAGCCTAAAAAAATTAAAAGATGAATGAGAATTTCTCTTGTATTCAATATGTTTATATTCCTTCTCTTCAAGCATAATTCGAAACAAAGTGTCACTGACCAACGATTGGATTTTTCTTTCATAGGAATTTGTTTCAAACGCAAAGAAAGATGATTTGCCTATATTGGAATAATACCTATATTTCAATTTCATAAAAGCAAGAAGAAAAATACTGAATAATCAATCAAAATGAATGAATATACCTACAGGGTGTTATTCAAATCTGTAGCCAAACTCTATGGGATGATTCTTTGAATGAATCTTAGGCAAAAAGGTCATGCAAGCATACATCTGGAAATGCATATATTACGCCTATAGAGTTTTTTATTCTTTTTCCTATGTTTATATAGTATCATTTTAGAGTTCCAAAGAAAAAATCATTTTTCTATGAACGTCAAAAAATGACAATAAGGTTCGCGCATTGATAACAAACTGCGAAGTGACACTTTTTTTCAGTTTCCTACGTTACCATGATACCTTGCTCAAAACAATGCGCGAAGTAAAACAGTGCGCGAAATACCTACTTCGCGCATTGTTATGTAAAATATATGAAATATTTATATTTCTACTTCATGGACCTCTATCAAGCAAACATTCACGAAATCATTTATTTCTGAATATTCAACTATAACTTAGTTTCATCTCTTGGAGCGCACGAAAGTACATTCCTATTATGTTCGTGGAACATCGTGTGTACCTAGGGAGGATAGGGGGAGGCCTTTTAAGCCAGTTCGACACTATTTTTTATATCAAGCTAAGCATATTTTTACTTCAGAACTATATTTTTTGACGTTTGTAGAAAAAATGTTGTTTGCAACTCGAGCGCGAAATACTTTGGTCATCTCGACTGTTTTTTTAACTCGGTTACGCCTCGTTAAAAAAATCAGATCACGAAAGTAGCATTTCGCGCTCTAGATACAAAAATAACTATTTTCTACAAACGCTCAACAAAGTAGCCTTTGACGCTTGCAAATTCCAACACAAAGTTGACGTTTTCCCAAAAATGTCATTCTTTGACAGGATTTGCACTCATGAGCGGAAATATTGAAAAAACGCTCGCACATCGCTGTAACCTATACTTATCTATCCTTGAAAACCTCCAATTCTTTCATAATGGAAAAAAGTGACAGTGAACTATCAAACACGCCTTCTGATATAGCAGAAAGTGCAAAAGTTTGAATCTTTTACCGCAGAAATCAAGAAAGAAATGTGAATTACAATATGATACATTCATAAATTGTTGCAACTCCAAGAAGGTGAATAAATATTCAGAAAACGTTTTACTGGCTCATTTTGGTGAAAAATCGAAGACTTTGAAGTATCGATGAAGAATATCAGTTAATGAAGGTAGATTATACTTTATATCTATCTATCTATCTATCTATCTATCTATCTATCTATCTATCTATCTATCTATCTATCTATCTATCTATCTATCTATCTATCTATCTATCTATCTATCTATCTATCTATCTATCTATCTATCTATCTATCTATCTATCTATCTATCTATCTATCTATCTATCTATCTATCTATCTATCTATCTATCTATCTATCTATCTATCTATCTATCTATCTATCTATCTATCTATCTATCTATCTATCTATCTATCTATCTATCTATCTATCTATCTATCTATCTATCTATCTATCTATCTATCTATCTATCTATCTATCTATCTATCTATCTATCTATCTATCTATCTATCTATCTATCTATCTATCTATCTATCTATCTATCTATCTATCTATCTATCTATCTATCTATCTATCTATCTATCTATCTATCTATCTATCTATCTATCTATCTATCTATCTATCTATCTATCTATCTATCTATCTATCTATCTATCTATCTATCTATCTATCTATCTATCTATCTATCTATCTATCTATCTATCTATCTATCTATCTATCTATCTATCTATCTATCTATCTATCTATCTATCTATCTATCTATCTATCTATCTATCTATCTATCTATCTATCTATCTATCTATCTATCTATCTATCTATCTATCTATCTATCTATCTATCTATCTATCTATCTATCTATCTATCTATCTATCTATCTATCTATCTATCTATCTATTTAGTCATCAGAAAAACAGTGTATCTTTATTTTATCGCATCAATTCAATTTGATTGCATAGTTTATTGTACTATGACTTAGAATTCTGAAGCGCAGATTGCCACGCTGGTAGTCTGAGTTCAATTCTCGGTTGGCCCAACATTTTTTTTTCTGACTTGTCCGAGGACTTGTCAGTTATTTTGAGTTTTTTGTTATTTTGTTGGACATATGGGATAATGGATGAGAACTATTTCAATCGCTCATACTTTCAGGGCTGCTAGAAAAAGTCTTGTGTGTATTCCGAGCACAAAGTGTCATTGCCGCTCTCCAAAGATTACCGCGCTCAGCTCTGCATCGCGCGGTAACTTTCTTTGTCGAGCGACAACCCATCACTTTGCGCTCTAAATACACAAATAGCTATTGGCTTTACTTCAACAGTTTTCCTGAAATCTGTGAAAAGTTATAGTTTTTTGGCATATCAGCATTCATATTTCGACTTTTTCGTTTTCTTAGCATCGCCACAACGTATATAGTATATTACGTAATATGTGTGTGTGTGTAAGAAGTTTAGTATATCACGCTCGAATGGAAAAGTTACATGAGTGCGTATAATTGCTTTGCAACACGCATTACGTACTATACTTCACCTACTGCCATGCAGATAGTACATCAAAACAGTTTGGAAAAACAGTCTGAATTATAATTGTTGACAGTTATGTCATCCGCTGTTGACGGCGATTACGCGATCATGACATACCTATACTGGCAAAATAAACGAAAACTGTGCAATGTGCTTACTGTGCGTAAAGAGCCACTTACTAGGGCTGTATCTCGTGTGTTCTTGCCTACTTTCTATAGTGGCCGTCGGCAAAAAAATTAAAACGCAACAATCTCTTGCCTCAATGACAAGAAAATCATGCTTCTTGCATCTGATGAGGAAGCCCTGCATGTCATACAGAGTTCTTCATTAATTAGTTCGTCTGAAATCAAGATCAGACATGATCACTGGTTTTATCTGAAAGCAACGACTTCGTCTATAGATATGCTATATTCAATTAGAAGGAAAGATGCTTTGAAGTCGTATGGCGGTTTATTTTCCGAATGAATGTATTTTCTGAATAATTTGAATGGCAATAAGGGATTCGAATAGAGATTTCCCAGATATGGATTTATAAAGGATCTCTGTGTGAGCACGGGTTGAGACGAACCGATCTTTCTTGAGAATCATCGATTTTGCTGCTGATAAATATAATTATAGCTGATAATTAGGCACATCTTCCAAGGAGTAATGGAGTTCTTTGAGTGCTATTAGGAAAATTTGATGAATGGGATGCGATGAATTATTCATTGGAAGTCCCAAATATGAGTTCAACATTTGGTATATTATATACGGTATTCTTCGAACCTGAAGGTGAGTTATAACGTATCACATAGATATACACTGATCATCGGAAATTAATGTATACACATAGAGATGCAAAAAAGTGATACGAGAGAAATATATCTTCGTCTGGACGAGGAAAGAAAAAGAGAGTTTTCTCTCAACTTTCATTGGATTTAAAGAATATGCCATTTAGAAACAGGATGTTTTCGAAATTGAATTGGTGAGAGAAGTAGGAAAAAAAAGATTCATTTGTTTCATCGCTTGGAGCGCCTCAAAGGATATCCCTACCCACTGAACATTGTAATTTATAAGAAGTTTGCAACTTTCATTCGAATACTCTCTGTAAGATCATTTCTCAAAAGTTTTGAGAAATGAGCTTATGGTAACTTGAAGAATATAAACTTATCATCACCTCAATATGGGAGTTGGTGTTGAACTTTCATCATGTAATTTCAATAGTGAACGTTTATAGTGAAATAATTTTTCCCAATTCACCACATATGAACATTTGTTCATCATAAGTTACCGTTATCGATAAAAGGCCTATTTGTTATCACGTAATACAAATCTGATGCATGCGCAAGTGAAATTGTCTCTGTCCTCTTTCTCTTCATCTCTTCGCCATCTTGTTTTGTCTTCGCTTGTGTAAACATAAATACAGGTCATTTATTCATATGCCATTATTTTACTCATTGTGACTTTCTCTTATCAGATCACCTGATAACGAATAGGAGATGATTATCAGGTTCTTATTTTTCCTGGAATCATTTACTTTTGCCCTGGATCCCGATCTGTCCCGCCATCCACCTCAAGTCGTCCATTGGGGGCACGTTGCTTCAGTTGCAGACGGGAATTCTTGTTTGAGCTACTGCCCATTTTATAGTTTCCACAATTCCACGATAAGATTTCCACAACACAACATGTTTCGCTAACACGGTAGCTTCGTCAGGTGATATACTGGTAGAGCGAAACATGTATAGTGTGTTCAAGAATTTTGTGGAAATCTTATCGTTTGTGAAGTTTTTACATGTTACATCATACCCTGTATACCTGATGTACGTCGACGAAGCCTCCTACACCCTGTACTCGACAGCTAGGCACCACTGATGAACATATTCGCAGGGCTCCTTCAATTTTAGTGAGTCTTTATACCTGTTCTGAACGTTGCCACCAAATACGTTACCAGTTCCTGAAGGATTGAATTATCATTTATTTTGAGTTATCATATAATATAGTAATACCCAAATTGAACCGTTTATGAGTTAGTATAATCACCTCAAATATTCTGGAAACCAATATGCACTGCGGCATTGCTGTATTACCTTGTTGTCTATGAATAATATAACCATTTTTGTGATGAACTGAGTATGAAAAAGGAATGTACTGAAGAGGTGATTTTAGACAGTCCCTAGTTTTGGTATAAAACCATTGCTAATTACTTGTTCTCTTTCAGATCAGTACCAATTTCTAATGAAGTCTTTATTTTTCGATATTTCTTGTTATTAAATCGATAATTCTTGTTATTAAATCGATATTCACCATAATCACATTGGCATTTGACGTACCCACCCCATTGTCCCGCTGAACTACCAGTGTTTGGTTTCTACAGTCTCAAACTAGGCACTTTAAACACTATATTTTGTACCAAAACATTTGAGATTTGAAATACCAAGTAAATCTCAGGCAAGTAGACAACCAAGTCAGGGGTAGAATTTTTAAATAAATGTTATCATTTATTACCCTCTGAAATTTTCAACGTTATATTCATTTAATCCACTATGGTTCAGTCAAACCCATGTGACGGTACCGGAAGATCGTTCTTCATGAATGCTCAAGAAATATTTCCATGAAAAAAAAATTGATTCAAAACATTTCTGAAATGCAAATTTTCGATAACAACCTTGTAACGTAGCTATTTGCGCCTGATGTCACTCCAATTTCTGTAGTGTCAAGTTTGATTGAAGGGTATGGTTCACGCGTGAGTTAGCACCCAGCGAGCACAAACATCCCTAGGATGTTTTGGGATGTTTTGAAAATTTTGGCATGAAGATGTTATTTTGAGACGTAATATGCACTGACCAAAGAGGTCTTTGAAGGATACTGAAGTATTGTTCTTGTTCTTCTGTGGCATTTCTTTGTTTGCCTACTGAGAGGTATCCCTGGGATGTTTTGGGATGTTTTAGAAATGTTAGGCATGAGGATGTTTTTTTGGGGCGTAATATGCATTTCCCAAAGAGGTCTTGGATATTGAAAGTATTGTTTTTGTTCTTTTGTGCCCTTTCTTTGTTTGCCCCACCACAACGTCTTACACTGAAAAAAAAATTGAGGGAAATTTCACTCAAGGTCCACGCAATAATGAGTCAATTTCGGTCCACGCCCGATTGAGTTGAAATTTCACCCTACTTGACTGACCAATTCAATCAAATTTGTTATAAACATTCTCATTGATATGAGAACTTGATGAAATATCTTGTTTGAATTGAGAATTCACTCAAATATTTCAATCAGTAAATTCACTCACAACCACATATGCATTCACTCAGAGGAATGTTCTACAGTGTATTCTTACGTCACAATACGATGAATTCTGATTTGTTTTCGATTTTGTTCTTCTTGTTCGCAATTGGCATTCGCGTTTGCAGCGTGTCACGCTTACATCACGCTGCTAACGAGAAGAAAGGAATTTGGTGAAGTTTATTGTGTTAGAAGACTTATTTAGTTTGTAATAATGACCATCGGATGCAAGATGTGTTGTTCGGTGCCTCAGTGTAATCAATATATAAAAGTACGAATTTATCAATACGCAGCTTCTCCGCAGTTACAAAATTATGCATTGTGGAGAACATTTCAAAAATTGGGAAACCTATTTCCAATTATATGTCTGTGTGTAGTAAGCACTACTCAGAAACCGATTGAGAAGGTAATTTCATATCAAGAAAATATTTGTATGTTCAATCTATTTTTAATGCATTTTTTCATTCAAGGGAAATGGAATCCTAATGCAAAAGTTCATTTTGACAAAAGGCTTTAGAAAAGTACCTCGAAAATGTTTTTTTACAGCGATTCAATGTGCGCAAGACACGTTGAAAATGTTTTGTTGTGTCCATGAAAAGGCTTTAAAAAGAACTAGGAAGAAGGTAGTTTTGTGACATATCAAGGACATCTCGATAATTGCTGCCTGCGGCGGACATTGGCTGTTCTATAATAGTTCTATTCATTTGTGGAGTGGAGGATCGATGTCTCGAAATCTCGTACTTTCAACATCTCTGAGATGTTTTTGTGCTTGCTGGGCAAGATGAGTTTCAGGGGAATTTCATCTGAAGAAACCATACGAAAATATGAGAAAATCAATTCTGCAAACTATCAGCTGCACGGAATCATCAATAAAGGTAATCATTATCGTTGTTTATTTGTTTAATGTCGTTGATTCATCTTGTCCAAAAACACTCGAACTTGTTTTTCAATTAGATAAATTTTCTCACCTACTCATACATACCAACGAAAGTGACAATTTGACCCATTCATCATATTCACGATTCTTGCAAATTTTGAATCATCATTGAATGGATGTGTTCGAGCCAGTATCTCGAGATTATTTCTTGTTTGATTCGAGCACCACAGATAAATTGACAAGTCGAAACAAAGGGTGGAAAGGAATCATTTTCATTTCCATTAGACATTATTGAAGAGTGCTTCGTGCTCGTGGAGCAATATCTCAAATAGGGAATATCTATAGACCCGGATATCAGGTCTCATTTGTTTATCTGTCACTTTCAGTTATTTTAGACATTCCTCGCCCTCCTATTCGTTCCCTTTTGTTTGTAATTCATGAAGAAGTTGATGGACCCGCTGATGCAATCAATAAGAAATGTTGTATTCAGATGTTTTTTATCTTTGGATTGTTAGGGGCAATGTTCTCCTGAGATTGAAGTTTGGAATATGATCATATTTCATCCTCAGAATTCATTCCAGTATTCCAGTACTATATTCAGTTCACTGGAAATCGAATTTCAGAATTGGTGATGTGAATGCAATGAAATGCTTATTATTTCAACGACCTAAGGGTTATAATTATTCTCGATCAATCGTGATATCCATTGGAATACTCACGAAATGGACAGTTAACATGCAATTTTGACTGTCGATTGAAATATAAACATACGTAACGTTATTCTTGTTGATAAGATTTCATGAAAGCGAAGAAACGGAATATTCATCTGTTGAATCTTATAGAATAATAACAGTAATATCAATTAGGATTATGATTCATTGATTCATTGTGAATGACAAGTCATCAGTTCTCAGTATCCAATCACTAAAATCATTGTGTTTTTCTGATGTTTCCATTATCTAGATTGAACATGATGTTTTCCAATACACCTGTGTAGAATGAAAATGTTGTTTCTTCTGAAGCAAATTCTATATATGTATACGATTGATGATTTCCATTCATCAAGGCACTCTGCAAAACACGAGAAACATCTTTGATATGTCGATTTCACTCTATCCTCAAGGTTTTAGATTAAGCTACAGACAGTACCTATTTGATGATTTTACTATTATATGGATCTGTTTTTATTAATATCATACATGTTTTCATTTTTTTTATGTTATGAAAGGATGGCCAAGTTTTGATAATGACGACTTTCGTTTACCAAATGGAAGAGTATATTTTATTACTTTTAATGTAAGACCATCTGTATTTTGATTTCCTTCTCTTGGCACAAGAAAATAAGGATCTTCTGATAAATATCCACTCAGTATGATGATACATCATCTCTCTGTAACAAGCTAGGATGTTCTTGATTCAAGAAAAAAAATGTTCAGCTATGATGGGAGATGAACTCGACAATAGGAGAATTTTATTGCTTCAAAATATAGTTAATTCTTTCTTCGACCAATACGTAATGTGATATTCATTCGGATCAATATTTTCTTTTATGGATGAGTAAAGTAAGCTCCTTAGCAGAATCAAACAAATATTTGGTTGGACCTATTCAAGACCGTCATATGGTTGAATCAATGCTGATCATCTCTGATTCATCTCAGAATAATGATTTAATGATACTAGTGAGTATTTTTTTCTGTTCAGTTTGAGTTCATTGTTTCTATAATTAGCGAACTCTATCTACATATATCTATTTGGTTGATACTGTTGAGTATTTTCAATAAAAATAAATACATGATAAATCATGAAAAGTTGAACATCATTGGAATGACCATCGTGAGTCAAATATTAATTTTGCTGACACGTATCAATCAGCAAAGTATTACTTTTCCTGCCTAGGCAGCAAAGTGGTTACTTTGCTGATTGATATGTGTCAGCAAAATTAATAATTCATGCATCGTTTATAATTTCCTTCATATTTCATCCGATACTTCTCCGCAACAAATTCAACTCTATATTGTTTGCCACCTCCCTTATTTCTGAAGGAGTGAGTACTTCCAGGTCGCTATCACTGTCCATCATATAATAATTTAAATATACCGATATTTTTTCGCACAACTTATGGACATTTCCATAGCAACCAACCATTCCAACATCTGCGATTTCTATCAAATTTTATTTTAATTGAACACTACAGGAAAAATAAAGAGATTGTGGGAATTGTAATAATTTGCAAATACAATATCCTCCTATATCATCATAAACAATCGGAGAAAAATATATCATCATAAACAATCGGAGAAAAATATATCATCATAAACAATCGGAGAAAAAATTATATGTTCAACTCGGCAGCAAAGTAGATTGACTGCCTTAGCTGAATTCATAGCCGAGCGTAGCTACTTTGCTGCCTAGTTAAACAAATAACTATCATTTAAAAAAGTTCAAATCATCTCATGTTGACTGGAAAAAATTGAATCAGAGAATGAAATAATTGAAATTGATCTGACATGACAAGCTGTCAAGCTGACACATGAAGTAACGGAAACATGACAGAAATACGCAATATTACCAACCTAGATTATGAAAGAGAGAAAACTTGAGAGATAACTTAGTTTTTCTGCAACCGACACAAAAGTCGTCCATTTTGATACCAAAATTAGCTCTCAAATTGACGTTTCTATTACTGACACAAAAATAGGTATGTTGCTAGGCAACATATTCAGTTCCTAGGAGCTAAAGTTGAATTTTAGTTCCTAGGAGCTAAAGTTGAACTTTAGCTCCTAGGAACTAAAAAGGATGTACTGGACGTCATCAAGAATAAACAACATTGTGACGGTTGGATATTTGGGTTGAGACGCATACCTGATTCGTTTCCGATTTCAGCAGATTTGGCATTTCATACCCATGCTGGAGATATAAATACACCTTATTATAGTTTAGTATTGGAATTATAAACATCTCAGCTAAGTATTTTTGTTTGATCAGGGAAGCCTTCAAGATTCAAATACTTGCTCGATCTGTATTTCATTCGTTATTCTCGGGATGGATGACTTGTTTTTGAATAATCACGGCAAGCAATAGTTTTTTGTCTCAAACAACGATATTGTTCAGCTTCATTTGATCATCAAGTCAAACACAGTGTCAGTGTAGTATGGAGAGGAATAAATAATCACTATTATCATTGTTGATATGCTCACTAACCTAACATTTTCCACGTCTTGTTCCTATAGCTGGCACTGGCGCGGTATTTGCCATTAGAGCACCTGGTCCATACACAAATATGTCACTCTGTGGTTGTATTTATATTATTGAAACTACAATTCGAACATCCTTGAAAACCTAACCTGCTGTTAATGCAGGTAAATTATTTTTACCACATGGATTATTTGTCAATATTTGTTGCATTGCATACATATGGCACGGCATTGGTGGTTACTTCACATGTTTATTTGAGTCAATTGTTTCGGTTGCAGAAAAAATAGCATGTTTCATTCGGATCAAAAGTGACTTTGTTAGACTCGCAAATTTATTAGCTTTCGCTCGGCTTCGCTAAACGCTCCGCCTCGCAAATGCAAAATTCGCTTGTCAAACAAAGTGTCACTTTTGATCCTAATAAAACAATCTACTATTTTCAATGTTCAACATCATCAGGACCAGATTTTTTCTGGCTCTTCAGCCTCTTCAAACCCACTGCCACCTGACTTGCCTTGATGGTCAACCCAATTATGTTTAACTTTGAATTTTAGGTATTGCAGTCTGATGATGGCCATTGTGCCGAACCCGGTTACTGTTTAATTGACTAATTTTCAGATAAAGTGTGGTCAACTGACTCTGAGTTTTCATTTTCATTGAAAATACATTGAACCACTTTGAGTATGGATGATTTCTACGATTTACTATTGAGTGTCCTGATTAATTAAAGCAGAAACATTGTTTTAGAAATATGGTTTTGCCTACTTCAAGTACCTACTCAATTTCTCTACCGTAGGTGGACCTATTTTCACAATCGACTTTTTTTCAAGAAAATGATTCACTTCGCCAAGTTTCCTCATCACTGATACTTACCTATAGAAATTGCAAAACTCTGCCATCGAAATCTCTCTTGGTCTATCGATCAGAAGGAAAGAAATTGTTGAGTAAGATATTTCGGAGTAGGAAATTTACGAACCATCGGTCCCGAAACTTAACGTTCCACTGTTAATGGGCCCATCCTGTGAGTGTAAGTAAGAAATCGCAGGGCCAGGGCCATAACGCTAATTGGCCCAGTATCGTTACTTCGCTCCATATCTATTTCCAGCAGCCTTCATCGGAGAAATCAGTAAAATCGCCCATCAAACGGGTATAGACATCCATTCTATAACCTGTAAGCCCTCACGATACAAATATAGCTGGGGTTTTAATGCTTCTTTCATGGCTCCTTCTCGATTTTCGGAAGAGGGTGTAATAGGAAAAGGCTCTGGCCATATAAACAACGGTGTTTCACTCTCGATATTATCTTTTCAATTAAGAACGATTTTATCGTCAATCTTTGATTGTCTCTTCCATCGTGAAAAGGATCTGCAATAATTGTTTCTATGACATTTCATCAATATTTGGTAAGGACAAACATCGGTACCTATCATTGATATATTCATCTCGACTTCGTGATCATTTCTACCAGCCAAATGTACCTTATGACTATATTAGAGAGTTGAAGTAATCACTGTACGTAGACCTCCACGTCGACGTAACGTACGAAAAATAACGTTCACGTATTGTCGTTAAATTGAGTTGAAGTCGCCACTTTGGTCGTCACTGTCATCATAACGTGATAATACATTTTGTTTTCGGTTTGTTTTGGTCATTTTTGGTTGTGTGTTTAGATTCGAACATTTATTCCTGTCAAAATTAGAGGACTCCTTGATGCAGAACTCGTTGGTGATCTCGAATTTGATAATTTTGACTCATCGGCATATTTCGAGTATAGTTTGGTTAACGTACGTTGATATTTAAGGTATACGTGAAGGAACGTGAGATAACGTACACCCGTAAGCCCACTAACAACGCAAACGTGAAGAATTGGAAAATGCGCATGCGTAGCTGTCAATTTCTACGTTTACGTTAACGTTCATGACAACACTTCAACTCTCGAATATCTCTTATAAATGATATGGTCTGAAAGTCAATGTGCGAGTTATATACATAAACCTCTTCCTTGGCATTAACGAGAAATTACGCTGACTATAGCACAAAAGAATAATAATGATAATAATAATTTTCTCATCATAGTTTAGAACTAGATTTCCCAAAACGGCAGGGTTCAAGTTGTTCTAGTATTATTCAAGCAGAGCAATATAATCGTGATGCCAAAACATATAGAACGACGCTACATCCCAGACAGCATACGACGTCCCGAAAACGTACATATTACGCCCGATTCGAGTCCGTAGGTCCCAGAACCTAATATGGACATCTTCAGAACGTACAACCCGAACGTCTTCAAGACGTACGTTTTCTGGACGTCCATTTTTAGTGTCGAATTTTTCTATATTTATTATTCACTTTATATGCATAATATTCTTCAATGATAATAAAACATTGCCAAATTAAATCGAATTGAGTAATGAAAAGGACCTTTCGGTGTTGGCTGCCGATCATCCGCCGATTGGTTTGATAATAGGTCACAATGAATCAAGTGATTTTTTGTGACCAATATGAAGAAATTGAAGTGAATCTGGCAATCTTGCCATATTATTATCCTGAGTGATGTATATATCCAATCATTATGTGCCTCTGAACACAATAGATTGATTCACAAATTCCTCAATTCAGAAAATTCTAATACAACATCCTCTTTTGCCAACCATATCATTGATTCAAACCATAGTTTTGATGTTAATTCTAATATGGAAATTATTCATGTTTGTAATAAGGGTCCACGGTCGACCTTCTTGAGATTTTAGAAATTCACAAATGTATTCATAACCCGGATATCAATTGTTTAAATGACCAGAGTAATTTCGGTCGTAATCATATTGTTCGTACTGTACAATTCTCTTAATTTTCACTACAGTATCACCTGCGCTAGAGCAGGTTCTGTACTCATTACCTAGGCATAATTTTTGTTCGTCTTTTTCTCATTTTTAACATAACAGTTCATCTTTTTCTTTATTCATTGGCTGTTCTTATGACCGTTTCGGCGTGTACCTCTGTCAACAGCCGAAATGTTTTTGCACTGTCCTTTGAAGTTATATAATTTCTGATTTCCCATTATTAGGTCTCTTTTTGATGTCAAGCCTCAATCTTCATATGATTGATTGTCATTCAAAAATGTTTTCATTATGTGTTTGAAATTGTCAATATTGTCATGTCAATGTCAAATCACCACTTTCGATTTTACATTTCTGCGTGTTTCCTTTCGATGGTTTGACTGCAATTAATATATATTTTTGAAATTTGAAACATCGAATATGCTCACTAGAGGACACATTCTCATAATTTAGGAAATTATTCGATAATAATCCCTAACCGATTATGGAATGATATAGATATATGATGTTCCATTCGAAAATAGGAGGTTGATGTAATAACAAGGAAATTTTGTGGAATGTTAGAATCTGCTTACCAGTGAGCATAGTCGATGTATGAAATTTCAGAAATATAGCAAGGAAAAAAATGAAGAAAAGGGGGGTATACCATGAGTCTGTGTCCCCTGGAATTATACGTGCCTTTGATGCATCAATGTTTGCACAACCAACCAGAACCTACGATTGGAGAATATCCGTTCACAGTAATGAAAGCACTTTGACTAAACAACTGTTGTGTCACCCTATCTGATATGGTGATTGATTGTTGAAGGATAATTCGAATTCGATATAGATACCTACTCATTATTCGAATCAGCTGAAGCAAAAATGCTGGTTTCTATGACTTTATTTCAATCAAAGCAGTGATAATATGTTTCAAACCAAGCTTATCGAAAGTATTGACTTACAATAATGATATTCTATTACTATTTTCTGCAACACTTGCTCTGTATACAGAATCTGCAGGATTTTGTAATGATATCTTGCATGCAGGAATAACGAAGAAAATAACAGTGAGAAGTAATTGTTTTGGCTTCGATAAATCATTTTTTAGTGCATGCTGAAGCTTTTTTCAATTATTCATCGTTGTATTAAGTGCGTCCCGAGATGACTTATGAAATGAAATGTTGAAACTCAGAACTTGAAGTATTATGTTGAATTAACTAAAATCATTTGGTACAAAATCACATTGAGTGAAGCCTTCTGTCAAAATGGAATCGTTCAGTTTTAACAATAAGAACTCAAAATTTATGAATTTTCAAATTCTGACCAGTTCTTGGTTGCACCATCCTGATGTCCCAAATTTTCACTGGAAATTCTATTATGGCAACGTTGAGTAACCCCTATTTTGAATATTTATACAAACAAATTTCAAATCATCTTGTCTTCGAAACAACACACACTTGCTCAAACACAGGCATTAGAATAGATAGATAGACAGGGATGCAAATATGGAACATATAAGTATAAAGATGAGTCAAGAAACTGGAAACGGGATTTGTTGGTTATTCTGATTTCCCCCGTATATCTGATACCGTTCGTACAGTGGTTCGTTGAACTAAGTTGGCATCAACAATCAAACAAATCTTAATAGCTAATATTTATATTTCATGTGCTATCTCAGAGAACGTGCTATTAAATTAATTTTATTTCTGACAGTGACATTATAAGCTTATATCGTCATAGTTACGATATCTATTATAAGGGTCATAACTGCCTTGGGATGTTATAGATGCTATAATTCCCTCTAACTAAAATTAAATAAGAAATGCATAGCAACAACCACGCAGTAACGTAGCAATAAGGAATCTCCTATTCGCGGTAGTCAAGATCATCATCTGACGTTCTGATGACATTGAAACTATACGGAAAAACATGTCTTACTTCCAATCGGGAAGGTATTTAATGAATGAAATCAGTCAGAAATAAAATTATCTATGTATCACGGGAATTACTGAGCCTCAATAACCTCTGGCAATTGCTGTCCCTCGGGCCAGAGGCCCTCGGGACGCAAACTTTGCCATCGGTAATTAAGGCCCTCCTAATTCCCTTGATACATAAATAACTATTATGACTTTCTCATATTGAAATAATGGTCATGAATGCATTTCATCAATTCATTATACCTACATCCATCGGTGTCCTTTGTAATCACTGGTAATTATAATTTCCATTTTCGAGTTCGATTTCATGATTTCATGTTGAAATAATCAATATTTCATGGAAGAAGTGATATCTGGGCTTTTCGAAGAACTAACAATATTAAAAATAACTATCACGAATGAAGGTGGAACTGCGAAAGATAGTTCATCTGCACCCTTATTCACTTCAAACATAAGGGCTGTTCTGAATTTTGCTGATTATATTTAATCATCCTCTACAGCTATCACGAGAAAAATCCAGGGTTTCTAGATTCAGATGTGTAAGTCACCTGTAGAGAAATGTTTGTCTCAAATCACCCCCATTTATGGGCAACATTATTGTACACTGTTGAAAATTCCTCTGAGTGAATGCATATGTGGCTGAGAGTGAATTTACTGATTGACATTTTTGAGTGAATTCTCAAATCAAACTAGATATTTCATCAAGTTCTCATATCAAAGAGAATGTTTATAAAAAATTTGATTGAATCGGTTCATGTATTACCATTTTACCGAAATTGACTCATTATTGCGTGGACCTTGAGTAAAATTTCACTCAATTTTTTTTTTCAGTGTACAACGTGGCCAACTAAGACTCCAGAGTTTGATTTCTCTGTTGTCTCGAGGGATAAAAAGAAAGTCATGTATCAAAATTGAAGTAATAACCGAGCTGCACGTTTCGAAATTATTTTGGAATATACAGGGTGTTCCATGAGGAAACAGCATATCAAATTTATGTTTGTTTCATATGAACACCCTATTGTATTCTTGAATTCTCCTCGAAAAGCTGATTTCAACATCCCATCATACTTGGGGTCTAGCAGTAATACTTACTGAGATAAAGGGTATGAAAAATCAAGATTTTCCAAGTTCAGGACCTTTTTTGTGTCGAAACTATTCATTATTCGTCAAAACGGTTCACATGTCCCTCATCTCATCTAAACTTTTCATTCACTATCATATGGTATTCAATTAAAATTGATACAGGGTGGTCAAAAAATCTAAATTTATAATTTTTTATAATTGAATGTCCATTGATAGTGAATAAGAAGTTGATGCAGGGACATGTAAACCATTTTGACCAACTATGAACAGTTTCGACTAAAAAAATCTTGAACTTGGAAAATCACGATTTCGCACACCCTATATGTCAGTAACTTTCACTGCTAGACCCTAAGTAGAATTGGTCGATGAAATGAGATCTTCAGGGAGAATTCAAAATTGAAATAAAATATAGGGTGTTCCAATAAAAATACCATAATTTTGATGTGCTGTGTATTTCAAAGATATTTTGAAATATGAAGTTCGGTTATCAATTCAATTTGAATACTAACTTTTTTTTGTATCTCTCAAGACAACAGAGGTATCGAACTCTGGAGTCTTAGTTGGCCACCCTGTACATTCATTGTTTTCTCAGTAGGTATATTCCACTCATATAGTATCCATTGGAACTGAATCTGCTCCTTAATTACTTTTCAAGATCAAGCGTCTCTAGAATAATAACAGATTTTTTTTTTATGTTCTGGTTCCCACGAAAAGGGATATCCTGTATTGTTCAGGGAATATCGTGAGAACCAAGGGAAATGAGGTATAGGAATTGGCGTTCTTCTTGAATTCATGGACGTTATATGCCTCGGGGAACACCTCCCTTGACAATGTGTTCCAGAGCCTCGCTTATAGATCATAAGCAGCTGACTGAAAGTGAAATAGCTCTTGGCCCCAAACAGGAAAACAAGTTTTTGGGATGCACTTCTAGCAGTTGATCTCACGTGATTTTCCCAACAAAGGTTATTGCTGATAGTAATACCAAGCATCGAAATGGATGTCTTCGAAGGTATGGTTACTCCTGACGATGTTTTGTTGGGCACAGTGAGATCGGCTTTTCTAAAGAAAAGGCATGCTTGTGTTTTGTTCGCACTGAAATCTACCAAGTTATTTTAGTTATTGGATCACCATTCGAGAATTATTGCCATGTCCAAATTTATGTTATAATAAATAATCGATAAATAATCACTTCTAGTGACTTTATATGGTAGTAATTGATCTTATTACTGATTGAAAATGATTAGTGAATTCTCAACTGAAATTGGATGTTTCAACAATTTCTTTTCATGATGACAATAACGAAACAAACATCCCCATATTCTTATTTTTGACAACACTCGAATAGCAACGATAAGCACCAATGAGTTTCCTCAATAATTTTGAATAATTATTTCAGCGTCACAACAGACTTTTCAAGCTTTTGTCAATACTTCCAAGAATTAAAAAGTAGGCTGTAAGCCGAAACAATGGACAAAATTCAACCATTTTGAAAATTACTGTCCTCACAATTGTCTTTGAATAATGATGTAGAGATGTGTATTCGTTGTTTTATCATAGCGCAGAAGTCAACAGAGATATCTATATTTCACGATTACAACCAATTTGAATCACTGCTTTATGCAGCATCAAATCAGAAGTCAGAACTTTCATAATCCACTCAAATGTAGACACACAACACACACAAATATAATATAATATAATATAATATAATATAATATAATATAATATAATATAATATAATATAATATAATATAATATAATATAATATAATATAATATAATATAATATAATATAATATAATATAATATAATATAATATAATATAATATAATATAATATAATATAATATAATATAATATAATATAATATAATATAATATAATATAATATAATATAATATAATATGATATAATATAATATAATATAATATAATATAATATAATATAATATAATATAATATAATATAATATAATATAATAAATCGTAGATTCGTAGATTATTATTGAAGACGAAGAGATTTTCTCTATCTAGCCGTACATAAATCAGGTAGGGGTTTGTATAGCGCATGCGCTCCTCAACAAAATAAATGGGCTACCAATTAGTGCCAAGTTGGTTTATATTCACCACAGCAAGGTTAATGAGTGAGAAATTAAATACAATCATATTCCAGATAGACAATCTATGCAATTCTCATAGGTGCGTTCTTAGCAAAGTCAACCTGTAACGGTAAATGGTAGGGATCCATTTACCGTTACTATGACTAAAAAGTCATATCGTATACTAATCTAGAAGAACAGACTTTGCAGAATCACAATATGTGTATTAGTTCGCTCATAGATTCAGGGCAATTAATTATTTATCTGAAATAACATAGAATCTTTCGAATACAATACATTTGAAGACCACAGGAAAAAAAGGGGAATGTCGTAAAAAGTAAGTTTCGAGAAAAACGCATTCAAAAGTTTAGAACTCCATTACTATTCGGAAGTTGGAGCAAACTGAAATCAAACCACCGTGATTCATTTGATGGAGTATAATGAGCAATACATTTGAACAACTAGAAATTAAAATCATATCTGAATGGAAAAATCATCGAAAACAGAAAATAAGTCCAAAGATTCAAGAGAAAAATGATGGGGAATGTCCAAATGAATTGTCAAAAATGAGGATTGTTATTCACTCGCAAATATCTACTCTGGTACATTCCATCATTTTTGCATGACAACCTAATGAGCGGTAAGTTGTCATGTAGTACATCTATATACAGCATTCCAAAACTCTTTTATACATAAAACGGCAATGCTTTGGATTTTTTTTCCAAACAGAGTATCCCCAAGAACTTATAATCTCCAAAAGATGGAAATAATCCCAATACCTACCTCCTCTTCCTATCCTTCCTAGGGACCACCGATGTTTTCCGTGTAGGGATTTCCTTCAGTGCGCTCCAAGAGATAGAAAGAGGTTACCCGTATCTCTTTTTTTTCTTCATCTTCCGTTTGCATGCCTGAGAGCTCACTTTGACTTTTTCACAGTGTGAAAACACCTATTAAAATCACAATAGAATCTGTATTCAAGCAAGCACTAATAAGCTTGGACGTTCCGCTTTCTTCACTTTTTTGAAGTGGACATTCCGCGTTTTTTCCATGTGAACGTATTTTCGAACGACCATATCAGCTGACTATGCTGCATTATTGCTATAGACTTCTGTTCATACTAAAATATGGTGGTTAGGATGACATGGCGGTGTCAAGTCAATTTCCACTTTATAGTGACATTCTCCCTTTTTCCCCTATGGTCTTCATTTGGTCTCAGCAACTTGATTTGGTCAATTTCTTTCAGTGTAACGCTCAAGCTGGGTGACGTACTGTATCACTGTATAGTAAAACTTGGTCGACATATTGAAGAAAAGCGCAAATCTTATATATTCGCTAATAATTACCATCAAACTACTGGTATTATTAACATAAGTAGAGATTCTTGAGAATGATCACCATAAATGAGTATATTATCTGAATTCGACCGATGATGGATAAGGTGACTTTCTGGAAACGACCACCTCACTTGTCACGAGCTCGAAACCAGATTCCTTATCTTGGCAACGACGAAAACAATAAAAACTAATATTTTAAAAAATTGTGATGCGGTCGTGAGACGTGATCTGAAAGGTTATGTTTCAATTACGGCGGACCGAGGCTTTATCCGTACTTAATAATTTATTGAGGTGCATTTTTTAGATATATTTCTACTGATATTGTATACTTTTACGAGGTTCTAGAAATCTGAATTATGGGAAATTCGGTCCAGTTCGTATATATGTGGCCGACTCGATTTCAGAGGAGTGTGTCTGAGATAAAGGGAAAGATAATGCTCGGCACGGCCTGCTATGAATCGTTGAAGAGTTGAATTATAGTTGATATTTTAATGAAGATTTTCGGATTCCTGGAACCATTTCATGAAAATGATCCCTTTGAAAGAGTGCATATTTGTTAGTGAATTCATCTGATTGAGAATTTCGAGTAAATATTCTTTCGAAATTGAGTGTTATCACAATTTTTTGGGTCTGAGATGAAGGAATAATGCACTGTCTACTATGATGGTATTTGAATGAAGATTTTCTGATTCCTGGTACAAATTACTGAACATATTCCTTACAGATATTCCATATTTGGTAGTATATAGGATCATCTCCTCATTCAAATTTATGAGTATACATTCTTTTGGAAACGGGTGTTTTCACACTGTTTTGTCAATTATGATATTCCTGAAACATTCTTCGATGACATCTATAATCAACCAATAGCTGAAATATGCACAAAAAAGTGAGAGGATCATATTTTTGAGCAACTTTTACTATTAATGAGGGCTTACATATTCGCATTGTCCATATAGAACTGACTCAAATACTTCTTCTGTTCGTTTCATTTCAATTTTTTCACACTCCTTGGGGCGCACGAAAGGGAATCCCTATCACGTTCGGAGATCATCGTGCGTACCTATAGGAGGCTGAGGAAAGGAGGTTGGTTTTGGATCCTTTCCACTACTATAGCTATATAAATCCTTCATTATTCATCCCTTTTCGAGGCGTAAGTATCGTTCCACTTCAAAGGTAGTTTTCGTCATTTTATGAACCACTAGTGAATCAGGACATGCATGCCACCTCTCTTATTACTAACCTAAATTCACTGTCATGATGCAAGATTCGCAAGGATTTTGGCACTCCAATCTCGTTGGTATTCATTAATAACGTCTTGTCAAATGATGTCATGGTCATAGCTACTAGATTTCAATCAGAATTGGAAAGAAGTGTTTTCATAATGAGTCCATATTTCAGTTTCACAGGACTAAAATGATTGGTATGTATTGGTAGTGGTGAAAACCATTTGATATACACTTTTGTGGTGAAGAATACTATAACCACTGGACCTATTTCCCTCTGCTGGAGCCTCAGGATATAATCTTGGTCCCTTGCTGATACTCGAGGTAATACTGATATTCTTCACCACCTTGATGTATGAATAACTATATCTTGAATTTTTCGAGACTAAACGTTCTTTCCTCTCTGTTGGAGCCTCAGTATATAATCTTGGTCCCTTGGTGATACTCGAAGTGATACTGATATTCTTCACCACCTTGATGTATGAATAACTATATCTTGAATTTTTCGAGACTCAACGTTCTTTTCTCTCTGTTGGAGCCTCAGGATATAATCTTGGTCCCTTGGTGATACTCGAAGTAATACTGATATTCTTCACCACCTTGATGTATGAATAACTATATCTTGAATTTTTCGAGACTAAACGTTCCTTCCTCTCTGTTGGAGCCTCAGGATATAATCTTGGTCCCTTGGTGATACTCGAAGTAATACTGATATTCTTCACCACCTTGATGTATGAATAACTATATTTTGAATTTTTCGAGACTAAACGTTCTTTCCTCTCTGTTGGGGCCTCAGTATATAATCTTGGTCCCTTGGTGATACTCGAGGTAACGAGGTAATACTGACATTCTTCACCACCTTGATGTATGAATATGTATATATCTTGAATTTCTCGAGACTAAACGTTCTTAGGAGCACTTCCTTCGATCCTACGATATCTTCTTTCAAATCTGAGAATTGCGTGTAAAAGTTTCATATTGAGAGTTGCAAAAGCAAGACTAACCAAGTCCAAACATTACTCGAGCTCTTCTTTTTGTTCACATCATCTGTATAGGCAAGGTAGCCTAGTGGTAGAAGCGTCAGTATTCTGATCCGCGTTCGCTTGCGGGTGTGGATTCAATCACCTCCTATGAAAAATCCATCTAGCGGTGGAAACTAATCGAAAATATCAAGGCCGGTTCTTGAGATCTGACGAGAAAACAAAATAGAATCAAAGTATATCATACATTCAAAATCAAATGCACCCAGATGACAGGAGTATGTCAAAAAATTATCATTCTCAGATGTCAGTTCGTTATAGTTTTGGTTATATCATAGGAAGATGAAAATTGTGTATATGATGAAAAATGACTGAAAAAATGACTGGACTCCAGGTTACTGATGAGGATTTGATATCTGAAATGAGTTGATTCGAGTGAAGTCATATAACCTGTTTGGGAGAGATATAAAATTCCCATATCACTAATACGAATGAGTGTTTTTTGTTGAAGTTTCAGGCTCATCAAGATCAGAGTTTATACAAGTATCCCTCTCCTATACATTTCAATTTTCATTTCAATACTGAACATGTTGGTGAGTTATATTTTTATATCATAATACATCATATTATTTTATCCGATTGGAGAGATGATGTGAATTCTCAATTTCAGAGGATTTTTATTTTTCATGATCTCGTTTTGGATGTTCAACAGATTTTATTCAATGTTTGACGTGGCAAATCGCCAGGAAAGTAGTGGCTTTCTGTTGAATATTCAGAATAATATTATGTGCATATGCATATCTTTATATATGAAGGAGAATGCAAATTCTCTACTCCAGAAGATTTTCTTTTCAAACTCTCATCGTGTGTGTTCAATAGATATAATTCAATATTCGTCGTGGCATATAGCCAGGAGAGTAGGTGTTTTCTGTTGAATAAACCGGGATTGAATTGGTCACATAGAGAATGCGAGTTCTCAATTTATGTCTTTATATATTTATAAATACATATATCCATTTTTCAATATCTCCTTGCTTCAACGTTTCCAGATATTGCATTCAACTTGTCCTATTCTCCAGACCACCCTCAACTTACCAACAAAATACTTTTGATATCTAATCAATCGTTCAAGATATCATTCACGTGACATATAACTACCCTAAATGTATTCTTCCCGTTCAGGCAAAGTTAACGGTCTGTTGGCCATTCTTTATCCAATAGTCCGCGAAATCTGTTTTAAATTCAATATTTGTGCAGGGGATGAAACCCACAAACTGACCACCGACGTTTCCAATTCTACTGGGAAAACTTCCGCGGTTTATAGACAAATTCGAGGGTAGATTTTTTCCAGGGGTGGCTATTCAATTTTATACTCGAAATCCCCGAACTGACGTTTGATATGATTGGAGTGGATAGATTTGAGCTTTTTTACAAGTCATTGAGCAAACTGAGAATGATTTATCTGGTTTATTGTTCGGATAGAAGGATACTCGACTTCAAATTTAATATGAAAAAATATTCTTCTTTCGATGTTTGCTTCTCGTGAGTCCCCACGAAAACTATGCTGGCTTATTTTGAAGGAATTCATGAATTTAGATGACCTATGGATATTAAAATGGAGGATGAGGATCACTGTGAAACTGAGGAATAATCATAACGTTAGTTCATACTCTCGAAGCGTTCAACATTTTTGAGACGTCACCGTCGATTTCATTTTAATCGCTCGGAGCGCACGAAAGGCAATCCCTATAATGTTCGAAGAATATCGTGCATACTTAAGGGGGGAAGGTAGGCATTGTTGTTTTTTTCTTTTGGAGATTATAAATTCCTTGAAAATACTTCCTCAGAGTCAATGAATTCCAGAGCTTTCGGGTTTCGAGTTTGACAAAGAAAGGATGTACTGACTGGGCTTGTCGAATTCGACTCACTGGTATTGCTATAGTGAAAGAATGATAACAGATATTTCCGAAGAACATTTTCCGTAGAAATATCTATATACATCAGTGTGACCCACTTCTAATGGAACCATTCCTGTATCTTACGTAATCGTTGGGAAAGGATCCTGAAATTTGCTGGAGCGAGAGCTATACCAAAAATGCACTCTATGACTAAGTGGGGTCATCTTCAATGATATACACTGCTCGCCAACAGCCATGAAACTACCCCAATTTCCGGAAAATGATATTAGGAGTCAAAATAGGTCGAAAATCACTTCAGATTTGGAATCAGGGCGCCCAATTTACTACCTATTCAAATTTTTCTTGGAAAATTTTCAGTTCCGGAAAATGAAATTTTGTCGCATTTTTTATGGAAGCACCCCCGTATCTCACGTAATTGACTTTATCTTTGGACTTTCTCTTCCTCCGGCAAATTTCAGAACCCTACCTCAATAATTACGTCAATGACATATATAAAAGTTTGGTATTTACCACTGACTAATTTTTTCAGTGCAGTTGCAAACAAATTTTTTTCTACATACCTAATAAAATGCTGTTATAGAGAAAGTAATAAACTCATATAACTTGATACAAAACATAATGTTGAACTGGCCTACAAAGCCCTATACCTACTTATGGTTTTGATGAACATTCAGAAATAAATGATATGCTGGATTTTCATTGGGGAGCATAAAGTTTAGAATACAAAAACCTAGCATAGGTTATATGCAGTGCACGAAATATGTATTTCATACACTATTGTTTTTCACACACCATTTTGAGTATACAGTTTCGTGGTAACTTGAGAAAGTGAAAAGAATTAGGGTCACCCCACATATTATTATCAACGCACGAACCTTGTCATTTCTTGGCGTTTGTAGAGTAGTTCTTCTTTATACGAATTTGGTATTTCTGCCTAAATCATCCTTGTAATCAATCACATCATCTCCACATTTTAATTATTTCATTTCAAACTACAGGAATGGAGTAATACGCCACTTACTGATGTCGGCGTAATTTTTTCAAGATGGCGGCATGAGCGGCGGTGCCTGAAGCCGCAAACTCAGGGTTATGCTCAGGAGCACTATACGATCCTGTCAATTTTCATGATTCCATCTTTTGTAACCGGAAATCCTCTTATGACTGAACACACTCCTAGTTAGTCAAGGGCTCATTAGAACTCTTCTTTGAACATTTTTGCCGAACCTTTATGATTAACTCACTAATGAGTCTACCAAAGTTGGTACACCGAGAAAAGTCCAGTTATACATGTCTCTATTTTAAAACTTCTTATAACCGCCAAATGAAACATTTTAACCACGAAATGTCATCTGATGAACGTGAAAAGTTCACGTTTTCAACGTGAAACAGGTCACCCTTTCAAATCACTCTTTTTGTTTCAAAAAGGTTATTTTTTAGATCAGATAGATAGACAGATATAGATATGAGACAAGATTATAGTTGAAAGATGGAAATTTGAAGATAATCATTTAAATCCTAAAAGATGTCATTTCACAGTTATACAATTATCATTTGATTTCATGCCTTCTATCGTTTTCCATCTTTGTCATACTCGTTTACCTCAATGAGTCATCTCACTCACCTATGAATACTTGTTCGATGAGAATCACGATATATCGGTAAGTGTATGTATCGGAATGTCTTCCAAATTGAAGAACTTTTATTTTTTTAACTCACCTCACTATTCACTAAGTGGCAAAAGCTTGGATTTGAACAGTTTTATCGGTGATAGATTGTATTGCGTATACATTGTGTCCAAGATTAATGATTACTATCATGGGGATCTCGAAAACGTCATAAGAAACGTCTCTCAACGCTCTTTTGTAAAGCTCAAGTGGCAATAACGTTAAATAAAATAAAACAAAATCTGCGAATGTGAACTCTGATTTCCTGACGATACTGTGTAATAACATTTTTGGCCACTATGTTAACTAATAATCCATTGCACTGACAATGAGAACAAATAGTCTAAATTGGAAGCATTTTTGTCCTACGTACACAAACAGAGATATTGTAAACTGAGTATATCGTCCTTGTGATGAACTTCAATGCCCTGTAGTTCCTCAAAAAAACTTTACTTGGGGGTGAGTATATAAACCAAGTATATATGTCTTCAATATTTCTCGAAGAGTTTCAACCCACTTCATTTTTCTGGAGAAAAATTAATCATCCAGATACTGAAATACCATGCAATCATTTGACTATGATATTGAAAGCAAATTATATAGATATGAGTATTATTTCATTTTTATAATATCACTATTCAATATTGAAATGCTTTTTATTCGACTATCAAATTGAAAACAAGTCAAATTTATATGAGTACCTATCTTCTCATTTTTATGATATCATCTTATAGCATTGAAATGCTAGTCATTTGACTCCTATATGAGTGTCATTTCATTCTCATATAAGTGATATTTCACAGTTATATGATTTTTTTGGAATCATGAACGTGATTATCTCGGTTTTATTGAGAAAATTCTATTATAAAAATAATGAGAATGACCTTTTTTCTTAAACGTCTGTCAACTATATTTTATTCATGTCATTAGTACATACATGATACTTAATACAGGGCATTTTATCAAAATCAACATAAACATATTCAACACCCCTACTCAATTTAAATAATTCACAGAATGTTCGAATTGCAAATTGAATAATAAAAATGAACCACATAATTAGTATGCCTTCACATTCAACATGTTTCTGAAAAAATCAAATTTATCTTTACAGAGTGATTTTGTAAAAATATCAGCCACATTTTCGTTTGAAGGAACATACATCATTTTTATAAGTCCCTTAGCTACAGTATCTTTTATGAAATGAGCTTTGATGTCTATATGCTTTGTCCTCTTACTATTTTCAAAACTTTCGATGGAATGTAGAGCACTTTGATTGTCTATCATTAGAATTGTTTTCAAGTTTTGTATAACGAAGTCTGCACAAATTCCTTGAATATATAATAGCTCAGAAGCTGCAACAGCACTTGCTAGATATTCGGATTCGAAACTTGATTGAGCCACTACATTCTGCTTTCTGGAGATCCAAGATACCAAATTTTTATTGTAGAAGACTGCACATCCACTAACGCTCTTTCTATCGAGATTATCGCCACCCCAGTCAGCATCAGTATATGCAATTATCTCAGGATATTCTAAGTTGTATGCTTCATAAGTCAGAGTGAAATCTATTGTGTGTTTCAAATATCGAAGTATCCTCTTCGCTGCTATCCAAAGTTGTTGAGTAGGTTTATCTAAAAATCTACTGAGGAATATAACAGGATATGATATATCAGGTCTGCTGATCATTGCCACATAGAGTAATGAACCAATTAATTCTCGGTAGGGAACATTTTCAATAATTTCTTGTTTTTCAACTTGAAAGTTTGGTTCCATAGGAGTCACTGCCGGTTTACATTCTTGCAAATTGAATTTTTCAATCATTTTGTTGAGCAGTATAGATTGAGAAATATACTTCTTATCATTGATTGACTGTATCTCCATACCTAGAAAATGTTTGAGTTGTCCAAGATTTTTAGCCTCAAATTCATTTTCCAATTGTTTCACAATAAAAGAAGTACAAGGTCCTGTCACAATAATATCATTTACCCAAAGTGAAAGCCATGAATTTTCACCTATATACAGGCAAAAATCATTACCAGATCTTTTCAAATGATTCTTCTCTGTAAAATCATTAAATCTTTCATTCCACATTCTGGGAGCTTCTCGTAATCCATATAATGCTTTCTTTAATTTCAAAGAATTGAATTTCTTATCGACATCTACACCTTCTGGTATTTTAATGTAGATATCAATATTCAGATTACCATGTAGGAAAGCTGTGGGAATATCTAGTTGCTTGATTTCCCAATTATTTTGTAAAGCTTGTCCAATGAACATTCTTATTGTTTGGTATCTTGCAACTGGAGCATAAACATTATAATGATGCTCTTCTTGATAGCCTTTGGCTACTAATCTTGCTTTTTTCAAGCCACTTTGCTTGATTGTAAAAACCCATCTAGTATCAATAGCATTTTTTTCTTCAGGTAAGATAGCTGGTTCCCATGTGCCATATTTTTCATGTGCTTCAAGTTCTTTATCAATAGCATCTCTCCAATCAGGTCCTGCTTTCACTGCTTGCTCGTAATCTTCAGGATGTTCGCTTTCTGTCAAAAGACAACATGTATAATACATTTCATATTCATTGAATCTTGAAGGTAATTTTGATGGTCTTTTGGTTGATCTATCTTTCACGATCTCTTCATTTTCCTGGGTATTTTCTTCTCTTCCAGTGCGATTTAAATCTTCATCGTCTTTATTCTGCTTTTGAACTTCTTTCTGATAGTTTTCTTGATTTTCTTCAGTTTCATTTTGTACTATTCCATATACTATGTCACTTTCATCGAATTTCACGTCTCTTGATACTATTATTTTATCAGTTTGAGGATTCCATAATCTATATCCATTTTTATTGTATCCAACCATACGAACAGGTATTGCTCTAGTTTCTAGCTTGTCACCTGAATTTGGTATTTTCAGTGCCCAAGCTCTACTCCCAAAGACTCTCAGTTTACTAAGATCTGTCTTGCCATAATATATGTTTGCTGGTATATCATCATTCAAAGAAGTTGTTGGAGATCTATTCATTTGATATGCAGCACTACGTATGGCTTCTCCCCATAAATGTTTAGGTAGATTCGTTTCGGCAAACATTGACCTTACCTTATCCATAAGTGTTCTGTTAGCTCTTTCGCTAACCCCATTTTGTTGTGGTGTACTAGGCAAAGTATATTCACATCTGATACCCTTTTGTTTGCAAAAATTACGGAATTCTGTTGCTGTATATTCTCCTCCATTATCCATTCTGATTTTCGAGACTATGTAACTCTGTGCTTTCAATTCTCTGATATAATTCATTAAATTGTATTGTGCTTCGCCTTTTCGTTTCATCAAATAAACTGTTATGAAATGAGAATAGTCATCAATAATTGTTTGATAATACTTTTCATCATTGTTAGTTGCTGTACGGATTGGTCCACCCACGTCTGAGTGAAGAAATTCTCCAATTCTCCTTGATCGCGGTAAAACTTGACTATGGAAAGGTTGCCTTGTTGCTTTTCCCTCTTGGCACGGACTACATACGTTTGTAGGCATTGGTAAATTCATTTTCTTCATGTAAGCTTCTGAAATGTGTCCTAGTCTCTTATGCCAAATATCACCTTTTACTGTTAAGTTACACATTTCATCTCCAATTTTGAAGCTTGCTACATATAAGTTTCCTACTGTCTTGCATTTCACATTGCTGTTTTTCTTGCATTGTATTATTGCTTCCTCTTTATCAAACAATACTTTGTTTCCTTTATCGTTCATTTTCTTGACAGATAACAGATTATATGTCAGGTTTGGCACTATAAGAGCAACGAAATCAATTTTTCTATCTCCATATTCTACTACTAATTTTCCTTTCTTGCTTACTGTAAGTACATTTCCGTTGGCCACTCTAATTCTTATTTCTTCATCAAGTTTCACAATATCTGTCATATATTGTTCCATTCGTTCAGTTACCAAATGATCTGTTGCACCACTGTCTAGTATAAAATCTACTTTCAATTCACTGAACTGGAGTTTTGGTTCTCCAACGCTCAATACTTCACTTATAAATGAAATTTCATCACCGTTCTTGCTAGATTCTTCACCAGTAGCGTAATTTGCTTCTCCTTCTCTATAACCACGGAAATAACCCCTTGAACTACGTCCTCTGTATCTTCTTGACATACTTCGGTAGTTGCCTCTGCTTACATATTTGTTTAGATTCTTTGGACAATAACGTAAATAATGATCACCCCCACAACCATAACATTTAATATCAGGCTGACCACTTGGAAGTTTCTTAGAATAAAATGCAGAATTTTTGTCATCATTCATTTCTGGTTGAGAATCCTTGAATTTCAGTTCTGCGTCGAGAAGTCTGCTTTTCACAAATTCCAAAGTTATATTTGTGGTGACTGTTTCGATGGCCGTAATTACAGTATCATACTTTTCGGGCATTGTCAGAAGTAAATAACATACTTTATCACTCTCGTCAAGTGTAGCTCCTGCACCTTCTAGTTCTCGCAGCAAACTTTCTACTTTCATGAAATGTTCTTGTAGTTCATCCGTCGTACACTTCAGCTTCAGTAACTTTTTCATTATATATAGTTTCGAAAAAGTACTCCTTCTTTCAAAAATATTTTGCAAATTGTTCAACATTTCTTGTGCTGTTTTCGCATCTTTTATGTACTCTAGATGCTTATCAGTCATACATTGCACTATGATACATTTCGCTTTCGTATCTTTTTTATCATACATAGTTTTAGCTTCAGCACTCAGTTTCTCATAATTTCCTTTCTCCATTTTGATCACCTCTTTCACATCTTCCTTTTCCAGCATGATTTCCACTCGAAATCTCCAATTATTATAATTACTGCTTGTTAGCTGAGGAAAAGGCAATATTCCGGAAGACGTCATTCTCCCTTGCTATCTGCTACTTTTTCCGTTTCTTCTTACGAATTTTCTCCTCACTTTACTTTACTCGTTACTGTACATGCTGAGCATGACCTGGGCCCATAACCTCTCGGTTTTATTGAGAAAATTCTATTATAAAAATAATGAGAATGACCTTTTTTCTTAAACGTCTGTCAACTATATTTTATTCATGTCATTAGTACATACATGATACTTAATACAGGGCATTTTATCAAAATCAACATAAACATATTCAACAGATTACAGTGAAATGGGAACTATGCTGACGCCTATACATTTCAGAAATCTTTTAATGGTTATACAATTTCGTATAACAGCTAATAGATATTTCTCTCGGTGTATATATGTATATTATTACTTTCAAAGGTTGATTCTCATAAGTTCTCTGGCCTAATACATCTCTTGTTGACAAGAATCCGAGATAATCCAGTTCAATAGCCCTGTAGCTTCTTATATTTTTCGAGAGTGTGACAGGAACCCCATATAAATCAAACTAAATCCATTCAGATAAATTCAAAAACTCCGTATAAATTACATTGTTGTCATTGCTATTCGTACTGAATACGAAAATATCCAAGCCTATTGCTCGAAAATCCTTGAGACGTTGTCGAATTGCAAACATATCCATAAATCTTGTATGAACGTCTTGAAAAGAATTATCTCGCGTGAATGTATGTATACTGTATACGCATCAGTTCCTGTTTTTATGTTGATTTGTGGCATTATGGATCTGGTGATATAAATGTAAATGAAAATATAGGATATCTAGTGTGAATAAAGTGTTATTTACTATTGAAACCTTAGGTTGTTATGTGAGAAGTTTTCTGAATAAGTCAGATTTTTTGAGCCAGAAATTGTTTGGGCGCGGTCAGCACTTTTTTTGGGTGAACATAAACAATTGAGATGATTAGAGATTAGAAATCCACTACGCTCTTTTATTGAGAAGTACAACCTCGAGAAGAATTTCCTTGAAGCAGGTGGAATAGAAAATAATAATTTCTAGAGATACTTGTAAATGGTTTGATATAGTAACATAATGAAGAAATCCCCTTTTTCTGCAACCGACACAAAAGTCGCCCATTTCAATACCAAAGTTAGCTCTTAAATTGACGTTTCTATAACTGACACAAATATTCTGAAGTTGAAATCACTCGAGTACAAGTACCTCAAGGCGCAACCAGTGATATCATCACGAGAATACCAGTAGAAATAGGAAGCAGCAGAAATAAATCCAGACATACCAAATCGAAAGCAACAAATGCATCAAGGAATAGCGAGTTTCGGCGAAAACAACTTCAAGCAGAATTAGAAGCAGAAAGACGTCTAGTTGAAATGGACAAGAGAATCATTCTGAAAGAGATGGAGCTGAAAAAGGCAGAGCTAGAAGAACTGCAGGACTGCGACGATTCATCATCAAGCGGAGGAGAGTTCGAAGTGGAGTTGGTGAGCAGAAGCAGTGGAAAGCAGAAAGATGTGCAGAAATGGGTGAATAGGATACCAAGCGATGCCGATGTTGATGGATCAACTAGACTTGATGGGCCAACAGTAGGTATAGTATCTGAGGTAGGTGGTAGATCTAGTAAATGTTTGCATGTGGTTGATGAAGAAAGGGCAGAAGATAAAATAGGAAGCGAAAGGAAACATTGTAATGATTCCAGTCATTTGGAGAAGCTTTTGGCACGTCAACAACCAGAGTATGTGGATTGAGTGACAGAAAAAATATTGTACGTCTACAAAAATGTTTACGTGGTAAAGCAGAAGAGAGTGTTCAAGCTCTACTGAATTTCACTTTGGATGTGGATGAAATAATAGATATTTTGAAACGGAGATTTGGTAGGCCACAGATCATTATTCAAGATTTAATTGCATCCGTAAGGAAAATACCAAATTCAAGAGATGATAGGCTAGAATACCTCTTAGATTTTCCAAGTACAGAACAGAAACTCGATATAACTGTCGGAAGTTTGAAAGGAGATGCTTATTTATGCAATCCTCAACTTTCGAATGATTCAGTTACTAAATTACCAACTAGTTTAAAGTATGACTTAGGCAAAAACGGTTAGTATTTCAAGTAAATCCAAAATAGATATCACAGTCTCAGATTTCTCAGAATGGATAAACGAAGTAGGTAATACAATTTGTTCGATTACTACTACTACTATGAATAATAATAATAACGAGAAAATAGATAATTGTTTTTATTGCAAGAAAAAGAACCACCGAACTGAAAAATGCAATTTCCTTAAAAGTTTGGATATAGAGAAGAAATGAGAATGGGTCAGAGAAAATAAACTTTGTTTCAGCTGCATGGGTTCCAGACATCCAGTGAAATACTGCAGAAAGAAGAAGCAGTGTGGAAAAGATGGCTGTCAACGCTATCATCATCATTTGCTGCACAGTGTTTTTATTTATTGTCAAAGTCTGAAATTCAGAATTGAAATACTGCTCACTCATCACAAATACAGCGTGTTGCTTAATGAAAATAACAATCAATAACAGGTATGTTGCTGAGCAACACTCTTTGTTCAACTTCAGCTCCTAGGAACTGAGAAGGATGTACTAGGTCATCAAGAATGAACAACATTGTTATGGTTGCTTATTTGGGTTGGGACGCATACCTGATTTGTTTCCGATCTCGGTGGGTTTGGCATTTGTTACCCATGCTGGAGATATAATTACACCATATCATAATTGAGCATTTTTGTTTTGTTCATTCTCGGGATCTGATTGATTGGATAACTTGTTTTTGAATAATCACGGCCAGCGATACTATGTCTCACACAACAATATTGTTTACATCAATTTGATTACCGAGTCAAACAAAGTGGAATATTGAGAGAAATAAATGATCGCCATTGTTATTGTTGATATGCTCACAAACCTAACATTTTCCACTTCTTTCTCCTATATACCTAACACTGACGCGGTATTTGCTATAAGGACAGACACCTGGTCCAACTGAATTCATCGATTCATCGATTCAATAGAATATACAAGTTAGTCACTCTGTGATTGTATTTATATTGGAACGACAATTCACACATCGTTGAAAATGAAATAAACCTGATCTGTGAATGCAGGTTCAATATTCTCACCATACGGATTTTTTGTTGCATTGAATACATATGGCACGGCATTAAGGTTTCGGGTATAATATTGAATTCGTACCGGTAGTGTCTGATGATGCATGTCAACACAAATTGTAACAAAGTGAAGTCATCGTCCACCAATATTCTGATGTAAAGTAGTCTGAGGTCTTTTTACCTATATCATTGTAATGAATTATAATAATCGGTCGAGTAAGTCACATTGGTGGTTACTTATTCACGTATTTAGTTCGGTCATATCTTCCGGTAGCAGAAAAATATCATGTTTCATTCGGATCAAAAGTGACTTTGTTTGACTCGCAAATTTTGCTTTCGTTCGGCTTCCCTAGACGCCCTGCCTCGCAAATGCAAAATATATAAACATTAGAGGTGTGTGTCCTATTCAATATTTGTTGTGAACATTTTCTTGTTTATGTTCTTCTCATAGGCAACATTGAAATTCACTTCCATTATATCCTAAGTGAATAATAGCTCAATATATGCGAGTAAAATATTTTTTTTGTCTACTACTACTTTTGTTCTTGATATATGAATTTATTTTCAACAACTGTTTCATCATAACTCATTTGATATTAAGAAAACTGAAAATTGAATAACCAGTATTCACTGGTCTCAAGTTCCTTATAATATGATATATCGCGTTCCCCTGTAAGTCTAGACCAGTGAATTATGGTTATTCAATACTATTATTCACTGGTGTGCAAAATGGCTACAGTTTTGCTGGATGAAGTACATGTATATGATCAATATTTCATACATGAGTCGTGAATGAAGTAAATGTTCGGAAGAATATAGTGCACTTATTGTTTGAAAATCCGGTTGTTCAATATGATTAAAAAGTAATTACCAACTATAGTCACCCACATATGATTTTTATTTTTAAATTCAGAAAATTATCTGATTCCTCAGGAATTCCTTCTGCAATAGAAGCTAACAGAAATCCACGTGAAATTTCTAAAAGAATGTAAGATTGGATTCAATGCAATCAAACTGGAGGACTGGTCTGAGATGCTGACGAAACATGATCGTGTGTGTTGTGTAGATATTTTCTTTCTATCAGCAGTATCAGCTTCTGTTAAAAGATATAGAAAATGGACTGTATTTAGGGAGTTATAAAAAAACTTGGTGCCACTTCCTACCTGATTCCAGATTGCCGGCTTTTCTGCGATGTCCTGGTTTTCCTGGCTCGTATAGTCTGGATCCTGGGTTCTGGGGTAAACTGATAGGTAGCACCGTTATTTTATTGTCCGCGTGAACACTGTCGAGCGATTATATTTTAGGTGGTTTGAAATTTGGGATTTGGTATATTACCGAGAGCGTTTACTATACGAGATATGTTCACACGCGCTGAGCGGAGAGTGTCTTTTTTCGCGTCCTCGGGTGACACCGTCAATGATGTCCGAAGATACGAAGCTTTACCAAGTTAATCGGGAAGGGATATGAGAATTTTGAATTGTTGTATATCAGTGGCTTGGTTTGATTAATAACAAAATAAATTATTTACCTAAATTGGACAAACACAATACATAAAAGTCGACGAAGCCGCGACATACCGCCGACCTTTAAAAATATTTTTAAATGTGGACTTCTGATATGGGAAGAGGCGAAAGTTTAACTACCGGTCTCTTCATGAGTCCATTTTTTGTGCGAACCGTGACTACCCGCACAATGCCGTCTTTGCCAGGATGTGTTTCCACAATCCGACCTAGAGGCCAGTGTAGGGGAGGAATATTCTCATTTTTAATTAAGACCAGAGTATCAGGTAGAATTATTTTGGATGGGTCGGTCCATTTGGACCTCTGCTGGAGAGTGTGGAGATACTCCTGATGCCAACGAGACCAAAAGTCTTGATGCAGGCGAACCAACAACTGCCACCTCGATAAAGTATTGATCTTTAGATTTTTCAAATCAGGGTCTGGAACGCAGGTCAATGGCTCCAGAGTCAGAAAATGTCCCGGGGTCAAAACTGAAAAATCTTGCGGATCACTGCTGAATGCAGATAGAGGACGCGAATTTAGTAATGCCTCCACTTGCACCAATATTGTGTATAGCTCTTCATAATTCAAAATCTGATCACCAATTACCCGTCGTAGATGAGTCTTCAAAGATTTCACCCCAGCCTCGATCAAACCGTTGAAATGTGCCCCACTAGGAGGATGGTGCTTCCAGGCAATTGATTCCGATTTTGCAACATTCTGCATGATTTCCACAAAGTATCGATGAGCGCCAATAAAATTTGTACCGCAGTCGCTGTAGAGCTGGCTGCATCGCCCACGACGCGCTATGAATCGCCTAAATGACGCGAGAAAGGCTTCAGTAGACAAGTCTGATGCGAGTTCAACATGTAAAGCCTTTGTAACAAAACATACGAAAAGGCAAATATATGCTTTAGATGTTGACGATTTGCGTGTCTTGCCGAGTTTGATAGTTAAGGGACCAGCATAATCCACCCCTACTATTGAGAATGCCTTCACCTGCGAAATTCTGCAAGCCGGCAAATCTCCCATGGCTGGTTGAATCTGCGCAGGATTCAACCGAAAACATTTCATGCACCTGTGAACTATTCTGCCTATTGCTCTTTTGGCCGATGGAATCCAGAAATTTTGCAATATCAAAAAATGTAGTGTGTGAATACCAGGATGCATATTTAAATTATGAGTCTCTTCAATGATGAGATGAGTTAACCGACTCACTCTGGGAAGTAAGGCGGGATGTTTTTTATCATATGAGAGTTGAGAAAAGCGTAATCTACCGCCGACCCTGAGAATACCCGCGGTATCTACAAAAGGACACAATTTCCTGAGCGGTTTGGAGACGGGTTGCTTTTTATCGAGCCGTGAAATGTCATCAAGAAAGCATGATTCTTGAGTTCGTTTTACTAAGAGCAAGAGCGCTTCGTGAGTTTCAAATTGATTCAAGAAGCCGTTTTTTTATTTTGTGGAAAACGTGTGTTATGAATAAAGCGTAGCATATATGCCACAATCCTTTTAATTTTTGCCAAAGAAGAAAATTTTTCGAGCAAGTGGTCCAATGCTTCTAATGTTACTACAGAAATCAACACTAATCTACGTTCTTCTGCCTCAGCCTGGGGAATCGAAGTTGGAACTGGTAAAACAGGCCAACAATCAGCTGATAAAATGAGAAACTCTGGACCGGACCACCAAAGAGGATGTTCAAGCAGTTCCGAAGGAAATAAGCCACGACTAGCACAATCCGCTGCATTATACTTTGAAGGAACATGATGCCAGTGGGAAGGGGAAATTCTCTCCTGAATATACGAACTTCTATTGCTTATGAAAGTTTTATATTTGTGGGGTGAATTTTTAATCCACGTCAGCGCTGTAGTCGAATCGGACCATGCATGGATCTCACTAATAGTTATTTTACCTTCGTACGTTTCAAGGGTGAAAGCCACAAGTTTCGATAATAAAACTGCTGAGCACAACTCTAATCGGGGCAGTGAAATTCGTTTGAGGGGAGCTACTTTGGACTTAGCACAAATCATGAATACTTGAGGCGGGTCGGAACTGGAGGGACAAAATCTGAGATACACTATTGCCGCATAACCTCGCTCTGAGGCATCACAAAACCCATGCAGGTCGTAGGTACCTTCAGCTTTTGACAGAATACGTCTGGGAAGCTGAAAAGACGATAATAGAGATAACTCATTTACATATCGCTCCCAGATTTTCAACAACTCGATAGGAGGGCGGTCATCCCAGGTTAAACCAAGAGACCAGAGATTTTGTATAAGTAATTTTGCGTAAAATGTCAGCGGGGATAGAAATCCGATAGGATCGTATATTCTAGCGAGTTCAGAGAGTATAACCCGCTTTGTGCAAGTGCGATTGAGAGGTTTAACATCGTAGGAGAAAGAATCGGAGAAAGGGTGCCATTTCAGGCCAAGAACCTTTATGACATGACTATTTTCAAAATCACAAGAGAGCGATTCATCCTGGAGAAGCTCTTTTGGAAGACCAGCTAGAAGCTTTTGATCGTTACTTCCCCACTTACGCAGGAGAAAACCACCTGCTGCTAACAATTCAATTAATTCTCGTTGTAAAGATAAAGCTTCGTTGAAGGAGTTACATCCAAATAAAAGGTCATC
Organism: Phaedon cochleariae; assembly: GCA_918026855.4. Lineage (NCBI taxonomy): Eukaryota > Metazoa > Arthropoda > Insecta > Coleoptera > Chrysomelidae > Phaedon > Phaedon cochleariae. The sequence goes on from OU896717.1 coordinate 29,519,489, forward strand.
AACATATAGACACGTTTCCAGAATATGAGCGGCATTGGGAAATCGTTTCCTTTCATCATTACATAACTGCAACACTGTCCGGAGGGCAAGATATGGGCTTGAGGCAACACCGAAACTCACAGTTTTCAACCTGTAATCGGTAATAGGCTCATGAGGGGAAAATCTCCAAACTATTCTTTGATAATTGGAGTGTTCGGGAAAAACCAGAATTTGCCTATACATTTGTTTTATATCGGCTGACATAACATACTCTGACAATCGGAAATTTAACAATAGGGAAACAATGTTCTGTTGCAACTTAGGACCAATTAGAAGAGAGTCATTCAAAGACGAAAAACCTAGAACACGAGCTGATGCATCTAATACCACCCTTAACTTAGTGGTGGTACTTTCTGGTTTCAATATTCCATGATGAGGGATGTAAAATACATTTTTTGGTAAAGAGTCTTCAATAATTTCCTCCATGTGATCAGATTCCAAATAATCTTTCATGAAAGCTGAATATTGTTCATACAGATTAGGATCATTTATTAGTCGTTTTTCCAACGAAAAAAATCTACGCATCGCGAGCGAACGAGTGTCCCCAAAATAGGGAGGTGATTCATCCCTAAAGGGCAGTGATACTGTATATCGTCCTGAATTATCACGCGATACATTTTTAACAAAATTATCTTCACATGCAGTTTCTTCGGGAGATATTGGAGAAGTTTCTGGAACTTCTTCGATTTGCCAGAACATTTTGAGAGTTTGGTCGATATGACAGGTATCTGTCACACAGAGAAGAGAACTAATATGCTGTGAATTCATTGAGATGGGGGTGGAGCCCATTAGAACCCAACCAAAAACAGTGGAAAGTGCTATAGGCTCATTTTTATTTCCTACTGCACTGTCATTGAGGAGTATTTGCGGAAAAATGTCTGCTCCTAAGAGCATGTCAATAGCACCTGGAGAGTGAAAGTTGGGGTCAGCTAGGGGTAGGTCACGAATATGTGGCCACGAAACGTCACGGATGCGAGAACTAGGCAAATTCGTACAAATTTTTGGTAAAATCATGTCATCGAGTGTAAACGCGGGATGCATTTTACCGATTGGATGAATCCGACAAGTCACGGAGTTTGAGATTGAGTTCACTTCCACTTGACCTAACCCGCTTACAGAAATTTGCGATTTGAAACGAGATAATCCTAACTGATTAGCACATTTCTGTGTAATAAAGTTCACTTGACTTCCGCAATCTAACAGAGCACGAATTTTATGAGATTCATTTAATTTATCTTCAACTTCTATCTGTGCGGTAGCGAGTAGAACGCCCTGTATATCGTGTACGATTCCCGCGAGTGAGTTCACTTCGGGTATTGGGATGCCTGAATCCGCGATACGCGTGCCGCTCTGCCCGAAGCCCGAGCTAGATGCGCGGGTGCCAATCATTGATGCCCCGTTTGCGTGCGCTACGGGAGTCATTTCAGCATTCGCGTGTAATAAAGTATGGTGTCTTCTGCCACAAGTGCGACAACTAGATTTCGACGAGCAGAATCTGACACTATGCTTAGTTCCTAAACAATTCAAGCACCAACTATTGGCTTTAACAAAATCTTGTCTTTCTTTCGCAGATTTCGATAGAAAGCTCTGACAAGTATAAATAGCATGATCCGAGTTCTTACAGACAAAACAATAAACCTTATTTGTCGTCGACATCAACGCCGAGGCTCGCACCTGACTTGGATGATTCATATACGAGGGGCGTACAAAATATTTTTTTTCGGTTGGAGGCACCTTTGACGACTTTTGTGAGGCACCAACAGTGTCTAGAGCATTGCATTGTTGTGTGATGAAATCTTTGAGAGACTCATAGGAAGGAATGTCTGTTGAGCTTCGTTTGAATTCAAATTGTGTAACAGTGTTCGAATCAAGGCGCTTCATTAACCAGAAAAATAAGAGAAAATCCCACTTATCTACAGGAAAGTTCATATTTTTGAGAGCTGCAATGTTTTCGTCGAAAGTGTCTATCAACTTGCGCAAGTTGACTGCATTCGCGTTATTTTCTGAGATTTTAGGGCAATTATCAATCTCCTGAAGATAAGCCGTTGCTATTAATCTTTTATTATGATATCTCTTCGTGAGCGCGTTATAAGCAATTTCATAATTATCTCCTGTAAGGGAGGTACATTGAATCAATGACAGAGCTGGACCTTGGAGAGAGTTACAGAGGTGGGTAAATTTTTCAATGTTTGAGAGAGTAGGGTTGTTATGTACTAGAGAATCATAGATATCTATGAAACCTCTGAATTTCTTATAGTCTCCAGCGAACTTGGGCACTTCAATTTGAGGTAGTTTAACATTCGGTTGAGGAACTATTGGAGCACTTTGATCACTGTCGGGATCGCCAAACAATGAATAATAAGTGGTCTCGATTGAGATAGCCTCGTCTTCGAATGCCTTTCTAATTTTTTCATGATCTTCAAGATTAGTACCGTCGATAATAGAGCCAACAGTTAAGATATTCTGATGAGCCTTTTCAAATTCTTCACGAATTGTTTCGAAATGCTTGTATGCAACTTTGAAAGCGCGATGATATGCCACATTAGTTTCCGCCATAGCTGAATGTTGAAAAATAGTTTTTAGCTCATTAACGTTCATATCACCAAATGCTATCTGCTGTTTAAGTTTATTGATATTAGCAGCCATATTTTAGTTGAACAAATCACCAGAATTTGGAAACTTTCTTTGAAAAATCTAATGAGATAAATAAATAATTTCAGAATCTTCTCGTATAACCCTGGTACACTTAGAAATTGAATGAGTGGAAACTTTCTTTGAAAAATCTAATGAGATAAATAAATAATTTCAAAATCTTTTCGTATGACCCTGGTACACTTAGAAATCGAATGAGTGAGTAAATCAGCGGAGAGGAGAGCGAGAAGCAAAAGTTCAACGTATTGAGGATTCCCTCACAAAAAAGGGTAAATCTAGCGATAAGTTTTTACCTCATTCAATGCGATGATATGCGAGTGTAAAGAAATAAATATATCAGAGAGAGATATTTTATGTATGCGAGTGAAAAGGACAGCGATATGATTTTCAAATTATACGTTTTGCAAATTGAATAATTATTCAAACCATGCCAAAAAAATACAACAATATCTGAGAGAGCATCATCCGATGGCTCGATGGACCAAAATGTTAAAAGATATAGAAAATGGACTGTATTTAGGGAGTTATAAAAAAACTTGGTGCCACTTCCTACCTGATTCCAGATTGCCGGCTTTTCTGCGATGTCCTGGTTTTCCTGGCTCGTATAGTCTGGATCCTGGGTTCTGGGGTAAACTGATAGGTAGCACCGTTATTTTATTGTCCGCGTGAACACTGTCGAGCGATTATATTTTAGATGGTTTGAAATTTGGGATTTGGTATATTACCGAGAGCGTTTACTATACGAGATATGTTCACACGCGCTGAGCGGAGAGTGTCTTTTTTCGCGTCCTCGGGTGACACCGTCAATGATGTCCGAAGATACGAAGCTTTACCAAGTTAATCGGGAAGGGATATGAGAATTTTGAATTGTTGTATATCAGTGGCTTGGTTTGATTATTAACAAAATAAATTATTTACCTAAATTGGACAAACACAATACATAAAAGTCGACGAAACCGCGACAGCTTCTATTGTAGAAGTGACAGAAAGAATTTTAATTAGAAATGACTAAATTTCGAAATAAAAACTATGTGAGATTACCATTCACCTGAAAAATTATATTTCTTCGTCTCTAGCTGCATTCTTTGTGAATTGTACAACAGCAAAATGAGAAGGCATGCTTCAATTAATGAATAACTCAAAAAACACTATTCGAATGTAGAAATATTGTGAAAAACAATTTCAATCCTTTGATTCCTCTGTAAACAAATTAAAAAAATGAGGTTGTGTTTCAATGTTTCACAGAATAGTGAGGTTGTGTCTCGATATTTTACCTCTAGGGTAGGTCATAGTGCACGCGATCTATTACACCTCTAAGCTAACCTAACCTAACCTAACCTGATTAATGAATCTCTAACCTGAATCACATACTACACTGTGACATATAACATTCGAATTTTATTGAATTCAATCAATTTGTATTCCACTCGATGTTTCCTGAATTAGAATTTATTTTTTCTACAAACGTCAGTAAAAGTATATTTGACGCATGCTGACAGTGTCTAAAATGTCAGTTCATGACACTGGTGTTAAAAGTAAATCACTTTAAGCACTAGTGCTGAAAGTGATTTATTTTCATGAGAAAATATGTAAACATAATTCAAAATGAAGTGTTTATTTAATTGAAAGTACAATTAGCGAAACTACAATCATAATACGAAACTCCATGGCCAGTCTCATTGGAAGAAGTGACAGAATTTATTTTCATGAAGCTTGTACCAGGGCAGAGAGCAATATTATCTACCGAAGTTTTCTACAAAATTTTATCTGCAATGTTCTGTTTCCTTTGTAGCGAGTTTTCTATATAACCCTCTGCTACTGTACTGGGCTTCCATCCACCATGTCTTTTAATTGTAGTAAGACTAGCACCAGAGTCCGCCAACAAACTAGCTGAGGAACGTCGGAAACAATGTCCAGTATATATATGGGAATCAGGCAAATTAAGAAATTCGGCAATTTTGGCAGGCATCTTACCCTTAGCGAAGGGCTATGTACTTTTTGTAGTAGTTCATATACAATGTACCACTTACAACGAAGGTGCGTTGTACATTAGTTCTTGTGTCTGGTATATGCACAACTAGTGAAGTTCCGGAATCCTCGATATTATTCATTGTCAAATCGCACAGTTCTTCTCGACGACAGGCTCCAAAAACACCAAAAATCGCAGAAACTTTCTGCATTATAGATATATTTCATCTGGGGCTTCTGCGAGAAATTTGTCGATTTGTTCTCTAGTCAATGCTTTTGACTTTTTCACACAAGCCTGTGATATCTGCTTATGTCATGATCATTTATATTCATCATCGACTTCAACATAGAGTGATTCGATCAAAGCGTTGACGATTTCGATAGTGGAAGGAGAAGATGGTGTGCTCAACAGAAAGCTCAAACTTGTCTTGTTCTGCGCATGACGTCAGCTGGGATATAACTGTCATTGTTATTATTTGTTTTCGTGATTGATGTCTCGAACTTCAGATATTATATGAGTACTAAAATTGAATGAAATAATTTCGAAATGCCTACTTGTTTCGTTTCTGATGGTTATGGAAATTCTAACTGACATACAAAAGGCACAGATATTGAATTTTTCTGCTTTTCCAAGAATGGAGACCTCATGAAACGATGGGAGCTTGCTGCCGACAGAATATAAAGTCAATTAATGGTACCTCTACCTTATATTCCTTACATCCTCATTCCAAAGTATTCACCTATCATATTATCATCACATTCATATTACAGCACGTCCCAGGTAACAAGCTGACGTCATTTGTACGTGAATATATGGTCATTTATGGTCATTGACGTCATATGACCTAAAAATGACGTCATTTTGACGTACTTAATATGACGTTATATAGACGTCCTTGATATGTCGGCAATATGACGTCATCTGATGGTCATTTTCATGACTAATTTTGACCATCATTTATTAAGTCTCTACATCAAGGAAAATCCATAATCAAGAAGTTTTCCATCTCTGTTATATGAGAACGTTAGTAGTTATGTTATATAACATATATTATTATGTCACTCATCATATATTATGCTTCATAATAATTTTTCCTCTAATCTGTGCGAGATGTGTGTTTTCGATGGTCTCTGAGATAATTGTTAATTATATACCTTCTGTGCAAAGTATTCTCCCTATAGCTATTAAAAATATAAGACCGAATGTCACGTCATAAAAAGATTATAACGTTGTTATTCCGGAATGCGAATTCAAATCAGAGCGGGAGAGTGCGTAGAGAACTGATTGGTCGACGAACGTCGACCGCCAGCGCCAACCCACAGCCGTCTTCAGAAGACGGCTGTGGCCGAGCCGTTCACTTTCGCTATGCCGTTGCGGCCATGATGACCATAACAACAAAATAACAATACATAGAAGGCCATCATTATCATGTTATTCGGCTATCTATGTTGTGTGGTGTGGTGGTCATACTTATTCATATTCATATATCAAGTAGTAGAATTTGAGGATGGCAGCATGGTCATTATTTTAGACTAGTGGTGTATGCCGAAAGAGCAGAATGTGAATTGGACGCCATTGAAGGAATACCATAGGGTTCTGAGAAATCTCTTGAGTGCATCATCCGAATGGGATAAGTTCCCAATAAAAAAAACATTTTATGAAACTGGTATTTATAGTACCTACCTATAATATTATTTTGCATTAAATGTGGTAAAGGAACATCAATATAATTATACAAAAAAAATCTCATCTTTTCTGATAATATTGAAACAACCCTAATGCAACAGTGTTTTTTTTTACCTACAGAAGATTTCAAAATAGCACAAAATGAACTGAAACATGCAGAAGATTTCAGTGATATAAATAATCGTAAAGATCACGTCATTTTGACGCCATTAGGATGTCGTCATTTTGACGTCATTAGGATGACGTCATTTTGACGACATGAAAATGACGTCATTCGTCTTTGACTTAGAAGGTCATATAAACGTCATTATGACGTCATTTTGGAAGTCATCCTGACGCCAGGCCTGACGTGATAATGACGTACAAATGACGTCAGCTTGTTACCTGGGGTATTTCTTCAAAACATTTCCATGCAAAATGTTCCCAAACAAGTGCAAAAGTACGGTTCTTGAATTAAACACCTCCAAAAAATCACAAATATTTGAAACAAGATGCCATTTCTACAGAACATCTTTCGAATATCAAGTCTGAAATAATTGACAATGAATTCAAAACTCTTAATTTCTCACAAAATATAAATTGCAGCAAATATTTGAATAACAAAACGGCAAAAATTGACTGGTTGTCGAAGCAGAAGCAACGTCAACGTCGTTAACTGCTGAAATTCAATCTGTCAGAATCGACACAGTAGTGGATCATTCAGGAGGGATTGGCAATGCATGATATTTCGTATGTATCTGCTATTTGCGATTGCGAATTACCTCAAGATCACAATTTCCAGAATCAATGAAATAGTAAAATCGATGGAATAGGTACCTGTTTATATAAATTGAATTATTTCTAAACAGCTCGAGAAACTTATAGAAATCTCAATGAACATGATTGAATTCATTGCGCACGCCCATGGCAACGGTATCTGTCTGTGACTAGCAGATGATATTGATATCCCAGATGACGTCACATAATATGCTCGTAGGCACACCATCTTCTCCTTCCACTATGACGATTTCCATATTTTGGGCTTATCTTCAAAGTATGCAAGAAGCACTTTTTCACTGGCCTCCTTTCCACTGACATTTTTCTGATCACACCATTTCAAGAAACGTTCGTATGAAAACTCGTACTGTCGCATTGACTTACTAGGGCAACAGCTTCATTGGCAGCTTCTTCAGTTTGCGGCGGAAGAAATTCATTTTCTTGGGCACTTTCCATCGAGGCACGAAGAAACGAGAAAGAATAATTCGTGATATATTGACGTTAGTTGTCAAGAAAGATAAATCAACAAATTCAATTTTTGTTTACCTTGGTAACTTGTTTCATGAATAGATTAGATTGAATTGGATTCAAGACTGATAATCTCGAGTCTGTTATTTAATCAATTAATAAGTAATGTAAATTAGTTATGCGTTAATTTAGACTTTTAATAGTGTTTGTGGAAAGAATAGTGTATGATATATGTGCTAAAAGTGTAAACTTCCCTTCTCACATAATAAAATGTCACTTTTAGCACTTATATCATAAATATCTAAACTGTTCCACATTTGAAGTGAGACAAGCAGAAACTTCTATCATTTTCGAACCGTCATAACTTTGGAGTGGATCGACCAATTTTCAATTCCGTTCAAGATTCTGATAGCTCATTCCATTGGGTACAACGTCAGTATTTTTTGTTATTCCACCTTTCCGACATGAAGACCTACTGGGTGATATCTGAAAATGTGATAATTTTCGAAAAGTTTGGGATCACCCCGCTTTACCAGGAATTTTTTTTATGTTTTATTGAGGGCGATGAAATGACGAACAATGAGTTTTCTCGAAATGGTTTTGAATTCAAGAGGATTCATACAGGATGTTCGAATGTATGGAATTTTTCACAACAGATTGCATTCTGATATGTTCAACCAACATAAATTTAACAGAATTTTTCATTGGCATATCTTCAACGTCATTACTACACAATGTGTTGGACATTTTCGAAAATAGGGGATGTAGAAATAAATAAAAATATCACGAACAAAATGCCGTTAATAATAATTATTAACACAATATTTATAATGAAAAAATGATGAGTATATAAAATTGACATGGGGTGGTATCATGATGAATCGTTGCCCCACGTTGGTTATTTTGAGAGAGAGTATGAATACTCTTCGCAATAAGACATTCATTGTGTTAGGGAAGGTGTCGTTCCAGTTGCCCAAAACTTTCGGTGATAATTTCATACTGGTTGATGATAATGATAATGAACTACCACATCGTGCGAGACTTGTCACTGGAGTTTGAAGACAACATAATATTGCTTAGTTTTTCTCTGTCACACGTCTTATTGAGCATATGGAAATTTCGAACGAGAATATCTTCGTAATCGTTCGAAATAACTCTCTCAAACCCAGTATTGCAGAATTCGTTATGATAATCCCTAACCACATATGGAATGAAATACAAGATGTCCCATTTGAAAATTGAAAGATGGGGTCGTTTCTGGTCAAATCGGGAAGAGATGGGAGAGTATGGAATTTCGAAAAATTGACCAATAGAGCAATGTCAGCTAACGTCACAATATTTCGCACTCGTCGTTTTCATCAGCTGATCGGGAGACAAACAAAGCTGTGTGTGAATTTTGATTTTATTATTTCTGGCCCATTGGTAATTTTGTTCAACTTGTAGATATTATACGAGAAGAATGTGTACATTTTCTTCCAAAATGAGTATCTATTGAGGTATATTACGAGGTATATTAGGTATATTCGAGCTGAACTCAAGTAAATCCAGTAATTTAAAATGTACAACACATTGTCTAGTGATAGCGTTGAGCAGAATAAGTTAATCAAAAGTTCTGTTGTAGTTGAGTTTATGTTGGTTGATCATCAGAATGCAAAATATTGTGAAAAATTCCATGTATCACAACTTCCTGTATGGATTTTCCTGAATTGAGAAGCATTTCGAGAAAACTCATTATGTTTCATCTAATCGCCCTCAATGAAACATAATAAAAATCCCTGCCAAACGGGGCGATCTCAAACTTGCCGAAAATTGCAATATACTGTGAAAAATTCCATACATCGAAACATCCTGTATGAATCCTCTTGAATCCAAAACCATTTCGGGAGAACTCATTGTCCTTCATTTTATCGCCCTCGATGAAACTTTGAAAAAATTCCCGGTGAAACGGGGTGATCCCAAACTTTTCGAAAATTATCACATTTTCAGATATCACTCTGTAGGTCATCATGTCGAAAAGGTGGAATAACAAAACAGTACTGACGGTTTACTCAATGGAATGAGCTATCAGAATCTTGGAAGAAATTGAAAATTGGTTGATCCAATCCAAAGTTATGACGGTTTGAAAATGATAGAAATTTTTGCTTGTCTCACTTCAAATGTGGGGCAGTTTATTTCTGAATTATGACCTACACCATCTGATTATTATCTTCAATACTTTATGAATCACAGTTGATGAAGATGTATTCTATTTGTTCTTCTCAGAACAACACCAAAAGCTAATTCGTGACCAGCACCCACTAATCCCTCTATCTCCGCCGAAGTGCAAACCATTCCTCCCATTAACCTCCACCACAGCCATCTTTTATCGGTGATATCTTTATCGGGCTAGTCGGATGTGCAATCGGCTCGGCTGGAGAAACGGTTTCCGCGTTTTTAGAAACAAAAAGGAAACATCTCAATTTGGCCGGCGATGTTTAGGATAATAGGAAAAGGGAGAGCACTCGTGTGTGGACGACCTCACTGGGGACCTAATTAATAGAGATGGAAAGAAGCAAGGTTCAGGGGGAGGGGAGTAAGTGGAAATGTATCAATAGGCAGTTTGTACTGAATCGGACGGAGGCGCTGGAGTGCCACAAAAGAAATATTCACGGAATTTCGACTTTGAACTCGAACTTCAGAATATAATCTCGAAATGTCTACTTTGATCTCGAAGTTTTGGCTTCCAGTTCCGGAATTTCGACTTCAATGTGAAAATGTCGTCTTCAATCTCGAAATCTCGACTCAAACTCGAAATTCTTACTTCAATCTCGAAATTTCAAATTGAATCTCGAAATTTTGACTTGAATCTCAAAATTTCTACTCTTTCCACTTAAGTCCGGTAATTTCTACTTTATAATCTCGAAATTTCAACTTAAATCTCGATAATTCGACTTTTATCTCGAAATTTCAACTTCAATCTCGAAATTTTGACTTTGAACTCAAATTTTTTTTGAAATAGATGGATTTTCTCATCGATGTCAAAATGATTCACGTGTTCCCCAATAGAGGATTGTTTCATTAGGACACTTTGTTTGACCAGCGAATTTTGCATTTGCGAGGCAGAGCGTCTAACGAAGCCGAGCGAAAGCAACATTTGCGAGTGGAACAAGGTCACTTTTGATCCGAATAGAACTTGCTGTTTTTCATGCAACCAGAAGAAACAACTGAAATAAATATAAGTGACATAACCACCAATGTGAGTCACTTGACAGTTCCTTATAATAATCTGAGTAAATCGATAAAACCAAGACCTGATACTAATTTATTACAATAATTTGTGTTGACATGCATAATGTCATCAGAGACTATGAAGAGAGATTCTGATTTCAATCTCGAAATTTCAACTTGAATCTCGAAATTTTGCCTTGAAATTTACAAATTTCTAGTCTGTTCACTTAAGTCCGGTAATTTCGACTTCATAATCTCGAAATTTCATCTTAAATCTCGAAAATTCGACTTCTACCTCGAAATTTTTACTCTGAACTCAAAATTTTCAATTCAAACAATCACCTTTCTTGGGAAAATCACGTGAGATCGATTATCGATTGCCAAAAGTGCATCTCAAAAACTTGGTTTTCTGTTATGGGCCAAGAGCTATTTCACTTCCAGTCAGCTGCTTATGATCTATAAGGCACAGATCCGACCTGTCCTGAATACTGTTCCCATATTTGGAGTGTTGCACCCAAACAAACCCTAAAACTGTAGGATTCTGTCCAAAAAAGGGCAATTCATATCGTGGGCGATGCCTCGCTCACAAACTCACTCACCTCTCTGGAACACCGTAGAGGAGTTGGCGATCTGGCTCTATTTTATAGATATTTTCATGGACGATGCTCTTCTGAAATATCAACAATTATTGTTCCTCCCTTGGCAGTCCCCGCAAGATTAACCCGTCAAGCTGAGGTTTCGCACCCCTTTGTGGTCACTTTGGAGACCTGCAGAACATCTCTTTCCAAAGACTCGTTCATTCAACGAACTACGAAGCTTTGGAACACATTGCCGGAGGAGGTGTTCCCCGAGGCATATAACCTCCAGAAATTCAAGATGAACACCAATTCCTACCTTATTTTCCTTGGTTCTTACGATGTTATCTGAATATTACAGGATATTCCTTTTTCGTGGGAACCAGAACATTAAAAAAACTCAAAATTCCGAATTTATATGCGTGGTGGGGTGGCTAGGAACCAGTGCAAATATCTCAAGCCCTGTGAAAACTTGACGTATATACTACTTCTCACCCAAATTTCTATACTGTAGCAATACTGAATCCACCTATGTTCAAATTTTTTTGGGACGAAACTTCTCTTCAATTACAAGAATTCAAAATAATCTGATAAGTTGTTAATATTGTATTTTTACGAAACTTAAAAATATCGCCGAAATCACATGGAAGTATCTATAAAATAAATAAATTTTATAGGAAGGGATGTTTTATAAGAAGATCAAGAAATATTTGAAGAAATTGAATATTCATACTTATTCTATGTCTGTGGACATTGATCACGCATTCATTTTCAACCCAGTTTTGAAGAATTTTTTTGGTGCAAATTTATGCAATGAATTGGTATTTATTTTTTTTCATGGAAATGAAGCAAATTATCAAAACAATTCAGGACACAAAAATGTTGTACTTTTAGTTGGTCAATAGGTTATGAAGAAACAGAATTTAAAAAAAAAGTGGCGAACATATTATTGACAATAAGGCCACTGGATTTCATAATTCCAGTTGAATTATGGCTTCTCATAACACAAAATATCATTGCCAAATTTCAAGAAAATCGGTGGAAGGACATATCATGAGATATTCATAAAAAGCCGATCACATACAGTGTGTTGAAACTTTTATCAACACACTGTATGTTGAAAACAATGTAATTCCTGACCCACGTACATATAAAATGAATTTCTTAATTTATCATGTAAAATCACGTCCTAGATTTTTTGCGGATAATTTACGGACACCCTGTATAAAAGTGCTTTCATGACCAATTTATATTTGGATAATGAAAACTGGAACAAAGTTTACCATGTATATAAAAAATGTGCTCATCCATTTGCAGTCACATACAGCCGATAAAAGCCATAGATTCTGGCGTTTCCTCACTTCTCTATATGGACCAATCATTTTCTCGAGAAAGCCGACTTCCTGAACAGCCTAGTATAAAATTCACATAAATTTCGGGATTACCGATTGACAGAGCATACAGAACTCAGTTGATCCCATAAAATATCCAGTTGACAGGGGGAGAATGAATACTCAATATTTCATTCACATTCCATAATCTTAAGTGCTTATTTGTATTTGAGAGGTGTAGAAGGAAGAGAGCGTTTCTTTCTCATATATATGACAAGAAAAATAAGATAGATATGTAATGATATGTGAGATCATTTATAGGAATTGAAATATCTCAGTTACTCTGCCCTCTGCCTGTCTCAAGTAAATATTATGAATATCATAAAATGAAGATAATGATTTTTATTCGTTTATTCCACTCCTTAAACTAACATATACAAATTTAGAGAGGAATTTTCTTGCAAATCTTGAAAATGTGTTCATCTACTGATAATTACTTTAAATGATTTTGAATTTTGATGTAATTTTGAATCTAAATGAGTTCTCGTTAATGTAGTATAGTACTTCTTTCAGATTAATAGCATGGTTTTTTCGACTACACCGGTCCATTCAAGAGTATAAAGTCACTCAATCTGGAAGATTTCTCTACTAAAAACATCGTTTCTTGTATAAGGTATCACCGAAATCTTGATTCGATTTGAATCGTTAACCAACTTCATTTGACTATTTATTTGTTTCATATCGACTCTTGTATCGAACATCATTATACAGGCTGATTCGCGGTTGATGACAGATTTGACGTTTCTGAAGAACGCAAATCAGGATTATTCTGAACAAATTGGTGCCTGGTTTTGGATAATTAGTTGTGTTCTATCGACCTATAATATTCTCAGCGTTGCGACGTTGCCGCTTATATTGAAAATTAGCAACAACTTTGATTTTTAAAATAGGACACCCTGTATATTGAAACATTTTCAGATTCTTCCTGAATAGCTGATTTCATTGACCTACCTCAGGATTTCAGTGAGGTTAATTATATTTTTCTATCCATGTCAACATTTCATCAACCACCGGCCACAGCCTGACAGGATACTTAGCACAGGGACACGGATGCAAAGGACGGGATTTCTCAAGGAAAATAAAAGGGAGGAGAATTGACGACTGGCTTGTCAGTGTCAGTCGTCAGTCGATAATAATAATCTGCAATTTCGACAAATTTAAATATTGAAAATCATTAGATGAATTATTGGAACTATTCGGAACTGAAAACAATGACAACAGGGAAAGAAATATGAAATATGCAACCACAAAAAACCTTTTATTCACGAATACCAAGTTCTGGATTCTTTACACAGGTCGGGTGAGTATCGGTATGAAAAGCAACAGGAATGAAATAAATCTATGAACAGGATGGATAATAATGGTGAAAACTATGAAACAAACTTACATGGGCAACAAGAAAACACTTTACATTAATACTTCACACTGGTTTTGAATGAAATAGGATTGCACTGGGAGATCAGCAAGAGAACCAAGAGCTTGGAGAGCAGAGAGTGTATAACGTAGATCAGGTAGTGCAGACTTGTCGAGAAGAGGGTAATCCCTTAGCTGTCTTCAGTATTAATATTCCCCCCTTGACCTCGAAACGAAGACAGCTCAATCCTAGGTTATTATTGGTCGGAATCCTCAACTATGGCTGCAGGAACTATCATCCAGAAGCACATGTTCTTAAACTCACAAAAATGCAAAATAAAATGATATTCAGCCCTATATAGGCACAGGAACAGAATCTACTACCCTTGCTTATGCTACTGAATGAATTTGACTGAAAAATATCCAATGATGAAAAAGTTAAGTAAACATCCATCCAACTGATAAGTAATTCATCCAAACTTCATATCATAAGCAAAGGGTTGAAAAATATTGAAGCCTTTATGGTTGTGATGATGTTCATCAGAGTTTACTATCAGGAAAAGCTTTGGGAAGTCAGGAATTAATGCATTACTCAGGTTTTCAGGTTTCGAGCTTTCGAACAGGTGAAATTCAACTAGAATCAGGCTCAGATACCTAAATTTTGATCAAAACCAGTCTAGTAATGAAGCTGGTCAAAAACACTTCATTATACATTCATGAATATGAAGTCACTCAATCTGAAGGATTTTTCCATGAAACACTTTGTTTCTTGTATTAGATGTATCACCTTAATCTTGATTTGATTTGAATTATTCACCAATTTCTTCATGTGATTATTCATTTATTTTATATTGATTCCTGTATCGAACACCATTATATAATTGAGTTCAAACATGTGTGTTTCACAATTAATAATAATAATAATAGTAATAATAATAATGATGATAATAGGTATTTATTAGGCGGAAGTTTAGTATAAAACTATTCTCACACTTCAACAATTAACTCAATCAGAGTATTTCATAATTTTCGAGTAGAAAAAGAGTGACCTTGCACAAGTATAATCAAATACTTTCCTCTTCAATATAATGCTCCACCGTTTTCCTCAATCAAATATGTTTTCATTCCGGAATGAGGCATAATAACATACTTCGCACCCACTATTATATTTATTGATTAACCTATTCATTCAAAAAAATTGAAATCTAGATGTGAAAAAGTATCCTGCACCTGAGTATCATCATAATATTGAATCAATATACATCAGTCAACACTGTCTTCATCGGAATGGAATTGCTGAAATAATTTGACTGGGCTCATTTTCCTCAGGATTAACCCCATTATACAGGGTGAGTCATAGACGTCCTTCTTATCTCCTTCACCAATATATAGGGTGATTTATGAGATTTGACAAGAACATTTTTTGGTTATTACTTTCAAACAGCTCCTTTGATTTGTCTGATTTTCTCATGGAATGTTTCTCTACTTAACCCTAAACGACTGACATTCTCAGAATCGGTGAAATCCATGTCTGAAGAATTTCGATAGTTTATTTTTATCGAAAAGTTCATCCTGAATATGATTTTTCGAACCGTGTCATGAATTTTTTGAAGCACACAAACAAGCATCAAAAATAAAATATTGAAAATTCTCCTCACACTCTCACAGAATTTTTCAAAAATCTATAAATTATAAGAAGTTTGTCAAAAAATTAATTTATCCGAAAATTTTCACTCCACGACGCATGAATTTCACACAAAGAGGTGCTCCTGCTCAATGGAAATAATCATGTTTTCTCATTTCCAGCAGGCCTGGATTTCGTAATTTCTTTTTTTTTTCGAGGGTAATAATCACCCTGTAGATTTTTTTCGAATCAGAGCATGGGGTATCTGTTTGGTCATCGATTCAAATAATTCAATAAAAAAATAGGTTTATTCACAATAATTTCCTAAAAGCCAAACTGACAAAGGAGGATCATTGTAGTACGGAAAATTAGTGACCATTAACCCTATTACCATATTAACTGAATAAAACAAATCGAACCCTGTATATTTCTTTCATCTCACCGATTGAGATCGCTAGGACTGCTATACTTCTCTTCTCTTCCATGTTCATCTATACATGTCGTTCTGATTGAATATAAGTAGAGCTAGAGCTCCAGTTCAGAACTCTCAGAAGGATTAGCGAAAATGTATATTTTGAATAACAAAATCATGACCAGGGTACACGTGGTCAAGTGGGGTGATCACCCTTCTGGAATAAAGTTGACCATTCAATACATAATAATAGTTCGTTAAACTTCAGTGAATATTACAGACATCTAACTACCAAACTATAGTTGTTCCCTATACTGAATATATATTCAGTTGGAGTATTCAATTCGGTTATAGTTTTCGTTATACGCTGCATTCGTCATTATAATATTCCGATACACAATACACATCTCACTATCCACAAACTTCTCAATGCGGACGTTGAAAACAGGAATGTCAATATATTTTCCCTAACCCCTTCGCCCCTCATTCCCCTAAACATTCATGCTGTCCACCGTCCAGAACAAACAATTGATACTCGCAATTGTAGACGTCACACGGTACGGTAATGATAAAGAAGGCGTTGAGATAAGTTCATGGTGGTGGTCAGTTTGGGAATGCACGATGCAGAACTAAAGTTGGCCGTGATTGTCTCGTTTGTTTCAAGTATCTGAAGCATGGATAAACAATGGGCATTGAAACTCGCCTGGCACGGTGGTGGACATTGCTGGACCTTAGAAAGGGCAGACAAAGGTAGAAAGGCTTCGCTGGACACGTTAGACTGAAGTCGATACGTGTGAGAAGCCATCGAATAGAGCAGCGGTTATCAAAATGTGTTCGAGAATGCTTTCCATAAAGCACAGTGAAGACAGTGACGTCGAAATGATGGCCTAATTTGGTCATATAAGTACAAAAATCGGCATAAGTAGGGGAGAACCGCTATGAAGTGGACACTTTAAGAAAAACAACGGAATCAAAATTTTATGGACCATTATATTATTCAAAACTGCATGAGCGGAAAGTTCCATCAATATGTTTGTGAAATGAACAGAAAAAAAAATTCAGACAACTTCATGGTCTGAGTATTATTCAAATTCGAAAAAAGTTGCTTTCGTCCATTTCAAAACATCGATGTATTGTAACGGACAGTGAAGGTTTTGAAGAGGACAGTAGTGGTTTTGAATATTATATTCGCAAAAAAGAACATTGATTGCTTAAAAAATAACTTTTATTCGAACAGGAACTATCTTAGGAACAGTTATTACAATAAAAATGTCGAATACCCTGAAGGCCACAAGTTTCATGTACCCATGAAGAATGCTTCCTTGCAACAAACACAGTTATCTTGTTCAATCGCAGTATTGTCGTCTTTGGTTCGCGTATTAGGGTTTTTGTTCTCCTTTGTTATGAATTGGTGTTGTTTATTGTTGGGTTTAGATTTTGGAAGTCGGGAATGTTAACTCAGCGGAACTTCATCATCAGAATCAGACGTCCGCTTCAACACAGCGTCTGATGTCCATTTCAAAACAACACACGGATAACCTCAAAATGACATTACGAAAATTAAATTGAGAAATATTCCACGAGATCTACCTCTATGTACTTTATGTACTAGAGTAACTTAGTTTTAATCTCATCAATCTGAAATTGACTTAATTTCAACAGCTTTCCTGTGACATAGTTCACTATATTCACGAATAATTTACTTTTTCACCTGATAATAATAACATGCATGCTGTCGACTCATAATCAACTGCGTCGGCGCGCAATTTCGGTCGTAGTGGGATCTGGGTACAGGGTTGCCATATGTGAATGTGAAATATGTGATCATACAAACACATAGCAACTACGACAACTGTCCGTTTCAAGACCCGTCCATTTCATAGCGGTTTTCTCCTATTATTTTCATTGAATAGAAAAGAGGAGAGAAAATCCCAAAAAATCTGAAAAAATTAATGTACTTATGATCAACATCAGTTCTACCAACCTTGATGCGGCTAAATCGAAACATGTGTTCCCTCCCAGGTAGAACACTAATATTGGTTGAATATTGAACCAATAAAGAGTGCTGAATGTTGGGACAATATTGATTCTGAACATTATTAGACCAATAAATCAATGTGAACATTCTGGAATCTTGGTGCTATGTTAAATTCAAATCTTGTTATACGACGCTATACATAGTGGAGTATACTACGGCCTTGCCAAAAATGCTATCTCGAAAACTAAGCGGGATAGAGGTATAGTTACTCTGGAGAAAATGATCCCCATCGAATTTTGAGCAAGTTTGGTTTTTGTGTGTGGTCTGTCTGTCTGTCGATCTGTACTCTGTGGTAATCATAAATCGATATATCTCCGGAACCCTTTGACATATCGACTTGAAATTTCGCCATCTTATTGTACTCAAAACAATATTATGTCATAAATATGAAGAAAATCGGAAAACTCTGAGGTGGTTTTTCCGGGTTTTTTCGATTGTTATCGGAAGTTTCTTGTGACCACTCTACAAATCGCAAAAGTGGTCCGATCGATTTCATTTTTTGTGAAAAAAAAAACTCTATCAGGGAGAGACGAAGCCTATCGGAATTGAGCAGGGTCAGGAAATTCCAAGTGGGTTTTTCAAGGAGATTTTCCGAAACACACGGTTCGCTTCAAAACGACATATCTCCTGAACCAATAGACTAAATCCAAATTTGAAAAATGCACCGTATGCCTCTTTGATGACGCAACAAATTATTATTTCACCATTTTTTCCTGCATCCATCGGAAAATGGAAAAACAAATGAAAATAAAAACATCAAAATTTTAAATCCTTTCAATTCAATATATATCGAAAACAAATGGAAAAATCGAAAATTATCAAAAGTGCCAAGTTCTCCACTGGAAAATTTCCCACAAATTATTACTCATAATTTTTTCTGTAAACCCGATAGTACAGGAAATAAAGTAAAAAATACGAAAAAAAAAAAATTGAACGCCCCATATAGGGTACCATGAAGATATATTGAAAATCAAAGATTATCGATAGATGAAGCTCATCGACTTTCACTGAACCATGAAATGATTTTTCCTTCTGTTGATTGGAAGATGGAACAAGAGTGTTGAAAATTTTATTCTCAGATGATTCCAAATATCTCGAAAACAACTGAAAATATCTGAAAATATTATAGAACCAGAATTATTTCTTTTGATAAAATCTACAAAAAATCTAAATAACATTTTTCTCTGAATTGAATAGTTCGGGAGATACGATGGAAAAACTAAAAAATTTACAAGTTCCTAGATAATCACTTGCCAATAGAAAACAACACAAAAAACAAAAGAAAGTAAAGAAAACACACTCGACTGTCTTGATTTTTTCCCACAAACTACGTACCTAGCTCACTCGACTGTCTTGATTTCCCACAAAGAAGAAATATGTTGGCATTGTTATAACTTTCTTTTATTTTTATTTGTTTAGTCCCTATTGGCAGTCGAGTGGGCTAGGTACGTAGTTTGTGTGGAAAAACCAAGACAGTCGAGTGGGCTAAGTACGTAGTTTGTGGGAAAAATCTCCAGTTCTCTGAACTTTCATAGCGTCGTATACACATCTTTGGTGCCCAATGATAGTTTCAATATAAAAATATACTCATGATATGGTGCCATGGCCTCTACTTCCATTTTACATGAGCAATGATAAATAATCATCTGCTTTTATATAGCGTCGTATAAATTATCTGACCTCTATACCTAATGAAAACTACATCTATACTAATCTGATACCTATCAAAAACTATGTACCTCACTTGTTTCGATATGCTCTATCCAATATCGTGTTTATATTCGTATACAAGATTGGACAAAGATATTATGCCAACTTATAGAAACCAGTTTCTTATGATTCTCATATGTAAATTTGAAATTGAATTTATATTTGCCTTCTATATTGGCCAGGATGTGATCATTTTGCAATATCATCTTTGGGTTGAATTATAATATTTTATCAATATTGTATTTCGTTTTCGTTACAAAATTCGAATTCGAAATTCGAAGCCATATTAGCCTCATAACACAAATTGTGATATTGGTACAATAATACATTACCATAATGTATCAGATCTTCTTTAATTCTCTGTATCCCAGTATACCAAGTAAAACGAATGCTGCAGTATTTGATTCCTCTGAGCAGTCGTTTGTTGGAGACGTGCTAGTGGCACCATCTGTTATAACGTCGCTCAAATAACGAAATGAATATTACTAATATCGATTTGATATTGAAAAACCGATATCAGTACAATATTGGTTCTGACATATTTCATTAGTTACATTCATCTGAAATGGGTCATATATTGATGAACTAATATTGGCTTGATGAAAAATACAAATATGAAAATAATATTCGTAGCAAGTATCATGCAATATTCAATGATCATCTCGAACATAATGCAGGAGGAATATTATTCCAAAAATATTGATTCGATATTGAAATCAATTCAAAAATGGTATAGATGTGATATCATTTTCATGATATCGAATTGATATTAAAAAGACAATATCAGTGCAATATTGCTGGACAATGGAATGCAATATTTACTAACCATCATAAATCTGATATTGATGCAAATATGTTTTTCCAAGATTGATTCGATATTGGAAATACAATATCAGCCTATCATGAGAATTGACATATTGTAATCGTTAATATTTCGCCAATATCGAATATATATTGGCAAAGAATATCGGCTGGTGACAAAATTCTTATGTTATTACAACATTGGCACTGGATTGATTATTGAATATCGAAATGATATTGAATATCCAAGATTGACATATTTTATTCTTCAATATTACGTCAATATCAAATAAATATCTGAAAATTGATATCGGCTGGTCACAAATTTTTGATGTTATTACACAACATTAGCACTTGATTGATTATTGGATATCAAAGAGCCAATATCAGTGCGATATTGCTAGACAATGGAATGCAATACCCACTAACCATCATGAATCGAATATCAATGCAATATTTTGTTCCAAGATCAATTCGATGTTGGAAATACAATATCAACCCCCATCATGAACATTGACATATTGTTATCGTCAATATTTCACCAATATCAAATGAATATTGGCAAATTGATATCAGCTGGTCACAAAATTTCAATGTTACCGCAACAGTGGCACTGGATTGATGATCAAATATTGAAATGAATAAATGGTTAGATATTGGGACAATCTAGTTATTTCCATATTCAATATTCGAAAATTGATGGGCTAATGTGAGACCAAGTTCTAGCCAATATGATGTTCTACCTGGGGGCTATCCCCATAAGTCACAATTTGGTCACAATTGCCACAAATTGAGTCACGTGATATTCAATTCGAAATTGTTTCAGAACTTGATCTTACCGGTGAGAAATTCATGCCTGTAATTTTGGTACGGCACCAGAATAAACTTAGCGAGATTCACCCACGCCATGTTATGTTCATCGAAGTTGGCGAAAATCAAGGAATTAAAAACAAGGAAAGGATTGAAGTGCGTACACCAGAGGTATATTTCATCACTGTATTTACCTTTTCCACAAGATGGTGGACCGGGACGTGATATCAGAAAGCCAGACGTATTTAAATCTTTTAACCAATTATTTCATTAATTTTTGCTGAAATGATCATCTTAGTCATGATTGTTGAAATTTTTATTATCTCCATTTCATGAACACCGACAGCTTCACTCAATTTTCTTCAGCTCTCATAACAGAAACCATAACATTTCTGAATGACATATGCACAGCAATCTGCATATGCGGACTATGTTAATGGCTGGGCTAATTGTAGACAGTCAACGGCAGCCGTACGTCATGCGGTCGTATCGCTTGTCGCGCCACCTATTGACATGTATATTAGTCGTTTGATAGAGATGTATAGTTGCGATTCCGGCTGTACGGATTGCACATACAAACGACGTGAGCTTCGTCATCCCTCACAAATCATCCCATAAAGGGAATCAACGTCGGGATTTGTACTCGATACGAATTAGAATTAATTATTTGGGGGCAGGTGTGGGATAGCGATATACCTTGGGAAACAGGGTTGATGAGGCAAGAGGATGGAGGCTCGAATAGCGATGACATGTGGTGAATGATAATTATTATGAGGTAACTAGGTTTCCCAGCGTATCACTCGATTGTTTTGACCTGCTTGACTTTCTCTTCTCTTCTTCTCTCTTCAGATGAATTGAGTTTTTTGTGGTCTACTTGAGTGAGAATGAGAAGGCCTTGATTTTTTCTACTTGAGTACCATCAGGCTTCATGTGAGGAGTAGGTAGGTAGGTATAACAATCTTATCACGAAGAAAGCTGGGTGTAGGAAGATTCATTTGAATAACGATCCACAACTCTGAGGTAGCAGAGATAAAGTGATATCCATTCTCAATCATTATTGTTGATATGGGGACACAGATAAAATTCAGTCTGGTTCAAAGCTGCCTCAACTTCTTTCTTCTGAGACGCAACAAGATGTGATATTTCAATATCTCTAAGAAACGTTACTCGCAGGAGTAGAATGTTCAATTCTCTAGAATCTAGATGATTTGACATTTCTCTCACTTCTTCCAAATGTAATCAAATGTGATGTGTAGATATATTTGTGAGAACAAATTAAATGATTTGTTTCAAAATGTCTTGGTGTTCCTAATCGGATTTAAATTTCGAGGACCTGAAAGAGAAATACCTACCTCACTAATATTTAATGATATTTTGGATTACGAAGGAATTGAAAAACAAATGATTCACACAGTGTGTGCGTTGGCTGTCCAGTATGTAACGATGAGGAGAAGTAGTTATAGTTGGAAAATTGAGACAAAAATATGGCAAGATATCGACAAAAATTATTTGAGAATGTTGATGCTTGAGACTACATTTCATCCTACTGTGCCAAGTTTCAAGCATCAATCAGAGAACATAATTTACTCTTTTTCACACTTATAAGAAGTCTATTCAAAAACATTTTCGCCAAGATGGAACCTCTTTGGAACATGGAACATGGAACATGTCTGTAATAGGTTAATCGAAGATGATGATTTGATCCAAAATGTCATTGCATTGAGAGAGCTCACTATTAAACCGCCTAATAGAAGAATTTATTTGATATTCATCAGTGACACCTCTATCCTCTCTCTATATGGAATAAAAATATGGAAATCATTTCGTTATACGTGTAGTGAGGACGAGTAAGATATTTCGTCTCAAAATGTCACTACATCTGAGTTTTTATCTGTCAGAGAGCCTGAAAGAGACACTCAATTGATTGTCAGTGACACTTCGTTTTGAGGAATGTTTGAAGAAGAAATGAAGATATAGCGAAAAAATCAAATGTATGCTTAGATGTTTCGGAAATGAATCTCCTGTATTCACAACGAAAAGATGAATAATATTATTCATTCAAATTTTCTTTAGATATCTGTGTTGTTTCATCCTAGTGATAAATGTTGAGCTTGGAATACAAATGAGTTACAGGATGTTTTTATCAATTGATATCGAATTCTCCAATACCATATTCCGATTTCAATAGTGAATATACCATGCTCTATCTATATCAACTAAACGGGAAGCAATGCTATTGTTCCTGTACAGAAGAATGCGAGAGAATTCCTTGATTCTTTGTCTCTGGTTGTTATCTTTCCCTCCTTTAACTTTGTTGGTTATCAAAATTTCCTAATGAATTTTTGCGATAGATATAATTTGAGGTGTCTGCAACCATTGGGTAAGTAGGACTTGCTCGGAAAAAATAAGCTCCTGAAATAAATCATTGTATGTCCTGAAATTTGGAATGAAGAACTATATATTTGTGTAAACCTATATCTTCTGCTACTCACTATACTGAAATGAATGGAAAAGTATTTGAATCGGTCGGAAACTATAGATTTCATAACGGTGATTAGGTCCTAGGTGGGTCATACTATATTGGTTGTAAATTGAAAACTTAATAATTTAACAAAAAGGTCTATGCAACCCTGCAACCGGCCCTAATAGTCAACAAGCAATGGCCCAAACTCCAAACTACCGAACTACTTTCGATTCCTCATTAAACCTTCTGGACCGCAAATGCCGATTCGTTTGGGGATAGGCACAGACGTAAACGAGAGTGCGTGTATATACCGAACGAATGACCAGTCATTAAACAGTATACCGAACAAAACAATCGGCAGAGGTCTCAATCGGTTTCATTGGGATTGGGGCAACATAGCTGTGGGAAACTGGATCTCGTGAAATTTTATTGGGTAGACAGTTGGTTTGGAATTGGTTACGAAAAATTCGGAGTGTTTTTGTTCTGGATTGGATCTGTGCATGTTCAATGTTCATGGTTTGATGAAAAATTGAACTTGACTTTTTTATTACGGAAGGAAAGGAGTGCCACAGGTTTTTTTGTATATTCAGTAGATAGAAATTCATACCGAATAGTAGAAGTGCCATGGATTTTTCTTTTTCAGTCGATGAAAATTCTGACTTCTCCCTCAAAATTTCGACTCTCAGGTCAAAATTTCCACTTTTTACACGCTCATAAATCTCCCGCAATGGAGATAGTAATTTTAACTGATACCTTTTGAGCAGATAGTCATGAGTGCGTTCTACAGATGACTCAAAACAGGGTATTCAGAAAAATGTGGGAAAACGCTTGGATGCAGATAGAACCTGACGAAGACCTACAATAGTTTTCTATATAGGGCACTTCCAACGGAGACATAGCTTTCTGAAGAACGCTATAGCAATGACCTCTTTGAATAGTGTCATCGAAACATATTCACCTCGATATTTACCTGCCTTAGTTTATCACTGGTGGACTAGATTTTATCATTGAGCCTCAAATGTTTGCTGCTATGTATGATATAGGACTATTCCAATTAATTTGGGTAGCTTGAACCTAAACTACAAATCAATTCCTTTTAAGCCTTTGTCCTACGGAATATCCAAAATTTGAGCCATGAAGATGAACTTTTGGTACACCTTCGATGAACTCAAAACGATGAATATGTCTTATGGACACTATTTTCAGTATAGTCCTTATTATAGTGTCCTTCATATTAAGTTTTCATTGAATTATATCAATTATTCAAGAAAATGCGATAACTAGCGTCTTCCGTTGGTGGCCCATGTCTGCGAAAAGTGTACCTGTGTTGTGTTGGGAAAATTTCGATAGGAAATATTATTCTTTCAGCATCTATCTGAATCCTAGAGATTTCCTACATTTTTCCGGACCGGACCAGACCGTTTTGAGCCATTTGGAAAACGCATACTCATGATGTTGTGCTCAGAAGGTAGTAGCGAAATAGGTTCTTATTATTTCAACTGCAGGAGATTTCCCAAAATATCCCGAATATCCTGTATCCGATACCTCAAATTTTATACCGAACTGTTTCGACCCACTAGGCCTCATCGGAATGCTGACAACTGGGACAACAGAACGCTTCGAGTATATCACCCATTTTGATTCTATTCTAGAAGTCGACTGGTTTCCTAGTTATTCTATTGAAGTGAAATTTCAGGAAACTCTCATATCGATACTGAATTTGGTTCAAAAAAACAATTTGTCGAATGGAAATACAGTGTCTCTTGAATCAACGGAATATTTCATTGAATCAATAAAATATTTCATTGAATTGACCAAATATTTCATTGAATCAACCACATAATTCATTGAATCAACGAAATATTTCTTTGAATCAACCATTTATTCCATTTAACAAACTAAATATTTGAATGAATCATTATCGTGCTATTTTGAATCAAACGAAATGATTTTTGGAGCCAATTAAATTCCTCTTCATAAACAATTCATGGATGTTTCTGATTAAATACATCCAGAGTTCATGCAAGACATATTTACTGAATTCAAACTTCAAATTTGCCCTGAAACAAGTTATAGATTCACTCATTTCAAGATTATATTCTGTCGTGCATAAATGACACTATTATTTGTTTCATTCAAATAAATTTTGCTTGATTCAACAATTCTTTTTTTTTAGTGATAGATCTTCTTCATTATTTTTTTAAATTATGTTCGTTGACTGAACTATAGAACTGCTGATGTGAAACTCTTCACGCTCTTCAGATAAAGATTGATTCACCGATCGGTGGAGACAATAATATTGTCTGCTGAATAAAAGGGAAGTGAAGCCTAATACTTTCGCATCGGATATATCCATTTCAGGTGAAATGGAAACCCCCCTCATTTTTCAAACTCGTGCTGTGTTCGATGCTTTTGTCTACCGAACAAGAATCCAAGAACGAATTGAAGAGTAATCACCAATCTTGGGATCCATTAGTCAAATTAAAGTTCGACTTGAATATCGCCGGTGACGTTTATCAAAGAAAGAAAAATGATACTCCGAATACCCATTCTGAAAGATATCGTTCGAATTCTGGAGATAGCACTCAGTCAACCAGAAACTGGGAGTTTTTAGAACTTCCCAGATCGATGGGCTTTGTTTAAGATATATCACATTGAATTGAACCAATAAGAGGACAATCATTCATCAAGGAAAGTTGCGATGAGCTGAGCATGATGGACTCCCAATCCTTTTGTATATACAGGGTGATCGAATTTATCCCGAGAATGTGAATTGAGAGATTGATCTTCGAGATACTTCATCACACACTGACGTTGACAAAAACTGCCAGTTTTGATGCTTGCTTGTAGCTTGTACGTCATAAATATTCGTCGCGTATCGTCATCTATTGAACTTTCACGTGTAGTTTATAGGTCAGTGGTTCTTCCATAATATCTTTGGCGAGTTGCTCTTATTGAGATCATATCTTTCGATATCATATTATCGCAAAAACCTTGCCGAATCTGTGAAAAAATCATCAGGACCGTATTCAAAAAACAAAAGTTGATGATGATTCTACGAATACGAAACGTCGCATAAAAAAATTGGTATCACCACGTTGATGGTCATCAAAAGTTGCTACAAAAAAATATTTTCAGTTCTTTTGTATCTCTAATAATAATGGAGAAAAAAAATAAAATAGATATTCAAAAAATTCACTTTTTTTGATATAACTCAAAAACTAGGAATAATTTTGAAAATTTTCGAAGGCTCTTGATATGAGCCTCCGAATGCGCAACTTTTTCCCCATTTGAACGACTTCGTATCTCCTACTGTTTCCGAGATCCCCATGCTGTTCAACCTTATCTTGGACAGACTGTATATAAAAGTCAGGAGGATACAATTTCAATAAGCAGATAGTTATTATTCAGTATTGCAAATGCATCAGTCCAGTTGGATATGGATACCATTATCGATATACATTTCTTAATTGAAGGAACAATGAGGTCTTTAGATCTTCATGGATATTGGGACTCAAGCAATAAATTTTGCGATATAGCGGTAGTGCCTATAAACAAAAACCTATTAATATTATAATTCGAGTCCCATGTAATATGCAAATGTTCGGTTTTTCGATATGAATCTAATAAAATCAATCTATTGTTCTTATAAAGTAATAAATAAATTAATATTTTATTATAAATACAGTTCGTGCATTTCTACTTTCGTCTTCACAATACTTCATTTGAATATCGTCGAATATCTTCAGTGAAACGATTTCAACAAGAATATCGGATATTTGTTTTATGAATCAAAGGTGCATCAACTGCATGTATTCCAATTGTTTTTCGAGATGATATTGATTATTCAGATGAAGACTTCGTGGATCTATACCTTGCAATGCAAGAGAAGAGTGGGTACTGCATTCAACGAAACAAAATCATTTCATCTCATCGAGATCAAAATTGACACTGTTCTTCATACTCATATTGAGCCACTTTTGATGCGGATGAAACATGCTACTATTTCCACAATTAGCATTTTCAATCATAGGCAATCACGAAACCATCACCTATCAACAGTAATAATCACGAAATTATTACTGATTTGACACCTTCATACTGGTAATGTCAGTGATATTTATTTGATGAGTGGAAACAACGTATCGCTTTTACTCTAGATGATAACTTCAAGGTGTTAAACTTGCATGACTCCTTATGAAGTAAAACCACTGATTCTCCAAACTATACCCATATGGATTAGCATCATAAATAACTGAGACTTCAGGGCGTATCAATGAAAAGAAGGATTTTGAATTTTCCCAGAGATTTTGAAGATATGGATGGGTTTTTGGGGTTTCTGATTCTGAATCTGCTTGCAGACATACTATCAGATGAAAATTTGTAATTGCATCACTAATTCACATTACATTTTATCTTTCATCATTTTCTGTTCTCATGAACAATCTCCTAACAGGTACAGTTGTGGTTGGGAATCACACTGAACCCTCTCTCCTGGGGATGGATATCCACGCCACGAGGCCTCAATTCCAAAATGATGACCAGAGATGCAGCTCCACAACACCTCTTGTGGATGATTTCTTGCGGCTGCACGAAGGGTTGTGGGAACGCGTGCAGCTGCAGTAAGTCAGAATTTAAATGATCATCAGTCTGCAGGCACTGCAGTGCATGGAGCCTTTGTGACAATGTACCTGATGTTGTAGTAGAAGATATCCCAGAAGGCGACGATCTGTCCGATGTTGAAATGGAGGATGACTTGTGGGCAAGAGACGTCGACGATTCATCACCATCTCCTGATGGGGATATTCCATATCCAGATCAAGACGAACCTCAACCAGGACATTCCAAGAGTGCTAAATTCATCTGATTTTTTGATCTTTGATATTAATCTATTTCCTAACAAATAAACTCATTTACTTTTGTTGTACTCATCTCTTTTATTTCATTATTCGTAGCTCAGCTTGAACATCCTCGTTCACACTCCTCATGTTCTTTCTCATCATCTCATCATGAAAGTACAGGGCTTCGATTGTATAATCGGGGTCAAAATTCAATTAGAATGACAGGATTGCAAAAACTTGTGGAGTTTGAAAAACATGATGATTTTTGAAAGGCTCAATCTCGGAAACTAATGAGTCCACAGAGATAGAGTCCCTGTATATACTTTAGACAAGAGTCCGGACACAAAACTGACAGCCGTTGGGGTTTTTAATATTTTGTTTCATTTGTTTTGCCCTCCCGACAATGTGACGAAACACCATAGTCGTCGCACCCGCTTTTTTTAATTATTTGGAATTTCTGTCACTGTCACTTTGAAATTTTATGACCGCCAAAATTTTGCATTTTAAATTATTTCAATGTCCTGCTGCGTACATTATTGTGATAATTCATTGGAAAAGGGATTCAAGTTATTCAATTTTCCGAATAATCCTTTGAAGATAATGTAATGGAAGAATGAAATGAAACGTCCAGAATGGAAAATTAATTTCAAGAAATCCGCAATATGTGAGGTGAATATTCAAATTTACTTTTGAAAACAGAGTACTAAAAAGATGAATTTCAGGCCCATTTTGATAGAGATTCTTTCGAGCTGATGAATTTCAGATTGAAAGAGAGTCTGCTGTGCCGTCAATTTATGAAAAAGAGACGTTCAAAGAAAAGAGTTCCGTCGTCATCTTATTGGGAATTACTGTATGATACGATCGCAGATCGCAGATCGCAGATCGCAGATCGCAGAGAAAGAAAATGAGAATGAATATTATCCGTCGTCGACATTTCAGTGACAACAATCGATGAACCTTTGAATTTTTTCTTGTTAGAAAAAACAAGGTCACTCATCCAGCGACGAACAAATTTAACAGCAACAGGTCTAGTTTTTGCAGTATTATTTTCCATGCGAAATACATGACTAATATCAAATTTGTTTATATCGATTCCTAATTTGGTTTTTGTCGGTGCAGCAAACCTTTTTTCGTGAAGATTTCTTCCATTTGTAGAATTTTGAGAGATGTAAGTGGCATGAGATGATAACAGTTCCACATAACTATCTAGCTAAGCGTACATAATGTCTGGAAACCCATGCTATCGATAAATCACCCATCAATACCAATTCCATCAGTTCGCATATCTGGATATCGATAATAGAGAATATTCAATCATGTATAATTTCCTGCTAGCCCCCTTCACATACTGCACCACACACACGTCATTGACAACATCAATTCGAATTAGCCACATTGGTCGCCATAGATATAGCTGACCCGTCATGTGTTATTGTACAATTACATCTCCAATTGCACTGAATTGATTTACAACTCAACACGGAACTGATGGCATAATAGCTATTGATATGTGCCGATGCGAGGGACAGTCTACTACAGAAGTGCTTCCTTCGAGATGAGGAATTATTGTTGATATTCATGGAGGACCTTCAAGAAATATTGCCCTGACGTGAATACTGTCAAATTTAGGCAACATAAACCAAGATGAATATCTAATTGGCAATGTGATCGACCGTTGGGGGCGCTGTTTCAAAACAAGATGGCGGCAAAGAGTGTGTAGTTTGTTTACAAAATTTCTTGAGATTTGCATACATTTTCTTCTTGATATTTCATCGTGTTATTTGTGTTGATTGTTGAACTTTTAACTGAAATCATAATTATATTTGTTGGATCTTACTGTTTCATCGTTATGTGAGGAAAATTTCTGTTACCTATACTGACTGAATTGTGGACCAAATTTCTTCAAACCAGTGCATTTCTGTGGGACAGCTTCATGGGATATCAAAAATTACAAGCATATCCACTATCATCAGAAGCTGATATATTCACCATCATACTTCTATAACTCCACTCTTCAAGCAAAAGGATCCTACAGACCAAAAATGGTGATACCAGGAGCAGAGATTATAATCTCTGCCAGGAGTGGAGTTTTTCAACAGTGAACAGCCTTCTGTGAACATATTGAAAACCATCCCTGAACAATGTGTTAACCTATTCGACTATTTTGTGTTAAATATAATAGCCATCAGAATCATGTGCAATTGATCCATACAATAGAAATCACTAGCAACCAGCTCTAATGAGTCTAAACCAAAAAATAATTCAACACCAAAGGCATCCTGACAATACTGTGGATTTAATAGTAGATACAACAATATTACTTCCAGGCTTTGAGGAAAACATTGATCAAATGACCTAGGATTTCAGTTGATGTATTTACACAGTATATTATCATGACTTTTGTGATTTGATATCATTTTGTAATCCTAAATTCATCTAATTGAAAATATTTATCTTATCAATCTGTATAGTTCATTATGTTTTGTATATTTTGGAACTGAATTAATAATAATGTTCGAAAATGAAAGTACATACATTGACATAACATGTGTTTTACTGTACTTATGCCACTCCAAAGAAGTCCAGAAAGAAGTACCTACAAATAGAAGGATAGTCCAGTATACTCCTTCCCTCAGTGCTCATGTATACTGTTTTCCCCTGAATTATTTCACAAGATACCATCATAAAAATTTACAATTATGAAAGAATATGGAATCCAGGACTTTTATGTATGTAGAAATGAATTAACAATGAGCCAAAGTGAGTATCTTTCTGGTAGGTACCTATTTTGAAAGGAATCAGTAAAGATCATAAAGTGAAACTTTGAAATTGCATCAAAAAAGAATGAGATGTTGATTGAGGTAGTTGTGGAATTGAAATATGAATTTTGGAAACCTACAATAAAACATTACAAAACAGAAAAAAAAGTAGAACGTTTACTCATGAATAAATACAGTTTAATAATAAGATACAATGGATATATCCTTGAAAACTTGAATTCAACTTCAAGGAATCTGGGTTATGGTTTCAATTTGTGTAACTAATTGCACTCAATTGCAAGATACCCTGGATGGTGCCTGGATGGCAACTCTTCCCCTGCTGAAAAATTGAAGAAATATTAGTACCTACTATAAACAAACCATATCTATTAGCTATTACACAATCTAAATATTCAAATAGAAATAGATTGTGTCACTTCAATGTATGTTCAAAGATTCAATTTAAGCTATGAAGTAACACAATGACCTGCTTGTACCAGGGTTATTATATATCTATAAAATATGCTACTGTTTTTGCTCATATGAATGTAATTGGAGCTGTATTTTAAATTAATCATTTTGGAAGTACATGCAATCTGCATTGGCGATTTTACTATAAAGATGATACTACAAAATAGGAATCTATGGAGGTCTAGGCAGGATGTCATGAACATGATTTTTATATGAGTCAAGCATTACAAATAAAACTATAAATTACCCACCTGCACATGTGCATAATGTCTTTCTTCTTGCCCAGCTTTGTGTACTGCAGTTCAAAAGTCAAAGGCATTGAATTTGCTTCATTTTTGTTATAAAAATATTTGAAATAAAAACAAGCTCACTTATTTCTCCAAGTCCTAGTTTCTGGAGACATTTCCCCATAAACAAAATAGGTATGAACTGTTGATTATTTCAATCATGTTCTCTCAGATAGGCACTTCGAATGAGAGTTATTCATCAGTGATAAATATATCAATGAATCACAAATTTACCTTATTGTTATCATTATTGGACCAATGAAGTGGAGAAACGTAGGAAGTTTCTGTTGGAGCTGCATACATCCAGTTTTCAAACTCATATTGGATCCTCAACGTTTATCCATTTTTTTCATTCAACTGAACTGATTTTTCATCATCAGAAAAGACTTCTTGAGTGCAGGAAATTCATATTAGAGGACATTATTATAGGTCCTACATTTTTCCATTGGAACCTTCTACTAGTTTAAACAGCAACCAAACACAGTAGATTTCGCGTATTATCAGAGATTTGTTGATACTCATTTATAAAATAATATAGAATTGATTTGGCAATTGATATAAAGTTCATGTCTTGTACTCAAGAGAAGGAAGAAGAGAAAATTAACGTAATTTGTTGAATGGTATTCATAAAATATGAAACCCACTACTGAACACAATAACAAACATGGCCTTGAATTACGTCCTGAACTGGTTCAAATTTGCCCACCAGGTGCCGTATCGGAATCGTCACCTTGCCAATAGCTGTAATATGGAGTTGTTAAACCTTCAAAATATTTCTTAATATAATGGGCTCCTTCGCACAATGATCGAGTTATATTTTTCAAAAAAAGATATAACTGCGAAGAAGTACTAATATGAGAAGTATCAGAACGCAGGAATGCTCATATAGTAATTTCATGATGAATATCTCAATGTTAAACAATAAGATTTCGAAAATAAAATGTTGTTCATATCAATCCAATCCAACAGTTGAATGATATGATATAGGAAATGAAAATGAAACATCTCATATCAATTCATCACATGCATCCATTTTGATGGTTCAATGAATGATTTTAGTTCACTTAGGAAGGATAAGGGGACCTATTCGCGCTACATTTTGAATATATTTTCATGATGCATCTAAATATACTTAGCGCTAATAGGTCAGTTCTCTTGCGTAAGAAATATTTTCGATTTGGATCATATATATTATCTTTCACTTTGATTGCGAGAATGTTTATCACCAAGAACTGGTGGAGTACGGATGACCAAAGACCTCGGCAATTTCAACCGAGCAAGATTGAAGACACCGATCAACGTCAGCAAAATAAGTCTCGAAACAACAACAGGACATTGTGAACTCGAAGAACATCTGAGAAAGCTAGACTCAGAGGAGGATAGCAGGAAATATCCAGGAACACCAAACCACATCTTTCTGGATTGCAATGCTGATGCTCGTCACAAAATACTGGGAACACACCAACTGACCGTTGAATAAATACTACGTACAGGTCCTCTCAGAATCCTCCTAAAATTCCTAAAAGATCTGGAGCTTGAGGGGCTCTTGAGTGAGCAGAAGAAATGTCCCATTTTATAGATAGAATAGATCTAATCAGGTTGTAGCGGATCTGACAGCATCCACACATACCAATACCAATACTAGGATATTGAGGACCAGATGATGGCTCATCAGGAAAGGACCACAGACCAGATGCGGGGTCAGCAGGGGGACTGGGGGAGATTTCGGGACAGCAAGGCAAGACCACGGACCAGATAGCGGCTCAGCGACAAGATATTCCAGAGCAGATCAGCTCAGCAGCAGAAGATGGCAAGTCAGATGGCGAATCAGCAGAAAAGGATTGCGGGCCAGTTGACACCTCACCAGAGAAATATATACGACTCAGGTATCATTTCAGCGAGAGGAGTATTGGTACAGAGTT
Organism: Phaedon cochleariae; assembly: GCA_918026855.4. Lineage (NCBI taxonomy): Eukaryota > Metazoa > Arthropoda > Insecta > Coleoptera > Chrysomelidae > Phaedon > Phaedon cochleariae. The sequence goes on from OU896717.1 coordinate 29,553,724, forward strand.
GTGCTCAACAAAATCAGATCGCATTCCAAATATCAGCTCAGCAAGGAGTGGTGATGGCTCAGATCTCGGCTCATCGAGAAAAGATATCTGCTAAGAAAGAAGTCTCAGAACAATTTCTCGCTCACCAAGATCAGATCACTTCTGAAATATTAACTCAGTGGAAAGAAGTTCTAGCACAGATCACTGCCCAGCAAAAACATATAGCATCTCAGTAGATCAAAACAGCTTCAAATTCTCACCCTATTTGTTAGTCAGATTGATGAAATGGCAACTGCACCCTGAAAGTCACAGCAGGAAATGAATGAACTGAAGTTGTAATCTCGAAGAACAACCGTATCAAAAATGTCAGGAAATGGTCAACAGCTTGCGACGGAGACGAGAGTAGGACTAGACCCAGTAGCTAGATATTGAAAAGAAGAAAGCAGTTTGCCTGACCTGATCCAAAGACCTCACTAGTGCTCTGGCAGCTGCGCTTGAAATCGAGACAACGACAGAAACTTCACGATGGTCAGCAGGATTTCGAGAGTTTGAGCCATACATGACAGCAAGCACCCAGCAAACACATCTGTTATATTTACATCACTGTTATATAATATCAACGGAACTTTTTTATATAGAATATTTACGTAAATATTCCATAATTCTTCTGAAATATGTGAACCTCCTATTTATATAAAATATTTACGTAAATATTCCGTAACAATTCTGAAATATGTGAACCCCATAGTTATATAAAAATGTAACGTAACTATGATGTAAATGATATGTGACAATTTGATATCAATATAAAAGCTTATATGATAGCTACATGACTTTACTAGGACTATCGGCCGTAAATTCTCTGCAGACTTGATTCTGCGTCAGTTAAGGATATTCGTTGGGATTAATTGGGATGATCAGTACCCGTGGTCTCGCGCTGAAATGTTCCCCCACCGCGATGATTATTATTTTTCGCTCTCGCACTGTAGCGTTTCTCCGTGACCACTCTGAGGTTATAAGTAATGAGTGAAGACTTGGAGACTGAAAGCATTTTCAGTATTTTCTCACTATTCCGAGTGATTTTCTTATTTCCACCAATTTTCTGCGCTGCAGTGGTCCCCCATCCCACATGACCAATTCCTATTGGTCGACTACTTTGAGGTTATGAGTTATAATTATAAGTGAAGACGAGACCATAAACAAACTACACTGACGGCATTTTCGGTATTTTATAACTATTTCGAGTGTTTTTCTTGTTTCTACCTGCTGTGTTTGATGAATTAAACTAAACTAAATAAGTGGAGACTGGAGGTGAGTGAGAATAAAACATGCCTTGAGATTTTCCTAACCTCTGTGAAAACAACAAGAAAGAAATAGTTACATATCTATCCTGGACCTCTTAAATATGCCTAGAATAAATGATGAATCTGGTAGGTATTGATAGAATCCGAGGTATAATCTGGTCAAACTCCAATTCTCATATGAAATTGAACAGAAGCCAGTGATTGATTATGATGGCTGATGAAAACCCCAGTGAAAACCCCAAAGTGCCTCACATTCTGGATTAAAGTTATTATTATTGGTTATGGAAATTCAATCATTTTGTCAGTGATTATTATTTTTTGTTTCATAAATAAGTTCATGAAGAACCAATAAGATGAATCCTGAAATGTATACTTTTGCAGGTAGGTACATCTTCTCAAAACTCAAGGTGGTAGAGATGGGAGAGACTATCTGTATAGGGGCCACACAATGTTTCTGGTAAAGGCAGAGGGGAAACATTGAAGTCAGACATTTGAAATCAATCAAAATATCATTATCTGGTAATATATATTTCAGATTGTAATTTGAAAAATGAAAAACAAAGCAATATTTTTTCAGAATCCATCATTATCAAACACCCTTCGATATCTTACTCTGATAGATAAACCAGCAGAAGGTGGTTCTGATTTAGTCACCAGAGGTTAAATGGAGGGTTGGATTGGGAGATCAAGAAGAAAGATATAATTTGATTACTCACAATTTTGATTTTTTGAACTTTTGAAGTATACATAAATGGTCTCACTATTTCCGAAGAAAAATAAAGGTCATGTTTTTCATTTGATAGTTGATGTTGTTTTATCATCTTCTATTCAGGACATTCCATTTTATTCGATTTGAACATAATTCAGTCTATAATTTTTTGACAATATTTTTGTTTTAAAGTTAGCAACTGATCAATTATACTGTGTACTATAATGCATAATATTTGGAACAGAAAGTCTTAAAAATTTTCGAGCAGAGTTTTTTTGTACATGAGGAGAATTGAAGTGAATACTGAATGATATAGGAGATAATAAACCATCAAGCATTTTATGACTAATCTGTCTCTGTTACATTTTCCCACACAATCAAAAATTGCCAAATAACTTCTTTTTCACACTAGCCCACTTCCAACTCCCATGCACATTTCTATAACCATATATCATCATCAGTAATATCAGTATAGATATTATGGAGTGTAGAGTTTGGATCACCTACTGAGATGATTGTACTTAGTTATCAATATGTGCATATGCCTGTGAAGTGAAGAGGTTATTCGTGAAATTCCGATTTATATTAAAATGGAGTCATATTTGTAGCTGACATTTTTACATAAAAGGGATGTAAATTTTACATAACATCTAGAGAATGTTATGTAATATTTATGTCAGTTTGTTATATACGTAACATCTTATTTATAGCAATGAAATTATATAAAATATATATAAAATAGTGACATAATTGTTACGTAATAATCATGTAGTATTTGTGGCGGACATTTCGCCATAACAGTGATGTAAGTCTTATATAACATAGTTACATAACACGTATTGTCAGTTATGTAACACTTATGTCAATTTTACATAATTGTGTTTGCTGGGCACATATCACAGAATCACAAGCAAGATCCTAATGAAGTCTTAATCAATGCCATGAAGGGCCTCTGGGATGAGGAGGGGAACCAGTTTGTTGTTGGAATTGCAGGGAATTGGGGAACTCCAAGATAGCTTGTGAACGCTCCAAGCGGGCTGCTGAGGAAGAACTATCTTCCATGCTACCACAGGAAGACTAGAACGGGTCGACCTCAAGACGTCAGCTTCGACCCGTCATCCTCAAGACTCCCTCATCTCCGTAGCATCCTCAACCAACTTGTGAATTCATGATGGTTTCTGAGAACTGCTACGGCTGGAAATGCCACCGTTTATAGGAAAATAGATGTGGATATGTCGATCGACACTATTTGATATTAAACAAGATGTTATTCGGGGAATGAACATCATGGGTGCGCAAGGGATTCAACTGGACTTCAGAAGCAAAATACTCAAGGTAGGTACCAAAGAGATCTTCTTGCAACCACGAGTGGAAGTTGCGGAGAGAGCAACGTTAGCAGAGGACCCACTGTTACCAAAACGGAGCAAGATTATTGTTGCAGCTCGGATTAAGGGTACATTGGAACCTTGACGAGGAGGTCGGACGAAGAATATTGTATGTACATTGTTCCAGTATATCACCTGAAGAAGCTACTGTGTTAGCGGAAGATGTCGTGTGTTTGAGAATTTTGTGGAAATCTTATCGTTTGTGAAGTTTTCACAATTTTTATTTATTATTTCAAGGATATTCAAAACAAAACATGATGAATTCATCTTGTATTTATGGAAAAACATATCATTGTGAAATAGTCAACAGATTTTGCCGTTCATTCAACGAGAAATATCCTCAATTGCAATCTTAGTCTTTGTCATTGTTGCTTCTACTTGTCCGAATTGTAGAAAGTTTCATTTTGATTTTCAAAACTCCCACCTCCAAGGTTGCAAGTGATGTTATTCCTTGTTGGAAAGATGGCATGTTCTCTCCACTTTCCAATACACTCTCCATAAATGCCAAATGAATTCATCAGGTCTTGATTGGAATAACTCTGTTCTTCAATATTTTGTAATGAATAATATTCTGCTCATATAGGCATGACATCTACGGTATAAACGCATTGAATTGAGTAAGTGACGAAGACAAAGGAAAGTAGTCAAGTATATTTTTTCATATACTTCATTTCCATAAAATATTCCTCATTTGCTTAGGTATAACATACGAATACGATACGACCAGAAATTGATTCACTATCAACACGTGTAATATGTAAGGATCTACTATGACCTTCAGAAACAATGCGTACCAATAAGTGATCAAGGAATAACGTCGCTCTTCCTTTACAATTATTTATACCAACTAGAACTGTAGCGATCCATCAAATGAAAACACGGCAAACCAATTAACAATAACTAATCGTAAGTGATCGCTCTCTTGATTCGGACAACAGATGGCGCTCCTATAAGTCATGTATCACGATCACCATGTATAACTGCTGGACATTATTCAGATGATATTCTGAGCCGACCTCTTGCCACAGACACCGAAATAGATTTCGATTGACATATAGCCGGTGTGCCGCACGTAACGTGCACAGAGCACTACTAGATGCACCTGGAGATGCATAAATTTGCGTTAATAACTATGTTAATATTTTACGGGCGGATTGTTTGCTATCGTTTGTGGTCGCTGCCAAAGATGTAAAGCTTGTAGATATTTTATTCCCAAGAATTTCTGTGAGGCATTGGATGATATCAAGGAATAATTTATTTGCCCTATAAATTATTTCATTCGAATTTTCTTTGTGGTTTCTGAATTGTTTATGTCTTATCGAATTCGAAATCAATTAGAGAGATGTGTTTATCAACCCTTTGTGCCCTGTCGGGACTTCTCAGTCCCATCAACTTAAAAATTCATGTCAGACCACTGATCGGCAGATATACAACTCATGTACGGTGAGACTGCAGACGACACCATTGTTGCAAGTTTCATACTACCAACAGTACACTATCGATACATATGTGTGAGGTTATATTTTATGATCATCAAGTATCAACAGTTAACGCATATTTATGAGGATCAATTAGTGGTTGTTATTACTCTATAAAACCTGTGCTGGTGTCTGTTTATTCGGGTGAATTACAATTTTGTGTATATTGACTATTGATTGAGTGAATAATGAGTGCAATATTTCTCGAAGGGGCTCCAAAAAGTGACTTTATCACTTGGACTTGTAAGTCCCGTCAGGAACTTGGTCACGAAAGGTATATAGGTTATCATACGAAAGAAACAACCGAACATAAACATCCTTCTTGTATTTTTTTCGGGAATCTCTGTGAATATGTATGCGACAGTTTTGCCGTGAGTTGTTGTAGTTCAGCAAAACATGTGAAAATATCAATATGTCTCGAAAACCATAGGCTATTGTGAAATAAACGAAATCTGTTCTTGCTTTCAGAAAAAATCTAACCAAATCATGTCAGATTGGGGACAGAGCGCATTAACGAATGATGAAGAACTTCTGGCAGCTGCTGAAATAGCAGCAATTGAACGTGATAATCAATTTCTTGATAATGATATGATAACGGGCGAAGGAGAAAGTGAGAATGGAGCAGGCGAACCTTTTGACCTTGGAAACTTTAACATAGTACCAAGTGGATAAATAGAAGAAGAAGGAGCATGTACCACAAACTATTCACAGATGAACCTCGACACCGAAACAATTACACAAAATGAAAATATCCTGGATCCAGACTCCCAGTCTGATCTTATCACAGAACAACGAGGAAAAGTAGAAAATGGTGGAAAGGTGAAAATAGGTAGCAAGGTGAAAGAAGAAAGTTGAATAGAGGAAGAAGGAGCTAGAAACTGGAAGAGGAAGGAGACGATAACCAATATATCAGACTAAAACGGACATGAAAATCCAGTAGAGGAGTACTTTGAGAGTTTTCCCTCCTACACCGAGTTTTTCCTTACAGTCTTGGGACCAAGCATAGTGAAAAACAACGTCTATCAATCAAACTTGTACGCTACTCAACGAGGAATAGTTATGAATTTCAAAGAAAACCAATTTCTAGCTTTTCTAGAAACCAACTTTCTCATGGATTACCACAGACTTCCTAGAAAGAAGCTACTACTGGTAGGGATCAGATGATTTAGGGGTAACTGTTGTGAAGCGTGGAATGTCTAGAATTTCCTTTGGACTATTTCTGCAATATCTACATGTGGATGACGATTTTACCAAGTCTGCAACAATGATTGAACTCCACGTGACCAAAATATGTTCGCAACCAACAGTACACGGCTGGTAAATTGATGAATGGATAGCTGCTATCAAAATATACCATAGCCGTATGGAATATTTGGATTCGGAAATGCATGATGAAATTGTTCCCGGCCGCTTTGGAGTGAATATTTCCACGTTCCATCAGGATTACAAGTACCACTTCTGAAATGTGCCATCAGTAAGAATGCATCCAATTCACCAGAAGAAAACATGTTCAATCCTGAAAGGAAAATGTGGACATGAACAATAAAAACAGGAGGTTAATTATTGGTCTTTCCTCTGGAGATTTGAATTCGATAAAAACTATATCTTGCGAAGTGATAATTGTGAGTAAAATAATGAAATGCAAAAACAATGGAAATGAGATCAAGAACTATAGAAATCAAAAGACAAAAAAGTGCTACTGGGTGCTAGTGAGCTACTGCTGTGCAGTATACATTTCGAAAACAGAAAATTGAAGAGACAGATTCGCAATCCAACTTTCCTGTTTTCAATTTTTGTGAACAAGGCAAGCTATTGACTGCTATGACAGTTGACAAGTTAACGGGCCAATCAAATTGCGAAGGACGTGAACCACAGAACGTAAACACCTCGGTAAACACTGGAAACTACAGCCATGAAGGATCCAAGATGCTGATATGACATACACAGAAGTGCACATAAAACGGTCAGTACTGTAACGTTCTAATTATTCGAGATAGGGTTTTAAAAATTGGTGGGCAGCTAGTATACCAAATTGATTTCTAAATGGGACACCCTGTATCAATTCATCGATACCAAGTTTGATAGGGTTATTCCAAATGATTACGCAGATGTTTGCGTTCTAAGTTTCCATATGCTCAACGAGTGTGACAGAGAAAGAAGTTTCGATATTGCGCAGTCACACCCATTGAGCATATCGATACCCTAATGCTGATAAGTCGTAACCCACAAAAAATTGGAAAATAGTATTTTTTCACCAAAGGAAAGTACACATGCATTTCTATATACTGTTAAATTCTCGTAACCCAAATAAAATGATAAATCGGTGATTCCCGCGATTTCCAACATGTCTGAACCCACGTACGGCATTTATATCACATCTAACTAGTCGTATCCCACAGTGCAGTTCAAAAAAGCAAAGCGTGTTGATAGCAGCTGACTAGTTTGACATGGTGCTCTGCATTATTTATTTTTTTTACCTCGGCGTCAAAGAAGCATCTTGTATTCGTATTTTAATATAAAATACCAAAAACCTTTTTTTTTATACAATAATATGCCTGTTGGAACCAAGTTGTGGTTTACGATGTATTCGAACAAACTGTGTTTACTTATTTATTTTGTGGGTTACGTCCGTTTTCTAGTTCTCATAATATTATTCGTTTTTCGTGCCTCCTGTAAAATTTCATTGAGTTGGGTTACGACATGTCAGCATTAGGGTATCGATATGGAAACTTCGAACGCAAATATCTTTGTTATCTTTTGAAATAACTCTATCGAACTCGGTATCGTTGAATTCGTCAAGACAATCCCTAACCGATTATGGAATACAATACAGGGTGTCTCATTCAAAAATCAACAGATGGGGTCGTTTCCGGTGAAACTGGAAGTGATAGAAGAAAAATTGTTTCATCAATTGATGAGCAATTTGGTATACAGCCGTTTTTTGTGCACTTCTCTGTATATGATGATGTTACCTGAGTAAATACAATAACAAAAATGTATTGTTGGTTGCGTACGAAAATCGCACGTTGAGAACAATAATGTGATAAATCAAAAGTCTTTGTTTTGAGAAAATCGACTTTGAAGATTTTTCACTTCTTGATGATGATGAATTCGTCTCTGGTGAAACTCATTCACCGCGAAAAGTAGGTATATCTAGTTCAAATTATATCATTATGTCATGAGCTTACCTGAGAAGTTTCTAGTTATAATATTTTCGAATATTTTCTTCCAATTTCCCAAGAAATAGTTTCGACATGTCACAGTTTTGATCCATCATATTCGACAATTTTAAGTGATGTCACGCCTGGAGAGCACCAATTTTCTGAGATGTTACATTCCCAAAAATTGCCGTATAACATGTATTATAGGTATTTTCATTCATTTGTAGACCCTATTATATTCATGACTGGATTTATTGAAGATGTGCTCAGAGTTCCAACCATTTTAGCAAAATCAAAATCGTGTCCTTCGGTTGCTGAACATTCCTCTATTGGCAGTTTTTCAATGTTCTTTAGTTTCTGAATAGAAACAAACGGGTATTTGCAGAAGAAAAATGTTGAGGTGAATAGCATTGAGATTCATTAAAAATTCGCATGAAGTTGAAATGCCATAGTTTGAGAAGAAAAGTGACTGGCACTACTGAGGTGTAGGTGAATTTTCTGAAAGAAGTAAATACCTTTAATGAATGAAATTCAAATTTGAAGCTTTTCTTGGGAATTCTTTCAAACACCCTTTTTTCCGAATGTTCAATCCGAAGGAATTATAATATATTTTTCAAAATTGGAATTTGAACATGAGGTGGAGCTTGATATTCCATGCAGAAAGAAATATTTAAATTATACATAGATTCGGAAGTTTCATTCTAGTTTCGTGTTTCTCCTTTTTATTTTTGAGGGCTATCACCTTGTTGCTATTATTTCAATTCCTCTGCAAAAACTCGTATTATCTACTTCATTCTATTAAGTGAAACGCATGCAATAATGTGATAAATCGAAATATCCCATATTGTTATCGTTACAATTCAAAAATTTGTTGCATTTAATTCGTTATTTCATTTTATGATGAAAATGTAATTACGTGACAACTCAAAAAAATTCAAATTGTGTTCTATCAATAAGGTGACTTTATGACTTGTCACATTATTTATCATAAAAATTTTCTCAAAGTCAGAATACGAGGCGTATCCTGCGAAGTATAGGTGACAACGCAGAAAGTCACTTTCTTGCTCGGCTGTATAGTTCCTCCTTCTCCTCTAGTGCAATAAAGTGACCAGCGATGTCACGCAACAGCTATTGGACCTAGAGATGTCGATAATATAGAAGTGTAGAGCTCGAAGTTTGCTATTCGACGGTGGTTCTAACTCAAAAATCAACTTTTTTGAGTTGTCAAACTATTGTTCTCAACGTGCGATATGGTCAGGTGGTGTTAAATTAGTTTTGAAGACCCGGTATAATAACAAATGCAAATAACAAAAATTAAATCTTTTTTAATCAGACCTTCATTCGAGATACTGAATGAACGTTTCGATATGCTTGATGATGGTACTAGAAAATTAGCAGTGAATGGGAGTATGATAATGTTCAAAGGTCGGCAAGCCTATAAAACGAAACAACTTCAATAAACTCATCAAAAGGGGTAACAAGTTGTGGTGCATAGCAGATCAGAAAGGTTGAATCAAGATATTCGAGGTATACCAGGAAAAAGATGCAGAAACAAAATTCGAAGGATTTGAACTGGGTGCCAGAGTTGTTTTGAATTTGACTGAGAGTTACTGGGGCAGAATCGAATGATTCATTTTGATAACTATTCCACTCCTGTTCATTTATTGAAGAAATTGAAAACTGGAAATTTTTCAGCCTATGGAAATGTTCAGAAGGACTGATTAGGTTCACCCTCACATATGGCAGCGGATATAACACTTCAGCGGGGTATATACTATAGAGAGTCAAGTCGTGGTTTGTCATTACAAATGACTATTCTGGGATTCGCATTCTAGAGGTGATAGGGCGTCTCAAGAAAATTTAAAAGTTCCTATGAAGAATACTTGTTGAAGGCTCCGTTCGCGAGATACAGGGTGTTGAAGTTGAAAATGAAAAAAATGTTCATTGAATTTCTAGATAAGTACTAAACAAAAATTCTTTTCGAAGCATATCCCAGAACCTGAGAGTGATTGAATCGGTAGCATTATTTCGTCAATCTGACTTCCAGTAGAACCGTCAAGAAGTATTGAGGTGTGATTTTTCAGAATACACATGGGTGGAGATGAAACTTTTCGAAAATATGAAAGAGAATGCAATTTTGTAGAAAAAAGCACCAAGTGTTAAAACTCGTGAAGATACACTATTTTCGAGAAAAACCGAATGAATACATTCAACTTCAGAACTTGATATAGATGTCGGATAAGTCCATTCAAGGCATCTGATCAGATTACTCTATATTTAACCATGATAGCTATTATTCTGTTATTGTGTCGTGTCAAGTGTCACTATGCCAGTCTCATAACATAATACATTTTGCCATCGTGATAAGCCATACAGGGTGGGCATAGATTTTTTTTTAGTATTCGCAACTTCAACGTCCTGTATCTCGCAAACGATGTTTATGGAAACTCTTTTATTCCCTTGAGACGCCCTACCATCTCTGGAAGTGCATCCCACATATTACGGAACAACCTGTATATACCCTTTATAGCTTCATTGTGAGCCATTAATTTTCCACTAATAATTGAAGCTCTAGTAGTATTATAAGTAAATATTCTATGTTCGGAATCGGTCGAGAAGAAATTCGATGAAATTCGAATGCCACTTCAATGACCCATGTCCATCAATCTGAGAATTTATAGGGTCTGTATAAATAAAAGGGGGCGACGATACGAAAACGAAACATTGTAAAACATGGCAGTTCAAGATCGGTCGTGACTCTTTAGATTGAAGGGGCGACTAAAAGACGTTTTTTATATAGATATCTGTGGCCATCTATCTCCCCACGTGAATAGATTTTATTGGCAATTTGGAAGAGGATATCCTCTGGTGACAAATAAAAATATCTATGTGATGGTCGCGATTTCAGTGAATATGTCTGAAAGTATTATATAGGCTATATGAGAAATGTATTTTATATTGTTATTTTCTGTAGTGACAAAATGATGGAGCATCTCTCTTTCCATTGAAATGGAACTTCTTATTCGACCTAGTCGTAGGTATACCGTGTTACAGAGTCTCATAGAACATAGTCCTTTTACTTCATTGTGCCTTTATTGTGCCTTTTTCTATAGTTATGAAATTTGCAACATTGAATAGCTATACGGGGTGAGTCAGAATGAGACCGGAAAACTTTGTACATTGATTCCTGAACTGCATCCTCTTTGAGATACAGGGTGTCGAAAGTACGTATGGAGTTTGGATTTCTCTAAATTTCTCTAGAACCCCTGTAGCAATCGATATGAAACTTGGTACCGATCCAGACAAGCCAGAGTAATTACTTACAGTTTTCATTTCTTGATTTTGTCAACCAGTGGCGTAGTTAGGATCTTATATCACTACATGTTCCTTCATATTTCTCCTTAAAGATATGTCTTGAGGTTGAGACCCAATTTTCAACTCGATTCTGCAACTAAGTATAACTAATGGAAAGAAAATCATGGAGTGAAGTATGGTCCTCTCGATTTTTTCCATACCTTCGTGTTCGAGTAATATGTAATGATCAAATTCACATATTCGACAACTAGTATCTCAAGTAGGTTGCACTTCAACATATACTGCGATATAAACTGTTCACCTCGAAATGAAGTGTTGGATAAGAAGTAATAGAAGTTTCTTGAACTAATTCTGACTCACCCGTACAATGCCTTTTCTCTTATCAACATTCTTCGTGAAAGTTCAGCATTATGCGATAATGGTACGCAGCAAATTAGGCATCTACTCAATGTAACCTCAAGACATGTCTCAAGCATTTCGCAAATATCTCTGGAACATCTTGATTCAGGCATGCAGAATGTTATCACTTTCAGGTTGTGTATTGATGATCTCAACTGAAGTAATTTCATTGTTCTTCTGTCTGAGAAAATTTTTCGAGGAAAATGTGGTGACAAACGACCCTTACTACGCCACTGGTTGACGAAATTCAAAAATGGAGACTTCCTGTGATTACTCTGATTAATCTTAATTGGTATACCAAGTTCCATTTTTTTTGCTATACAGGAGTAGCACTTTTGGAGAAATTTAGAGAAATCTCACCTTTCTTCGTACTTTCGACACCCTGTTTCTCAGTGAGAATGCATTCCAGGACATACGTTTATAGGAACTTTTCATCTCAAAATAATTCGGAAATACAATTGAAGAGACGGAGTACCAAAGCACTACGTAAGTCAAGTATTTTATATCTTTGATCGAATTCGGTGTCAGTGTCGTCTGAAATGTTTACTTCAGAAAATGTGATTTAGACGGTGCGTATAGTCCTATATACATATTCTGGTGTTAATATGGAAAATATACAAAGAAAATAGATGGGTAGGTTTATTGAAAAATATAGAAATGAAAGACTTTCTGGAAAGGCGTTTATGTTGATAAAAAACGAAAAGGAATTGTTCCCTCACATCCAATAGTTCTATTGAAGAAGGAAACTCTCTGACGGAGACCTATCGAATGAAATCAATATTGTGAAGAGAGGCAGAACCATTGATCATCTGAAATCTGTCACTTCGAATATTTTGCCGCTCAAGAACAAGATATCGGGGAGCAAAAGAATCTGTTTGATTATTTATATTTTTCCTGGAAAATTTTGAAATCTGAAAAATTAAATTTTGTCGCACTTTTCACGGAAGCACACCCGTATCTAACTTCATCTTTGGACTTTCCCTTTCTCCTGCAAATTTCAGATCACTACCTCAATGATTACGTAGGATACGGGGGTGTTGCTGTAAAAAATGCGACAAAATTTTATTTTTAAGAACTGAAAATTTTCCATGAAGAATATGAATAGTTAGTAAATTATGTGTCCTGATTCCGAATCCAAAGTGACATTCAACCTATTCTGACTCCTAATATCATTTCCTGGAAATTGGGGTGGTTCCATGGCTGTTGGCGAGCAGTGTATAATACTGGGGATGACCCCACTTGGTCATAGAGTGCATTTTTTGTATATCTTTCGCTCCAGCAAATTTCAGGATCCTTACCCAACGATAACGTAAGATACAGTGGTGTTTCCATCAAAAATGGGTTACACTGTATATAGAGAAATTCATTGAGAATTCGCATTCTCTATATTTGTGATGAAAATATCGATTCTTTCTCGGTTCATTCAACAGAAAACAACTACTATCCTGGCTTTTTGCCACGTCGAACATTGAATTATATCTGTTGAACATTTAAAAAGAAAGCATGAAGAATGAAATTCGAGATGAAAATCCTCTGGAATTGAGAATTCAAATTATTTCTCGAATCGGATAAAATTGCATGATGTATATTATCATCAGATTTGAGAGATAATGTCAATTCTCAATTTCAGAGGATTTTCATTTTTTATGCTCTCTTTTTGGATGTAATTCAATGTTCGACGTCGCAAATAGCCAGGAAAGTAGTTGTTTTTAGTTGAATATTCAGGATGATATTTTGTGCATATACATATATTTATTTTTCAAATTCTCATCGTGTGTGTTCAATAGATATAATTCAATATTCGTAGTGGCATATAGCCAGGAAAGTGGTTGTTTCCTGATGAATAAACCGAGGATGAATCGATATTTTCATCCTTTAGAGAATGCGAATTTTCAATGTATTTCTTTATATATATGTACAGTATGATGCAAATGTATGGAATAAATCCATTTCAAAACAAGACGACTTCCGAAAAAAATCCAAAAACTGGACTTCAGAACTTTATTAATTGATGTATTTTCTTAAATAGACGACCCTTCGTTGTTCAATTCTCAGTAGCAGACCTCTGCAAGATTCAGTTAATCGAATGATAATCCATTTTGATTTCAATTTTCTTATGCAAAATGTTGACCGTTGAATAGACGATCAGTAAACCTTACCAACGAGGTGTCACATGACCCCTGTTTTCATTTGAAAAAATCGTTCATTACGTCATTGCTCCAACACCAGTGACGTAACATCTCTCATATGGATATCATGAGATGAGGCTTCAAAAATGAAACCTCACGTGTTTTTGGAATTTTTCAAAATGTCGCCCATTTCTGAAATAATGAATATATTCCATACATTTGCATCATACTGTATATTTATATGGTATGGAAGGGAAGTCGTTGATGACCAGTGGGGATGAAACCAGTGTATATTGGGGGTAGCAGCAGTGTTAAAGAAATACTCTTTAACGTTTATCCATGCTTTCGGCAATGTTTATTTCCATCATCAGGAATACTATAATGATTAGGGAGTGTAAATACATTGGGAAACACTATGGCCATGCCTTGTACTTACATCTTTGTTGTTAAAAGTATAAAGTTGTAACATATATGATGACATACTGTGCAAAATTACTTACGTGGTGACTAACATTCGTATAATTACACTTAACAGTTACTTATTCATTGTGAATTTGAAATTTTAAAATTTGATGATAAAAAGGAGGGAAAAGTTGCAAGTCACATCTCTCACATATTGTTCGAATTCTTTGAATTCTTTTAGGTTAGGAATGTCTGTTTCTTCCTTTTCACAAAATAGAAGATCTTGTGTATGTCAATTGACAGGTATGTTAGTATGGTTTATACTATTGTAGTTATCAGCCAGTTTGTAAAAAAGAAGAAAAAGAAGAAGAAGAGATTGTGACTATGTCAACAAGTGGTTTATACCATTAGAGACCTGGGATATGATATATTTATATATAATTTTTTTATGTCCAGAATTATATCTGAGAATATTCCTATTTAATACAGTCACATTGTCTCTTTTTCTTTCCGCAAAACATACGTCCCCAGACTCCACTTTCCAGAAACGATAAATATTTCCAAACAGCGATAGTGACAGATAGCCGGAAATAAAATGGACCGAATCCGGGGGATAAAAGGGCATTCCTTCCTTATTTTTCAGTCGGGCACTTGACTAGTGGATTCAGAGGGGTTATTCGAATTACCCCCGAAGACAAGGGTGCTCGACCGCCGCCTGAAAAACAGATTGCTTGAAGAAGGAGTTCTTTCGATGTTGGGTCACCACAATCTCATCTTATTCATATGCACAGCTGCCAATACGATGGTGTTGTGAATTGTACTCAGATGAAGATATTGAGATGAACTCAGAGTTTGGAATGAAAATTACTTCATTCAGAAAGAAAACAAATATGTGTGATCACCAAACAGATAAATAGGGCAAACAAATTCAGAGGACGATTGTCAGTCGAATTAAATGATAAAACAGTGTGTATACAGGGTGTTTCATTACAAATCGTGAATATTCTAGCTGAAACATGAAGATTCAATCCATCAAATCAACAAGATGAAAAGTTTTCTATGTCTGTTACAGGGTATTTCATCATTTATAACGATCAAGAACTCAAAAACTATTATGCTTTCATGTTTTGTTTTTGTTATAATATGGAGACAAGTTTTATATGCGTGATGAATACATTCCAATGATCCAAAACATCGACGTAATAAATATCAAAATAATTGTGCAGCTTTATGTTTGACGAGAACATTCTGATATATTCTTTTTGTATGAAGTTTTAAATAATTTATCTGATGCTCCAGATCTATTGTCAAAAATCTCAATTCATGTCCCTTCACGTTTTCTTAGACCTAACAATACTTTATTTTCTGTATCATTTTGTCATACTAACTTAGGAGAAAATTCACCACTACATAGAATGAAAAATCTGTACAATCGAAAAATGTTTTCTGTAGATATTTTTCAATCCTCACTGAATGTTTTCAAATAAAAAATCAGATACATATACACTTCTCACAGTGCATAGAATATTCAGCAAATTGTAATCATCTCAATGATAAATCTTATTTACTTCATTATAAAATTTTTCAAATTCATTTCAGTTTTTGGGTTATTAATTTATATGTACACCATATGAAACTATGTAATAATTGTGGATAACAATCTGGACCTTGTGGGGTCTGTCGTTATCCTATTTGATTTTCAATAAATAAATAAATAAACTACTGGTACTGGTACTGGTACTGGTGGGGGACGTTTCCACGTCAGCAACTCGTCCCCAATGGGACCTTTTTGCAAACCCCAAGTGTTTTCAATGACTGATGTGGTTCGCTCAAGAGAGCTGGCTAACATCCTTTTCAGGCACCGCCCATCAGCTCTCTTTTCAGAGTTTTTCAGCTGTGTTTTGTAGGCTAGTAATGTACTCACTGCCATATGCGCAGTGGCAGGCCTGCTAACTATCATCGTTAACCCCCAAGACCGAGGTCTACTTAAGCAGCTGGCACGCTCTCACGCTCAGCTGGTAGTTTTCCACAGCCACCTACATACACCGTCCTACTTCTTCTCTGATGCTCACAACCACATCATCATATCTTTCTGCGTGTTCTGTGTAGGCTTTGTTACTAACTCCATGCGCCACTTTAGGAGCAGCACTGTTAATTGGAACGCAACAGCGAATCGTGCAGGACTATCCCCAGCCGATGCTCCGAAACTTTACAATATTCAATTCGTAAATAAAATATTGAAAAAAGTTCCTTGCCCGTGCTGGAAATCGAACCCACGACCTTGCGGTCGTGAGACGGACGCTCTTTCACTGCGCCAATCCTGGCTAATAAATAAAATGAATAAATATCTCGAAAAATATCGACTGCATCGCTATGTAGAAGGAGTACGATATTTAGGTAGAAAGTATTGAAAAATCGAAAAATTGTAATAAAATGGGAATTCTGCCGGTCGCGTAGAGTTTGGGAAATCAATCAATTTATTGCCCCTGTCCGACGCCTCTGGTAGTGAACCAAAGTTTATTTCACATAAGTTAGGGTGTGAAGTATCTACATTTCCGAATTTTCAAATCAAACACACTGTACTTCAGACAGGAAATACATTCTACCTAGATATTTGGTTTGAATCTTTATATTTTGAGTTCCGGATTCTATATTGGAAATATTTTCAGTTATAAGTGTTTGACGTTGAATGAAATAATAAATAATAAAAAATTTTGTATACATACACACAGATTTGTCAATACTATACTTGAATTATAAACAGTCGGCATTCTTTCTATCCCAATATTGAGTCGAATTATAATTCAAGGACCGTTTATCAAATTTTGAGATCTCAAGAATGCGAAAAGTAATGGTTGGCGATATCAAATCGTTCAAGGCATTCCATAAAGTAATAATCTTTATTTCATATCATGTATTTATCAAAAATGGTATCAAAGAACTTTTATTTTTTCATGGCCGGATAATCGTTCCTTTCTCAGGAATTTTATTACCTGAACCTTCATGGGAAATATTTCTACTTTCTATCAAGAATATCCATTTCTGCAAAGAATCAGATTTTCTCATTGTGACAAAAAAGTATAGAAACAAACGTACAACATAATATATCTTAGTTAATGCTCACGGAATCGAAACGATTTTTCAGTGGGTTAACTCAGTACAGGCTCATACAGGCTCATATAGTCTCAACGTTTTTCAACGTTGATATAAATGAAAATTACGTTTATCGTGAAATTTTCAAAGTTTGTTCCAATTGACGAAATATCATATGCGTAATCATTAAAACAGCGATTTAAAATGAAAAATTTGATAGGTATACCCATCATTCTCATAGACACGAAGCAAGTTTGGTTGAATGTATTCAGGGTGTTTCAATACTATATACAGAGTGATCCACGGTGGATGGCCTATTAGAAGTATCTGGAGAACGAGAAGACAGAACATTCTGAAAATTGAGATGCTCTGATAATCGAACATTCTCTATCCGTCTAAAATATTTTTATCGATACAGTGTTGCCACTTCTATCAGAAACAACTAGCAACTTTGTAATTTTGAACGGAGCGCCCAGTATTTTATTGCATTCATAGATTCTTCCTGAAGAGCTGATTGCATCAATGTACCACACTTGTGGTTTGGCAAGAAATCGAATCAATTTCAGAATTTTGTTGTTGTTGAAACTATTCATTATCGATCAAAACGGCTAACATGTCCCTATTTTGACTTCTGAATCTTGAAGCACCCTGTATTTTTTCCGAATAAATTCCAATAGATAGTGAATCAAAAGTTAAGGTAGGGACATGCAAGCCGTTCTGATCGATAATGAATAGTTTCGACACAAAAGAATCTTACTTCTAATATAGGCCATCCACCGTGGATCATCCTGTATAATAACGCAGCAGACTTTTAAAATCGATCAATTTCGAAAATGGAGAGTGCTACAAGAACTAAATAGGAGTATAATTTTCACGTCAAAATTATGATATTGCCATATTTCTGGGTGGAACTGCCAAAAATAGCATAGAAAAAAAGTTGGTAGAAGAAAATAAATATTCTTATAGCCCCATCTATTTCTCTCCTCCAAATCTTTTTTAATACGAATTGTCACTGACAAGCTAGTGAATTTATGTTCTTTAATAGAAAAATTCTTTGAACGCAGTGACATTTTGGGGCAATCATCTAATTTGTCCTTACTACACGTATATTGAAATGATATTCATATTTTTATTTTATAGAAACGAGGAGAAAAAATCCCAAAAAATCTGGAATAATGAACTATGGATTTATTTGAAAAAACTAATTCGGATGAGTCGATGTAATTGTGGATGATTTTGTAAGGGAATGTGAGGCCGGAAATCTCTCTACGTTTGTTTCTGAATTTATTTAAATATTTTGGAGATTCTTCATTCTCTTTCTCAATGCCAATTTAGTATGTATAACCTTTCGTACGCAACAAGAGATAGAAAAAAAAATCACCAATTTCATGGGATCCTCAGCAGAAACATATTTGTTTCCATTCCAATGGACCTATCTTACTCGGTTTTCTGTCTCAGCCAATTCTGTTCTGGATTTTCAGGTGTAGCCCAAGACCGCATAGCGCTCCGGATATATTTCCGGCCCGGAAAACGGTTAAATGCTCCGGATGCGTCGGTTACCGGAATAAATACGAGTGTACCGAAAACGAAAGGACTCCGTAGATTCATTCTAGAGCATACAGTGTGTTTGCGATTTTAACCCGCAACTCCCTCCTAATTTGGACCCGTCGACCGATTTTCAAAAACAACAATTTTATAATATAGTACTCAATAAGCTCTATTCGAAAATGTGAACAAGTTTGAAATATTCAGATTTTCAATTCTCGATTCCAACTGTTTTTTGTTGAAAGGGTCAACATTTCAAAAACGAGTATAAGGCAATTTTTTTCCGAAACAGTGACTAGCCTGTTCGATTCAGGCATAGCTGAAATACCTCCATACGGAATTCAAACGCAGAATGTCCTATAAGGTTTTATTTATTCAATGAAGAAACACATAGAGAACTTAGACAGTGAGTTCCATCATTGTGAGTTCTATAGGAAGATTTTTTTATGTCAACCAAAAGTCAATAATAGTATGGGGTTACATGAGGTTCACCATTTTTGAAACTCTAGTAAACCGTTTCTCACACACTTCACCACACAGTGACTCTGAAAATCGTCTCGAGTTAGGAGAAATTTCCTAACTCGAGACACATTTTTCAAAGGCAAAACCATTGCAATCTATTCAGATAGCCAGGCGGCAATCAAAGCAGTCAACTCTATGCAAGTTAACTCAAAACTAGTATGGGACTGAAACCCTAAATGCACTGGGCAGTCAGAACAGATTGACTCTAGCATGGGTACCAGCACATACAGGGTACGAGGGCAATGAAGAGGCAGACTCACTTGCCCGAGCAGGAGCAAACAAAGCTCTCAATGGCCCAGAACTCTTCTGTGGTATTGCGAAATCCCAAGAATGGTAGAACAACTCGCCAGGAATGAGACAGGCAAAAGAGTTTATTAAAAAACCATCGCCAACATTCACAGAATATCTATACTAAGCCAGAAACTACTTCCACACGGAAAAAAAGAAATTGTTGAATCAAGCAGAATTTAATTGAATGGAGCAAATGAAAATGTCATATATGCACGACAAAATTTAATCTTGAAATGAGTAAATCTACATCTTGTTTTAGAGCGAATTTGGAGTTTGAATCAAGTAAATATGTCTTGCATGAACTCTGGATCTTTTTCAATCAAGCACATCCATGAATTGTTTATGAAGAGATATTGAATTGACTCAAACAAAGATTTTGTTCGATTCAAAATAACAAGATATCGATTCGATCAAATATTTAGTTGATTCAACGAAATATTTGGTTGATTCAAAGAAATATTTGGTTATTGATTCAATGAAATATTTGGTTGATTCAATGAAATATTTGGTTAATTCAATTAAATATTTTGTTGATTCAAGAGAAACTATATATCCATTCGACAAATTGTTTTGTTGACCCAAATTCAATATTCGGGCATTTTATGAAATTTCACATCAATAGAATGAACAAAACTAGGAAATTAGTCGACTCCTAGGATAGATATTTAGTCTTTACTTCTCTTTAGCTGATGGAAAACTATTTCGGATTGCTAATCATCCTAAGTTCGACTTATCCAGCTGATATTTCAAACACGAAGAATCAGGCTTCACATATATAATGAACTCGAGGCAGGCATAGACGAGGCGAAATGATCGCCATGTAGAGGCGAAAATTTAAGTTGATGTTGAATGAACAAAATATTTCATTGATATAACATATTTTGTTGCTCGATTCAAGCAAATGAACCGTTCGAAACGAGTTCATTGATACATCGGAATGAGACAACTTGTATGTTGATTCAAAGATATATTCTCATGAAAATGATCATTGTTTGATCAAATCAACGAAATGTTTATAGTTGAATCAACATCGACATTATATTGAATCGACATAATTTGTTTTTGAAGAAACCATATATTTTGTTGATGGAATTGATATTATACTGTTGATTCAATAAGACTACATTCTTGATTTGAACAAGCTGCTTCCATGAAATAATCATGTATCAGGTTGATTCAACAAAAAATTGCTCAGTTCAACAAAAATAACTCAATCATATATAATTTGTTGATGCAACAAATCCTTTTTTTCCGTGCAGGGCATTGTAGGCTCAACAAACACATGAGTACGATAGTTCTGACTGAAGAACTGCTGTGCAGGTTCTGTCAAGAAGAGGAAGAAACAGCAGTACACATACTTTGCCACTGTGAGGGCTTGTCAAGACTAAGGTTCCTTACGCTGGGTGAGGAAAAACCAGTAGCCCAGAGGTACACAGGAGATCTGAAAGCTAGCCTATAGAGTCTCATAGAGAAGGCTGGGCTAGCCCCCAGATAGCACAAATTCCTTTTGAGGCCCTTCTGAGGCATTCACAATCATGTCCTCAGGACGTCGAGAGCGAGCCTGAGGACATTCTCAAGACGTCCTCCTGTTACCATTCTCTACATACTAATAACGTCTCAGAACATCCCTATAAAATCTTTTGAGACAACCTCAGGACATCATGGTAACAACTTGAGGCGGTTTTTGATGATGTTTCAAGGAGGTTCAAGATTTATGGGAGAATATTATTCGTATACAGAATGAGTCACTATAGTGTGTTCTCCTCCGATATTAGCCAAACCGTCAGATATATAAAATGAAAATTCAAGTACAACAGTAATAGGGTTCCATAAGAACAATCACCTAAAGTTGTTTTCATATCTATAGGGTGTTCGAATTCCAAGATATCGGTTGATGATTGGTTTTTTTCAATGGAACACCTTGTATATTATTGCATTTTTGAGTTTTTCCTGAAGAGTTGATTCCATCAATGCATCACACTTGGTGTCTAGTGGGAATTATTACAGAGATATAGGGTGTTGACAATTGAGATTCTTCAAATGTAGGATTTTTTGTGTCGAAACTATTCATTAATGGTCAAAACGGCTCACATGTTCCTGTCATAACTTTTGATTAGCTATCTACTGATATTTATTTGGAACAGATACAATAAGCTGATCAGTATTCTGAATGTTAACCCACCCTCTATTTGTTCCGATTGAATGTCAGTAGATAGTAAATCGAAAGTTTATAAGGATATGTGAGCCGTTTTGACTAATATTGAATAGTTTTCCACAAAAAAAAACCTAAAATTGAAAAATCTTGTTTTTGAACACCCTATATCTCTGTAATCATTCCCGCTAGACCCCAAGTGTGATACATTGATGGAATCAGCTCTTCAGGGAGAACCTAAAAATGCAATAGTATACAGGGTGTCCCATTTGGAAAAAATCAATCATCAGTCAATATATCTTGGAATTCGAACACCCTACAGATATAATATATTAAAACAATTTGATGTGAAAGTTCTCATGAAACCCTATTACTGTTGTACTTGAATTTTCTCTATTTATCTGATGGTTTGGCTAATATACAAGGATAACACACTATTGACTCACCTTGTATTATGCAAATGATAATTTCTTCAAAATAATATGGATCTCATGATATTTGCAAAATTTCCCTCTATTTATAATAGGTTCAAATGAAAAACCAAATGAAAAACTTACATTCTATTATTTATAACTTATTCTGAAAAATTTCAATTTCCTTTCCAAAGAAATGTATTTCAGCTTCTTGTTGAGCACTACTAGAAGTTATTGCCTATTGATAGTTATATTTCTCCATGTTGTTTTTGATTTCTGAACTCTGGACATTCCTGATGCAGAATAATCAACTGGAAGTTGAAGCCTTCATGCAATATTTTATAGATTCTGAAGAAGCAAAACTATCTTGGAATGAAAATATCATCAGGTTTGTGTTTTGCATAACCTTCTGAAACAAACAATGTATTAATATTTCATGTCCAGTACTTACTATCAATGATATGATTTATGTAGTTATAGGTACCAACCATTATTGAATCTACTGAAAGTTCAAGTCTGCATATGTACAATCTTTCATAATTTCCAAAGAAGCCAAAATATCTTGGAATAAAATATCTCTGCTCTGATGATATCATCATTTTGTGTTATCAATAACCTCCTGAAACAAATAATGTACCTATTAATATTTCATGTTCCAGTCCCTACTATATCAATGATTTGATTTAGGTACCTACCTAGGCCTTAATTGAATATACTGAAAGTGCAAACATGCATATGCAATCTCACATAGATTTCGAAGAAGCCAAAATATCTTGGAATGAAATATCTCTGCTCTGATGACATCATCAATCTTGTGTTCTCAATAACTTCATCTGAAACAAATAATTAACCTATTAACATTTCATGTCCAGTACCTACTATATCAATGATTTGATTCAGGTACCTACCTTCATTGAATTCATACTGAAAGTTCAAGCTTCCATACAATATTTTATAGATTCCCAAGAAGCAAAGCTATCTTGGAATAAAACATGTTTGCTATGATGATATCATCAAGTTTGTGTTCTCAATAATCTCCTGAAACAATAAATAATGTATATGAATGTATCAATATTTCATGTCCGGTACTATCAATGATTCTATTTAGTATTTACTCACTATTGTTTCTTGCTACCTGAGAGAAATGTCATCAACAGAGATTATCATCCTTTTGTCATTGTTATCTTTCAATTCTGTGCAATAAGTTCTTCCCGCAATCATTTTGTGAAATAGAAATTTGATGAAGGTATTCAATGAATACTCTAATAATTTTGATACAATCATTAATATATTATGATGTATCTTGAACAAATCATGACTATCATGAGACAAAACCTCAATTCTAGTTCTTCTTCTTCTTCCTTTTGTGTTCGATGACACGTTATTTCATGGAATGTCATCTGAAGACGTACGTAGGCACGAAATTCTTTACATCCCCAGGCTGTCACTGAAATAACTCATTTAGGACAATTACAGCGCTAAATTCACGCCTGATGATGTTCTTATAGGTTGTAGAAAATAGAACGTCCTCTCCAGGCGTTTGGTGACACATTGAGGATGACCTTAGGCGAGTGTGTGCTATCTGGGCCGAAGAACTCTAATCGATTTTGAGGGCAGACACAATAGATCTGAAAAGGTCGCAGTGTGAATGCAGATAGCTCGAAGGCCCAATTCCAAATCTCTAGGACACATTTTCGAATAAACTCTATCACCTGAAATATTACAAGGAAGCGCTCCTTGAATTTTTTCAGTGTTATTCAGATATTTTTTTTTTCATTCCAGGACGGATCACAATTGAACTGCCGATCAGGTGAACTACAACTAGCACGTTTTTGCAATAAATCCGATATCGAATATTTTCGCAATGATATCACATGTTCAGATTGAGATTTTAGATTTGGGAGATGGATCTACAAGCTATATGAAGTGAGACCTACTGTTTCATTATATTTCTCTTCTTCAAACATTTTTCCAAACATAGGGTCACTGATAAGCTATTGGATTTCTCTTTATGGCTCCCTGATTTCAAGTTTGTTGAATGCTGAGACATTTTTGAATAATACTCATATTTTTATTATACAGAAATTAAAGAAAATATCAAATAATTGAGTAGAATAATTGTACCACCTCCTCGGATAACCTACAGACAGTATTCATCAGATGAACCTCATTTCACAAGATTCTAACTTGGTTTATTCATATACTGTCTATAGGTGCAGATGAGGTAATGAATGGTATATATTATGATCTGAGAATTGTCTGGTCATCCAAAACTTAATTGCGGATGATGATGATGATTGGAATTCCATACCAGAAACGATGAAATTGAAAAAATATATTTTTAAAATTTGAAAAATATATAGAAAGAAAAAAGTCGTAGTGGTTCAAAAGTAAACTGGGGATGTGTTAGGTATACGGAAAAAAAGGAACTGTTGAACAAAGCAAAATTTAATTGGATGGAGCAAATAAAAGTGTCATATATGCACGACAAAATATAATCTTGAAATAATTAAATCAATATCTTGTCACAGAGCGAATTTGAAGTTTGAATCAAGTAAAAATGTCTTGCATGAATTCTGGATATTCTTCAATCAAGCACATCCATGAATTGTTTATTGAGAGATATTGAATTGTCTTGAACAATCATTATGTTTGATTCAAAATGACAAGATATTGATTCAATCAATTATTTAGTTGATTCAACGAAATATTTGGTTGATTCAATGAATAATTCGTTTGAATCAATGTAATATTTGGTTAATTCATTGAAATATTTTGTTGATTCAAGAGAAACTACATATCCATTCGACAAATTGTTTCTTTGAACCGAATTCAATATACAGGAATTTTCTGAAATTTCACATCACAAGAATGAACAAAAATAGGAAACTAGTCGACTCCTAGCATATAGATCTTCAGTCTCGTAGAATCAGGCTTCACGTATATAATGAATTCGAGGCAGGCATAAACGAGGCGAAATGATCGCCATCTAGAGGCGACAATTTAAGTTGATGTAGAATGAACAAAATATTTCATTGATATTACATATTTCGTTGCTCTATTCAAGCAAATGATCTGTTCGAAACGAGTTCATTGCTACATCGGATAAGGAAAACTTGTTTGTTGTTTCAAAGATATATTCTCATCAAAATGATCATTGTCTGATCAAATCAACGAAATGTTTATAGTTGAATCAACATCGACATTATTTTGGATCGACATACATTATCTTGGATCGACATAATTTGTTTTTGAGGAAACCATATATTTTGTTGATGGAATTTGATATTATACTGTTTATTCAATTAGACTACATTCTTGATTTGAAAAAGCTGTTTCATGGAATAATCATGTATCTGGTTGATTCAACAAAAAATTGCCTAGTCCAACAAAAATAACTCGAGCATTAATAATTTGTTGATGCAACAAATCCTTTTTTTCCGCGTACTTTATTGGTATACTGTATATCCAGAATTTTGCCGTTTCGAATATCAAGAATATACATTGTGAGTCAGAATAAAACTGATGACAAACTTCGTTTGCGGATTCGTAACCCCATTTCGAGGTGAAAAATTCATCAACGTATGTTCTAGAATGCATCCTCTCTGAAATACAGGGTGTAAAGAGTACTAAAAGAATAAGATTTATATAAATTTCTTCGGGACCCCTATGAGGAAAATATTCAAACTCGGTATACTATTCCAGATCATTCGAGGTAATTACTTGAAGTTTTCAGTATCAAATTTTGTGAACCAGTAGCGTAGGTACGGTCGTATGTCGCCACATTTTCTTTCATATTCTTCATACAGAGATGAAATGTCAAATTTGTGCATGGCATCAATTGATGGGCTCATGAAAACTACATATAAAAGTCATATTTATTCTATATGCCTGAATGTAGAGGATCCTGAAATATTTGCAGAAAACTGAAGATATGTCTCGAGGTAATATTGAAACGTGTCCAAGAAAAAATATTGTGATGCTCAATGTTTTCCATATATTCAACAACTAGTATCTCAAGCAGGTTAGACTTGAAGACTCAGCTTGATATGAACTGTTCAGGAGGTAAAGAAATGTTTCGATATCTCGTGCAAAATTAGTGGTTTGCGGTCACGGCACCGAGGAGTTTTTCGCAAATATCTCAGGAACCTCTACATTTACGCATGTGGAATGATATTACTTTCAGATTGGATATCAATGAGCCATAAACCAATTTTACATTCCAACCATTCATATTAAAAATACTGAGAAAGTGATTAAGTTGATTATTTTGTAAGTAATTTCAAGTTAAAATTTTTCTCCCACAGGGGTTCTGAAGAAACTAATATCGAACTCATTCTTTTTGTATTTTTGACACCCTGTATCTCAGAGAATATGCATTGTAGGGCATACGTTAATAGGTCGCGTGCACGATGACCGACCCTGGAGGCAAAATATTGAAACACAACCTCACTCTTCTGTGAATTATTGAAACACAACCTCACTTTCTTATTTGTTTGCAGAGAAATCAAGAGGTTGAAATAGTTTTTCACAATATTTTGGTATACGAATCGTGTTTCTTGCGTTATTCATTAATTCAAGCATGCCTTCGCATTGTGCTGTTGTACAATGCACAAAAAATGCAGCAAGAGACTAGGGGTAAATAGTAATCTCACAGTTATCATTATGAAATATTGTCATTCCTTCCTTCCTGCAATACAAGCTAATGCTGCTAATAGATTGAAAATGTCTACAACACACACGATCGTCAGCATTTCAGAACAGTCCTCCCGATTGATTGCATGAATCCAATCTTCTTTCATTATTCTAGAAATTTCAGGTATATTTCTATTAGCTCCTATTGCAGAAAGGATTCTGATGAGAAATCAGAAAAATAACCAAATTTCAAAAATGAAAACTATATGTGAGTGACTATAGTAGGTACTTACTTTTAAATCATAATGTACCATCCGGATTGCTTCATCTTCCGCTGCAGTTTTTGTGCATTTTACAACAGCACAATGTGATGGCATGAGCGAATTGATGAATAGCGGAAAAATACGATTCATATGCCAAAATAATTGTGGAAAACTTTCGATCACTTGTAAACAAATAAGAAAAGTGACGTTGTGCTTCAAAGTTTTGCCTCGGATGACCGACGATCCGACAGTTCTTGCACGCAACCCATAGGAAATTTTGACATTAAAATGAGGTTAGGAATCCGTATACGAATTTTGTCGGTGTTATTCTGACACACCCTGTATACGTCACGAAATATGGTTGATCGCATTATTCACACGTAAGTTCTTACCTACTCTTGATAAGATTGTGGAAAATATAATAGTTGGACTTTCATCATTGTCTTGAGATATTATACTTCTGAATTTGATCCTGTAGGCACGACGGTGCTGAAACGGCCCCATTCCGTTGAGACAGCCAAATCTCACCCTGCAGATCAGGTGAGAACTTCTCGTTCCTCCGCCATTATTAGCGATGTCGAAATCACTGAAATCAGTGGAATATATTAAAATCGTCTGCGAACATAACCTGAAATGCTTGGTAAGCCGTCAGCTGTCAAATAATAACATTCTAAAACAAACTCTCACGGTAAAGTCAACGCATTTAGCATGCCATTATCTATAATAACAGAGAAAATCGCGGCAGGGCAGGCACACACAACCAACTTTGCAAATTGCTAAATTGACAATATTTAATAGTACGGCAGCAGGATAGAGCCTCACCTTGCTGCATAATCTTAATACAGTTTCGCAAGTTTGATAATTAGTGTTCTTAAGCCAGCCTTAGACAAACATACTAACAGATTTATTTTACCCTTTATTTTAACCTTTGCGAGCAGTGACGTACGATTTCTGATCTGTACTTATACTGATCAATCTGAAGAATATTCTCATATCGAAATGTCATCGAATCTTCTTCACATTATATTGCTCCTAGAATATTAGGTTTATCGAAATGGAATTGGAAAGAGGTAAGTAAATAGTATTTGCAGAGCCGAATTTAGAAGTTTTGATGAATATAAGCAGAGTATATTTTTACTACGACTTCTATCATTCGCTAGTTCTCGGTTTGTTTGATTCCGTACTTCTACTATGTTGATTAGAAATGTGACAATTTTTTAACACTACCTTGTCAACTTCCAATTATATCGGCTGAAAGATTCTGCTCAAGCCACTTAGATATTATCAATGTAATATAATGTAATATAATGATTTGCTATTCCCTTATGGGAATATTCGAAACGAACAAGTAGCAAGTATTGCTCTGGAATGATTCTCATTTGTCATTCGGTTGCTTCCTTACGAGCAACCCTCAGAAGCCTGCAAGAGCCTTGTGCGAGCAAGGAATGACGAAAGCCTTATTTTCAACGTGTGATCCTGAACACTTTCAGCAAACATTGATATCTTCAAGAGCAATGTCACCCCAGTGAACTATTATTGGCATAATATTGACATTTTTCAATGTTAAATCACAAAAGTTGTGCACTGGCGGACTTATCACCAATATTAGCAAAGCAGTACTTCAGTTTATTGATTGATTTTTGTTGGCCCAGTGATGACTGATACACGTATTCTCAGTACATTTTCAATGAAAACTAATTGGTTCATTCATACACAGAGAATTTTGAGGTAACGAATGAAAAATATTCTTTTACTAATAGAGAATAATGATAATAATTATAATAATCACTACAATGAAACATCTCGTCTTCAGTTATATATCCACATATCCAATCAGCCAAACGTATACGAATTCTGTTACTGTTGATTCATATTGTAATTTCTGTAATACCGGGAACATGGTCAAAACTTGAGAATTTCTTTGGTATCTGTAATGAACTACTTGTGAATTTTCAGTATGCTATAAATCATAGCTGCATATTACTCAGCATGCTGCAACAATAGTCAGGTGGAAACAAAGACTCAAGTCTGAGGTAGAAGTAGATTCCTTTTAGCGCTGAAACTGAAACATCACGATGAATGTTTTCGTAGAAGAATATCATTTTATATACGATCAAATGCGTTATTTGAATTTAACGAGATTGAATAATAATGCACTCATAAAATTTTCTATTCATTCACTCATTCAATCACTTGTTCACTCAACATCTAACGATACGTCAGCGTGTGAGCCGATATCGCGGGGAGTGATATATTTTATCACATCAAACCAAACCAGTGAGTATTGTTCGCAGATGATATAACTTCTCACTATTCCGCCCTGAATTCAACAGAACTTCATCAGAATGACGTTGAAGCTTCTAACAGAATCAGTGATCGGCGTATCCATAACAACCTGGTTCAAACTGATACCAGAACACAATCAATCACTTTCTCCTACATTACGGTCGTACGGTACTAGTTACACTATCAAGATTCACCATAGACATCAAACTTAGATGGACTGAGCACATTAACACACTGTGTGATAAGTTATCGAGTCGAATCTTCATCCTCAGGTGATTGAGAAATACTGTTGATGAGAAAGTTCTGAAGATATCATACTTCTCACTGTTGCACTCGCATCTGAGTTATGGCGTTATTTTATGTGATAACTCAACCTACGCAAACCTTTCAAAAGGAAGCAGTCAGGGTAATTGTCAAGGCAGCTTATAAATACTCTTGTGAACCCTTATTCAGGATATTGGAAATATTGACACTTCCTCCTCTGTATTTGTATTTTATGTTTGGTTGAAATACATGACTATGTTCACTGCTATAGCAGACATAAAGATTTACATAGCTTTTCCACCAGAAATAACTCCCAGCTCATCAGTCCTAGATATCTTCTCCAAATCTCCTCAAGAAACTCAATCAACCTGAATTTATATAATGACTTGCTAGAATCATTGAAAAAGCTCCGCTCCTATGAGTTCAAATGAGCTATCAAACAGCTTCTACTGAAACACAGTTTCTACTCGGTAGAAGAATTTCTGTCCAGTGATCTAACAGAATATAATATTATTTAAACACCATAAAATATATGGAAATTCACCTATCTCACCTATCACTTTCAACATATTATTTCAAACCATAAATTGTTGTGTAACTATGTATACTTGTTGTTTTTATTCGTTATGTGCACCTCTTTTTTATATTTGATAATTATTATAACAAGATATTAATGTAATTCATTATTCATCGTTCAAGCAGTACAGTCCCAGTGATCATTGTGGAATAGATTATACCCATCGATTTCCCAATGCTGTAAAAATAGTGCAATCCTGATCCGGAAATACACTATCGCACCAGCACGATGCGAGTGCAACATAGGTATTATATGATTGAAACAGCAATGAACATGCACTTTCCCATCAACGAAAAATAGCGCGAGCAGAATGCCATCGATCAAATCAATGAGCCATTGAATCGCCATCTATTTCGTGTTTGCTTGGACATTCTTAGGCCAATGGAAAAAAATCTCTGCAATTGAGGATTTGAACCCACGATCGGCAAGCAAACGCGATAGAATACTATCGCTTCAACCACGCGGCTGCCTGACCTTCCATTATTCTGATATATCATGAATGTTTCGACTAAAGAATAATATCAATAATCTTCTCAATATTCAACACATATTACAAAAATAGATAACAATTTGTACATTGACAAATTCTTCAACATTGTTTACTGCTTGAATACATAGAAATTTCCTCAGTGAAGACAACTTATTTGTGGGTAAGTTTCATCTTCTAGGTGTCCCAGAATAGCGATCGTATACATCAGGGAGTCGATCAAAGAAAAGGGAACTACTACAGCCTTCGATGGTTAGTACATGAATGCAGGTTTCTTTAACTATCTTGTTGTGTTTCTAGGTTGGACAAGGAGAGGATTTAGGTGTTGGAATTTTTTCGAACTTTTGAAGGTTATAAGTTCTATGGAATGAACTTACATTGGCAGACAATTCAAAAGCTTCACCCGTTTTATAGACGCACGAGTTTTGATACCAACAGGTGATTTGATTCCACAAATCGTTTCGAGGTATGAATTTGAAACGGCTAGGCCGATTTGCACAAAAAAAATGTTGTTGAATATAGAGAATCGAAGGGCCTCGAACACCAGATACCACGTGACCCACTCCAGGAACATATAAAACGGATTTCTTCAATCAAACAAATTCATTTTCTTGAAATTGAATTGCTTTATACAAGAATTTTCCATTTGAATGAAGTGATATACACTCGTCTCAAATCAATCAATGCTTGCTTCGTTTCTTGAAATTGCTTGATATGAATTTGCTCAACATAAACAGTTCATTTGTTCATTCAAGAAAACCGAGAAAACTAATCAAGTTATATTGGTTCATGAAAATATCTGCTTGTTTGAAAGACTTGCAGTGACGTAAAAACAGCGGTGGGGGGCAACTGAACGCCTGCGCCCATTCGACTCCCCAGTTGTTAGCCGCCCTTCGTCATTGCCGTGGTTTGTTCTGAAGACGGTGCAAAGCACCTTCGTTTTTGAATGGTGAAGTGTTCAAGAATCGATTGAACTGAGTAATGGATAATAGCGATATGGTATCATCTTCACAGCAATGCGGCATTTCATATTTGAGGACAATCTGAGGGGGTATAGGAAAGAACTTTGTATATTTTTGTAACATAGTTCTACCTAGTGAGGTAAACATGCTAAGATCCTTTATATCAATCATACCTGAAACTATATCATTACAAAACATTGTCAACGCATATGGCATAAAATGATTGAACCAATATTAACATGTCTTCATCCTTCGTGTTTTTCATACCTACAACAACTTTTACACAAGCCCCTTCGTCACAGAAATCCTTTCGACCAGAAAATATCTGGTTGTCTTGGAATTCCGTTTGTTTTCGACAATATGCCTGACTGTGTTGAATTGAAAATGTTGTTTCACCTGAAGCGAGTTCTATAGGTATACGGATAATAATTCCCATTTGACAAGCCACTCTGCAAAACACGCATTTTGTAGAATGTCCATGCAAGGACGTCCTTGGCATGTCCCTAATGGGATATGATTTTAAACGTTCCTTTAGGGACATTCATCGGATGTCCCGAGTAGTACATATTCTGGCATGACTTCAGATCTTATATAATGTCCCTTCTAGACAACCATGAAATGTCCCTTGATATTTTCAGGATTGTATATCAATCGAAATGTCCCTTAGGGACATCCTTCGAATGTTCCTTTGGGATATCCGCCGGATGCCTCAATTGGTACATGAACTGTACTCTTCCAATGTACTAGAAATAACGTTCTATGGACGTCCCAGCCGGTACTTTCAATATGTTGTCCCTGCGAGGACGTTAACTTACACCTCGCCGACGATTGATTGCTCATAGGCTATAAGTATTCCTCGTCTATGTCCCTCACGTAAGTCCATTGGACATCCTTGGGAAACTTTTTGGGGACCTTCTACGGACCATCAACTCGACTGGATGTCCTAATCTGTTATGCAAGATCTGGTCCTAGAGGGACCCAGAAAAATTCGATTTCAAGAATATATCGTACGTCCCTGGGACATTCTATGGACATCCAATTAATATCCCTCAGCGTTGCTGATAGGTTGTCCTATGGATGTCCTAAGGATGTTCTCTGTAGTGCTTGATGAGGAATACTGTAGGATTTAGGTATTCGATAGTCGTCCCAGGGACATCTCTCAAGGACGTCCCTAGTTGGTCCTCAAGTGGGACATTTGTGCATCCCACAGACGTCCAATGGACGTCCACGGTACCAAATTCGAACGTCCTATAGACGTCCTGAATGTTCCGACAGGACGTCCTATAATCATATCCATGGGACATAAGTGTGTTATTAGGGACGAGGACAGCAAATCAGAAAAATCTAGAAAAATGAATATTCCACTTCCTAGATTAAGCTACACATTGTATTTGATAATTTTACTATAGGTACCTATAGGTATTTATTCATATTATACATGTTTTCATTTTCGCTATTTTATAATGAATGACCAAGTTTTGATAATGAAGCCTTTTGTTTACCCGTTGTCCGAATAATTTTTTTTATACCCAAAATTACTATTAGAGTATTGGGTATGAAAAAAGTACCACGTGGTATGGTATATATATACTATCATACAATTTTGTTGTGGTACTGTTTGATGAATGTTGTGACTGGCGTCCATTTCACTAAACATTTGGTATTTACTATACCAACTATTTTTTCAGTGCACCACTGAATTTCGTCAACCACTTACCAACCCTTTCTCCATCCATTGGCGAACGTGCTAACGAAGTTTCAGGATAAGTTCAGATAGGTAATCTGTTTGCATACCTGATTTAATATCGGGATTTTTACAAGATGTTCCTTGTTTACGTATCCGCAATTCACTCCACACCACCAGAGTTACACGGCTTATAACCCTCTCGCCGTTTTATCTGTGCCTGCCGCTTTCTTAGAGCCAAACTCAACGAAAGTCAACAGTATTATGCTTACAAGGGGAAGTTTATGGGTGAAAGAGCATTTAATTCGACGATAATGGGAGCTAATGATCAATGATATTTCATGGAAACACCAGTTTATCAAACATAGAGTTTTCTCCTCTTCTGAAATTAGCAGGTATACCTCTTGTTGGTTATTTTCCTAGTTTCATGACCCAGATTCCATGTAATGAATCAAGTCCATATTTGATCAATCCAAGATATAGAGATGAGGAGTTGCTCATCAGTGATTGATTCTTACATCATTCCTTACGATTTCTGAGGGACATTTTACGAAAGCGTAGAACGGACATGAGATATTTTTTTTCTTAATTTCGAGTTATAACTCGAAATTAGCTTAATTTCGTGTTACAACTCGAAATTAGCTTAATTTCGAGTTATAACTCGAAATTAGTACTAATTTCGTGTTACAACTCGAAATTAGCTTAATTCCGAGTTATAACTCGAAATTAGTGCTAATTTCGTGTTACAACTCGAAATTAGCTTAAATTCGAGTTATAACTCGAAATTAGTACTAATTTCGTGTTACAACTCGAAATTAGCTTAATTCCGAGTTATAACTCGAAATTAGTGCTAATTTCGTGTTACAACTCGAAATTAGCTAAATTTCGAGTTATAATTAGGAATTAGTCGTATGAATCTTGGTATAGTACCTAACAGTGTAGTTAACAATGGAAGAAATAGCCCTAATAGCAGACAACGTCCTAGGGAAGTCCCTATTTGGTACAATTCCGAATGTCCCGAACCAAAAATAGGTGTCCTTGGGACGTCCCATCCCGTACATCTCATGCAATGTCCGAGCAACGACGTCGACGGAATGTCCCAGCTGGTACATCATTTCAAATGTCCTAGAAATGGCATCCCTCAGACGTCCCACGTGGTACATATTGTAGAATGCCCAAGCAAGGACGTCCTTGGCATGTCCCTGATGGGATATGATTTTGAACGTTCCTTTAGGGACATCCATCGGATGTCCTGAGGAGTACATGACTTCAGATCTCATATAATGTCCCTTCTAGACAACCATGAAATGGCCCTGATGGTACATTCCTTCAAATATCCCTGCACAGGCGCCCTCAATATTTCCAGGATCGTATAACAATCGAAATGTCCCTTAGGGACGTCCTTCGAATGTCCGTCGTATGTCTCAATTGGTACATAAACTGTACTCTCCCAATGTCCTAGAAATAATGTCCTATGGACGTCCTTGTCGGTACTTTCAATATGTTGTTCCTGCGAGGACGTTAACTTACACCTTGCCGACGAATGATTGCTCGTAGGCTATAAGTACTCCTCGTCAATGACCTTCACGTAAGTCCATTGGACATCCCTGGGAAACTTTTTGGGGACCTTATACGGACCATCGACTCAACTGGGTGTCCTACTCAGTTATGCAAGATCTGGTCCTAAAGGGACCCAGACAAATTCAAGTATAATTCGTACGTCCCTGGGACATCCTATGGACATCCAATTGATATCCCTCATCGTTGCTGATAGGTTGTCCTATGGATGTCCTAAGGACGTCCTCTGTAGTGCTTGATGAGGAATACTGTAGGATTCAGGTATTAGACAGTTGTCCCTAGTTGGTCCTCAAGTGGAACATTTGTGCGTTCCACAGACGTCCAATGGACGTCCACGGTAGCAAATTCGAACGTCCTATGGTCGTCCTGAATGTCTTGACAGGACGTCCTAAGGATATCCATGGGACATAAGTGTGTTATTAGGGAGTGTACCTATATTATCACACCATATTGGTATTTTAGGAAACTTGTTCTCAACACATCGCTTTTCCATCACAAATAACATATCGCAACTACATTGCAAAAAACATATCGCTGTTATATCGCAGAGACCGTATCGCAGCGACGTCGCATGGATGAAACTTGAGAGTGACAAAATAACATCCCTCTGACATCGCAGCAACGTCTATGCGACGAAGAATGCGATATCGCACAATTGTTACATCGCTGCGATATCTCTGTGATGTTACTGTATTTGCAGGGATGTTATTCATAAACTTCTTTGTTATTCACTCGAACTTATTTATTCACTGATAAAAAGGATTCCTTGGATTGAAGGAATTTGACTTCACTCCAAGGGCGCCAAGCATTTGATTAGGGCGGAATGCATGGACATTTCGACCCAATATTCCAAAAACTTTGAGGCAAGGGCCTAAGTTTCTTTAGCATGAAATTTCATAAATTCGAGGTAAGAAACTTTGGATTTGCCCTAATAACTAATGCTTTTGGCTTAAAATCGTAGTTTCCCAAACTTATTGGGAGTGTTGAGGTAATTGCCATGATTTCTTAAGCCCAATGATAGGGCTTCGCTGTATAAATACAGCAAATGTTTGATCCAATATCTTATGGTCTTGGAACAAAATGTATATGATCTTGATGCAAATTCTCTGGAGATTTCTTGAGAGGATACTCCTGTAAAATATTGAAATAATAATTAGAATTTCAATTGATTTCTATAAAAATTTTGAGGATCATGTTATTATGAATCCTTGACAAAACCCCATTATTGGTTTGTTGATATTAGATTTAGTTCTGATGTTCCATCAACTTGTTTTAGCTTCTTATTTATTCTTGGGCGAAGAACTGTGGAAATCTTGAAAAAACAACCATTGATAAAAAACTCATTTATTTTATAAAATAACACATGAAACATTTTATATGATGATGAAATACCTATCTACTGAAATAAGTATGGGTGGGTACTTACCTTGAAATGTTTGCATCATATGGCTCAAACGCCACGCATCTAGAAGTTTTTCAAACTCCACTGAATCGCTCATGATCCACAGCACAACGCAACACGACACATATGGCCGCTAAAATGCATTGGCAACGGGACGGTACTCGGCACGATGCAGAAGAAGAAGGATGATGGGAAGATGGGGTCGACCCATGCATTGCGCATGACTCAATCGGAGTCGGTATGTTTTCGGTTAACCTCGGGTGGACTCGATCTCATCAACGGTCTCAACCGAACGATTTCAGATCTTGTATCAAAGTCTTGTGATCTTGAGGTAGATGCAAACCAAGCAGGATTAGAGACAAGGTCGATGATGTTCTCTCAAAAGCGTTTACAGCCAAAAGATTCAAAACCTTATTACAAAAACAGCAATAATCTGCAGATGAGAGCAATGTATTTGATAGGAAGAAATTTTCTTTGCCAGGAGAGAAAAGAATCTAAAAGCATCATTCTTTTGTCACCAATCGGGTATTTTTATCAGTGTTTCACTCATTTCTGAGTTATACCGGTTAATAGTTAATGTTTCTTTTATGACAAAAACTGAGACTACGGATGATTTTCACGAGAATTCCATGAATATAAGTTACCATGGCAACCATTGGTATCGCAAATGTTGTCAGAGATATTGTCAAATTAAGCTAATTTCGAGTTATAACACGAAATTAGCACTAATTTCGAGTTATTACTCGGAATTAAGCTAATTTTGAGTTGTAACACGAAATTAGTACTAATTTCGAGTTACAACTCGAAATTAAGCTAATTTCGAGTTGTAACACGAAATTAGCACTAATTTCGAGTTATAACTCGAAATTAAGCTAATTTCGAGTTGTAACACGAAATTAGCACTAATTTCGAGTTATAACTCGGAATTAAGCTAATTTCGAGTTGTAACACGAAATTAGTACTAATTTCGAGTTATAACTCGAAATTAAGCTAATTTCGAGTTGTAACACGAAATTAGCACTAATTTCGAGTTATAACTCGGAATTAAGCTAATTTCGAGTTGTAACTCAAAATTAGTACAAGTTTCGAGTTATAACTCGAAATTAAGCTAATTTCGAGTTGTAACACGAAATTAGCACTAATTTCGAGTTATAACTCGGAATTAAGCTAATTTCGAGTTGTAACACGAAATTAGTACTAATTTCGAGTTATAACTCGAAATTAAGAAAAAAAATATCTCATGTCCGTTCTACGCTTTCGTAACATTTAGACCAATAATAACCTAATTCAAGTGCCATCAACGGAACGAAAATTTAGCTTCATGAATATTTCTCTCCTTTCATAACGGAATTGATCTTATGTTCCTGGCAAGCTCAACCTGAAAAATATAATGATATACTACTGAAACAGGAACTGAAAGGATTCCTATTGACTACAGTGATCCGATTATTTCAAAGCACAATCGGTGCTTGTCAATTTGAATCCAACATTGATGAGGAACCTTATGCAAGTTACAAAAATTTATTTATTTTGAACAGACACTGAAGTGATCCTTCAAATCTGATGTATTAGCAGTACAGAGACCCCTTCGATTCAGTCATCTAGGTACTTAGGTAAACCGTTGTTGAGGTACTTCATCAGTCCAGACCAAAGTGACTAATCAATCAACCAGTACCTGTTATATTAATGAGTCATGGTTCATGATTTTCCAGAATCTGCATAGCTTTGGGGAAATGAACCATTCATGTTATTAAAAGGATCAATCCAGTACTCTGATGTATAATGCACTGTAATGATTCGATGCTCGATATTATCATTCATCATAAGGACTAACTCGTCATCAGCAATTTCAGATCTCAGGTTGCAATTGAGTGGTTAGAGTGGAAGTTACTACGATATATCTTGGACTTGGTCATCCGATGATTCTCACAAAAAATACATCTCTTTCATCAACATTCGAAAACACCTAGTTATAGAACTTGGCTTATTGAAGAATCTGACCTCAAAACAAGATTATGGATGATCTTTCTCAATACTTTTTCATCATGAACTTGTGACCAATGAAAGTAGGTACTTGTTTTCACAATAATTCTCCAAACGCCTTTTACCATACTTTTTCAACCACGTGCCATTGCACGGACTTTAAGGACCTTAAACTGTGCTGATAGGTAGGTATACTAGGCTAGTACTAGGTAGGTACCAACTGATGAAGTTACGATATAAGGATTCATGTGCCCATATTATGGTGATTTATCACAATAGTTACGCCATCACGCAAAAACTTAGCTCCATTTTTTGTTATTGATACACTTCTGCATACAAGGAAGCATTTGCAATTTATTCAAAATTCCCAATGTCCATCCTCGTGAAGGTTTTACTGCAACGTATTCTTGGGTCTGGAACTATTCTATGGTATTAAACATATAGCATGGCATTTGGATTTTCGTCTTGTTCGGCATTTGGAATATGAAGTGGCACCTAGGCATATTCTGATTACCAGTGTTAACCTATCAACAAACGCCACGTTACATAAAATAAAAACAGGGCCACTTCATAAAGAATTTATAAAACAGAGTCACAAGTAATCATATCTATCTAGAAGTTCAGTCAAAAACTAACATGTCAAATCATAAAAAAATCAGAACTACTCTTCTCTGTCAATTTCTATCCAATAAAAACGTACAAAAAATCAATTTACACGAATCCAGTTGAAAGTTGATGGTTATCAGCCAGGTCTAAATTGAAATTTCATTCGAACGTTTTTGTTCCATATTTTTTTATTGAACCGGTCAAAGTGTGCCGTGTAAATTGGAGAGCAGTTCTTATTGCGTTTTGTCTGGTCTTCCTGAATCTGATGAAATTTTTCGAGAAAAGTGGTCACGAAGTGAACTTTTTTGACATAACAATGGAAAATTAAATTTTCCTAAGTCCGGACCTGGATATTTTTTTCATAATATGTTACCTTGAATATTTCTAGTAGAGATACGTCGCTGCCAAATTTCAGCAGATTACGAAGAATCATTTCTTTTATATCGGCCATCAAACTTTTATGGCCATTTCACATAATACCCTGTATCTTCGTTATGGAGGGTCAAACAACTGTTTATATATATATATATATATATATACATCAACTCGTCTTGATTTCCCCTATTAACCATTTGGCTATGTGAGTCTTCTCATGAAACACCCTGTATATAGGTTCGAAACATGTTCTAGAATCGTTTGAGATCCCCATTCCAGAATTGTGGAAATGACTGGAAGTTTTTTCACTACTCGATCACATCTAAATTGAATAAGGACATCTGGGTTATTTTTCATTTCTTGATGGCCATTTTCTATTCTCTCAATCAGGTCTTTCTAATATTCATATGGAACTCTCAAATACAAATCATTCTATGAGTGAATATGAAAAATTTGTTTTTCCATAACTCTTTCAACATTTGACTCCTTCATTTTACACAGGAATGATAACTATATCACTACTTTTATAAAACACATAAACCCTTCCCTTTTCAACGATATAAACCGATTATATTCCAGTCTTATCCGCATTCCCTCTTATTCCACCAAGTATTAATGAGATTTCCTTGTATATTAAAGGTGTAAACCGATGTGCTAATTATAAATCCAATAATTACTGATTAAATTGTTATTAAAGTAGATTAAAGTATTGCCAGTTCCTGTGGAGTTTCCCTTATATTGGAAATTATCTTGTTAAAACACCCCTTCCCAATATTTCTATCAAAGTAAGCTCTTTGTAATGCCGAAACTCCACTCTTGATACTAACCCAGCTCTCTTGGAACTATATTGCAAGAACAATACGGAAATGAATATGAGGTTCGAATTTCAGATAATGCTATGATATCACTTCGTGACAAGAATATTTTGAGTTTGATCACAGATAAGTGACATTCCTCAACTTGACTCAACTCCCTCGATAGAAATTATGCACGAGTGCTAATAATCTTCTGATAACTGATAGTTTTCTACACTGTGTGACCAAGATGAAGTTGCACAGCATAGAGATTTTGGAAACGCCAGGTGATACGAATTCGGTTAAATGCCAAAAGAATTGCGCATTTCGAAGGTCAGAAATTTCCAAAATTGTTATGCAGTTATATCGGGAAAAGTGAATTTTTAAAAATTCTAATTCATTTCTTTCTTCTCCGTTTTTATTGGAGAACGAGAAAAACTGGATATACTTTCTCATATATAGCAACTTCTGATGAAACGCACCATGTTCTCCGAACACCATAGGAATTTCCTTTCGTGCGCTGCAAGAGATAAAAAATAATTGAAAATTCAATGTGGTGACATTGATTTCTCCACGCGTTCGTTCGTTTTTTTTTAAATATGGTTTCAATTATGTGTTCACATCAGATTCTGATAGCTTTTTATATTCTGAATTCCACCATGTATTATACTCAAAATCGTTCGAATGTGTTTCAACCTAGTTTTAGCAATCTTCAATGTTGTTTCTATATTCCAAACAGGGAATAGGATCAGTTCCACTCCATCTTTCCTCAACCATTCAGTGTTGATGGATTGATGGAGTAGTTATTGGATAGTGGAATGTATAAAAAAACAAAATATTTCATTAATTAATCAATGCAGCGCTTGTTTCATGTTCACGGATTCTTATTACCTTGATAACTCTGAACTTATTCTACAGTTCCTTAATAGCTGAAAAAACTTCAGCAGGGATAACTGGGAACGGGAAGAGGAAGTTTTTAGGTTTAGGTAGTTCTCGTATGAAAATCGTTGCTTCCTGAGCAATATCTGGAAGGGTTTGTAAAATATTGTCAGCAATATTCATAAAATATCAGTTGACATCATCAGAACGAATTCCGTTGACTTTGACATGTTTCAAAAGGTTTCGTTCATGATTTGATCTCCAAGTATCTCCACTAATATTAGGGGAATTTGCAATATACTGGTTACTGGCGGCTTTTTTACAATTTTGTATTCCTTAGGCATAGTATTTCTCTCACAAGTTGTAAGCTCTTATGTCAACTATATCTTTTGATGCTTTGGATATGATATGCAATGCAGATAGGTTGATTCTCATCCTTCTCGAAATGTCATCGAAAAATTCAAATGGTGGTTCATTTTTTATACTGTAGTTTTTCATTGGGAAATATTTTTTAGTGAAGTGCTAATACAGGGTGGCCAACTAAGAATCCAGAGTTCGATACCTCTGTTGGCTTGAGAGATACAAAAAAAAGTTTCACATTCAAATTAAAGTAATAACCGAGCTTCACATTTCAAAATTTCTTTGAAATACACAGGGTGTTCCGTAAGGTCACAGCACCTCAAAGCTATGTTTTTTTCATCGAAACACCCTATATTTCATTTCATTTTTGAATTCTTCCTGAAGATCTGATTTCAACGACGTATCATACTTAGGGTCTAGCAGTGAAAGTTACTGACATATAGGGTGTGCAAAATCGAGATTTTTTCAAGTTCAGGATTTTTCTTGTCGAAACTGTTCATTATTCGTCGAAACGATTTACATGTCCCTATCTCAACTTTTCACTCACTATCAATTGGTGTTTAATTGACATTTAATTGAAACAAATCATAAATTTAGATTTTTTGACCACCTTGTATCAATTTCAATTGAACACCAATTGATAGTGAGTGAAAAGTTGAAATAGGGACATGTAAACCGTTTTGACGAATAATGAACAGTTTCGACAGAAAAAAATCCTGAACTTGGAAAATCCCTATTTTGCACACCCTATATGTCAGTAACTTTCACTGCTAGACCCCAAGTATGATGGGTCGTTGAAATCAAATCTTCAGGGAGAATTCAAAAATGAAATAAAATATAGGGTGTCTCGATAAAAAAAACATAGCTCTGATGTGCTGTGACCTTACGGAACACCCTGTGTATTTCAAACAAATTTTGAAATGTGAAGCTCGGTTATAACTTCAATTTTGATTCATGAATTTTTTTTGTATCTCTCAAGACAACAGAGAAATCGAACTCTGGAGTCTTAGTTGGTCACCCTGTACATAATCACGAGATTTTCAGCTAGCGTCATTATATCATGATTATAGTAAGAATTGATCTGATCAGAGCATCATTCAGTTCATTTAGTCCTTTCTGATTGATTATTATTTTCATCCATATTCCTTTCAACAACGGGTATTTCAATGAATTGACCGAAGTGATCTGAGAGGCATGAATCAGATATATAGTCTTTGTTCCTATAAGTTCGTTTAAATGTTGTATATACAACTGGCACCATTTTTATGGACCTTTATGGAGTATTTGATTGTGAAATTGAGTCCGAAAGACTTCTCAAGGTCCATCCATTGAGAAAACATATTATCATTGACGGCAATATTGATATTGAAGTC
This sequence comes from Phaedon cochleariae, assembly GCA_918026855.4. Classification (NCBI taxonomy): domain Eukaryota; kingdom Metazoa; phylum Arthropoda; class Insecta; order Coleoptera; family Chrysomelidae; genus Phaedon; species Phaedon cochleariae. The sequence continues at coordinate 29,596,509 of OU896717.1, forward strand.
ACCGACGATGATTAATTGCTAGTCGTTTCCTGAAGAAACAAAGAAGATCGTTGAATAACTAGAAGAAAGTCTATGTTTTCATTTATACCTGATCTATATGTAGTGAATATTAATATTCTTGATTAATTGATTCAATACCACAAAACTCTGCATGCATTCATGACTGAGACGTGCAAACAGTGAACAGTGTATTTGGTAATAATAACATATCAGCCGTTCTGAGTCACCACAATTTCATGTTATAATTCTGAATTGAGAACTTTGAAGTATAGGAATGTCCCAATCTATCTATGGTCATCAGCGAAAGGAAGACCCGAGCCAGGTCGAGACTAAGCAAACACCGTTTTGTCCAATTGATAACGCAGTGTCAGTCTTGATGGAAGTCTAATTCATACAAACAATTCTGTTTTTCTGTGCTTACCATTTCATCCGGAGTGAATTATAATGGTGAAAAAGTACTGACTGCACGTTCGAGAACAAGACTTGTTGTTATCAGCATGAATAAATCTGTGAAATTTGGGAACAGCGGGTGAGTTTAATTCAGTAAAATACATTATGGCTTTCAACAACATGTCTGATGATCGTGAATTGTATCAAATATTCCAGTTTTCCACTTCAATGAGGTGATTCTCATTCATTGGATTGTATATAGTATTAAGTCATATTCGATTACCTTGACATTTTGCTTTTTGCTTTTCACTCAATAGTGACTGAAAATTAAACAAATCAGAGTATTTCAGATCAAAAATGAATGTATGAAATCTTCATTGATTACATTATTTCCAAATTGAGTATATTGAATCCTAAACTCATTATAGGTAATTCATTTGTGATTATCATTGAGATCTGTGAAATATTCGCCGATAACGTTATCCGAGAATACGTCTCTCTCGAGGTGACATACCCACAACAAATCTGCTCTGATGGTTATAGTTTTGATTCGAATGAAGTTCAAAAGTACTCATTTTGGATATCAAAGCACTCAACAAAAGGCATTTACACACTCAGTAAATGTTCTTGACACTAAAAAATGAGTTGAAACTCACTCAAGATATCGCGGAACTGGAATAATATTCAAATCTGAACTGGGAACATTTACTCAATTCTGATTCCTCAAATCCACTCATTGAATTACCATTTCAGTCATTTCACTCAGTAGATTGTGTAAAGTGATGAGCATTGTAAAGTTTGGTGGTAGATGTTTTACTAGTTTTCAAGATATTTCGATGAAAGTAATAGTTATATAATGGATACGTTTTCGATATATATTTTGAAGAATATTTTTCTATTCATCTAGATTATCTGTGTTAATATAATCAGTTCGTTTTTGCACCGAACTGGTCATGATTTGCCATGGGCTGTCGATTCCCGGGTTTGTGCCTATAGGTTGGGATCGCCCAATATTATGGTTATGAGTGGAAGAGCAGCTGTCGATTTATCGGCGAGTTGAACTCTGCCTTCTGTTTCATTGAGAGAATAAAAGCATTCATAATCATTATTATCATTATTATCAAGTGAATTTTCGAATCAATCGATTTGGCGGCTCGGTGGTCGAGAGCGTGAAGGCGCTAAGTTCGTATGAGGACTCCCACCGAGACATAGGTTCGAATCCTAGTTAGGCCATGGATGTGTTTGTATGCTTACCTAACCCCGCACAAGTCTCGACTTATGGGGCGTTTGGTCCCAGTGCTGGGACCAACGAGGTAATGCCATTGCAAAAATAAAAAACGAGCGTGGACCGAAATTGAGACATCATTGGATGGAGTTTGAGTGAAATATCATTCTTTTTTTTCAGTGTACAATTCCATATAACAGCTAATAGATATTTTTCTCGGTGCAACCAAAAAATCTAACGAAACAACAGAAGCACGCCGACCGATACGATGATATGAAATGAGCAAAGGGGGGTTCGACGTAATGACAATATTAAAAATGCAGTCGGATCTGGCTTAACGGGGGGGCCTCGCCCAAGTCGAAATACAGTAGCCGGTACAATAGAATCCATTAGTCCGTGCCACAGTAAGTAATGTAATATTGTCTACTAACCAGACACCAATATTTGTTACTTGTAAATATACGGAAATTAATCGTGTCCAGAAGTCCAGGAACAGTGGTGGTCTCTCAGGGTTGGAATAAATATTATCGAAAGATTATACAGCGATGTTTCATCGTCAACAGTAGATAGAAGTCACAGAGTTCATTGTGGAAATACCACAAAACTACGGCCTTTAACGATTGATATGTCGATATTATAATATACTATACAGGGTTGCCCACGGTCGATGGTACCTTAGACGTATACGGAAAACGGTACATTGGATTATCCTGAAAATTTGGTAACTTCAATAAGCGTTTGTGATCTAACGATTCAAAATATTTTCAGCGATGCAGCGTTGCCAATTTTACCAAAAAGTTGCATCTACTTTGTTATTTCAAATGGAACACCCTGTATTTTATTGCGTTTTTAGATTCTTCTCGAAGAGTTGATTTCATCAATGTATCATACTTGGGGTCTAGCAGGAATTATTACAGAGATATAGGGTGTTCAAAATCTAGATTTTTCGATTTCAGGAATTTTTTGTGTCGAAACTATTCATTATCGATCAAAACGGCTTACATGTCCCTATCTCAACTTTTGATTCACTATCTACTGACATTTATTTGGAACAGATACAGGGTGATCAAAATTCTGAATCTTGGACCATCCTGTATTTTTTTCAATTGAATGTCGGTAGATAGTTAATCAAAAGTCAATATAGGGACATGTGAGCCGTTTTGACCAATGATGAATAGTTTCGACACAAAAAAATCCTGAAGTTGAAAAATCTCGATTTTGAACACACTATATCTCTGTAATAATTCCTGCTAGAACCCAAGTGTGTTACATTGATAAAATCAGCTCTTCGAGAAGAATCTAAAATCACAATAAAATACAGGGTGTTCCATTTGAAATAACAAAGATGATGCTACTTTTTGGTATACGTCTAAGGTACCATCGACCGTGGGCGACCCTGTCTAGTGAATTGTTCATATTATAACATCTGATTGTGAGTCATCATGTGATTGATTGTTTTTCTCTCAAATGAGATCAATAATCACTGTTTTCCATTTTACAAATTGCCCCTTGGGTGGGAATTGGTTTTATGATAACTATAAGAGAATAATTGTTGGAATATCTAACAGAAAACAATCACATAGGATATTGAATTATATTGAAAATACCTCATTGAAGCAAATTCATGATAACTCTTTGTTGAAATATGTTTATATTTCAATATAATTTATTCACCACTTTCACCACCCGAAATTCAGCTCATCGAGAGTTAGTGATGGAAGTACGTTGAAAACGGTCAAAGATCATTGAAATGAAACCCACTACTCACTTTACTGAGAAGCAATTGATAGTATACAGTAAACCTAGTAAACACACTCTCCTCGGATTAACGTATTAGAATTACGTTTGATGGGAACCTTCAATCACGTTAAATCAACGCAAAAATGTCGCTGACATCCACGTTGTTTTCAACCAGTATATAAAAGTGTTCTCAACTACTAATTCCAACGTAAATATAACCGATTGAAACCGGTTTAAACTGCCCTGCTCTCAACCAAATTTGACATGTGACATATCAACGTTTTATTACTGTTTCAAATAACCATGATCAAAAATTGAAAATTGATGATTATTTATCAATCGTCGAATCTCCTGTTTTTTGAACTTTTTTCCAACATTTAAGCAAGATTATCCTTCATTCATTTTGTTTTAACCATTAATTTAGCGATATTTTCATAATCACTTCGACTATTTGTCATTCGTTACTAACCTGATATGTTGTCCATGTATTTCCTCTCCATAGCTGTTCCACTTTATTATCAGTTAAATGTCTATCTCTACATATCCCAACATTTTTATAATTACTATGATTATTATTACACGTTACTAACCTGATATGTTGACCCTGTATGTTCTTTCCTTAGCTGTTTCACTTGATTGTTAGTGAGGTGCCGATCTCAACGTATCCCTATATTATGCTGGACTACTCGTTTGTTCCTAAACTTTTGGTATGATCAAGCTTTGGTGACATAATATGTAAATGGAATGAATACAATCTTTCATGCATATAACTCTGTATCTGAGACTTACTTAGTAGATATACAAGAAAACAAAAATGTTTCTATCGATTACTGTTCAATCTCGAACTGAATATCGATAGGATAATACTGAGATTAGATCTCAAAATTCAAAGAAATGTTCGTGGAAAACATCGATGAGTTCATGGAAATCAGGAAGCAGAGCTGGTGATCTATTACAGAACTCATCTTATATTTAATTTGAAAATTATCATTAGGTTCATTTTATTCTTAGCAGTCTGAGTAATAAGCGGATTTCCAATAATTACATTATTAGGTAAATCGAAATTCAAGTTTGGTATGCTCTTCAACTCCAAAACTCTAGGAAAAGCAAATATCTTAAGTTTCACGTAATGAAGATGAGTTTACCAAAATCTCCATGGTGTTTCGATACCAAGATTTCTTTCGATACCAAGATTTCTTATCATTTCTGGGGTGTATTCCGGATTGTTTTCGACAGATATTCGTTCTGATTCCTTTTATCATCCATGGCCATGCAATATGTTCATGCCCCAGAATTCCAGCCTAGACCCAGAGTTTGTAATTGAATTCTACATCTCTTCTTGTCAAGGGTCTTGAGTCCATGTCCTCTCACAGAGGGTCCTGATTTGTCGGTGTCTTCCTACTTGCGTACGTCCGGCTTGCGTACAAGGGGCGTAACTGTCCAAGATGCGTACAACAAGAGATCGGTTAAAATCGTTTATTTTTTCAAGGGAGCGCTGTTGCCAAACTCAAAATTTTAATATCAAGTGCTGTTGGTAAATTTAATACTTTTCATATAAAATATTGATAATAAAATTATAGTATAAACTTTAATACATACTATGTATGTATATCTGTGAAATGTCTTTCCTTCCTTTGAAAATTGCCGAAGGTTTACCCTTCCTCCCTTGAAAAAATAAACGATTTTAACCGATCTCTTGTTGTACGCATCTTGGACAGTTACGCCCCTTGTACGCAAGCCGGACGTACGCAAGTAGCACGGATTCGATTTGTCTGATCAATAACAATGACCCGTGGTTTACTGTAGGCACATAATGTGCCGTTCTTCACTGTTGCTAATGAGGCCTCCTAACAAATACAGTTTGTAGGAATCGGTGTAGTAAATCAGAATAAGTCTTTATCCGAAAAGTGCCGACGTAGGGTTCCAAAAAATGAATGTTCTTACAGTTATTGTAAGCGTTGTCACTCATTCAATTAGATTGATATTGAAGGTGTTTCTCTGGAATGTGGATTGAACATGAATTGTCTAGAATTTCTTGATAACAAATCAATATTGGAATTATCATGGTTTTGGCAAGGGTTTTCTAGTGAATATGAAGATTTATGATAACCTGCTACTGTATATTCGAGTCGTTCTTTTATTGATTGAACTACCAATGGAAAAGCAAAATACAAAATCGAAAACACAGCCTATCATCAGCCGCGATACAAAGAAGAAAAACATGATAATCATTTCCTTTCATCAACACAGATATTTCAATCAAACAAAATCCATGTGTGATTCGAAATTAGTGGGATAATCTTGTGAAACATAGGTACATTTTAAAATCCCAAATTCGTTCAGTGATTCAGAATATGGAATGCTCCCGTTCGAAATCAATCGTTGGTGAATAATACTGAGATGGTATTCAAGTAGGCTTATTTTGCCTCACTTGAACAAAACATGAATTCTTCATGATTGGCAGTAATTGGAGAATCAGAGGCGACTGAATTACTGAATAGCTGGAGAAATTGCTGCAGCACTCAGAGAACATACTTAATTGTAAATTACTATAGTCGGGTGATCTCTGATTGCCTATAGACGGCGATGTATCAGATACAGAAATGACCCTATAAATAATGGCTAATCTCGAAGTCAAAGGGCCTTCGATTCCGACCAGTGGCGCAGTAGTAACATTATTGAAAAGGGATATTCTCAGATGAATTATGAACATGAAAAAATTAATATATACAGGGTGTCCCAAAATTAGCTTGCCAAACTTCACCAGAGGCTTCTTCGACTGAAAATAGGGAGACAAGTTCCAATAAATATGGAGTCGAGAAATTTCTCCGAAGGGAGCACGGCCCCCTGAGAAGAAGCTCCTGAAGAAGATATTTCTTGAATATTTCCGAAACGTTAGCTGATAAAATGATGCAATTTGGTACAAGAACTAAACTTTCCATGCCCAATGCGGTGAATATAAAATCATTTCAAAGTTTCATTCAGGAATGTATAAAACAGGAAGGGACGACTGTATCAAATATTAATCAAACTTTTGAAAATGCATATTTTTTGACAATTTGATCTCGGATTATGAAAATCCACACCGTTTTACATATAGAAGGTGCTCTTGTTCCGCATCGATCAGATGCATCATTTTCGAGTGAAATCGATTTAAAAATATTGATGAACTCACATCCTATGCATAACGTTGCCAATTCTCAAATCATAGTGGCTATAAAAAAATCAAAGTACTTTCTTTTTACCAAACAATCCCATGAAAGTGCGAAAAATTCAAAAATGATGATAAAAAAACTACTTCAATTTCTGTGCATTTTTTTTCATTTCCACTACGCCTCATTGCAATGTTATGCATAATACAGAGTGGGCCTTTGAAAACGAAACAGAGGCTCTGTAGGTTTCCAAAACCGGATTATCAAAAAAAACTGAAACATGTCAACTACATTTTCGAGGGGGACATCTTTCTATAGTAATTTTCCTAACAAGTGCGGAAAGTGATTCTTTCCCGCACGTGACTGCCGTTGACACGAACGACGCGAAGCGGAGTTCGGGCAAGCAGTCGAGTGCGGGAAAGAAACTTTCCGCATGAGTTAGGAACAATATTTTTTCTACAAGCGTATAGGAAATTGATTGAATCGTTCAATTAATTATTCAAGCAAATAGGAACAACTAACAAGAGATATATATTCTCTATTTATTAATTATTAGTAATGTAGTGAACTTACAGTTTGACGCATTATGTTGGTTCATTGCGGAAGCCAGCAGGCCCATTAGGAGTTTGGTCTCTAGGTTCCAGACACTTCTATGAAATGAGCCAAAAATACCTATTCTTCATTCGATTTTTTCATTTCTTTATTGTTGCAACATTCAATAAAACGCGTGTATAGCTTCTCATACCTTTCTTAAGACTTCGTTGGTGATAACGCATCTGTATCAAATCCCTATAGCTAGAAGTTTTTGATCACATTGTGGCATTTCCACTGAATCGAAAATGACAGTAACGCTGTGTCTGTCACTTCGACAATTTCAAACTTATTTGAGGTTTGATTGGCATGACAAATTGACGTTCCCCGTCAGATCAATCCAAATCTATAGGGGGATTTTTATAATAATCAATTTTTATTTCTCAATATTTCTTAATTTTTACAATCAATTGTGCAATTTGATGGATGATTCTGAACATACATACTTTACTGCAACAAACAAACTTGAACTTTTATATTCCATCATACCAACCACTTATATTACTAGCGATTTTATCATATCTTTCTTTTCCCGCACTAGTGCGGGAAAAAATTTCCCGCACTAGTGTGGGAAAATTTTCCCGCAGTGTTGCGGGAAAATGACACTTTCCAAACTAAATTGCGTGCGGGTATAGGGTGAATCACGCACGCTTGTAGAAAAAAATATTTTCAGTCCTGCGGCGTTGCCGCTTCCAACGAGAAGAAGCAACAACTTTGTTATTTCAAATGGAACACCTTGTATTTTATTGCATTTTTGGGTTCATTTTGTGAAGAGATGTGAAATTTCATAATCCGTGATTAAATTGTCGAAAATTATGCACACACAAAATTTTGAGCAATGTTCAATGTATTCCCACTCTGTATTATACACTCCTGATTGAAATCTTGAAATGATTTTATTTTCACTGCATTGGACATGAAAAGTTCAGTTCTTGTACCAGATTGCATCTTTTTATCACATGGAGGTTCGGAAATACTCGGAAATAACATAATCATGTTATTTGGCTATCTATGTGGTCTGGTGTGGTGGTCATACTTATGCATAATCATGTAACAAGTAGTAAAATTTGAGGATAGCAGCTTGGCCATTATTTTAGAAAAGTGGGATACGCCAAAAAAGCAGAATGTGAATTGGCCAACATCGAAGGAATACCATAGGACTCTGAGAAATCTCTCGAGTGCATCATCCGAATGGGATAAGTTCCCAATAAAAAGAAAATTTTATGAAACTGGTTATTATTATAGTAGGTACTTACCTATAATATTACTCTGTATTCAATGTGGTAAAGGAACATCAATATAATTATACAAAAAAAATCGTATCTTTTCTGTTAATATTGATACAACCCTAATACAACAGTGTTTTTTTTTATCTACAGAAAATTTCGAAATAGCACAAAACAAACTGAAACGTGCAGAAGATTTCAGTGATATATATAATCGTAAAGATTACGTCATTTTGACGCCATTAGGATGTCGTCATTTTGACGCCATTAGGATGACGTCATTGTGAGAATGACGTCATTCGTCTTTGACTCAGAAGGTCATATAAACGGCATTATGACGTCATTTTGGAAGTCATCCTGACGTCAGGCCTGACGTGATAATGACGTACAAATGACGTCAGCTTTTTACCTGGGTAGTCAGGAAAGTAGTTGTTTTTCTCTCGTTATCTAACATTTTCTATCATTTTATGATCTATTGTGGTAATGATTTTGAGTTTATCTCTCTCTGTGACCATTGCATTACACTTTGAGTATTTGGCTTCTGCCTACTTCATGATTATATGTTTCCTGATGAATCATTTTTTCTTTTTTGGACGAAATCCTACAGAGTTCTTTTTCATGAATGCCATCAGTTTCTTGAAAGTTTGAATATCAATATTTTCTTCTGAATGGAGGCATGTTCTTAGCAGGGCTGATGAGTGATCAATACTGATTGAGAACTCAGACCAGCACAGATTTTTCGAATTCAGTATCATATTTTCATTTCCCAGAAACCAGTAGTGGAAACTCATCAGGTGCCATCTCCTTGAAGAATGAGATACTATATTGTACCTGCTTAAATTATGATAATACACCATATCATAACAATAATTCAAAATCATTGAATATCAAGTGGCCTAGCGGATTTCCAACGCCCATTGAGTGTCATGATAACCGCTTGACCACCGATTCTTGTGATTAATTGGACCGTTTTGTGACTTGAATGAAACGGCTCTCAAAACATTAGTGTTCCTCGATTTGAATTTTAAATTGGATATGAGATATCCGGTGAGATCATTCAGAACTGGTATTCGTTTGGATAAGAACAAATGATACATTGTTGTGATTTAAGTATGGTATTGTTTATTAATCAGAAGTCAGTGTAGGAGTACTTGAAGTGCAAACACTTATTCTCGAGAATAATTTATTAGAAGGAGTTATTGTATCATGCCCACTGTGACTTTATCACTCTGAGAGAGAAACATTTTATATCCTCAGTAATTGATTCTACAATAAGGTGAACATTGGGATTTTTGAAACAATCAAAGCTTTTGAGATGCCCAAAACAAGTCGAAGTTTTGTATTTCCATTCTGAAATCGGTGGTGTCAGGAGATCTGGCATGAAAAAGCATCAAGTCAATATTTGAACCAATTGGATTTATGAATCTTCATGGCAGATTTTGTTTATTTAGTGATTGACAATGTATAATTACTATCAGAATGTGAAAACTTCACGACGATATACGATATACTATCAGTATGTTATAGCTATGGTATCATCAAGTTCTTTCAGGGACCTTTTCAGGGACCTCACTTGCCAGGAGCCACTCAGTTTTCGATAGTTGGAAAACTGAGAAAATTCAAGATATAATCCGAAAGTCTAATGAAATACCGCGTAATTATACCAAATTTACTTATTCTTCAGTTGGTTCAAAGAAGAGCCATGTGACACACAATTCATGATGATACTTTCAATAACACCTCAATGAGCAGCAAAATGAGAAATAACCTCACTAGTGTTGTATTAGTTGAAAGCTTGAGCAAAATGAAAAAGGTGAGTTTTTGATTGCCGACTGGTCGCGACCACTTCGACCATACTTTGACCACAGGGTTTTTGATTGATGACCACATTGACCGAACTTCAAATGGTAACGTTTCTTAATAAATACCAAGGCCCACCGATCCAAGACTATTTCTCCTGGACTTTCAGATGGTCGATGTGATTCAAGAATATAAAGCATAACCTCAAAACAATGGAAATACAAAAAATGGAAAAGGGCATCTACAGTATTCAGAATTGAGTGACCCGAACTGCTTGTATTTCAACAAAAATAGCATTAAATCAATTCGATGATTCACTAGAGTGTATTATTCCTGATATACAGGGTATCCCTGTATAGTCTGTGCAAAATCTTTACAGATATTCCTTAGGTCAGAATGAGCCGATTCAAAACAACTTACTTCTGTTCGCAATTGCTCCGTTTTCGGGATAAATGGTGGTCATCTAGTCAAGTCAAAATATGAAAATCGACAGGTACACTCCTAGAAAGTATTTCGAAGAATCCATTTCTGCACTGCTAATTCACTTTCCAAATTACATCCACGAAGGTAACAACAAGCAAAATATTTTTATTCAAAATAATTTCAATATTCCGGTGCAGTATCGACAAGAACCGAGATATCTCAAAATCGACTTACTTCAGCTGATTTCCGAAAGTGTACTTTTTTTGCCAGAAAATGTTCAAAAACATATCTTCTTGACGAACAAAAGTGAAAAACTACACTGAGAAAACAGTTATGGCCATTCTAAACCATGAAATATCCATTAATAAGCGCTCTCTTATGGCCACAGTGAAGAGGTGCTCATATTCGGGTTTTACTTCCCAAGAAAACCCTGGATACCAATTCTCGAAGTGATATAGGTTCAGAGAGGTTCAAAAACTCTGAAAAATTCGATTATTATTTTTCAACTTCACCACCCTGTATCTCGGAAACGGAGCAATTTCGGACTGAGGCAAGTTGCTTCAAATCGACTTATTTTGACCTCAGGATTAAGTGCTGGGATTTTGTACAGACCTTTTAGGAACCATCAGTATACAGTTCAAAATTATTATATTGCATTCAACAAAAGCTGTCCCGAGGAGTTCAATGATTCTTATAAATGATTCCTAATGAATCTGGTCTTCGAGATGTCAGGTAAAGTGTTATTTTTGGTATATTATCAATTTCTGTATACAAGCCACCGGTCGGAACCAATTGTCATCGTGATTAGTCACGTGACACTAACGACCAGTTAGTCAAGCCGGTCGACAACCAAAAACTCTACCAAAGTAAGTATCTCAAAGTATTCTTCTTCCATAGGCCTATATTTCTGTTTCACAGAAACAATCGAATACCCATTATGATCTAGTTAACTGGTATTTCAAATATGAATTTAGTATATGTAGCTACGAGTAGTGAGACTTGTATAGTTGAATGGTATTTTGAGTAGATATTTGGAATATGTACTTACGAGTAGCAAGACTTGAATAGTAGTTATAAACTTGTTGCTGCGCACTACTGGATCACTAGGAACAAATTGGTTATCAAAATTGATCTGACCTTATGAGGCCGCGGAGCATGATGTGGTGCTGCTCTGTTCCTCACTGCCAGTGAACTCCAACTCGAAAATTCCGGGCTGTCACAGTTGAAAAAAAAAATGTCCTGGAACTTCCTAGTCACCCTTCGCCATCGTCAATGGGTCAAGAGTGGTATCCTTTGGGATTATAGATGCAAAAAGTGTGATCGAGAGAATAGCTTCAAAAATGAGAATCGACTGGCACGCTACGTCGGTGGCGTCCTACCAGGACATCCACCAAAGACAGACAATCTGTTAAAAATTTACCATATTTTATGACTGGTTTTCTGGAGTATGAATTAATAATCGTATTTCACAAAACTAATATGACATTCGCTATACGCCACTCTGATCAAACTTCCTCATGTCTACTACTTACTAGAAATGATACACAAGCTCACCTCAAAAATGAATTCATCTCAAGAAATAGTGTATGGGTCGAATGGTGATAATTTATTCCTCGATTCATTCACTCATAGGAATTGTAATTATCTAAATAAGAATGAAAAACCGTTCATGATATTACTCAGGAATGAGTCAAGACATTACAAATCAAGTTGCTGCGGAATATTTTGGGGTCGATTAGAATCAGACATCATGAGGAGACATTCAATATTGATTCAGGGTTGCTATTATATGATCGTAGCATCGTAATGCCCTGGAAATTTCTCGTTTCATTTGTCGCTCTGTCTATGGGATTTCCTACGTTTTGAAAGTTGTACTTCTTTCTCACGATTTTACTTTTCCGCATGATTTTTACTTTCTCGAACGATTTTTTGTCCGCACGATGGAACGATTGAATAATGCTTGTTTACCCTACAAGTGCGGAAAGTAGTACTTTTCTGCACGCGACGACAGTCATTTCATGTCATGTCTATTCAAGGGTATTACAAATATTTTAGGAAAGCGATCTTAATTACAACAAAATGAAGAGAAAACTGTAGTTAGAACAAAATGATTAAGAATAGACGATTTCTCTATAATGGTTATTACAATCAGAGTTGGTAGATATTTTTAAATCGAGTTTCTCTTAGTGTATGTTCGACAAGTTTCTACCTCATTTGTGCTTGGTTATTGACTACAATTATCATGTCTTTGAACTACTTGAGCATATGATGAGGTTGTTGACAATACCCAAATATATTTGTTTTCCCGATAAAAGTTTTTTGCGAGAAAAGAAATATGAAATTTGGAATCGACCAGCTCTCAGATCATACGTCAATGAACTTGCAAAATGTTGATCATGAATATTGTGATCAAATGAGTACAAATGAAGCATACATTTGCCAAATATGATGGGATATCCTGACATAATGAACAAGTATGAAGAAACACCAAAATGAATTTTGTTAGATATCTCGAAAACTATAAGGAGAATGATGGAGGAAGTGCAGTGAGGTTCTCTAAACAAGTTACATCGATTTTCATCAAAGCGAATGTGAAATATCTATCCTCCTGTATATTGATTTAATTAATATGACATGGTTTCTATGCACATTCAAATGAGTGAATTGCCCTAGGAATTTATGTGCAGTACCTTCCAAGGATCTTGAAATATTCAGGAGAATCTGTAAGAACAATTTTTCTTTATCGCCCTCTCACTGCTCAACGGTGCATTTTCGTTGAGTTAAGTTGATTTCAACCAGTCTATTTTGGTGTTAAGTTCTGTATATTGATCGAATCAATATGACATGGTTTCCATGCACATTCAAATAAGTGAATTGTCTTAGGAAAATAAGAGCAGTACCTTCCTAGGATCTTTGAATGTTCAGGAAAATCTGTAATCACAATTATTCTTCATCGCCCGCTCAAGGCTTGAGGTAAGTCGATTCCAATCAGTCTATTCTTGAGTCTAGTTCAACCCTGCGTAGAGCACATGGAACGTTGTTCTGTGACACCTTGTTTATCATCGAACACTCGAACAGTCATCTCGCTAATAACACAACTCGATCCAATGGACGTCCTATTGACACCCTCCTCTAGACATCTCGGACATTCATAGAACATCCAGTTTGTATACACTGGATGACGTATATGGACATTCATATAGGATATCGCGTTTCTAACTTTTTAGATATCCATGCGGTATCCGTCATGGACATCTATATGGTATCCGTCAAGGACATCCATATGGTAAATTCAATCGGATGTCTTAAATGTATGCATTCATATTGAATAGGAATATGATCTGGTCAATAAATAGAATCTATGTTTCTGGTTGTTATATCTATTTGAAATGTGATTATACTCAAGAACACTAGGTATACTATAATATTCTATATCAGATTGGTGTGAGATGACACCTTCCTTCATGATTTCATTCTGGTTGACTTGACACAATACGCACTTAATTTCAGATCCGTTTGACTAGTTGAAATTCTTCGACAATGTCATCAACACATCCTGAGATGGCTCTTCACTTCAAGTGATCTATTCATTCTTCGACCAAAATACACATACAAATACGACATCCAATGGATATGTTCATGTGGACATCCTATTGTTATCCAGATTGTGTCTATGGACACCTTGGACATATAATGTACCCCATATGGATTACTTAACCTGGACATCCATTGTATAATTTCATGTGGACATCCTATTGTTGTCCAGAATGTGTCCATGGATACCTTGGACATATAGAATACACAATACAGATATACAATGGAGATCTTGTGTTATTAGGGCTGATGACCTTGGAAATCACCATCTGTCTGAATCTGTCCTGTGACAATATCGATTGCATCAGAATGCGTGAGCCACCTTCTACAGATTATGTATGAGAATTAAAGTCGGGCCCATCGACTGAAAACCCGCCTATAAAGTATAAGAGCGTGTCCCGGTTTAATAACTTGTGAATATTCATTCGAACGACGTTCCGTTCGGCCAGAAAAAGACGACGCCAGGCGTCGATGCGCGTCGCAGATGAAGACGCAACACGTCGTCATGGCAACGGCTAAATTAAGTCATCAATGAATCATTGGTGATGCGGTATATCGCCATCGGGGGCGACTGGTGAGGGGATATCAGCCAGAAGGGGGCAACGACGGACTGAATAAATTAAAAATGTCTTTCGCGATCGGGGCGAGAGATACGACTTTTTGTCCGTTGGGCTTTTCAATGGGGTCCTTCATGAAAGTCAATCTCTATAGAGTGACTGACCGCGTATGCGATGAAAAGGTTCGAACAATTTGGGGAAAATGGGAGATGGAAAGTAGGTTTCCTTGTATATAAGCTCCTATGTGTAAGTGTGTTCAAGAAAAACATGTAAAAACTGGTTCCCAGAAAATAACATGTAAAACTGGTCCCCTAAGAATATCTATATCTGCTGAAGAAGTAGATCATAGAGGAATCGAAGTGTTCTCAATGAAACAAATGCAGGGCAACATTATATCGACTCCTCTTACTCATTAGCTCAGCTAAGAATGAAATCCCGTTAGCCAAGAGATTTTCTTGTCAATTTGGAACACTCAAGACTCATCCTGAAGATTCGTAGCCTTGGTCGAAAATGATTTCGTTTACTATTGAATTCAATCCAACAGTGATGCACCTAAACGAATGGGGTAGGAAATCATCAAGACGTGTGAAATACGTCTTGAAGATGTATATTTGGGTACGTCTTCAGTACGTACCGAAATCTCCCTCTCAGATCAGAACTCTGAATCTTGAACCACCCTGTATTTGTTACAATTAAATGTCAGTAGATATCAAATCAGAAGTTGAGATAGTGACATGTAAGCCGCATCTACTAATAATGAATAGTTTCGACAAAAAAATCCTCAAATTGAAAAGGGTTGTTTCAATTTTCAGGGAGAACCTAAAGATGCAAAACAGTCCATCATCAGGCGATATCTTGGAATTCAAACACCCTAAAGATGTAAATACAATAACTATAGCTGTTGTATTCGAATTTTTTTCAGATTTTCGACGAATATAGTGGTTCCACTGGAAATATTGACAGGTTTGGAATATAGGTATGAAGCATACCTATCAAATATTCAGGTAGCAGAGTGACCTAACAGGACGTAATAATGACGTCGTTTTATCCTCCAACATTCTTCCGTATCACCGAATAAAAAAATCAGTCACTATCTTACCTTTTCATCGTCCATTTTACGGAATTTGAGTTTTTATATACGTTTCTCCACAACGTGAACGTTTATTTCCCAACTTCCGGTACGTTACTCCGCTTACATATCGCCGACGCACGCTAAATAATTTCATATACGAATAATAAAAATTGCTTATATTATACTCACCTGAAGAACTAATGATAACGCCAGGATCGAGAAAGATTACACCCGGAATAACCAATTCATCAATGAATCTCATCAAAGGTTATCATAGTGGATACTTGTTTCCATAAAATCATATGCCGTTAATTTTTTTTCATTGAGTCCTCCATAGGTTATTCTGAGACGTAATCTTGACATCTGAATATGACGTCTCATGTCTGTGACATTTTCGAGGTCGTCAAGACGTCATTTTTTGACGGCAATTGTTCAGTTTTGTGGCTAAATCAGGACGTTTCCTGTGCTATCTGGGTGGTGATGAATGGTGGATTTGATATGTAGTCTGAGATCTTCGTTTAGTAGTCTCTGCTGCTCGGACATAGTTGGTTCATTCCCTATTTCGTTTGTGTGGAAACCCACATGAATTTCAGCTCTCCAGAGGTAGACCTGATTGCATCAATATGGTTCTTGATGACTTTGATCATATGAGATTGTCAGAATATATTTATGTTGAATTGTCAGAATATATTTATGTTGAAGTGGACTCTGCGAGTCTATTAGGATTAAAATTCTCTGAAGTCCAACAACAACAAGCTTGATTGCTTGCAAAATTGCAAATAGTTCCCCACTGTAGATGCTGCATACTGGATATAACTTGAAGCCTCATGTATCTAGGCTCGAGATTGCAGATGTTACTTCTCAGTTCGATTTGAATGCATCTGTGTAGATGTGGTCGTAATCTTGACATTCATTAGGCAAGAAGTAAAAGCGAGTGCGAGGCACGCTATGATTTGTTTTTGAAGAAGGTATAAGACGTAGATAACACGGTGACAATAGGATGAGCCAAGGTAGCTCATTGGTACTCTGGATTGAAGGTATTCTTGGAAAGTTAGAGGTTAGTTGGGAGATGTAGTTTATCCTGTGGTAGACACGATTTATTGTTCTCCTGCGGGTTCGATAAAGTTTTTGGAAACGGTTGGAAATAGTATTATTGTATGCTGGATAGTGGCTTTCAAAGGATTCTGTTGCTGCATATCCTAGACTCAAGTACTGCCGTCGCAATAATATCAGAGGTGGTTCAACAGCTCCACAGTGCAGACTTCTGGTATGCATTGTTCTATATACTCCGAGAGATAGTCTCATAGCAGTAGTAGGGATTGAGTCAATGACTTTCAGAGCTGATTCACTTGCTGGGTCATATATTATGAAGCCATAGTCAAATTCAGACCTAATCAAGACTCGGTAGAGAAGTAAGAGTGTTTTTCTGTCGGATCTTGATTCCTCTTTGACATGCCGTTTTAAAATGATCAAGATGGGCATTCCAATCAAGTTTCCTGTCGTTGAACATTCCTAGGTATCTGATTCCACTACTTTCATATCATTCCGTTACAGCTTCAACTTCGAGCTACAAGCTTCCTTCTATTTCGAAATAAGGGTGCACTTTGTTTTTTTGGGACTCATTTTTCAACTAGTAATTTTCAACTAGCTCTCTATTGAGTGCACGACTTTCTGGCAGGTGAGAGTTTATTCTTTAGCCACATAGGTTTTTTTGTATTCGATAATGATGAATTTATATTTCAGAAAAAGTGAGAATGTAGTGATTTGTTATTTTTAACTGTAATGATACATATCAGAACTGATTGGCTTTCAGTTGATACTCAAGTTACGTCAATGAATCTAAAATGGTATCATTGCATGAACAACAGTTTCTTCTTGATGCATCCTGCTTACCTTATTTGTGTGAGTACTTGTGATATTCTAACACGAATAATGTAAGACAGAAAAGTGGATTTATATAATAATTTGAGAAGTTTTCATGGTTGGAATGAAAAATGAATAACTTGGTTCGGAATTAAGGTCACTACTATTCTTGAATTATGGTCGATAACGGCGATTTTTGGAATTCCATCTGCAATTAACAGATATTTTATCATACCTGTCGCATACTTACCAGGTTCTTATTCAGAACGACAATATCTCAATCAGAATAATCATCATTGAGTTTTTTCAATAGCGATCATGGTTGAAATATCGTCTATAGACTGAACAATTCAATATTCAGCATCTATTGTGGAATTGGAATAAGTATAAATAGCTCTTGATAAATCCTCTAACCAATCAACATCATTTGAACTCACTAACCTGAACCTTTTTAATGCTGTGTATTGAAATAAACATCGCGCATCGTCTACTTCGATACAAGATACAACAGTGTCTTTCCTACTGTGTATAATCCGAAGGTATTCATACATTGTTGTAGAAATCAATCCAATCTGAGTGTAATAACCCATTTTCATTATCAGCTTCTTGGTTGATATCAATGAAATCCAAACACTTCCAGCCATCGATAAAGAAAACGACCTAGAATGGATGGCGTTAAATGGTGCATGAAATCCTTCATCGGGCCAGAAGTAGGGACAACTTTGTCTTCGTTTCGACACTCATCTGTTATTCATTGTATCGGTTCTCCAGGCTGATGCGTCTTACGGCCCTTCCTGCCGATTAATTCCATTAGAGCCTTTCTTCGGCATCCAAAAATTACACTGATTAATTAGATCGTTATCCGCGATTGTCTTCGGCGTTTGATGGACTCGCAGGAATTAAATTGATAACGGTTGGTGGTGGTTATTGATGCGTTAGGGAGGTTTTTTGCTGAAGGAAAATTCACTCGAATACGAAATCAGGCAATACAATTTCACGGGAAGAAGAGGTTCTGTACGAGTAGAAAAATCAGTTTGAATAATTGTTGCTGTTCATTGACAATTCATGTTATGAAAACAAAGGGGTAGTATCAATAACCATCAGTCTTTGACATTAGTACTTGAAAAATTTACCAATTCATGGCTTCCGAAACTCAGTGCTCCTAATATAAATATTGATCACGGTCACTGAATTATGGGTTGAGATCCAGACAAGGAAAAATCATGAGTTTTTGTAGCAAATTATCCCAGTGTCTAAAATCAAAAATGGTTCCGCATCACGTGATGCTGAATACATGGTGTAAATAGCTGAGCTAGTGGTGGTGAATGTAAGGTTTTGTTGGTGTTGGTGTTCGGATTCGGTTCAAAAAAATCAGAGTTGGACAATACCGGGTGACCAGTTATATTCGGACCCATTTCAAATGCTCATGAAACCATTTGAGTTATCGTTGTGCGGTTCGGACTAGTCTATTTTGATATTTTTCAATTTTTTTTACGTGTTCATCTTCTCACTTGAACTTCCGGTACTACCGAAAACGAACAAGCAATAATCCAATAATCCAGGTATAGGGCAACTTTGTTATTTCATTGAATCACCCTGTATATTTTTGCACATTCAGAAAGAATGGCCTCTTCTCTATCTAACAATTTATAACAAGTTATGTTCTCCCAGAAAACTATCAGAGTTATAACTCTTTGAAACAACTACTGCTTGTGGAATGGTTTAATGAGATTATGCAATGTTATCAAAGTTGACCTATACCTGAATAATGGCTTGTTTGTTTCCGAAGTTCAGGTGAGAAGGTGAACCAGTCTGAAAACTTGAAGAATATCAAAATAGAGAAGTCCAAACCGCACAACGATAATTTGAATACTTTCGGAGATATGAGCAGTTGAAATGGGTCAGAATATAACTGGTCACCCGGTATCACTTAAACGTTTTCATCATATTGCCGAACTTGTTTTTTTTTCGAACACGAATCCAAACCCAATGAAGAAACCAATATAACAGGAAAAAATATAACACAGGATAATGGGAGGAAGCACTAAACATTTAGCTGGCTGTATAGCAATGGATTTTTTTTTACATAAGATACACCACAGACCTTTGTTGAAATTCATTTATAACTATGCTTTGTGGTGACTTGGTCGATGGTCCTTTCGGACAGTCTCGTTCATCCTAGCACTATCATTACCACCTACGCATCTCTATATATGACAATATGTTAGATACCCATATACAGGGTCTGCAGAAATGAAATCGACAAAAAATATGGGGTTATAGGAACTGCCAATACGATCGCGAAATGCCATATATGAATGTCCAAAACCCCTTCGTTACTAACATACAGTGATTTGTGAATTTCGATAAAATTTCAATCTGCCATATCGAATACAGGTATTACCCGATTGGTCAAATTATTATTTCAATTTTCTTCAATAATTGTCGAATGTAATATCAGTTAGTATTGAATATAATAAATATTTACGAAAACAAGACGTAAAAACTTGTTATTTTCTTTGATTACCGTAATATTTTATGAATTTCTATCATGACCTATAGGAAACTGAAGAATAAATACGTATCCAATATGGAATGATAACTAACCTAGTATAACAATCATCATTCATCCGATAGTAGATTCCGAATGAATGAAAAGAAACGTATACACTGAAAAAAAATTGAGTGAAATTTCACTCAATGTCCACGCAATAATGAGTCAATTTCGGTCCACGCCCGGTTGAGTTGAAATTTCACCCTACTCAACTGTGTAAAATGGTAATTCATGAACCGATTCAATCAAATTTGTTATAAACATTCTCATTGTTATGAGAACTTGATGAAATATCTAGTTTGAGTTGAAAATTTACTCAAAAATTTCAATCAGTAAATTCACTCACAACCACATATTCATTCACTCAGAGGAATTTTCTACAGTGTAGGAACCTGTATTGTTATACTGACTCTCTTATCCTAAATGCTGGTGTTCCGCAAGGATCGATTCTAGCACCAACACTATTTCTACTCCATATCAACGATTTGTTGGAAGCAACTCCATGTCCAGTACTAGGGGTGGGAAATATTATCGATATATCGATAATTATCGATAATTATCGATAATTATCGATAATAATTTGGAGAAAAATTATCGATTTATCGATATTATCGATATTATCGATATTATCGATATTATCGATATTATCGATATTATCGATATTATCGATATTATCGATATTATCGATATTATCGATATTATCGATATTATCGATATTATCGATATTATCGATATTTTCGATATTTTCGATATTTTCGATATTTTCGATATTTTCGATATTTTCGATATTTTCGATATTTTCGATATTTTCGATATTTTCGATATTTTCGATATTATCGATATTATCGAAATAATCAATAATGTCGATGATATCAAAATTATCGAAATTACCGATATAACCAATGATATAAAAATTATCAAAATGAATGAGCATCAGAAAAATAGGTATTTTGGTTTCTTATATAGAACACCCTGTATAAAACAGATACTTGTTGGTAAGAATTGAAGTGAGAATGAAGAATATAATAAGACACGCCACCCTGTACAACAGCCCTGTTCAAACAACATAGGACTCCAGCACAGCAACTTGCATGAATCTATCTGACATCTGGCAACGTGGCAACCCTTATTAGTTGTGGTGGCAAACTTATTGGTTAGTTATGTGTTGAACGAGTAACAAGTATCAAGACGGGTGGGTTATCTAATTATATGGAATATTTTTATTTCATCATTCAATTGCTCATTCCTTGAAAAATAACATAATGACAAAATGGCTTTGTTTATTATACCTACGTAGAAACCAGAATGTAAATATAAAAAATTAGTTTCATAAAAATACCCTTGTCACGACTAGGGGTGGGAAAAATTATCGATATGTCGATAATTATCGATAATAATTTGTAGAAAAATTATCGATAATATCGATAATATCGATAATATCGATAATATCGATAATATCGATAATATCGATAATATCGATAATATCGATAATATCGATAATATCGATAATATCGATAATAACGATAATATCGATAATATCGATGATATCGATGATATTGATAATATCGATAATATCGATAATATCGATAATATCGATAATATCGATAATATCGATAATATCGATAATTATCGATAATATCGATAATATCGATAATATCGATAATATCGATAATTATCGATAATTATCGATAATATCGATAATATCGATAATATCGATAATATCGATAATATCGATAATATCGATAATATCGATAATATCGATAATATCGATAATTATCGATAATATCGATAATATCGATAAATCGATAATATCGATAGATTCTGATTATCGATAATCGATATTTCAAAATCATTATCGCCCACCCCTATCCAGTACACAGCTTCGCGGATGATTGTACCCTCCATACCGCCTTCTCTTCCAGTGCTCCACTACCAGCCAGGCAAATCCGTAGAGAATCAACATTAACGACAATAACTCATGTTAAATCGACAGTAACTTTCCATTAAGTGATAGTGAAACGAGTCACTTTCTCAATAACAAATCAATGTGTTTTGTGCTGTTTTTATAGGTGGTCGTAGGAAAAATTAATATACCACCTCCTCGATTAACCGACAGACAGTATTCAATAGTTATAAGTTGATATTGACAATATGATAATAATATGTTTCTGAAAGGAGATATGTCGGAATTCGTTGAAACAATAATATACGTTCTATGATAATAATATGGTGGTTGAAACTGGTTCACCCTAATATAACGATCGATATGCAAACCTATAGAAATCATAATTTCGTGCCTACCGATATTAAACAGTTGTAAATTGACTGACTAGAACAGTTGGTGTCAGTTAAATCTCATAAATTAGATATAATTGGATGGATGAACTTTGGTAATATTCTAGATCTAGATAATTAGGAAAACATTATTCATTTTAACGAACAATATCAAACACAATCAGCAAACATATTCTGACAAAGTTTTCACTTCTATTGCTTTTGCATGTGACCTCGATTTCAATTTTATGTTTGTGATAGGATGTACCTATATGATGAAGGTGATTCCAAAAAGATAATTTGGGAGATATTCATTTATAACAATTCATTCTTTGTCATATAGTCCAGGTTTTGATGATAATATGAAAACTTTATAAGGAGAAATCAAATATACAGGATGGACGATAAACGTTTGAATCATGACGTCCATGCACGACAAACTTTTCAAACGGAATAACCTATATATTATCGAATTTTCGTAATCTCTTTGAGAAGCTGCTTTCGAAATCATATCACACTCGAGGTCTGTATACAGGGTGTTTGTTAAATTCAGTGCTCTCTCGAAATGGGGTCGCCATTGAATGAATACCGTTGACGTAATTTCTCCTAATAGACGAATCATTCTGTGTGTTTCAGAATTGGATTTGAGAGGGAAGGAAATTCTACGGCTGATGCGAGCGTTCTTTCAAAGAACGAACACACTGTATACAAACTCTATGGGTGATTTTCGATTCGAGCCCTACATAGAGATAACAAAAATCGGATAATTCATAGGTTGTTTCTTTCAGAAAATTGTCGCGATTCCTCAGGAAAAAATAGTAGGGCTATAAATTAACATTACCTCTCGGGATCAGTAGATTTGAATGCGAACCCTATGTGAAATATATTTTTGGATCAAGTTTTTCATGAAAAATTCAGGAATTTTATTATAAATATTGAATATGGGGTGTTTTATCTGAAAAATATTACCGCGAACGTGAACTCAAACGTTTAGATCAACCTGCAAATCTGATTTTTTTGATGAATGTGCCAAATTGAGAATTGAAACCAACCTGGTTCAGGAAGTATCTCAGAATGTTTGTATGAAATGAATCTATCCAGCCTACATGTCGCCGACGCTCCCTACATAAATCAAGATACAAATATACCCTGTAAAACCGACAAAACTCATGAGGTTCAAGAGCCTGCCCATAATCGTTCCTGACATACAGAGTGATTTGTGGATTTTGACAAGAAGAAGCCGATTGGGATCAAACTTGGTACATGAATCAAGTTCAAAGGCTCAAACAAGTATAGAATTCTAGTCGAAACCAATATCAGGACCAGAATATATTTTTTTCCTATGATTAGTTATTGTGAGAATAACCCAGCCTGTATAATGATTATCATACATCTGAGGTATGATCATGAATCTACGAGAAAAATACTATGAGAATTTGTTGAAAAAAGTTCCTGGCACAATTTCAGTCATTCCGTGGAAAAACTTTTTTTTTTTTCATTAATTGTCGACTGAAATATCATCAGAAGTGGGAATATGATGAATATTTACGAAACCAAGAAATAATTGTCATTATTTTCTTCGCTTACTTTGTAGAAATATTCTATAAATTACTCTCGTAACCTAATATATTTCATAGTTCATATCAGAACCGGAATGACTATTGTGTAATTGTGTATCATGTAAGTACAAGTACAATGTGTCCCTGAAAGGTCTTTACGAAATCTCAGCACATATCCATGTGGTCCAAATAAGCCGATTTGAAGCAACCTATCTCAGTCCGATATTGCTCCATTTCCGAAATACAGGGTGTACATTTGAAAAATGAAGACCGAATTATTTCAAAATGCATGAACAACTTTGAACCTATCACTTCAGGAATCTTTGTGATGCGAAACCCAAATACAGACACATTCTCATTGTGGCCATCAGAGGGCGCTTACCAATGCACTTCTTATGGTTCAGAAGGGCCATAACTTTTTTCTCAATGTACTCCTTCATTTCTTTCGTAGATAAAATGATTTTTTCAATATTTCTAATCAGGAAAGGCACCTTTGTGAATATTCGGTATAGAAGGTCATTTCGAGAGATTTCGGTTCTAAGTATTCGATGCCGCACTGGAATATTCAAATTATTTTGAATAAAAAATGCATGTCTGCTGTCATCTCAATGGTTGTAACTTGGCCAGTGAATGAATAGTGCAGAGAAGGATTTTTCAAAATACTTTTCTGGGGTGTATGATTGTAGATATTTATTCTTCAAATTTACCACCCTGTATCTCGGTAACAATGTGATTTCGGACTGGGGGGTAAGTTGCTTCAAATCGGCTTATTTTGATCTCAGGACTATGTGCTAAGATTTTGTATAAAGACCTTTTAGGGTACCCTGTATAACTGACTTAGTAAAACAATGAACATTAATCTGATCGTATATATTCGACAAAAATTGAAAAATCGTGAAGGAACTTGTTGAATTTGGACTGGACTATATTTTTCGTGAATTTTATTTGCTTTCACACTAATATATTCAAATTTTCAGAGATACAACACAACGAATAATAATATTTCGTAATAACCATGACATATAAACGAAATAGTTATTTGTTTTACTAGACAGGAAAGTAGACTTGCCTATGAACTATCAGCCAAGGCACTCAATCTACATTTCCTGCCGTGTGAAACATATGTTTTCTACAATTGTTATAAAACCAATTTCGTGTAATCTCATTATATATCTTGTGTCCACCCAATTTTTATGTCAGTTTTGATTACCGAATTCATTCAAACCAAGGGAAATGAGGTAAGAATTGGTGTTCTTCTTAAATTTCTGGAGGTTATATGCCTCAGGGAACACCTCCCTTGGCAATGTGTTCCAGAGCCTCGCTTTTCGTTGGATGAACGAGTCTTTGGAAATAGATGTTCTGCAGGTCTCCAAAGTGACCACGAAGGGGTGCGAAGCCTCAACTCGGCGGATTAATCTCGCGGGGACTGCCAAGGGAGGAACAATTGTTGATATTTCAGAAGAGCATCGTCCATCGAAATATCTATGAAGAAGAGCCATATCGCCAACTTCTCTACGGTGTTCCAGAGAAGTGAGTGAGTTTGTGAGCGAGGCATCACCCACGACTCCCACGAGGCGAATTGCTCTTTTTTCACAAAATCCAACAGTATTCCAAGACAGGTCGGATCTGTGCCTTATAGATCATGAGCAGCTGACTGGAAGTGAAATAGGTCCTGGCCCGAAACAGAAAACCAAGTTTTTGGGATGCACTTTTAGCAATAGATCTCACGTGATTTTCCAAAGAAAGGTTATTGCTGATACTAATACCAAGCATCGAAATGGATGTCTTCAAAGGTATGCATGGTTACTCCTGAAAAGCTTATGGTGGGCACACTGAGATCGGCTTTTCTAGAGAAAAATCATGTGTTTTGTTTGCATTGATTTCTACCAAATCATTGGATCCCCTTTCAAGAATTGTTGCCAAGTCCATATTCATGTTGTTAACATTTCCCCCTGAATTGTTTCGGATTTGCCTGGCTGGTAGTGGAGCACTGGAAGAGAAGGCGGTATGGAGGGTACAATCATCCGCGAAGCTGTGTACTGGATAGGGGTGGGCGATAATGATTTTGAAATATCGATTATCGATAATCAGAATCTATCGATATTATCGATTTATCGATATTATCGATAATATCGATAATATCGATAATATCGATAATATCGATAATTATCGATAATATCGATAATATCGATAAATCGATAATATCGATAGATTCTGATTATCGATAATCGATATTTCAAAATCATTATCGCCCACCCCTATCCAGTACACAGCTTCGCGGATGATTGTACCCTCCATACCGCCTTCTCTTCCAGTGCTCCACTACCAGCCAGGCAAATCCGAAACAATTCAGGGGGAAATGTTAACAACATGAATATGGACTTGGCAACAATTCTTGAAAGGGGATCCAATGATTTGGTAGAAATCAATGCAAACAAAACACATGATTTTTCTCTAGAAAAGCCGATCTCAGTGTGCCCACCATAAGCTTTTCAGGAGTAACCATGCATACCTTTGAAGACATCCATTTCGATGCTTGGTATTAGTATCAGCAATAACCTTTCTTTGGAAAATCACGTGAGATCTATTGCTAAAAGTGCATCCCAAAAACTTGGTTTTCTGTTTCGGGCCAGGACCTATTTCACTTCCAGTCAGCTGCTCATGATCTATAAGGCACAGATCCGACCTGTCTTGGAATACTGTTGGATTTTGTGAAAAAAGAGCAATTCGCCTCGTGGGAGTCGTGGGTGATGCCTCGCTCACAAACTCACTCACTTCTCTGGAACACCGTAGAGAAGTTGGCGATATGGCTCTTCTTCATAGATATTTCGATGGACGATGCTCTTCTGAAATATCAACAATTGTTCCTCCCTTGGCAGTCCCCGCGAGATTAATCCGCCGAGTTGAGGCTTCGCACCCCTTCGTGGTCACTTTGGAGACCTGCAGAACATCTATTTCCAAAGACTCGTTCATCCAACGAAAAGCGAGGCTCTGGAACACATTGCCAAGGGAGGTGTTCCCTGAGGCATATAACCTCCAGAAATTTAAGAAGAACACCAATTCTTACCTCATTTCCCTTGGTTTGAATGAATTCGGTAATCAAAACTGACATAAAAATTGGGTGGACACAAGATATATAATGAGATTACACGAAATTGGTTTTATAACAATTGTAGAAAACATATGTTTCACACGGCAGGAAATGTAGATTGAGTGCCTTGGCTGATAGTTCATAGGCAAGTCTACTTTCCTGTCTAGTAAAACAAATAACTATTTCGTTTATATGTCATGGTTATTACGAAATATTATTATTCGTTGTGTTGTATCTCTGAAAATTTGAATATATTAGTGTGAAAGCAAATAAAATTCACGAAAAATATAGTCCAGTCCAAATTCAACAAGTTCCTTCACGATTTTTCAATTTTTGTCGAATATATACGATCAGATTAATGTTCATTGTTTTACTAAGTCAGTTATACAGGGTACCCTAAAAGGTCTTTATACAAAATCTTAGCACATAGTCCTGAGATCAAAATAAGCCGATTTGAAGCAACTTACCCCCCAGTCCGAAATCACATTGTTACCGAGATACAGGGTGGTAAATTTGAAGAATAAATATCTACAATCATACACCCCAGAAAAGTATTTTGAAAAATCCTTCTCTGCACTATTCATTCACTGGCCAAGTTACAACCATTGAGATGACAGCAGACATGCATTTTTTATTCAAAATAATTTGAATATTCCAGTGCGGCATCGAATACTTAGAACCGAAATCTCTCGAAATGACCTTCTATACCGAATATTCACAAAGGTGCCTTTCCTGATTAGAAATATTGAAAAAATCATTTTATCTACGAAAGAAATGAAGGAGTACATTGAGAAAAAAGTTATGGCCCTTCTGAACCATAAGAAGTGCATTGGTAAGCGCCCTCTGATGGCCACAATGAGAATGTGTCTGTATTTGGGTTTCGCATCACAAAGATTCCTGAAGTGATAGGTTCAAAGTTGTTCATGCATTTTGAAATAATTCGGTCTTCATTTTTCAAATGTACACCCTGTATTTCGGAAATGGAGCAATATCGGACTGAGATAGGTTGCTTCAAATCGGCTTATTTGGACCACATGGATATGTGCTGAGATTTCGTAAAGACCTTTCAGGGACACATTGTACTTGTACTTACATGATACACAATTACACAATAGTCATTCCGGTTCTGATATGAACTATGAAATATATTAGGTTACGAGAGTAATTTATAGAATATTTCTACAAAGTAAGCGAAGAAAATAATGACAATTATTTCTTGGTTTCGTAAATATTCATCATATTCCCACTTCTGATGATATTTCAGTCGACAATTAATGAAAAAAAAAAAAGTTTTTCCACGGAATGACTGAAATTGTGCCAGGAACTTTTTTCAACAAATTCTCATAGTATTTTTCTCGTAGATTCATGATCATACCTCAGATGTATGATAATCATTATACAGGCTGGGTTATTCTCACAATAACTAATCATAGGAAAAAAATATATTCTGGTCCTGATATTGGTTTCGACTAGAATTCTATACTTGTTTGAGCCTTTGAACTTGATTCATGTACCAAGTTTGATCCCAATCGGCTTCTTCTTGTCAAAATCCACAAATCACTCTGTATGTCAGGAACGATTATGGGCAGGCTCTTGAACCTCATGAGTTTTGTCGGTTTTACAGGGTATATTTGTATCTTGATTTATGTAGGGAGCGTCGGCGACATGTAGGCTGGATAGATTCATTTCATACAAACATTCTGAGATACTTCCTGAACCAGGTTGGTTTCAATTCTCAATTTGGCACATTCATCAAAAAAATCAGATTTGCAGGTTGATCTAAACGTTTGAGTTCACGTTCGCGGTAATATTTTTCAGATAAAACACCCCATATTCAATATTTATAATAAAATTCCTGAATTTTTCATGAAAAACTTGATCCAAAAATATATTTCACATAGGGTTCGCATTCAAATCTACTGATCCCGAGAGGTAATGTTAATTTATAGCCCTACTATTTTTTCCTGAGGAATCGCGACAATTTTCTGAAAGAAACAACCTATGAATTATCCGATTTTTGTTATCTCTATGTAGGGCTCGAATCGAAAATCACCCATAGAGTTTGTATACAGTGTGTTCGTTCTTTGAAAGAACGCTCGCATCAGCCGTAGAATTTCCTTCCCTCTCAAATCCAATTCTGAAACACACAGAATGATTCGTCTATTAGGAGAAATTACGTCAACGGTATTCATTCAATGGCGACCCCATTTCGAGAGAGCACTGAATTTAACAAACACCCTGTATACAGACCTCGAGTGTGATATGATTTCGAAAGCAGCTTCTCAAAGAGATTACGAAAATTCGATAATATATAGGTTATTCCGTTTGAAAAGTTTGTCGTGCATGGACGTCATGATTCAAACGTTTATCGTCCATCCTGTATATTTGATTTCTCCTTATAAAGTTTTCATATTATCATCAAAACCTGGACTATATGACAAAGAATGAATTGTTATAAATGAATATCTCCCAAATTATCTTTTTGGAATCACCTTCATCATATAGGTACATCCTATCACAAACATAAAATTGAAATCGAGGTCACATGCAAAAGCAATAGAAGTGAAAACTTTGTCAGAATATGTTTGCTGATTGTGTTTGATATTGTTCGTTAAAATGAATAATGTTTTCCTAATTATCTAGATCTAGAATATTACCAAAGTTCATCCATCCAATTATATCTAATTTATGAGATTTAACTGACACCAACTGTTCTAGTCAGTCAATTTACAACTGTTTAATATCGGTAGGCACGAAATTATGATTTCTATAGGTTTGCATATCGATCGTTATATTAGGGTGAACCAGTTTCAACCACCATATTATTATCATAGAACGTATATTATTGTTTCAACGAATTCCGACATATCTCCTTTCAGAAACATATTATTATCATATTGTCAATATCAACTTATAACTATTGAATACTGTCTGTCGGTTAATCGAGGAGGTGGTATATTAATTTTTCCTACGACCACCTATAAAAACAGCACAAAACACATTGATTTGTTATTGAGAAAGTGACTCGTTTCACTATCACTTAATGGAAAGTTACTGTCGATTTAACATGAGTTATTGTCGTTAATGTTGACGTAATCTTAAGTTGATGAAAAGTTGAAATCAAGCTAATTTCAATTGAAAGTTGAATTAATGTCAATGTATTGGCAATTTAGTGATTAATGTGAAGTTAATGTCAATTTGATATTGAGTTGATGTGAATTTGATTTCAAAGTAATGTTAGGCTAATTTTAAGTTAATGTTGAGTTGCTGCTGAGTTGATGTTGAGTTAATTTCAAGTTGATGTCAAGAAACTGTTAATTTTATGTTAAGTTGATGTTGAGTGGATGTTAAGTTGATGTTAAGTTGATGTTGAGTTGATGTTAAGTCTATATTGAGTTGATGTCGAGTTAACGTTGAACTAATGATGTCATTCAAATATTGAAGTAAAATTAAATGTGACATATAATATATAATAATAATATTTGTAGTCGTAGGAAAAATAGTGTACAAAACTCGTTGGAAAGTGCATTTCCTGCGCTCGTTTCGTTTTTATCCGTTATTATCCGACCAATTTCAAAAAACCTTCTTCTGTTGGATAGGTAATTGAAATGCCCATCCAACGAGAGAGTAATTCTTGGACTGTTATCGTGGCCAACTGCGACAGATTTCAATGACCCATATTCCAGAAAGTACTATTGGAGATTTTTCTCCACAAAACTTGGTGATGGATTCTGAATCAGTACCACTTGAAATATACCTGTGCCGATTTCCATCATCATAAAGCACAGGGTGTCTGAAAAAACGAATCATCATTTTTTTCAAATAGATGATCAGCAAATGTAATTCTGTGGTATTTCTAGAAAAAAATGATCACAAATAATCATTGAGGATTATTTCAGATATACCTGTACCAATTTTTGTCATTTGAATATACAATGTCTGAGAAAAAAATTGAAAAGGGAAGGTGAGCAATATTTTTCATCCTGATAATTCTTCACTCAAAATAAAAAGATGAATCAGGACCATTTGGAACATACCTGTACCGATTTTCATCATCATTAAACACAGGGTGTTCGAAAAATAAAATTAATATATTTTTTGAGTTGATGAAAAAATATTGCCTACTCTTTCTTTTCAATTGTTTTCT
Organism: Phaedon cochleariae; assembly: GCA_918026855.4. NCBI lineage: Eukaryota > Metazoa > Arthropoda > Insecta > Coleoptera > Chrysomelidae > Phaedon > Phaedon cochleariae. The sequence goes on from OU896717.1 coordinate 29,627,767, forward strand.
CATACAATCGTATTTTTGAATGATGAAAATCGGTACAAATATGTTCAAAGTGATCCTCAATAATAATGTGTCATCATTTCTTCTCAAAAATACCACAATACTACATTTTCTGATCACCTATAAAAAAAAAAAACATAATTCGTTTTTTCGGACACACTGTCTTTTATGATGATCGATGAAAATCAGTGAAGGTGTTTTTCAAGTGATCGTGATTCAGAATCCATCATTGTTTTTTCATGAAAAATAATCCCTGATAGTACTTTTTCAAATATGGGTCAATAAAGTTGGTCGCAGTTGCCACGATTACAGTTCATGAGTAAAATCACTGTCTTGTTGGATGGGCATTTCAAATACATATCCAACAAAAAAAAAAGTTTTTGAAATCGGTCAGATAATAACAATTTTACAGGGGTGGTTAGTCCTTAAGGAGGACACACTGTATATAAATAACCCATTGAAATTGTACTTATATCGCTGGATGATTCAATTTGTATTCTGAAAACATGATTTTGGGTCACCTAATATACAATATTATGTATGTCCAAGTTCATAATATTCCAAGAACATGAACTAAAGAATGATATTGTGATTCATATGGCTTATAGTCATCATCAATAATGCCATATATCATTGAAACCGAATATCTCAATATATTAATAATATTGATGCCAATATTTCGTGAATATAATATAATGTGTGAAAATTGTTGAAACAAACATACCAAATATTGATAAAATAATCAATCAACATGAACATTATTTACAATATACACCTACGTCTGACAAATTTGAATAAAAACAATTTCAGATTCTAGATATTGGCATCACACATGAATTGGATTGGTTCAGAGATTATTGCAACTATGAGTATGGAAACTCATTCTTAATAGCACCAAGACCTTAGAATGTTCACATTGTTTTATGTACCCAATGTTTCATTGGAGTTTTGTCTAACTTACAATTCATATTGGTTCAATTCAATCAACATTAGTGCTCTATACCTGTGATATTTCTGAAATTTCCGCGCGAGCATATCGTGTAATATTTCTTGTATCTCTTTCATCTCCAATTACATTTGCATCGACAATATTTCTCATATACATTATTTTCTTTGACGACTTCTATCTCGATCCTTCCCCTCCCTTGTTACTATTAAAAATTCCAATATCAATTTTCATCTGAAATTTTCGATTAACGGCGATGGTATAAGTAGATCACTAATCGTTTTTAAACTTTTCTTTTAAAGGGACGAGGGTGAATTTTTATGTAAGAGGCATCGCGTCCTGCCTAAAGGACCATGTAATTGATACAAGATATCGTCATTTTACTTTCAAAGTAATATCGAGAAATTTCTGCGAAGGATTTCGAATCTTTGAATACTCTGGTGAAGGGTGGCCACTGAATACTGATCGAGTGAAGATGAAGATGAAGTAATGTTTGAAGATTCATTGAACATATCACTTTACGATTACAAATTGCTTTTGACATTATCTGAGGATTCAGATTATCAAAAAACGTATAATGTAGATAGGTACTAGTTGCGACTCATCGATAACCTTTAGAAGATTCTTGAATTTAACAGGCGCCCAATTTCAAAAATAGCATGTCACTGTGGAAAAGCGCACCCATATGAGAATTGAAGAATATTTGTAATATAAGTAGTAATCAAAATATCATAATAATAATGAAAATATTAATTCTGATAATAATAATAATTGATTTCATTGAGACGTTATGAACAAAGTACAAAGACTCTAACAAAAGGCATCAGGATTCAATATCTGCGCATGAAAAATCTATAGCAGTGCTCGCTCTTTCATCCAACCGTCATAATATATTCATGATTATACCTAATTTTGGAACATTCATATGATAAATAGTGTGCAAACGAATATTTCATTATACTACTAAGAACTTTGATACTATAAATGGGCAGGAAGTTCACATTTTATGTACTTCTTTTTTAGGTACCCATATAATTTTGAAATAAAGGTTTGCCAATTCAAGTACGTTCTTGTGTCACATTCCAAAATACATACATTTCGATTAACTATTGTTTAGTATTTTGATGTTATACAGGGTGTCCTTAAAAGGTCTTTACAAAAAGCTACCACATATTCTTCAGACCAAAACAATTCGATACAAGCAAACTTACCTCAGTAAAAAGTTGCTTAGTTTGGGCGCTAGACGGCTCTGAAGTTGAAATTTTCAAATCGATTTTGCTTCATAACTTTGGAAGGGCTCATGAGATTTTTTTCAAATTTGGTACGTTGGCATAGACTCATCGGGCAATGAAACTCATATCATAATCATAATGAATATCATTCCATGGGCGTAGAACTTGATTTTTTCAGGAAATAAACATCTAAAACTTCTACGCCAATGAAAAAAAATCAGTTTCAGTATGACATCTAGATAGCCCAAATCATTCACTACAAAAAAGGTACTCTTGATAAAATTCGATTACTCTGATGGTTTCGACAATATTTAAGTTTTAGTGATTTCGCGCATATTTAAATAATAAAACGATTGATAGATATTGCATGAAAGTTTTCCAAAATGTTCACTATTTTCGCGTGAACAAAGATTTATACGACGCAAAAAGTTGAAATCCTAATCATAATGAATATCATTCCATGGGCGTAGAACTTGCTTTTTTCAGTAAATAAACATCTAAAACTCCTACGCCAATGGAAAAAGTTAGTTTCAATATGAAATCTAGATTGTTCAACTCATTCACTACAAAAAAGGCACTCTTGACAAATGGTCGAATGGTTTCGACAAAATTTTAATTTCAGTGATTAAGAGCATAATCAATAATAAAACGATTAACAGATATTTCATAAAAATTGTTCAAAATGTTCACCATTTTCACGTATACAAAGATTTATACAACGCAAAAAGTTGAGATGTACTTTTTGCATAGGTTATTTCTATTGAAAATAAGTAGCACTGGTTTTTTTTTCTGAAGACTATTATTATCTGCTCGAAAACAGTGATATTCACATTCTTGGTTTCCATAGTTTCATCTGTGTTGATTTGTCGAGTTTTATTGACGTTGATTGTTGATATCGGACTTTTCTGATTTATCATGGCCGTACAATACACCAATGAAGAATACACCGATATGTTATTGGTATTCGGATATTGTCAAGGAAATGGTCGAGAGAGTGTGAGGGTGTATTCGGCAAGGTTTCCAAATCGTCGCGTACCAAGCCACCCAACCTTTGCTGCAGTTGAGAGACGTCTTCGGGAGACCGGTCATTCTGCTCCTAGAACTGGTGATTATGGAAGACAGCGTTATGTAAGGATTCCCGAAGTCGAAGTAGAAATTTTAGACCGTATTGAAGAAAATCCAGAATTGAGTACTAGACGGATAAGTAATGAACTAGAAGTTTCTAGGAATGCCGTTCATGAAGTACTAAGAGAACAATTATTATACCCATACCACAAGACGCCAGTTCAAGATTTATTAATCCATGATTCACAAAGTCGTCTGATGTTTTGTAGGTTCATTAATTTGCAAAGAGAAATGAATCTGAACTTTGGAAAGAATATTTTGTTCACTGATGAAGCCTGTTTCACGAGAAGAGGAATAACTAATTTTCATAATGAACACGTTTATGCAATTGAAAATCCTCATTCCATTAAAATAAACCATTTTTAACACGAATTCAAAATCAACGTTTGGGCTGGAATAATAGGAAATTTTATAATTGGTCCTGTCATACTTCCACAAAGATTAACAGGAGACATGTATTTACAACATCTACGAAATACGTTGCCAAATTTGTTGGAAGATTTACCACTCCAACATCGGGTAGATATGTGGTTTATGCACGATGGAGCTCCACCACATTTTTCGGTGGATGTTAGGAATTTTTTGAACCAACAGTACCCAGACAGATAGATAGGTAGAGGTAATGATGCACCCGTGAATTGGCCACCACGTTCTCCAGACTTAACACCGATGGATTATTTTGTATGGGGTTATCTCAAGTCTACGGTTCACAAGACCCCTGTGAATACTGTAGAACAATTATGGCAACGTATCCAACAGGCGACGAATAATCTTACAGGCGATGAAGAAGTTATGCAAAGAGTACATTTCAACTTTTTGCGTCGTATAAATCTTTGTATACGTGAAAATGGTGAACATTTTGAAAAATTTTTATGAAATATCTGTTAATCGTTTTATTATTAATTATGCTCTAAATCACTAAAATTAAAATTTTGTCGAAACCATGAGAGGAATCGACTTTTGTCAAGAGTACCTTTTTTGTAGTGAATGGGTTGAATAATTTAGATTTCATATTGAAACTAATTTTTTTCCATTGGCGTAGGAGGTTTAGATGTTTATTTCCTGAAAAAATCAAGTTCTACGCCCATGGAATGATATTCATTATGATTATGATATGAGTTTCATTGCCCGATGAGTCTATGCCAACGTACCAAATTTGAAAAAAATCTCATGAGCCGTTCAAAAGTTATGAAGCAAAATCGATTTGAAAATTTCAACTTCAGAGCCGTCTAGCGCCCAAACTAAGCAACTTTTTACTGAGGTAAGTTTGCTTGTATCGAATTGTTTTGGTCTGAAGAATATGTGGTAGCTTTTTGTAAAGACCTTTTAAGGACACCCTGTTAGAATGTTATGAAAATAAAATGATACTCATATCAATATTGCTTTGAGATTTTTCTTTGAAAATGGAGGGGGTTGAAGATCATCGAGGATTATTGAAGATATACCTATCTTTTGTAGTTTATAATTCCCCAAGTGGAATTCTAGGATGATCGAGAATTGAAGTGCACAAAGGAGATATACTCAGTTCACGATATCTTAGTAGGACTGACGACGAAAATGCTTTCAATTCGTATTATGTCTTTTCATTTCTATCACCTTGAATTATAATTTAGGGCATCTGCCGTACTTAGGTAGTACAACATTCGAACAAATGAAAATAAATGATTTCAGTGATGATAATGAAGAAATCGCAATAATTCATTTTTCACATTCGAAAAAAACTCCAGGCATTTCACCTGACTCATTTAGGTAACAAGAGTAAAATCTGAGGAGATTCAACTTCACCAATCATGAAAAGTTATGGTACGACACTGACGCGCTTTCATCGGATCGAATCAATTCGTCTAATCTCCCTCTGTGCCTATATACCGATTATTGTACATTCCAAGTAGCGGCTGAACTTCAACATATTGCAGAAACGTACACAGTGGCGTCAGTAAACATGATTACACAAAACAAATTTCATTGCAACCTTTTTTCCTGATACATTGTTTGCAAGATTTCTTGTGAACCACACTGGCACCTATTCAATTCAGGAATATATGATTGGTTCAGTCATTGTAGTTTCTCACCTGAAAATTTATTCCAATTGATGCAATGAAATAACCAGTATATTTTTTTCAGCGTGTTTGTGTGTGTGTGTGTGTGTATGTAATCACTCATTATTCGAAACTGCTCCAATACATATTACATATATTCAATAATATAATCATGAAACCAAGTAATTATCGGTTATAATTGCAAAAGTGCATGAAAATCACCGATGATTTTCCATGAAAACGTGTTATCTATTTCATATTTTGGCGGAGGAGCCCAAGAGGGCTCTATAACAAAATATAAAAATAAATGAATGCATTTTGTATAAGATAATGCAAAATTATCTGGTCATTTTCATGCACGAATGAAATCCATTGGAATATTTCACGAATAGAGTTTTTCTCGAAGAAATGTTGTTTTTCTTGTGTGGAGCACTCACCAAAATGCGAATTTTTTTTTCACTCTTTGAAGTCTATCTGACAAGTATTTATATTGTTTACTGGCTTCTAGCGGTACGGTTGCAAATGTGTTGTTATACACTGAGAAAACTCGGCCAAGTGAATTGTTTTCTTGAAAAAAAGTCGATTGTGACAAGAACATTTTCACCAACGGTAGGAAAATATGGTACTTGCAGTAGGCAAAACTATATTTCTGGAACGAAGTTTCTGCTGTAAGTGATCAGAACACTTGTTGGTATCAACCAAGTCGATATGTACTTAGAGTTCGCTAATTCTAAGTGAACACTAAACCAGTGTTAGGTTAACGAATACTCACTATTATTAAATTATTTTTCTGACATAAGATCACTTGCTCTGAGCGAACTCATCAATAAAGACAATCTATCAAGTCGATTGTTGCAGGTGACAGCTCACCTGTAGTTATAGATTTCTTTTTCGTTCGGACATCTCCGATATTATTCGAGTACCCACGCCCAACGCGATCACTGTCCAGTGTCCACGAGTCCACGGCGTCATTTCGATCTTAGCATTCGTGAAGTTAGTATACTTGCGTTTCCGCTAGTAACATTGAAATTCCAAGTCATGCAAGTGCCCTTTCGACAACTATACTATATCATATTCGTATGAGAATTCTCTGTTTGTGTGCCGTGCTCTGTGGTCGTGCTCTGAGCTGTGGGGTGTTGAGTTCTTGATCTGTTCTCTTGAAGGAGATAATGAAATACAAAACTCTTCTAGAACAGTACATAATTGTTTCTACATATGTACAGGATATTTTTCCACTCCCTATGATACTCGAATTGGAAGGAAGTGACGTTCAAAAAGTATGAAAGTTGATTCATCTTCAATGCTGGAAGGAAAAAGATAGTGAACCAGAGTGCAGTGCAGTGAGTGAGAGTACCGTTTTTCTCGGTGCATGATGCTGATATACGCGGTATCTAGTATCTCAATATTTGTCGTCAGCCTTACCTTTTTTGTATTTTCTGGATTCATCATACCTTTATAATAAAATGTTTTGAATGCATGTGTTTTTGTCTTATTACCAAGGTTTTATCATTTTTCAGAGAACAATGGAGGTATTTCTTCATACTAGCTAATGACAAGTGAATAAGTCACTATTGGCAAGTAAATAAGTCACTGATGACTAGTAGATAAGTCACTAATGACTAGTGAACAAGTCACTAAGGACTAATAAACAAGTCACTAATGACTAGTGAACAAGTCACTAATGACTAGTGAACAAGTCACTAATGAAAAGTGAATGAGCTACTAATGACAATTGAATATAGGTCACTGATGACTAGTGATGTGTTCACTAACCGTTATCACTCTGAAATTTAATGAAACAGGTCAATAGTGGTAGGTGTACATTTTCAGGAACACAAATATTCTTGTGGTTATTAACTTGTTTCCTTGTCCCATATAGTATACAAGTTTTTACTTGCCACTATTAAATATTCACTTAGGGTTAGTGATTTTTTTTCTCCGTGTAGTGACGTAATGTGTTCGCAGTGCAATCTTTGCTCTGCAGTGCAATTATCTCTGTAATTTCTCGATTATTGCATTGCTTTCATAAGCGATTTCATATATAAAAAAATATTCTATGAATTCATGTAGGTGTACGACACATGTTCAAACTGTACGATACCCAATACCTGTGCCTATCATTAGGAAGATATTAACCAATATCTCTGAACAAAAATCTAACTGTCAAACTTCAAAAAGACTGAAGCCCAATCTGGCAACAAGGTGATACTAAATATATCATGATATAATTCCCTTCAAGGATTTTTTCTCGTAATGTCTAGATTCAAAAATTTTCTGGGTAGAGATCCTGGAATTAATGTCGAAGGATATTGAATAAATTAAATCGACGAAGATAGGGCTCAAACAAATTAGTAAGAAAATTGTAATCAATGATTCGGAAAGAACGCTCCTCAGTTCAGAATCTGTAAATTAAGATTGCTTTCGCTTAGTTTCTCTCCATTTGGTTTTCTTGGAAGGAAATATGTCGAAATTAATGTAGCTTTCAATATTGAACCGGTTCAGAATATAAATTTTCAGATATTCGCTTTATGTCTTTCTGGAAATTTAATATCACCCGGCACTAATTTGTATTCATGGAATAAATCCAAATAAAGCATTTAATTTGCTTTAGGTGCTGATGCCAATATCTAATACAGAGTGTAGTTCGAGTGTATATTGAAAGTTTGATATTCAGAAGTCATGAGCAGCGAGGAGAGTTCCAATCGTGAATGTTTCTATAATAAATATCATTTTCTATCAGCCAAAGAATCTGTAAATCTATAAATTATGTTTCAAATTTGCAAAAAGGTTCCCTTTTTAAGTATGGTGATGCACCAAAATGAATTTTGTTATTTATCTCGAGAACCAAGCAAAATTATGGGAAAATGCAGTTTGAAGAAATGAGTTAATTGATTTTGTCATTCTTTGGAATATCAAAATATATAGTCAGTGCACGAGAATGCGAAATACCTATATTTCTGTAAATTAATTGAATTGGTACGCCATGTTTTCCATGCACATTCACTAAAGGCAATTGCTCTACGAATTTCAAAGCAGAACTTTCCAAGAATTACGAAATATTCAAGAAAATCTGTGAATAAAATTGTTCTTCATCGTCCTCTCACCATGCATTTTCGCATAAAGGTAAGTCAATTTCAATCGACCTATCTTGGTAGTAGCTCATATATGGCATGATAATACTCCAATTCGTCTCCACAAGGTTTCATCATCAAATCATAAATGGAAGAGTATCCATCATCAGCTGATTGAGGAATCATTCTACAAAGAATGAAGCAACAATAAGAGGGTATCAATACAAATCATACAAATGTTGTAACTGCATGTGACTCCAAAATATTTCATCTCCACTTTATGTATGTACAGGGTGAGCCAAATTGGGCACTTCAAAAAGGGGAGTTCTTTTTCCGTACAAGATAGAAAAAAACTGATGTCGGTGCCTGTTGATCAATTCACATAACAAACCCAATGCTGAAAAGGTGTTTTTCGAAAATGAAAAATTTTCAAAAGTGGCTAAAACTCTTTTTTTTTGTAAAAATTCTTCGTTTTCATGAAAACATTTCCATAGCATTGTGTTTGTCATGAAAATTGATCCTTAGGCACTGAAATCAGTCACCGTATACCTAAATGCAAAATTGAACAAGTTACCCAGCAAACATTGAACTAGCGGGAGAAGTCCGGCATAGTGCAGGCTAGTCTGGGAAAGTGACGATGCCGGGGCATTGGTAAAAGGTCAATGATTTTCCTATTCCAAGTAACCATCAGTTAAAAAAAAGATGATGGCCTAGTGATGGTAAGATGTCTGGAACTAAATGAATACTTACGAGATCTATATAGCCCTTTGCTGGCCAATTTCATGTTCGCTACTTGTCCCCCTGGTGGATGTTCTGGGAACGTCTACATCAACAATCAGCTGATCAATATCATATGTGACGAAGATGGCTGACTCTCGTGAGTGGTGATCGCGTACTATTTTGTTTATGTCGAATAAATGTTGTCCTTTCTTTTCCTGGTGGTTATTTGAGATGACAGAACTAACAGGACTACTCTCAGTTGATAATAAAAGACGAATTCTTCAATTATGATAATATCGAGTAGGTATCAATCTACCTACATAGTGTTTCGACTTCCATTATGAAATGCATGTCTTTGGTATTTCGTAACCTCATATACCTAATGATCATAATAATTGGAGTTGGCTATATATACTTCTCCAGAAGCAACTATCATTTTTAACTCGTTTGTTGCTATCAAAAGCAATCTTATCAGGTTATGTGAACCTGTTCGTATATTGAAGAACTGAATAACAATAAGGTTTCAGCTACAGAAATACCTGTGCCAAGAAAATAATGAGAATTGAGAAGCTCCATGTTATCACGTCATCAGACTATATTATCAAGTTATAAACTCATGCAACATAGGCCACTTATATAGCTAATGATGCATTTTATATTTCAGAAGTACCTCACAACGAAAAATTGACTTTGAAGGAATGCTGCCCAATGAGATGTAGACTCCGAGAAGTTTCATTGTTGAGGAACAGAGAGGTTAAGTCATTGTGTCATTCATGAAATTGTTTTCTTGAAATCTGGTATATGTCTGATTCATGATGAGAGGGTTATTGTGAAATAAAGAGGTACTAGAACTTTCAGATCCATTGGACCACTAAAACCCCTACCCCTCCCCTACCTCGATAGTATGTAACCAATGTCGTCAATTGGCCATTACAGTCCCATCATTTATGTATATAATGGGCATGCTATGGATGTTGTACTGGCCTTTTGCCGGGGAACTGAACATGATTGCTGGGTACCCAGCACTGGGACCAGCTGCCGGCCGCAGTGTACTGATATATAGAGTCCCGATATGGGACCATTTACTGGGCCGCTGATGTCAGGTATGGGAAAAATATATTAGGCCATTAATGTCCCATATCAAAATGTTTGCTGGGTATATTCTTGAACTAGATATAGGAAGGGCGATTTCAGTGCCTGAGAAACAATTTTTTATCACAAATTCAAGTCGTTTTGCAGTTATTTCCATGAGAACAGAGAGTTTTTGCTAAAAAAATACCTTCAGCCTCTTTTCAAAAATGCCCATTTTCGAAAAACACCTTGTAACTCCGAAAGGAAAACAGATATCGATATGCGGTTTTCACCATTGATTTTTTCATAAGAATCGACCCCCAGGCACTGACATCAGTTTTCTTCCATCTGCTTCGAGAATAGGACTTTCCCTTCAAAAGTATTCAATTTGGCTCACCCTGTACATTATATTAATTTTTCTGTCTCAAGAAGTTACTGGATTGAATTTCACGTATTTGTTGGCCCGAGAAGTGTCTTGTCAATAATTAATAATTAACTCGCTAAGAAAATGTATCATTCACTATATTATACCAACTTGTTGAGTACATACATATTAGAATTCAACATGATCTCGAATTATCACATCTTACATTGAAAAAAATAGTCGGTAGTAAAGATCTAACGATTAGTAAAATAGGCGCCACACTGATAAAAAGGATTCCTTGGATTGAAGGAATTTGACTTTACCTCAAGGGCGCCAAGCATTTGAATAGGGCGGAATGCATGGACATTTCGACCCAATATTCCAAAAACTTTGAGGCAAGCGCCTAAGTTTCTTTAGCATGCAATTATATAAATTCGAGGCAAGAAACTTTGGTTTTGCCCTAATAACTAATGCTTTTGGCTTAAAATCGTAGTTTTCCCAACTTATGGGGAATGTTGAGGTGAATGCCATGATTTCTTTAGCCCAATGATATATGAGTTTATAGCAAAACCCTGAACTTTTCATAATGAACAATGATTTTTCATTTCAAAGTTATGAGATTCAAGATGAAATATATGGTATCATTGTATTGAAATATAGGGCTTCGCTGTGAATACAGCAAATGTTTGATCCAATATCTTATGGTCTTGGAACAAAATGTATATGATCTTGATGCAAATTCTCTGGAGATTTCTTGAGAGGATACTCCTGTAAAATGTTGAAATAATAATTAGAATTTCAATTGATTTCTATAAAAATTTTGATGATCATATTATGAATCCTCAACAAAACCCCATTATTGGTTTGTTGATATTAGATTCAGTTCTGATGTTCTGACGAAAACACGTTTTGCATTGGTTGAAATATACTTGAAAATCAAAATATCCCATCAACTTGTTTTAGCTTCTTATTTATCCTTGGGCGGAGAATTGTGGAAATCCTGAAAAAACAACCATTGATAAAAAACTCATTTATTTTATAAAATAGCACATGAAACATTTTATATGATGATGAAATACCTATCTACTGAAATAAGTATAGGTGGGTACTTACTTTGAAATGTTTGCATCATAATATGGCTCAAACGCCACGCATCTAGAAGTTTTTCAAACTCCACTGAATCGCTCATGATCCACAGCACAACCATGCACAACGCAACACGACAAATATGGCCGCTAAAATGCATTGTCAACGGGACGGTACTCGGCACGATCTGTGGCACGATGCAGAAGAAGAAGGATGATGGGAAGATGAGGTCGACCCATGCATTGCGCATGACTCAAACGGAGTCGGTATGTTTTCGGTTAACCTCGGATGGACTCGATCTCATCAACGGTCTCAACCGAACGATTTCAGATCTTGTATCAAAGTCTTGTGATCTTGAGGTAGATACAAACCAAGCAGGACTAGAGACAAGGTCGATGATGTTCTCTCAAAAGCGTTTACAGCCAAAAGATTCAAAACCTTATTACAAAAACAGCAATAATCTGCAGATGAGAGCAATGTATTTGAAAGGAAGAAATTGTATTTGTCAGGAGAGAAAAGAATCTAAAAGCATCATTCTTTTGTCACCAATCGGGTATTTTTATCAGTGCAGTCTCTACATTCAACTAATAACACCACTACAAAATTGAATAATAATATACTATATCAAATATTATCACCACAAAATAGTACAATTTCGAATTGGTATTATTTGATGAATGTAGTGAGTAGTGCATATACAACTAAACGTTTGGTATTCACTACCGACTGTTCCTTTGAGTTTATTTCGATTAAAATAGAAATGCAGGAAATACATTTATTCAAACCGAGATTCGAACGTTCCATTTCGACAAACTTATACATAAAAATGTGGACAATTTCTGTATATAAACGGAAGGTCCTGTCAATGTGGTATTCCAATATATTCAAATGAATATAAGGAATGCGCTGGACCAGCATCAGGCCTTACTGGTCACCGCAATAAAACACATGCAGAAGATCTCTGATATTACTCTCGAATATTTACATTCCTTCAAACGGTTTCATTTTACTTCTTGCGCTTTTATTTATGAACCTGGTATATTGGATGTTATGGAATGAGTCGCCTCTAGAATTCGAACTTGTTATGTACGGAAAGATGTATCGGATACTTTCTCCAACTCTGGGAGAAAATGATAATGACACCTCGGAAGAAATTTTGAGATTCTTAGGATCTCGACAGGCTGCTTCTCATTTTTGATGTCTATTGCAAAAAATGTTGACAAATTCAGCAACACAAAGTTCCATGGAGAATCAATAATAAATATAAAAATGATATTGGATTTCATTGACAGGCATCAGTGAGTACAAATAGTAGTACCGGGTGTCCCAACTCTATTTATACACGCATTTTCTCAAGAACGGGTGACATTATCAACGTTCTGAAAATACTGGTCAAAATGAAAAAAGAGTTCTGCACATGATCTAGCCATTGAATGACTCTCTGGATAAACCACCCTCCAGCACATACCACTATTTTTTTTTTCAGATTACACCCTCATAATATCATGACTTGTTTGAGTAGCTCATCATCTTACGACCACAATGATATATTACACTCTCAATGAATACGCCCAAGATAACGTCAAATCAACAACTCACATCAGCATATCTTTTTCAGGAATGTTGTCTGATATCATCATAAATCTGAATGCGGAACCAGACTATACTGAAGTAACATTAGTTATCGAAATAATCCCTCAATGAACCACTTCTTTGCACATATCACTAATTTTATTTTTTCGAATCAGATCCTCTCATTTTCGTATGTTTGAATAACTTGCGAGCTTAAGAACTACGTTGTTTGTATCTCTGCGGCCTACACTTCATGTTTTGAATGATCTCACTGAAAAGAACTTGAGGGCGATGAATCAGTGAATCATGCTGGCCATCGTATAGGGCCAAAATCTCCAATCCAGTTTCATCAAACTGGTTATTGAGATGTCTAGTATATAAATCATCTGATGAATTTTCGGTAATTAGATTAGATTAGATTTGGAATAGGGCCTCCGGGCTATCTGCCTCCACACTGCGACCATTTCTAGCTAGCCCCGCCTTCTCTATGAGACTCCATAGGCCAGCTTTCAGATCTCCTGTGTATCTCTGGGCTCCTGGTTTTTCCTCACTCAGCGTAAGGAACCTTAGTCTTGACAAGCCCTCACAGTGGCAGAGTATGTGTACTGCTGTTTCTTCCTCTTCTTGACAGAACCTGCACAGCAGTTCTTCAGTCAGACCTATCGTACTCATGTGTTTGTTGAGCCTACAATGCCCTGTGAGAAGTCCCACTAGTATTCTAGTTGAACTTCGTTTCTGGCTTAGTAGATATTCTGTGAATGTTGGCGATGGTTTTTTAATAAACTCTTTTGCCTGTCTCATCCCTGGCGAGTTGTTCCACCATTCTTGAGACTTGGTTTGCATCCATGATTTGATACTAGTCTTTTGTATAGCTTTCGCAATACCACAAAAGGGTTCTGGGCCATTAAGAGCTTTGTTTGCTCCTGCTCGGGCAAGTGAGTCTGCCTCTTCATTGCCCTCGTACCCTGTATGTGCTGGTACCCATGCTAGAGTCAATCTGTTCTGACTGCCCAATTTTTGGTGATGGTAGACTATAGTAATTTATACACTAAGGTAAAAAAGAATATCAGTATTAACCATGGACCAAGATTATATTCAGAGGCTTCAGCCGAGGGGTATACATTTTAACAACACGAGCAATATATTTCACTCGTTTTACTTCTGTGAAACTGAAATATGAACCTATTTTCACTATGAAATCACTTATTTCCAATACTAATTAGAATCAAGTAGATATGACCATGAAAGCATATGACAAGTCGCAACAGAACTGTGAATTCAGGTTGATTATAATAAAAGTGGATATGTCTGTATTGACAAGTGGTTAATAAAATGACGAAAACTACCAAAAACACACTTCGAGCCTCGATAAACCGAGATAGTGAAGAATATCAGTATTACCCAGGGACCAAGATTATATCCCGAGGTTTCAGTCGAGAGGTAAAAGGTCTCGTGGTAATATTATTCTTCCCTACCAAGGTTTATATTAAATTTTTTTCACCACTAGCAGTATATTTCGATCACTATATTGTTTTTTGAAACACTATGAAAGCACTTCTTTTATTTCTGATTGAAATCTAGTACCTACCCAGATAGCACAAATTCCTTTTGAGGCCCTTCTGAGGCGTTCACAATAATGTCCTCAGGATGTCGAGAGCGAGCCAGAGGACATTCCTAAGACGTCCTCCTGTTACCATTCTCTACATACTAATAACGTCTCAGAACATCCCTATAAAATCTTTTGAGACAACCTCTGGACATCATAGTAACAACTTGAGGCGGTTTTTGATGATGTTTCAAGGAGGTTCAAGATTTATGGGAGAATATTATTCGTATACAGAATGAGTCACTAGTGTGTTCTCCTCCGATATTAGCCAAACCGTCAGATATATAAAATGAAAATTCAAGTACAACAGTAATAGGGTTTCATAAGAACGATCACCTAAAGTTGTTTTCATATCTATAGGGTGTTCGAATTCCAAGATATCGGTTGATGATTGTTTTTTTTCAATGGAACACCTTGTATAATATTACATTTTTGAGTTTTCCCTGAAGAGTTGATTTCATCAATGCATCACACTTGGTGTCTAGTGGGAATTATTACAGAGATATAGGGTGTTGACAATCGAGATTCTTCAAATGTAGGATTTTTTGTGTCGAAACTATTCATTAATGGTCAAAACGGCTCACATGTCCCTGTCTTAACTTTTGATTAGCTATCTACTGATATTTATTTGGAACAGATACAAAATAAGCTGATCAGTATTCTGAATGTTGAACCACCCTCTATTTGTTCCGATTGAATGTCATTAGATAGTAAATCAAAAGTTCATAAGGAAATGTGAGCCGTTTTGACCAATATTGAATAGTTTCCACAAAAAAAAAATCCTAAAATTGAAAAATCTTGTTTTTGAACACCCTATATCTCTGTAATCATTCCCGCTAGACCCCAAGTTTGATACATTGATGAAATCAGCTCTTCAGGGAGAACCTAAAAATGCAATAGTATACAGGGTGACCCATTTGAAAAAAAAACAATCATCAGTCAATATATCTTGGAATTCAAACACCCTATACAGATATGAAAACAATTTAATGTGAAAGTTCTCATGCGAAACCCTATTACTGTTGTACTTGAATTTTCTTTATTTATCTGATGGTTTGGCTAATATACAAGGATAACACATTATTGACTCACCTTGTATTATGCAAATGATAATTTCTTCAAAATAATATGGATCTCATGATATTTGCAAAATTTCCCTCTATTTATAATAGGTTCAAATGAAAAACCAAATGAAAAACTTACATTCTATTATTTATAACTTATTCTGAAAAATTTCAATTTCCTTTTTGAAGAAATGTATTTCAGCTTCTTGTTGAGCACTACTATAGAAGTTATTGCCTATTGGTAGTTATATTTCTCCATGTTGTTTTTGATTTCTGAACTCTGGACATTCCTGATGCAGAATCAACTGGTTGAAGTTGAAGCCTTCATGCAATATTTTATAGATTCTGAAGAAGCAAAACTATCTGAAACAAACAATGTATTAATATTTCATGTTCAGTACTTACTATCAATGATATGATTTATGTAGTAAGGTACCAACCATTATTGAATCTACTGAAAGTTCAAGTCTGCATTATGTACAATCTTTCATAATTTCCGAAGAAGCCAAAATATCTTGGAATAAAATATCTCTGCTCTGATGATATCATCATTTTGTGTTATCAATAACCTCCTGAAACAAATAATGTACCTATTAATATTTCATGTTCCAGTACCTACTATATCAATGATTTGATTTAGGTACCTACCTTTATTGAATATACTGAAAGTGCAAACATGCATACAATCTCACATAGATTTCGAAGAAGCCAAAATATCTTGGAATGAAAATTCTTTGCTCTGATGACATCATCAATCTTGTGTTCTCAATAACTTCATCTGAAACAAATAATTAACCTATTAACATTTCATGTCCAGTACCTACTATATCAATGATTTGATTCAGGTACCTACCTTTATTGAATTCATACTGAATGTTCAAGCTTCCATACAATATTTTATAGATTCTGAAGAAGCAAAGATATATTGGAATAAAACATGTTTGCTATGATGATATCATCAAGTTTGTGTTCTCAATATCCTCCTGAAACAATAAATAATGTATATGAATGTATCAATATTTCATGTCCGGTACTATCAATGATTCTATTTAGTATTTACTCACCTTTGTTTCTTGCTACCTGAGAAAAATGTCATCAACAGAGATTATCATCCTTTTGTTATTGTTATCTTTTAATTCTGTGCAATAAGTTCTTCTCGCAATCATTTTGTAAAATAGAAATTTGATGAATGCATGATGGAGGTATTCAATGAATACTCTAATAACTTTGATATAATCATTAATATTATGATGTATCTTGAACAAATCATGACTATCATGAGACATAACCTCAATTCTAGTTCTTCTTTTTCTTCCTTGTGTCTTCGATGACACTTTATTTCATGGAATATCATCTGAAGACGTCCGTAGGCACGAATTTCTTTACATCCTCAGGCTGTCACTGAAAGAACTCATTTAGGACAATTACAGCGCTAAATTTACGCCTGATGATGTTCTTAGGTTGTAGAAAATAGAACGTCCTCTCCAGGCGTTTGGCGACACATTGAGGATGACCTTAGGCGAGTGTGTGCTATCTGGGTAACCATGACCATGTCACCATAATTATGGCAAATCGTTATTGATGAATACCTACTAGATTCGAGTGCCATTTTTGCGAATCTTGCATAAGAACAGTGAACTCAGATTAATTATATCAGAGGTGCGGCTATGTCTTCATTGACTAGTGGTTCATAAAATGACGAAAACAACCATGGTAGTAAAAACACACCTCACGCCTTGAATAGGAGTGAAAAATAGTAGGATCTAGAGCAAGTGGTGAACAAAATTGATTATATGATGGGCTATCGAGTTGATTTGACAATATCTAGGGCATACTCGTGTAATTTGAAAAAAAAGGTGAGTAGTATGCGCTAAGGGTTGGTTTATCGAGGGGTAGTTCTGATGACTAACTCTTGTGCAATACTCTTTTTCATTTGAGCCAGTTTTTCCGGAACGTTAATAATGTCACTTGTTTTCAAAAAAATGCGCGTAATGAAAGAGTTGGGACACCCGGTACACAGATAAACTGAGTACTATGAACCTATCAAAAGCCAGAATTCAAGTTCAAATCACTTCATGGGTCAGATGACGTAATCAGAAGTTACTCTCTCATTCAACCCGGAGTTGTAATTGAGTTAATTTTTGCGATAATTTCCTTTCTGTTTTTCAATGCCATTATTGTCATTCGATATGAGTCAACCTCCTGCAATATTGCACATGTTGCATCTTGAAACAAGTTCCTTCTTGTATTTTTCTGAATGTGAGGCTCTCATTCATGACATCATGATATCCATGAAATGTCCGTATTACTCTCTAAGAGTTGATCTATTATTCATTAAGACCTCCCTATGAAAGTTGGTGTAAGGTAGGTGCGGATGATAAGGCCTAGCTAAGGGGGATTTGAAATAAAAGGAAAACTATTTAACAAAATCAACGAATTTTGATGTTAATTAAACCTTAAGATCAGGTCCTGTCAAAAATAAACAGAACATGGCAACGTGTGTCATAAATGAAAACATGATCGAACATTTTTAAAAACCTTGTCAGTAGGCCTTATTATACTATAGTAGGATAATAAGGCCTATCACTGTAATATGCATAAGAAATAAAAATAGACTCCTAACATTTGGTAATTGAGATCGATAATTGATAATCATGCATTGATCATGCTGAGGTCTTGAAAATAACAACAAATTTCTATGTTCAACAACCCTCAGGACACTCAAAATTATCTTTATCATCCGCTGACAAACCGACGCACTCCTCGTGATACCACTTGATGCATTTAGAACATTTTCTCATGTCAGCCATTTTGTCGTCCTCACAAACATGACAATACCAACTCGCCTGGTTCTGTTCAGTACCACTTCTACTTTTGGGGGTTGAGGTCTTTTTGATTCTTTTATTGGTAGGCCTTAATAACCTCCAACAACGTGTGTAAAGGAAATCTGAAAAGAACATTATTCGGACCTTGATATATTATTCAAACATCAAAGATCGCAGAACCATGACATAATAGAAAACCATAACGCAAAATTATATCAATAAGTGTAATAATCCAAAAATACGTACGATTGATTTGGGCCAATTCTTATTATTCGAGCCACACGTCCACTACTCTTAACGAATGACACCGCACTGTCGCCCTTAGCGGCCAAACACATCGCGGCAGATTTCAGGCGCCATCTATGATAGTTAATTAGCGACCTATTAGTATGACCTTGACCGACACCGACTATTTTAAATTGCATTTTCATCATTTAGGCCTTATTAGCCGACAGGCCTTAATACCCGCGCCCACCTTATGAATTAGAGAATTCGCTACACCAGATACAGCGGAATGAATCCATAATCCATGCTTGGACATAAAAAATGCTGGCGGAGTTCACTAAAAATAAGAGAAAGAGCATAATATATGTGCCGTTGTTCCTCGGAAGTTCCCGAGAGAGAATTCAATCTGTGGGGGGCGTAAGGAAATGAAGCAACAAACTTACAAATGGCCCGGAACGGCATTAAGCAGCAGAGCCGATAGTAAAGTGCCCCGAAATGTTCGACCGCGATCTGTTTTTGGTTTACCGACCGAATCAAGACGCTCGAGAATTGCGATGTTAATAATAGAAAGACGATGAAATATATGGGGGTGGAAAGTTTTGTAATATGTCTCGCAGTAATGTTCACAACATCGTGTTGAAATCGAGGAAATTATTTGAATCTTGAATTCGATTTGAAATATCTTTCTTCGAACTTGAGATGATTGAACTTTCATCAAGAGGAAAGAGCTCATAAGATGTTTTTTCGAGTCATGAGGAAAGCTCTCGACAGATGTCTTTGTTAACAACAATCTGGGAATGTTTGTCACAGCATCTACTGCTTTTTTGTACTCTGATTGTCCTATTGCTCCATTTGGTGGCTCATAGAGGAAGGACACCTCTGGCACCGGAGCTGTTGAGGAATATTGAAACTCATTCGCATTCTGGAACCACACGATTTCAACAACTCATTCAGAATTTTGGATATACTGATGATGACTGTGTCAGAGACTGGTAGTTCCAAAGAAGTAGGTTAGGGTAAGGTAAGGTCAGATTAGGTATTATGTGAGTGGATAGCAAATAGTGCCTCTACACCGCATTCCAGTTTGTTCTATGGTGAATCAGTCTACTTCACAATCTATACTTTTTTTCCAAATATTCCCTGATTGAATGAGGGCATAGACTCTCCTGGAATCGATAGGATATAAATAAGTGTGACCAAATATGTTGAACCTTAGTATTTTCACACAAAAGGAACGACAGTCTGTTTATTAGTCCAGATCCTTCCTTTCCATCTGATCTCTCAGACACCAGTGCTAAGTAAGCAGTCCTGTTGAAATCAGTCGGCTGCTCCTGCTCTATTCTCAAATTTTAATGCTTTGTAGCTCCTCAACGAACTCACATTGGGGTTTATGAAGTAGTAGAGTTCAAGCGTTACCTATCGATTGACCTTCTTCAAGCCCTACTTGAGCTTCTGAACTTTTTCATTTATAGTTTTGAAATAGGATCCTCATTCTTCAGTCGAACAAGAATTAAATGAATATATTATTCCTGATGGTTTCATCCTGTTCTTGTGAAATATCAATTTTTGTGGATGGTTGTCCACCTCTTCTCTTTGGAGAAGAAAGAGAGATGCCAGCTAAGTACGGGCGGACGAGGCACTTGGAAAATACTAGAGGATTATCACAGGTTGCATGCAGGCCAAGGAATTCGTGGCTGGTCCGAGCAAATCAAGGAAGGACTGTCTGCTTGGCAGAGACCGTCAATTACTACGCCTCCTCATAAGAGTACTAACAGGACACAACAAGCTAGACAGACACCTAACACTTATGGGAATAGAGGACAATCCTACTTGCCGCAGAAGTGGGGAAGACGAATAAATGTCACTTCTTTTTCTCGACGAGTGCGAGGCGTACGGAAGGCGAATATTTGAAATCTTTGGCTTCGACAAACTTCAACAGGAGGAGTTGATCATATTAGAGTACATGGACATACTGGCCTTTATCAGAAGGTCAGGGAGATTCGTAAAGGAAGGGCCCATCGGTGCCTACTTGCTTGGCTACAGCCTCTTTACCTACTACTACTACTACTACTACTACTACTACTACTACTACTACTACCACTTCTACTAGTACGCAGCTGCCATCTACGTTTAGATATTCTGAAAACAATGCTCTGAAATGTCCAATGCTGCAAGTGCACGCGCTTGAGGCTTCATTAATGGTATTGAGATACCATTCAACTCAGACCATGAATGTTCCATGTTGTAAACTCACGCATAATCAAAAATTCATTTCGTATCTAGGTCCAAAACTGTACGATACACTACCTACACCATGAAAAATGTATGAGAAACAAAATCAAATTTTAAAGAGAATTGAAAAAAATTTTTGTTGATAATTATAGCATGCTTCTACTGATACTGGAATAACTGATTAATGAATTACGTTTATTGTAAGTGCATATAAGAGCTCAAAACAACTACATATCTCTCTCTCTCTCTCTCTCTCTCTCTCTCTCTCTCTCTCTCTCTCTCTCT